>CM069061.1:6130000-7352500 GCA_035220775.1 Malus fusca | reverse complement strand
AGGTAAGTGTCCAGGTGTCCTTACTATTACAGATCAAGATCGAGACTGGGAGATTTATATGGTCTATATTATTGTACTTGTAATATTTCTCTTAATGTATGTTTTAAATATTAAAATAGTCCATTAATCTTATTTAAAGCTTATAGTAAATAGAATTGTTACTTGCATTATATAATTTTCATTTTGCATTCCTCATAAGTGTATTTTTATTTCTAAATATATAAAATTTGACGAGAAAAATGAGAACTTTAGAATGCCAATAATAATTAAATATGAGATTTTGATTTTATTTTGTTAAGTTTTAAAACTCTATCGCCATCTGGTAACCCTTTACAATTTTTTTCTAGAACTATTGTGGAAAACAATAACAACAAATAGATATTTTAATTTTTATGATTTGAGAATGAATTTGTCAGTCTAATTCAAGAATGATTGTTTGAGAAAGAAAATATATTAAAAATAATATGGAAACGTGTTTGGTAGTAAAGTTTTATCAAACGACAATGTTTTCTTTATTTTGTTATTTAATTTCCACTTCTATTCTTGAAAATGTCAAATTCTCATTCATTATGCCGAAACATTTTCTTTCAAATTTGGTCGTTCTAGAAAATGCACACTAGCACATTTTTACAAACCGTCCAAATGTATGTTTTTTGTATTACTATATAAATCATCTCTTACAACTAGTTTAATTTCTGAATTTAAGCCACTAACCTAACCGTCAGAGTGTGATCTGTAGTAAACTCCGAACTAGAATCCTAGCTTATGAAAATTTGTTCATTACATTTTTGCAAGGGTAAACCAAATAATCCACGTAGTGATAGATTCTTGCAAGCTTATTACTTAGTTTGGTCAAACGTCCACTATATGGTCGTTGCCAACCCCAACTTTAAAGCTTTACCTTTTTTCTTTTGTTTTTTCAAAAATAAAAAATAAAAAAAAGCTTTACCTTTCTAATATTTTTCTGGCCCCTTTTTTCTGTTTTTTTTTCTTTTGTTTTTGTTTTTTTTTAAAAAAAAAAGCTTTACCTTTCTTATATTTTTCTCGCCTTTTACTTTAGTCTCCCAATTGACAGAAATCCTCTCGTAAACGAGTATCCACCCATGTTATCCGCGGCTCCTCCTCCGCTTCCTCCTCCTCCTCCTCTTCCTCCTCCTCCTCCTCCGCCATCATCAATAGCATCAGAATTAGTACACATAATATTGCGAGTAATCTTGCCCTTAACCATCATCTATGTCTTTCTACTGTACTGTAAAAGGCAAAATAGCCCAACTGATGAACAAACCCAAGATCTTGAAGCACAAACACCAGAACAAGCCTCGACGGTTTTCACCTATACAAGGAATAGTTGCCGAAGAAGTGAAAGCTGTACTTGTAGTGATCAAGATCAGGAGTATTGTTCAATTTGCTTCGAGGAGTTTAAGGATGGGGACGTATGCCGGCTGATCACGTGTAACCACATGTATCACCAGAAATGCATCGACGAATGGCTGCCAAGGAATAGGCACTGTCCCCTTTGTCGTGCTTCTGTTCGCGGTGCGTGTACTCGGAATTGTGGCTAGTCAAAATCCAAAGAATCAAAGACGCACACAACCAAGTATGGTATTAGTTTTGTAGTTTCTTAAAGAGTTTTGCGCAATATCATTAGTCTTAATTGAGTTTCTATATTGTGGTAATTACATTAATATTATATTTTTGTTTTGGTAAGTCCAATTATGATTGAGATAAATTTTTGTTACTGTTGATGAGGTTGTTTGGTAACTTTGGTTCGATTCAAATCAATTTTTTTCTACAAGCGATAATATTATTAGATTAAATTGTTAGTTGTTAAGTGAAGAGGATCGTAGGGATCAAACCCGCATTAGGGTGCATACTCATAATTGTTTCCACTAATACAGTAAAGGGTCATTGCACGGTTCAATGCAAGTCATGGACGTGTAGACCCGGCAGTTTCTGACACGACACGAAAATAACGGATTTCGGGTCAACACGATAACTTATCGGGTCATTATCGGGTGACCCGTTAATAACCCGTTAATAACAGGTTCTTAACGGGTATACACGCGGGTAACACGTGGGTAACCCGTTTCGACCTGTTAAGAAAAAAATTATTTTGATAATTTTAAAGAGTAATTACTAAAAGATTTATTATAAAATACAATAGCCATATTAATATATACAATATATTCTATATTAAATATACAGTTTTGTATTATTATTCTATATAAGTTTAAAAAAAAAAAGTTTTTGTCATTATTTATTTTTATTATGAGAGTTTCTTATTATCATTACTAGGATAAATTTTACTTAACATGTTGTTGTCCAAAATTAAAATAAACTAGGGTAAAGTACAAAAAACTACCTCAACTATTGGTCTCACGACACATTTATACCTCATCTTTTTAAAATGACAATGTCATACCTCATCTTACGAATTTGTGCCAATGTCATACCTCCGTCAGTTTTTCTGTTAGTTTCTCTGTTAAGTGCTGACGTGGCCTGACTTAAATAGTGACGTGGCTTAAATAAATTAATTAAATATTAAAAAATTAATTAAATATTAAAAACTAAAAAATTAAAATCATTTAATATTTTTTTTACATGGGGACCCACCCCGTTTCCCCCTCCCATCTTCCCCAAATCCGATCCACCCCATTTATTCCCCATCCACCCCTTTCTCCCTTCTCTCATCTGCAACCCCACCCACATTTCTCTCATCTGCAACTCTCACTCACCCTCTCTTCTCTCATCTTCATTGTCGACTCCATCCACCAACGACCATCACCTTATTCCTCATTCTAACTGACGACATCGAAGTCGCCGATCTCCAGCACACCAACCTCGCCCCTCTTCGGGTACCCACTTCTTCCATTGATCTCCTCCATTTCCTTACCAAACTACCCATATGGGTTCGAATACTTCTGTGAATCCTTGACAGCCTTGTCGCCCCACGATTACCAAGTAATCGACTTCGTCGTCGGGTTTGCAGAAGTTGAGGACCGCCTCTGCCACCTCTCTTTCCTCTCGTAGCCCAGCACCATTTTCAAGCCCATCAAAACGCAGCAGCAATCCCGCGCCCACCACCGCTGCCGAGTCTTTTATGAATACAAATTGGGTTTTTTTTTTCTGGGAAAAATTGAATGGTTTTGCTTTGTTTGGTTGCTCGGAAAATGTGGGAGAAAGGAAATGAAATTGGTGGGTGCTTTGTTTTTTATGCATGCTTGTAGGTTAGAAATAGAGAGAGCGGCGGAGGAAGAGAAGATAGGCACCTGGTGGGAATGGGAGTGGTTGGTTTGAGGTGGGATCTGGGTTTGGGTTAGGGGAAGACGGCAACCTTGTCGGCCCCGACCTTGACAGCTCTCCCTCTCTCCCTTTCTCCTTGACAGCTTCAGAGACGGCAATGACGGCAGATCGGCGGTGGGCAATGAAGTGGGAGAGAGAAGCGGGTCGGAGCTTGCAGGTAGATCTGAGAAAGGAGGGCGGATGAAAAAATCCAGGTGGGTTTGGGGGGTTCTAGGCATGACGAGAGAGAGAAGTGGGGAGGAAAGAGACTATGGTGGAGAGGAGAGGGAGATGCGAGAGAGAGAGGGGAGAAAGAAGGTGGTGGAGGAAGGTTGGGGGGGACGGGTGGGAAGGGGACGGGGGAGTCGAGTGGGAATGGGTTTTGGGGATGCAGAGAAGAGAGATAGGCGAGAGAGAGGGAGAAGAGAGAGAGGGAGGAGAGAGAGAGGAGAGATAGAGAGATTTAATATAATTTTTTTAATTTTTTAAAATTTTAATTATTAAAAATATATTTAATTATATTTTAATCCAGTTGGATTAGTGAGTGGCCCGTATCTAGCCACGTCAGCACTTAACAGAGAAACTAACAGAAAAACTGACGGATGTATGACATTGGCACAAATTCGTAAGATGAGGTATGACATTGTCATTTTAAAAAGATGAGGTATGAAAGTGTCGTGAGACCAATAGTTGAGGTAGTTTTTTGTACTTTACCCAATAAACTAATATAGCATTTGTATAGGCAATAACTAAGAAGACATACATACAAGTATGAAAATTGTGAAAGAATTTATAAGCACTCGTGATTCATCATTATTCCTCCACGAGTAAATAATGGTTACACTTACATTATCATTTATATTTTTAAAATCCTCCAAACCTTCATGAATAATGTTTTTTATTTGAGGGAAAATTAATAATAATTATTGTAGAAGTGTAAAAAATGTAAAAAAAATATACAATCACTCATAGTGACAAACTTTACAACTTTCATAAAGGGGTCAGCTTTGAAATCCAACACTATAATTCATAAACCTTAAATTTATATTTAACCGTCGATTGTCATTTACGCTTTATTCTTCTTGTTGAATTCCATTTTTTAAATTTTCTTTTTTGAAAACATGATCATATGGCGGATGTAAGAAGATGAACAGTTCATATCTTTGATATCATGTTTCGATATTTACGGTTAACTGAAATATGAGTCGATGTCATATAGTTTGTAGAAACTTTATAAACATCAAGCAATATTTTCACTAACTGTAAAACTCTGAATATAATATCAACGATCCAAACCGTTCATCTTCCTGCATCCTCTAATTGATCAAGTTTTCAAAAAACAAAATCTGAAAAAACAAAATTTGATGAGAACAATGAAGCGTAAATGTAAACAACAATCAACGATTAAATTTTGATCTATGATTTATATGATTATAATGGAGAATTTTGAAGTTAAGATCTTCATGAAAGTTGTAAAGCTTGTCATTACAAGCGTTTATATATTTTTTTTCTATAATTTTTTACACTTCTACATTAATTAAAAAACTATTAAAGACTTTCGGTAAGTGAAAATATACTTAAAAGAAAAATGTGTTTTATGTTTTGGATGTGACAATATGGTATGTATATACTTATTTAGTATTATGTTTTTCATTTGATTATTTATTGGTTTAAAATATATTTTCCTTAACGGGTAACAAGTCGGGTCATATTACCTGTTAATATTATCGGGTCGATTTCGGGTTGGGTCATTTTACCCATTTATTTTAACGGGTGTTACACGACACGACCCGTTAAGATATTGGGTATAACACGAAAACGACACGAACACGGAAAACACGACACGAATGCCAGGTCAACATGAATTGGTAAGCATAATATATCTCACATACAAGAAGTACCACAATAATTTGCAAATTGTGGAGGGTTCATTGAGGCTTTTGAAATAATAATGCACAATTGGTGCATCTTGTAATGATTTTTAAGGATTTTTTGGCATTTTTTAAAGAGCTAAAAACTATAGAATTATGACTCCTTGTATTAACCTCATATAATGTTTACAATATAATTACAATATGAAATTACATTCTTATAGTTAAAGAAAAGATTCTGAATTAATTAAATTTATTTTCACACACTCCCTACCGCAAACCGAACGAGCCTGATTGGACGAGTTTGGAGCATAGAACACCATGACAAGGCTGATGAAGAGCTTTAGTAAGCAGATCAGAAGGTTGATCAACACAAGGTCTAATGTTGCTGTTGAGAGATCTGACGCAAGAAGGAGGGCCATGGGTCATGCTGTTGGTGTTGGTTATGCACTGCAGGCAATACCTACAAAAATTATTGTAATTGTCTAGAACCCTCTCATCCCCTCAATAACAATAATAATTTGTTTTTCTACAATTTTTTTAGAAAAAAGGATTGTCTAGTTTGCGTGGTAGACATGTCATGCAGAGGGGAGCTAGGAGTGAGCATGGTGCAGTTTGGTCCCAAACTACACACTGAACCAACAATGATACAACATCTAAGCCTCAAACTAATAGCATAAGTGACCAAAACCTGTTAGTTGGTGATCAGTTTAGTTATCGTTGGCTTTATCTTCATAAACAATTTGTTAAAGGATGCTGATAATCTCACCCCATTGTCCTATTTTCCTACCCATATTTTAATAAAAATCTCACAAGTATGAATAACATGTTTATAATTTTAGAAAAAGACTTTTAAACCCCTACCCCATTTCTCCCCCATCGTCTCTCTTCGTCCCTGTTTCTCTGTTCCGTTTCATCTCTCTCTTCTCGGCTTCTGCACCAACCACCACGACCGGAAGCACAAAGGATCAGGAGGAGCACGGCAAAGTTGTGTTGGTGGAGGACGGGCAAGAGGAGCGCTCCTCTCCTCTGGGGCAAGTCACTTCTCGTTTGGGGCTTAAATTTCAATTTCCATTGAATTTGAATGGTTGTGGAGATTGAGAGCGTCATCACAGCTGTAATTAACTTTTTAATTTGTTTTTTTTTATTACCCCGAACTTCATTGCTTGATAGTTGCTACAAGTGCAAGTGATCACTTGTTGCAGTAGTACAAAATCTAGAGATACATAGCTTATGGACAAGATTGAGAAAATGGTATTGGATTTTGGGATATTGGGTTGGCTAATTGACGTGTTTTGCTACTAAAGGAAGTTCCAGGGGAGACTGGAGGTGGAAACAAGATAACGATGGTGTGGTGCTGGTGCTATGATAATGGTTTTGCATAAATGCTAGAACTTTGAAACTGATCTTGAATCAATGATGAAAATTTTGAAACTAATCTTGGAGAAGTGCTTAGATTTTGACATTGATGGTGCAGAAGTGCTGGAATTTTGAAACTTGTCTTGTAAAATGTTGGAATTTTAAAGTTGATCTTGCAGAAGTGTTGAAAATTTTGAAACTGATCTTGCATTTTGAAATTACTCTTGCAGAAGTGTGAGATTTTTGAAACTGATTTTGCACAAATGGTGGGATTTCAAAATTGATATGCATAAGTGCTGAAAATTTTCAAACATATCTTACAAAAGTGTTTGAATTTTGAAACAAATCTTGCAGAACTGCTAGAATTTTGAAACCGATCTTGCAAAAATGCTAGAATTTTAAAACTAATTTTGTAGAGGTGCTCAAATTTTGAAACTGATTTTGCATAATTGCTGGAATTTTGAATATGATCTTGCAGGATTGTTAGAATTTTGAAACTAATTTTGCGAAAATGCATAGATTGTGAAATTGATCATGTAAAAGTGCATAGTGTGAAATTGATCATATAAAAGTGCATAAAATTTTGTAACTTATCTAGCAGAGAAGTGCCTAAATTGTGAAACTGATTTTGCAAAAGTACTAAAATTAATTTTTACAGATCTAAAATTAGTTCGAAGTTTTATCAATGCTGTCAGTTTATAGTTTTGGCTTAGTTAACAAGCCTATTGTGGGCACGGCTCAAATTCTAAAATTTTAGTTTGATTGCTTTTGGGCTAAGTTTGTTTGGTTATGCATTTTTGTCTCTCCACGAAATAATTAAAAAAATAATGGAGTTTATGAAATGTACATTGTGTTTTTATTTCTATCCGTAAAGCTCTCTTATTTAATTTGACTTTTAAATTGAATTAAAAAAATGGAAGGATATAAAGGGGTGCAGAAGAGGCATGAGTATATACATAAATCACATCCCATCACATATAGGTATTATCCTTACGTAATTCGGATTGTTAATATGTTGACTTACCCACACACGCACCCCTCCAACGGTGTACCCTGTAGCTTCAAAACCCTAGATTAGAAACTTTCCCTTTCTTCTTTTCTTTTCCTTATTCCTTTTGGACTTACAATACAATTTCCTGAAGTACTATATAATTTGTAGCAATCCTTGATCCTTGTACGCAAAACAGCAACGATTCCTAACTTGAAAGGTATACAGATCAGCTACAGTGGCATACGTTTTCACTCACATAACCTCGCCATGGTGTCGGCTGCTCCGACGCTTCCTCCTTCTCCACCACCTTTACTGCCACCAACAGCAGAAGTTCAGCCACTGCTCCTACTCGCCATACTCATTCCATTAGTCGCCATACTTATATTTTTGATCGTCAAGACCAATGTCGACCAACGAGCTAATCAAACGCACGACATCGAATCCGGAACATTAACCCAAGCACTAAACCCAGGAGGAAGAAGACGAGTCCGAATTAAGCCGTTGCGGCAAATGTGTTTCGGTATACCTTTCTTTTACCGACTGGACAAAAAAATAGGAATTTGCGGCGATGAATGTGTAATTTGCATGGAGGAGTTCGACGAAGGAGACAAGTGCCGGGTTCTTAAGTGTAAGCATACGTTTCACCAAGAATGCATCGAGAAGTGGCTTGCTACGGCCAGCAAATGTCCGATTTGTTGTAATTCTGTTCTTTGTTGATATTTTGTAGTTCCAAAATTAATTGCTCGAGAATTTTGTTTAATTGTGTTAGTTCTTCATCCACAACCTTCTTTATTATTGAGGAGAAAGTACATCTTATTTTGTTACCAAAAAAGTAGAATTTATACGTGAAAAATAAAATTATGTGTTTGGGTTAATATTTAAACTTTGAGCTTTCAGAAAGGAAAGCCCAAGAGAATTCAGTAAAGAAGGTTTTGCCCGAAACCCATAATCAAACCCAGATCATCCATCTCAAGATATTATGGCGGCTTCCCATTAATGCAAAGGACCAGTTGCTTACAAAAAGTGACAACCAATGGAAAATCACCAACTCTAGGCCCAAAAGTGCTTTTTGGATGGCAAACATGTAAAAAAGCTAGTGACTCACTACCCTTCAGTTGCTTTCGGGTAAGAACAGAAACAACACAGCTGGGCTAATTTATCTATAAAAATGAGAAGAGGGCCCAGGGGCGAGGACACTCAATTAATCAAACAAACAAACATACAACTTGTCTCTTAGCCAAGCAAATACCCAGAAAGTCGTGCTTTGTCCAGACTCTTCACCCTTCTAGCCTTAAACTTCCTTAGAAAGACATCTTTTGTCTATGTAAAAGCTCTGCTAACTTTTTCCTAAATGTTGTAGTATCGATCTCTCATGTGTAAACTCTTTCCCAGTCATCCCCTTTAGCACTCAATCCTTTTGCAACTGCCAAGAGAAGAGACCACAAGACGTTGTAACCTTGCCCGACAAGGTGAAATCTTGCCCGACTCTCTTTGTTTTTGCCTTTCCATTAATAGATATGGTGATATAATGTATCCCTCAATAGATATGCAAGTTATTTTCGATCTCTCGATGATCCAAAGTTCCATTAACTCTCAGATTTGGTTCACTTAGTACCTTTACTATCGTAAAAGTAAATGAAACTGATGTTTTGATCAAATATGGACCTCTACCCTTTAAAGCATACAAGATAAACAAAAGTCCTTGATCTCAAGGCATAGAAAAGAACTTAATATGGACTTAACCCATCCACGACAATCCTTTGATAATGAGAAGTCAGGATAACTTGGGGCACAAGTAATCGGCTTAAACACACTCATTCTACATCTGCCATATAAAGATGGCATAGGCACACCTCAGCACTTAGTTAGTTGTAATTGTGAGCCTCACGGCCTACACCCAAGGCCCGACAAAGGCACCTTTCAGAACTAACTCCGTCCTCTTCTTGCAGCCCGATAAGCAAGCGAGAGCCCGACAGCCAACCAAAGTGCCAACTCCTCAGGGAGCTGTGTGCTCGAGCAAGGGACCCTTCCCAGTGAAATTCCTGCCTGAACAATATGTGGATAGTGTGTATATATATATATATATATGTATGTATATATATATATATATAAACATATTAGCTTGATTTGCATTGTTTAAGTCAGAATTTCATTCATTTGATCACGAAGAAAAAGGAAGACAATGTATACATATACATACGGTTTGTCTCTATAACAACTTAAAATTTTAAACTAAATATTGTTATGCAGTATTGAAAAAACATGAGAGGCTTTCCAGTACCACTGTTAAATGATGATGTGAAAAAAAATATATGGCCCATGTTTTTGCTAAAGGTCGAAAAGCCGCTAGGGCTAATCGGGCGGCGGGCTAGGACTTAACACCAAGACGGTGGGCCTAGGAGGATTAGGCGGATTTAATAAATTTATCATATATCATATAAATAAGTGTCTATTTACACTTTAAAAGAACAATACTTGTATTGGAAATTTGAGAAAATTAAAATACAAAATAGAAGAATACATATATTGTAAAGTACTACAATTTATTGAAAGCAAAACATGGCAAAAACTTTAGCATATAATAGTTATAATAAGTATTTATTATAAAACATGGGCGAATTTTTTTATTTTAATAAAAAAATACATGAATGATTACAAATAAATATTTACCATAAAATATGAGTATTATGTTAAAATATAAGATTTTTTATGCATAATGTAACGTTGATTTTCTTAACAATATTATAAAAACACTATATCAAAATTAAAAGGTGTCAAAAAACTCACTGAGACTCCCACTTTCAAAATATTCCCCAGAGCATTTCTCTTTACCCGAATCGTTGGGCTATTGTCACCATAAGCCGTTTTGTAAAGTTATAAGCGGGTTTGAGCCTGCAAATTTCTACCCGGCTCACTTTTCGATGGCCATGCAATGACTACCAAATCCAAGTTCCTGATCGGAGGAAGGCAGATCAAATAACGACGTTGCCGGAAAATGTCGCTAACGAGGGAAGCTCAGCTTCTGATTCAAAAAATGGTTAAAAGCCCGCCACTAAAAGCCTTCTCAATCTTCAACTCCTCCACCCTCCGCGGCTTCCATCACACCCATCAATCCATTTCCTTCATTCTCCACCACCTCCTCGCCTCCAACTTGATCTCCCACGCCCAGTCCCTCATCCTCCAAGTCCTCTCCGGCCGCCTTTACTCACCGTTCTTCACTCCCTCCTCCCTCCTCGGCCACTTAACTCAGCCCAATCTGAATCCAACCTCCGTCCGCGGCCATCTATACGAAGCAATAGTCAATGCCCATGTTCAATCTCAGTCTCCGGAGCAAGCCCTTTACTTTTTGAAGCAGATGGTTGAGCAGGGCCTCGTTCCCAGATCGAACACTTTTAATAATCTGTTGGGGTTTCTCGTGAAGGCGAAATATCACGGAAAAGCGTGGCGGGTTTTCCATGAGTTTAAGGGCAAAGTTGAATTGGATGTGTATAGTTTTGGGATAGTGACGAAAAGTTGCTGCGAGGCCGGCAATTTGGATCGGGGATTTGAGCTTTTGATTGAATTAGAGGAATTGGGTTGGGCGCCGAATGTTGTTTTGTACACTACATTGATCGATGGATGCTGCAAAAATGGCGATTTGGAGCGTGCCAAGAAGATGTTTTGTAAAATAGAGGAGGTTGGTTTGGTTGCCAACCAGTATACTTACACTGTTTTGATTCATGGGTTTTTCAAGAAAGGGTATAAAAAAGATGGGTTCGAGCTCTACGAGAAGATGAAAAGTAATGGGGTTGTTCCGAATGTGTGTACTTATACTTGTTTGATCAACGAGTGTTGCAGTAATGGGGAAGTGAAGAGAGCCCTGAAACTGTTCGACGAAATGCGTGAAAGAGGGTTGGCTCGCAATGTGGTAGCGTACAACACCGTGATCGGTGGGTTGTGCAAGGAAACGAGGATTTGGGAAGCTGATAACTTTGTGAATCGGATGAAGAGGGAGGGTATTAGTCCGAATGTAGTTACGTACAATGCGCTGATTGAGGGGTTTTGCAACGTCGGAGAGTTGGACAGGGCTTCGAGTTTATTTAATCAGTTGAAGTCAAGTGGTCTGTCTCCAACTTTGGTGACTTACAATGTTTTGATTCAAGGCTTTGCTAGAGCACAAAATTCTGCAAGAGTTTCTGATTTGGTGAGAGAGATGAGCGACAGAGGCGTTTCTCCTTCGAAAGTGACATACACAATCTTGATCGATGACTTGGTTCGATCTGGTTACACGGAAAGAGCATTTCAGATATTCTCCTCCATGGAGAAGGCCGGAGTGGTGCCTGATGTTTACACCTACGGTGTCTTGATTCATGGGTTATGCATGAAAGGTGATATGAAGGAAGCATCGAAGCTGTTCAAATCAATGGGTGACAAGCATTTGAATCCAAATGATGTCGTATTCAATATGATGATTCATGGTTACTGCAGAGAGGGTAGCTCTTACAGGGCACTGAGGCTGCTCAAAGAGATGAGAAGGAACGGAATGATTCCGAATGTGGCCAGCTACAGTTCGACCATTGGAGTTCTCTGTAATGATGGGAAGTGGGAGGAGGCCGAAATGCTGCTCAAGGACATGACAGAGTCAGGTTTAAAACCACCAGTTTCTTTGTATAATGTAATATCGAAAGTGAAATTTAATAAGACACTGGTGAAGTTATGAACGTTTGAATGCAATCCCAATTTCTAGAACTGTCCATAAGAAAGGTTCACATGTCTCGTTCAAAAGACACGGTACTCTTGTTAGTTTATTTTTTTGGGAAACTTAATATAAGTCTAATTTTACGAGCCATTATTAGTTATAGGGAGTTTTAACGAAAAGCACCCGGTACTGTTCACTTTAACGAAAAACCACATTTTTACACTAAAAAGTCAATCATGGTACTATTTACTTTACCCTTTATTTTGTCCTTATCATTAAAACTTAAAGTTTTCAAGTCATTTTCATTAATTTTCCTTTAGTTTTATAATCCAATTTTGTTTAATTTTTGAGTTAGGTCCAGTAATTTATTGTCCACATGAATTAGACACAAGGAGGATTGAAGATACATAAATCATTCCACCAAAACAGGTAAATAAAAATAAATTAATTAATTCCACCCACATAGGTAGAATGAAAACCCTTTTCCACCCATAGAGGTGGACAAAAACACATAACTTATGTACCTCTATCACAGGTTTTAATTTTTTTTTATCTACCTCTCACAATTGTTTTACTTTTATTTTTTGATAAACTTATCATATTTGTTGTATATGGATTTTTAAATTTTTTATTTATGAGAAAGTAGATAAAGGCATTTGAAATTCAAATTTAACAAGTTAAAATTTATTTTTATTTTTACTTTATTATAGGATTATTTTTAAGGATTTAAATCTCATTTTTTTCCTTCTCCTTCCACAAACCGTTCATTTTTCTTTTCTTGTTTCAATTCTCTTTTCTTGTTTCTCCCTCACAATATTTTTCTCTTCCTGCGTTATTCTGCCCAGTAATCTTCTTCCATTTCTGCTCCTCCTCCTTCCATAAGGATGATCAATATACATTTGATTGGATTAAAAAAAGAGATTGCACCAGTCAATCTTATGTTTTGGGGTTCCACAAAATCACTTCTTTCTTCCACGAATTGCAGACTCTTATGATTCTCATTTATGCATATATAATTGCAGGCTCTCATGATTAATTTCGTCTTCAGTTTTTTGGTATGTATTAAGTAGAATTAATCTACTTTATAGGTATTTGTCTTCCTAAAGAATAGGTACATAAAATTGAATGTATCTGGGAAATAAAATCCTAAATGCCCCACCAAATGAATAAACCCTCCATCCCCAGCACTCATAGTCACCAAACTGCTGCTCCACTTTGATCTGCGCCTTCCACCAATTCAAGTAAACAAAATTTTGTTTCGTTTTTTTGGGACAGAAGGGAGAATATTAAACAAATTAAGATGGCATCATAATTAAAGATCCACAATGTAACACCCACCCCTAGTTATAAAAATATATGTTTGTAATTACCCCTAAATGTTTTAAATCTAGCAATTTGGTCCTTTTTGTTTACAAATCAGAATCTGAAAACATTGGATTCTTTCTCCCTCAAGCTGCCACGTGGCAGCATCCCCTTCACTCTTCTCTCTTCTCCCTCCGTCCCGAGAAATTATTAGATGGTACAGTATTACCACCTGGCACTGACAGCTGGTAGTACCCACCAATAAATGCATGACATGTGGCAAGTTAATTATTAAATAAAAATTAATGGCTGGATTTTACAAGAACCTAACGCCGTTAGGTCTCTGCCAAAAAACTGATGTCTGCCTCTTCTCCTTCCCCACGCCTTCTCCTCCTTTTCCGCCGCAATTGATTCCTCGTATCCCACCTCCTCCTTTTTCGCCAAAACCAAAAGCTTTTGTTGCGCTCCCAATCCAATCCCTCCTTTCTCAAGAAAATGAAAGCTCATGGTACAGGTACTGGAAATTTTTGCTTGAATCTTACTGCAATTTGGTATTTTTTTTTCTTGAATATGACTGCGAAAACCAAAAATATGTGTTTCTGTTATTATTTTCTTCTTAAAGAAAAGAAGGACAAGAGACAAAATCTTATGAATTGCCAATTTGTTTAACTAAACTCATAAAGTGTCTGTGTTCTTACTAATTCATTGTATTTGATTAAGTGGGATTTTGGTATGTACCAGGAATTAAAAGAATGTCTATCAAGATCTGATGAAACTCCAGGCAATGCCCTATGTCCTTTGGGTATAATGCCCATGGATTAAAAGAGAACTTCTATGGGATTTTTTTTCATTTGATTAAGCTTTTCTCTCTACTGTTTTTTTTTTGTTGGGGGGGGGGGGAGGGGGAGGTCTCAGATTGCAAGAATGAAAGACAGCTTGAATTGGATTTTGGGTTGCTTCAGATTACTACTTTCAGCTATAGCTACCGTTCATTTTGGGTTAGATGTATAGAATTGGATTTGTTGTATCAAATGCTACAATTTTGTAGTGACATACAAAGTGTTAATAGGCTTTTGCTATTGTAAGTATAAGTGAGCATGTGGTTGTAAATTGTAATGAGACAAAATGGTATCTTATACAACTCAATGTATGGCTGACATGATTTCTTATGCCTTGACGCTTTGCTCCTTATATGCTTTATTCACTATGATATATAGCATGACAGTACATTACTCAAATGACATGCGCACTCTATCTTAAAACGAGAAAGATATGGAAAAAAATTAAGAGCAAAGTTATTGTTTCCAGTTACTGTAATCTCAATGCTTCCTTCCCTCCAAAATAACAAAGTTGTCGAACAAATATTCACCACAGTATACATCCGGTTCAAAATCAAAATAAGTAAAGGCTTCTAATTAAAAAAAAAAAAGATTTAAAGGTTTCCAACCCAAAACATATCATCGTCCACCTGCACCCAAAAATAATAAATCAAGTTTAGTAGTGAAAAACAAGAAAAATCTTAGGGTAACTTAAAAGCATTTAAAAGTGATTTACTCTTAATGTATTGTAGAAATTACTCCTCTGGATTATGTTGTCGCCCATAAACATATGGATGTGAGTCCTGCATTACATATGGCTTCACATTAACTAAATGCTAAAAAAACAAATATGCCTTGTGTGATAAACAAATCAAACTTGGCTGAGTTGAGGATTTAGTCCAAAGGGTTCATGTGCGATAAAACTTGAGGATGAATTCTGCCACATGTATATAACAAATGTATAAAACAAACAAGAATTGCCATGTGTATTCATAAATTCCGCCTTCTCAAAGTAAATCGATCAATACCTGACTCGCCATAAATTGACTATCTTGTAGCATAGTTGTAAATGAAAAACTAGGTTGGATTACTTGGTTATATGGAGGCAATGCATGATTGTTTGTTGTTAACAAGCTCACAGCTGGGAAGACCTGTGTAACATTTATAAGATGATATGCAATTAGTCGAATTTAGAGAAGATAAGAGCATTCAAGGTCTTAAAACATACATCACTGTAAACTAACAAATTAGTTTACTTGGTTTGATGGAGGCAATGCATGACTATTTGTTGTTAACAAGCTCATAGTTGGGTAAACCTGCGTAACATTTGTACTAGTGGGTACACTGAGTTGTTGAAGAAAATTTGAATCATATGGTGTTGAACTATGTGAAGGGCCTATATTGCTTGGCTTCTTGGTTTTCCCTACAAAACAAATTTAAAATTTTTAAGTAAAAAAGAATATTAGAATTACATCTAATAGTCAATAAAAATATAAAATTTTACTTACCAGATGAGACAGTATCTTTAGATGCCTTTTTTTTCGTTTCTCCATAGCACTTTTTAATCTGGCATTGCTTACTCCTTTCGGCCTTACCAACGGAGGATTCAATATTGGTGGCTCATCAACTGAGCAACCATTTGCATTACAATCATCATCATTGTTATCATTGCTCTCTTTATTAACTTCACCCTTTGACTTGATCATATCCTTTTCAATCAATTCCTCCATCTCTCCCAATTTTTTCATGGCAACTCTAGTAGCACTTTCGGACTCTGCTCCCTTACTCAATATATTATAAGCCATTCGCATCAAAGCATTTCGACGCAATGTAACAAATGGTTCACCTTTTACCTGCAATAATTGACTATGCTCATTTGCATGCAATCCTTTCTTTGCATCTTTTGTCCAACGCTTCAATATATGTTGTGAAGGTATTTCAGTCCAAGATTTGACGTTTAGTACCCTTAGAGCATGACGACACAACAAACCCATGGACTCATACATTTTGCAGCTACAAGAAACCGTCCCATCTGATGAGTTAAGTTGGACAAGGTAAACTCTTGTGTGACCCTCCTCATTAAGTTCAAAAGAGTGTATTGTACCACCTATTCAAAAACTCTTTTTCAAATATTTTAAACATTTTCCTAGTGTAGACAGTAGCAGCATGCTTCAAAATTCCACTCATTTGGGCAACTCTAGAAGGGAGACCCTGATTGCAACGATAAGACTCTTCTGATTCACTTGTACGCATTTTTGCTGCTTGTTTATCATAATGATGCACAAATTCAATAAGTCTCATTGTCTTGGTAGAAATTTGGTGGAAAACATTATTCGTGCTCTCACTTCTTTGTGAAGATTGTATCCGACATGTGAAAGTATCATGGCTAAATGCCGGACACCATTTGGCACGAAGCGCATACAACATATTCATCCGTGAGCACCCTGTAAGGTTGACTTCTGCAACTAGCTCATCCCAAGTCGACTGGAATTCCAATTCCGTCTCACAATATTTAAGACATTTATTGAACAAACGTCTAAAATCAGGGTTCGCATAGAGACTTGACATATTTTTTGCACAATTCTGAGAAATGTGCCACGAGCATAAACGATGACATACCCTAGAAAAAACTTTTTCAATGCCATTTGCCATAGCTTGACACTGATCAGTAAAAATTGTCTTTGGCTTTTGACCTCCCATTGATTCCAAAAAAGTATCAAATAACCAAGTAAACGTTTCTGTTTTCTCATCCAGTAAAAATGCACAACCAAACAATACATTTTTCCAATGGTGATTAACGCCGACTAAAGGAGCACAAATCATGTTATACCTATTGGTACGATATGTAGTATCAAATACTACAACATCCCCAAAGCACTCATAGTCAAGTCGCGACCTTCCATCTCTCCAAAAAAAGTTTGTCATTCGATTTTCTTAATCCACTTGCACAGTGTAAAAGAACATATGATCTTCTGCTTGCTTGTGCTTGAAAAGGTTGATCAAACTTTGAGCATCCCCTGCTTCAAACATGACCATTTTTTCCTTATTCACAACATTGTAGCAATCTCTTTGTGTAAAACCTACATTCTGAGACCCACCAGCTTCTTCTGCTAAATAAGAATATGTATTTGTAGTTCTTATTCCTGCAGCTGCCATGGTTTTAATCACACCCAACTGGGCTTCAGAAACTTTTCTATTTGATCTCAAAAACTGCCTCTCTTCTGGTTTAGCAAGCTCGTGATTGTGTTGAGAAAAAAATTGAGCAACTTTCAACGTACCATCCGTTTGTACTGCAAATCGAATTCCAGCTTTGCATCCTGTTCTTGTCTCTAGTTTATAAGAATTGCTTGCTTCTGACGGGTCACCATCTACCTTAAAACCTTCTTTTGAACAAAGATAACAAACTTGTCTTAGTTGATTCTTTCTATTATATCTCTTTTGTCCCTTACGAACACTGAATCCAAATGTCGTAGCATAGTTGTTGTAGAGATCATAAGCTTCCTTTTCATTTAGTACAACTTTTCCCACGAAAATGTCATCGAAATTCTCCGTTCGATTCACAATGATTGGATCTTCTTCTCTATTATTTTCTTCATCACTTTCTATATCAATGATTGGATCTTCTTTCTGATTATTTTCTTCATCACTATCGGTATCAATGAATACTGTACAAGAAAAATTTGTACGTGAATGAAAAATTTGTACGTAATTGAACGGTTAAATAATGGATGCAAAAATAACAGACATATGATAGCAGTCGAATAACAAGTTAAAAATGAAAAGAGAAATTGCTAAAAAGACAAACCAAATAGGCTGATAGCTTAAATATTTTACCAGTATCCATATTCTTCCTTGGTGAAGCTTTGCTTTTTTGTGAATGGTGCGGAGCCTACTTTTTGAGAATGGTCCCAGAATTTAAACAAGCTGGAATCGAAAAGGGTAAAACAAAATTCAAGCAAGAAATTGCAGTAAGATTCAAGCAAAAAATTCCAAATTGCAGTAAGATTCAAGCAACAATTTCTTGAAAATCATTGAAGGAGTCTGTTCCTTCTCTCCTTTGCATGTATACGTTATCTCTTGTCCTACTTTTCTTTATGATCAATACAAACACATACTAGCTTATCAAATTCAACACCAAATGACATATAACACTGCATGGGTTTTACATCACTGCCTGCAGTTGCAGGTTTAAGAAGAAAATAATAACAGAAACACATATTTTTGGTTTTCGCAGTCAGATTCAAGCAAAAAATACCAAATTGCAGTAAGATTCAAGCAAAAATTTCCAGTACCTGTAGCATGAGATTTCTGGGTTTTGATTCAAGTAAACAGGGATGAGGTTCTTTTTTTTTTTTTTGAACGTTGCAGAGCTTTCCTTTTCTTGAGAAAGGACGGATTCGATTGGGAGCGCAACAAAAGCTTTTGGTTTTGGAGAAAAACCAAAAGGTGGGATACAAGGAATCAGTTTTGGAGGAAAAGGAGGAGAAAGGCATCGGGAAGGAGGAGAGGCGGACAGTCACATCAGTTTTTTGGCAGAGACCTAACGGTGTTAGGATCTTGTAAAACCCAGCCATTAATTTTTATTTAATAATTAACTTGCCACATGTCATGCATTTATTGGTGGGTACTACCAGCTGTCAGTGCCAGGTGGTAATACTGTACCATCTAATAATTTCTCCTCTGTCCCCCCCCCGTGAACCCTCATTCCTTCTTCTTCTTTTCGTTTTCTGTCTTCCTGTATCTCTCTCCCTCTCGGATCTCTCTCATTTCTCTCCCTCTCTTCAGATAATCCCGCACGCACGCAGAGACCCGCATGCTTGGAGAAGCCATCTCCATCACCATCTCATCCTGCTCTCTCTCTCCCTCTCGTTCCCGCGACCCCAGAAAACCGGAAAAGGAGCTCCGGCGAGATTTCTCGTCCCTTCGATTTGGGTAAGCCTCGGGACACTTGAAATCTTCTCGTTTTCGTCCTTGTAGCCTAAATCTTACCTGAGATATATTTGTGGATCGAGGATATAGCATAGAAGTAACTCGGGAAAGTGTTTTCTAGATTTTCCGGCGGGCACCGCCACTTTCGAGGAAATTTACGGCCAAACCACGGCGATTTGGCCGGCGTGCAAGGTATCAATCTCTTCGTCTCGCTGAGTACTACAACTTTCCTTTTTGTTTCACCCAATTTCGTTGAGTATTGAAGAAGTTATATCCATTTGAATCTTACCCAGTTTTCGGCGAGTCCGATGGCTTTCGAGACATTTTCCGACCAAACCACTGCGAGTTAGACGTCGTGCGAGGTACCATTCTCTTCGTCTCTTCAAGGGCTACAACTTTCCTTTTTGTCTCTCTTAATTTCGTTGAGTAGTGATAAAGTTATGGCATTTTAAAGTTGGGTGGTTTTCCGGCCGATTTTCCGGCTTTCTCTCCCATTGGGTCCGGCGACCCACCAAACCCAAGCCCTTTGGGCCTTCCCTGCCGAGCCCAACTCTTTTAGTTGTGTGTGTTTTGGGCTAGGTGTGTGTGTGTGGATTGTGTGGTGTATGTGTGTGGGGTGTGTGAGTGTGTTGTGCATGTGTCGTGGGTGTGTGTGTGTGTATGCATGTCGTGTGTGTGTAGTTGTGGTGCGTGTGTGTGTTTGGGCTTAGGCCCAAACCACATTTCTTCACCCTAAACCCTTTTAACCCAAAAACCTTAGAATTTCAAAACCCAATAGATCATAATCTTATTTAACCTAAACCTAAACCTTAATCCAGATTTCAAGCCTAAAACCCGTTAGACCTAATTTGACCGTTGACCCCCGATCAACGTTGACTTTTTGGGTTTTCGTCCGGGACCCTAAGGGTAATTCGGCATTCTGAATCCGTTTCCAATGTCCGTTTTCCCAAATTCAATTGCTATTATAGAGTTTTATTAATTGAACCCTTTATGTGCTTAGGGGCAATTATTGGTGACGTTTTCTTGTTCGTTAGTTTGCGTGGCTCTTCGGCGGCTAAGTACTGTGAGTGGACCCCTTCTAAAATGCATGTTTTATAGTAGAAATGCATACATAAAAAGCATGATTTGATGATTACGTTTTATGAAACGTTTTGTGAGATAACATGCTTACTGAGGCTACTTTGAATTATTACTATTTTTCCTATAACCCGTGTTCTTATAGAATATCTGATGGATGACGATATGATATTTAGAACACGTTTCGAACACCTCTTTATAGTATAGAAGATGGATGACTTTATACTATGAAGTTGTTTTTCAATATATATATGTTCAATGGTTTTGTACTTACCTAGTGGTCATTTCCGCTACGGGACGTAGGGATAGATTCCGGTCCGTCCCGGGCGACGGTTTGGTGTTGGCATAGGGCCTGGAGGGTGTTTCCTCTGGCTATTTAGCACGGGGACGGGGAGCCGGCATGGGGCCTGAAGTGTATTTTCCTCTGACTGTCTGCTCAGAGACGGGGAGCCGGCATGGGGCCTGGAGGTTATCGGACAATTCACTAGTGATTATTATATATGAGTTATGATTTGAGATACTGCACATCATGCTAGGTTTCGGAAAATCTATGTTTATCATGATATATATGTGTTTTCATAAAACATGGGGGTTAGTACGTTGATAACTGTTTTATTATATATATATATATATATATATATATATATATATATATATATATATCAACTTGGTCCACGCATGTTTGTTTTGCGCCCCCTTCAGGACTTAGAATCGAGGCATACAATCCCGGCATCCAGGCATTTCCGCATCGGTATCTTCGAGTCCTCTTGGTGTAGGACCCATTCCTTGTTCATTCAATTTTTATATTATTTCTTTTAGTATTCTAGTTAGTTGTATGCTCTGAACACGTTCATGAAATGCATATTCATTAGTCTTTTACATTTATAAGTCTTATTTACTCCTTATTCTCAGCATTTGCATTCAATAAATGGCTTTCGTCACCCTTGGGTGTCGGCCAGCACGTGCTTATCCTGGTATTTTGGGAATATCGGGATCGGGGCGTGTCACCCAAACACCAAGGTACAAGCACAGAAACTTAAACAAGCTTTGAATCAAATGGATATATACAAACTCTGGCCATACGAGGAGGATGGATTGGGTGCGCCATGAATTAGACAAAAGGAGGATTGAAGATACATAAATCATTCCACCAAAACAGGTAGATAAAAATAAATTATAATTCCACCCATAGAGGTAGAATGAAAACCCTTTTCCACCCATAGAGGTGGACAAAAACACATAACTCACGTACCTCTATCACAGGTTTTAATTTTTTTTATCTACCTCTCACAATTGTTTTACTTTTATTTTTGATAAACTTATCATATTTGTTGTATATGGATTTTTAAATTTTTTTATGAGAAAGTCGATAAAGGCATTCGAAATTCAAATTTAACAAGTTAAAATATATTTTTATTTTTACTTCAAGGGGAAAATGGACATACTAACAAATCAAATGAAACTGGACTTGATCTAAAAGTAGGTGACTTTTTTGGACTTGGATCAAAATGCCTCTTTTTTTTTTCTTTTTTTTTTTTAGAAAGAAACTATTTACATGACTCGACCGCATGATCAATCAGCCACAACGAGCAACCTTCCTTTTGCGCCAAGACTTGCCTTCCAACATCAAAATTAGCTACAAATGGGACAAAACTAAATTACAAAAAACCATTTAATTAATAACTTGGCTACAACATAAAAGTAGCAAAATAACTAAACTACAGAACCATTTAAGTAAGATATAGTACTAAGTTTAATAGAAGCACGACAAACGGGACAGTGGGGTTTCCCGGTGGCTAGCCATTGATCGATGCATAGCTTGTGAAACGAATGCTGACAGTTACTAAGCAACCGGCGCACTTGTCCGTCCACAAAACCATCCAAGCAAATTACACACTCATCAGTAGCAGCGTTAGTACTAGTCCCAGTAGTACTACGCGTGAAGACAATCGAGGCCTGCTGTGGTGGTGTACGGTTTGCAGCCGGTCGTGGAGGAAGATCAATAAGACCATGCAAATTGGGAGCAGGAGGCTGGTTAAGATGAAGAACATTGTTATTTCTTGCATGGTTACTGGAATTAGCAGGAGGTTGATGATCGATATGTGGTTGCGGTGAAGTTGTGCTTCGGGATAAAGGCGCAGGCGCCTAAATCTATTACACTTACATCGACGTGAAACAGATAAGACACATGAGAAGAATAATACGAATATAACCCATCCAACTACACGGAAAGCTATTTCGTCGTCATAATAGCAGGTGATGGTGGTGAAGGACGAGTTGGCATGAAAGGAGGACTTGAAGAAGAAGAAGAAAACAGAAGCAAATAAAGCTGAAAGGAGGACTAGAAATAAGGATCACGAATTCATGATCGTTAAACAAAGTATTAATTTGACTAGATAGTATAATTTTCTCCGGAGTTGGATTCTCTATTCTCCAAATTCATATTGGAAATTATATGTTTATAATATTAATTTATAATTTTATAATATTTAATTTACATGTGAATGAAAAAAATAATAGTAGTGTTTTAATTCAAATTCAATCGCATGATTTGAATATGTTCGTTGAAACTTTAGGCAACAGTACAATGTTTCAAAAGAGGTGGCTTGAGTTCTATATAAACTCAAGCATCCCACCCGTATAAAGGGATTAATAGAAGAGTTTTTTCTATTATCTTTTTATTATTTGTTAGTCAAATTTCGAGTCGTGTCTTAAAAGCACAATATATAAAGTTTGTCAGAATCCGAAGATTGTAGTGCTTCGACTTCGAAACACTGTTATAAAAATTCCACCTAGGATCCTCCTAGGCCCTAGATGGCTGGTCACCGCCCCAATTATCCCTAAGCGTTGGAAAATTAAGAAAGTGTGTCTAGACTCGCTTGGACGTCTGTCTAGCCTGCCTAGTTCGCCTAGGTTAGATAGAAAATCAATAACTTTTTGCATTTTATTTTGTCAATAAAATGTAAGAAACTTGTTGAATCCAAG
Source organism: Malus fusca (assembly GCA_035220775.1). Taxonomy (NCBI): domain Eukaryota; kingdom Viridiplantae; phylum Streptophyta; class Magnoliopsida; order Rosales; family Rosaceae; genus Malus; species Malus fusca. The sequence goes on along the minus strand of CM069061.1, from coordinate 7,329,208 downwards.
ACACTCATTATATGATTATTCCCCATGTTTTCAATATGTTCTAATACTTTTATAATATATATGCCATTTTATTTTGCAATTTATGTATGCCAATACACTTATATGTTTTATAAGTATAAATATGCACTTATTTATACACTACACAATAAATTTACATAAATCAGCCTAGTCCACCCAGGTCCCCGCCTATCAATCTAGGTGCTAGGTCTCAGCTCGCCGTCTAACTAGTACCTAGTGTTTTTTAGAACCTTACTTTGAATTATAGATTGTCGAACTCTGAAAATCCGACGACTAACGAACTATAAGCACAATGGACGAAATTATGTCTTTAGGGCATACTGTTGTGGTGTTTGTGATTTTTGTATACACTTACTGATATTTGGTATACACGATTTTTGTATACACTTACGGTGCATAGACATCGCCCATGCTCAACAACCTTTGTCAAGATATCTGCCCACTAATCTAATTTCACAAATGAAAACTTGACAATCTGATCTTCCAACTTCTCCTTGAAGAGATGTCTATCCATCTCAACATGTATGTTGAATTGGATTATAATCAAAATCAATCACAACCTTATTTTCACAATATAAATTCATCACAAACTCAAAATAAAACCAAGGTTTTCTAAGCAACCTCCTTATCCAGAAAAGTTCACAATGTCCATTACCCATCTCTCTATACTCAGCTCATGCAACAACCGCTTTTGCTTCTTACTTCACTATGTACCCAAATTTCCTCCAAAAAAAGGAAAATTAATCAGATATGGATCATCTGTTAGTGATATTGCTTGACCAATATGCTTCAAGTGTATCCATCTATCTTCAAATTGTCATTCTTTGAATACTTAATTCTCTTTCCTGGAGCTGACTTGAAGTATTGAAGAATTCTGACTGTGTTCATATGATCCTCACTCAAATACTGCATAAACTAACTCACTACAGTTACATCATATATATGTACATACGTATTTACGTACTTGAAAACTTGACACAGTTAGAAACCATGGCTAGGGAAATGTATTTAGACAATTCAGAATACATAAACTAATTTTTCACATTCAAATAGCTAGTATATTTACATATATGAACATAAATTAAATCATCAGAAACATACTTCCCAAAGCTAAAAGCCAATATTTTCCTAAGAAATTGCCACATTTAGTGTATCAACCAAAAAATCATACAGCAGAAACCCACTTAATCAAGAAACTTAGCGAAGATATATCGAAACTAGGAAAAAGTTGACTAAGATATACTAAAGTTAAACAGGAGCACGACAAACGGGACAATAGGTTTCCCCAGTGGCTAGCCATTGATCAATGCATAGCTTGTGAAACGAATGTTGACAGTTACCAAGCAACCGGCCCACTTGCCCGTCCACAAAATCATCGAAGCAAATTGCACACTCATCAGCAGCGCCGCTAGCACTAGTAGTAGTACACGTAAAAACGGTTGAAGACTGCGGTGGTGGCAGCCTTTTTGCAGCCGGTAGTGCAGGAAGCTCAATAAGACCAGCAGGAAGACCAAGACGAAGAACATTATCATTTCTTCCATGGTGAGTGGAATTTTCATTATTATTTCTTGCAGGATGATTGAAACTTTTAGCAGGAGGTCGACGATCAATACATGACCGCTGCTGATTTCTTTGTGCTTCGAGATCAAGGGGCTTGGTCGTCGGGTATCCAAATATTTTGCAAATTATATGGTACAATACTACTGTGGCCGGGAATATTAGAAATAAGTATGGGGATAGATCAAAGAAAAGGTTGTTTTGATAGACATAACTAGGAGGTGATGGTGGTGGTGGTGAAGAAGGATGAATAGTTATCATTGAAGGAGGACTTGCAGAAGAAAAAATCATGATTTTCTGAAGAGAGAGAGGGAGAGAGAGAGAGAGGAGAATTGAATAGAAAAGACTAGCATTTGTAATCGTTCCTACCATTGGATACACACTCGTTCAGTCTTCGAGAGTTGATCGAGAACGAAAATATCTCCGGCCAAATACCCTACATACTCGTTCATTTTATTTATAGATGGATAATCAGGGTTAGTAATTTAGTATATTACGGAAGAATAAATACAAATAGAGGATAGGGTTCCTTCACGTATGGGTCTCAGTAACAACTGTGCCATAAAAGATTTCAGCAGGACAAAAAGAAAAAAAGTGTCTCGCACAAAATGGCTATCCTTTACAAGGAGATCAACAATCGAGTCGGAAGGTTCATCGAACCAATTCTTGTGACACTGTGTCCTGTGCGTCAAGCCATAACCAGCAAGCCTATGCGCCACTACACCTTTGCCTCTCTTTTGAATACTGGAGCATTCATCCTCCACTACTGTTGCATATAGAAATTTTTTTTTAATAATTTATCCATATAAAATTGCTTTTTTATTTGATATGAATAATTTCCTTATACCGTCGGGATAAACACACACGGTTAGTCTTCGAGGGTTTATCCTGGACAAAAACATCTCCTATTAGGCTAAGGGAAATTTATATGAACTCATGTAATTTCTTTTCACGTCTAATTCACTCTCGTCATCCATATTGTTTTTTATTAAAGAATTAATCTCTCTTTAAACCTAAATTTATTACCTAAACTACCATCTCGAACCCAATTCAAAATGTTACGTTATCTTTACACCCATTCCTTTTATAAAATAACATCTGTAATTGAATTTTTTTTTTCAAAAGAGGTGTCCTTGCCCTCTTCCCACTAGCATTTCCATGGCTTCTTTTTTTTTTCCTTTCTGCTACCTAACCCAGACATTTGCCTTTTTTCTTTCTACTGATGTGCATAAGCAACAAATCAAACAATTCATCCCCTTATATTTATCAACAAGCAAGGAAGTTTATAATCTAACAACATTGGTAAGAAGTTTTTCCTTAGAATTTTCCAATTGCAGAAAGTTTCACAAACCATTCGGGATTGATGAAAAAAATTGAAACCCAAATACTCATCTTCTAAACTTTAAAAAAATGGAAATCAAACGAACAAAATATTCATAAATTGAATCATACCTTAGTTGGAGGATTCAAAACTTCAAAATCACCATCCATCAATAAAAAAAACTTGTTTTCTCTACAAGACCTATTAGGGTTTTAGTCAGAATGAACGTAGGATAAACAAGAAGTGAGGTAGGGTTTAATGGGTTTATTGATAAATTTAAGTTTTATTATTAATTTCATTTTGTACTTAATATTAATTATACAATAGGGTAAAATAGACAATTAACAATTTAAATTTAAATTGGGTGTAGAAAGAGGTTACATGGGTTCAAATAAAATTTCCTTAGCTTAATCCTACCAGATAACAAACATAATTGTGATCACAACTAACTGTATTTGTTGGTTAAATAAATTACTTTTAACATTGATATAGCTTTAGGGGGTGTATTCAATTGAGATTTTGAGGGATTTTAATTCTTTTAATGAATCCATGGGTATTCAATCAGGATTTTAAGTGATTCTCTGAAATTCAATGTGTATTCAATCAGGATTTTAAGATAATTTATTAAAATCCTTAGAAATCCGGGTGTATTCAATTAGAATTTTAAAGAAATTTATAACATTTCAGGTGTATTCAATTAGAATTAGAATTTAAAGAATTTTAAAAAATTGAGAAATTTGAGGGAATTTGAGAGATTTTGTAGTGTATTTTAAGCATCCACAAATCTCACATCTCCCCATGAGATTTCGAAGGAATTGAATCAAAATTTTACATAGAATCTCTACAGATCAGTTAAACTTCATAAAAATTCATGGATTTATAAATCCATTAAAATCTCTCAAATTCCCAATTGAATACACCCCCTTATAGTATTGTATTCAAATGGGAATTGGAGAGATTTTAATGGATTTATAAATTCATGGATTTTTATAGAGTTTAATTAATTTGTAGAGATTCCATGTAAAATTTTGATTCAATTCTCTCAAAATCTCATAGAGATGTGAGATTTGTGGATGCTTAAAATACACTACAAAATCTCTCTAATTCCCTCTAATTCCTAAACTTTTTGAAATTCTTTAAAATCAAATTCTAATTTAATACACCTGGAATGTTATAAACTTCTTTGAAATCCTAATTGAATACACCTAGATTTCTAAGTATTTTAATAAACTATCTTAAAATCTTGATTGAATACATATTGAATTTTAGAGAATCACTTAAAATCTTGATTGAATACTCCTAGATTCATTAAAAGAATTAAATTCTCTCAAAATTCCAATTGAATACACCCTCCTTATAGTGTGATAACCCGTCCCTAATTTTAAGTTTTATAAATTTTAAATTAGTGATTTTATGGAAATGCCCCTTGAGGCAAAGATTTTAACCTTCGTTGACCATCGGTTAGAAAGATGTGGGACTTTTTTTTTTTTAGCATATCCTTGTAGTACTCGTCACTATGAGCGTATAGGCGAAAGCCGTTTGCGAGTCCGGATTATAACGGTATAATTACAGACGTTCAAAGTTGGTTATTTAAAGTTTAATTATAAATTAATTAAAACTCCCACCATGTGGGAGTGGTAACCAATCAGATTTAAGCAAGAAAATAAGGGACCAATCAGAAATTGAGGAGAGGAGAGAGAGAGAAGCTCTCTGTCATGCTCCGATCCCAACATACGTCGAGAATCGACACATGATAAGGAAAATAACGTTCGTTGAATACGGTATAAGTTACAGAATAAAATACTTTAATTGATAAACCAAAATAATACGAAGGTGACTAAGTTCTCCACAACATATTTACAAATATGTACATCCCAAAAAGGAGCATAATCTTTGCTTTACTAAGAACAAGTTTGAGGTGCTCAAAAGAAAGTCCCAAGATAAAGTACAAGATAGGATATAGGGGTAACCTAGCACTCCAAATCTCTGATAATTTTACCGCTACCCACCTACGAACCTCTCGAAGCTACTCAGACATGTTACATGTAAGATCAGTGCCTACACCATCGAAATGGTGCACCGGCAAACAACAACCCGAATAAGCTACGAACTTGTGTGAGCGACAAATAATACAAAGTATATGATACTAATAAAAAAAACAATCACCATTCACAATTTATAAACCTTGAATATAAATCATTCATAAGAAATCGCTACCAAACCTTACCACATCCAAAGGAGTCACACATACATCCAACAAGTTTTCTAAATCAAAACTTAGAGTTCTCAAAGCCACATTCACGGATATATTCAAAACTAGAGTTAGAGAGACGTCGTTCAGCCGAAGCCTACGCAAGTAACCAAATAGGAAATGGCCCCCCAAAGCGGATCAACCAAGCAGAGCCACCCCTGAGAAAGTAACCAAGTAGGTAGTGACCCTCCAATGCAGATTAACCAAGCAGAGTCACCCCTGAGAAAATAACCAAGTAGGTAGTGACCCCCCAATGCGGATTAACCAAGCAGAGTCACTCCTATAACTATTGGAAGGTGATCACCCAATGTGGATTAACCAAGCATGATCACCTTTAAATGTGTATGGCCATACCTAGGCTATAAGGATCGCCCAACACGGATTAACCAAGCGCGATCCACAAATAGTATGGTCCCGTAACGCAGATAAACCAAGCAGGACCATCTAGGACCATTGCTACGTGGTGCAGACTTAGTGTCACCTAACCCCATGACACTAGGGTAATGGTCCTTCACAATCCATCATTTTTATCATCCATCACATATATATCCCAAAACACAATCCATCATTTTTATCAACCATCACATATATATCTCAAAACACAATCCATCATTTTTACATATATATCCCAAAATACAATCCATCATTTTTATCAACCATCACATGTATATCTCAAAACACAATCCATCGCAGTTCAAATATCCAAGTCACGTAATGTTTCATAAGTAGATCGACGGCAATTTATTAGCAACAATTATTTAGCATAAGAACTATTTTGAGAATCCATAGTGTAACCACAAAGTTTATTAGCACACAAGATTTCAAAGCAATAACCATAACACATAGATTAGAATCATTCACCTGAGATCCACACTAACGCACTCAAACACGAGAGTCAAGGCATCACGTTCTATCACATCCTAACAAGGTACAAACCACATTTAGATTTCCTTCGATAATTCACATACTTAAAACTCTTATATATTTCCCACAACAACATTTAATGAGGAATCGAACTATCATTCTAAGGTAGGGTCCATGATCTTACGTCACTTATTCCGTAATATCCAATCACTAGATTTTCACTTGTAAGTCACTAAGGTCCTTAAACATTAACTACCATAGCATACTAAAAGTGGTGTCAATTCAATGGTAAGATCATCAATCGCTAGAGTAATCAAGTGGCGGAGCTTATCGATAAAATACTTAACCAACAACATTTTTATAAATCGAATGTCACACACCAGAAAATTTGACTTTCTCCAAAAATTCTCAAATTTTACATGAATAAAGATTTCAACAAGTAGAGTAAACTTTATACCTGTGGCCGAGTCCAATTTGGCCAGGAAGGCCCTCAAATTGGCTCGCACCCAACGAAACCCTAAGGTGGGCGTCCTTAATTCGGCTTCATTGGTGTTCCAACGCCCCAACCACCAATTGGGTCTTGTTCCTGGGTCCAAGGGAAGTTGATTAAGGGTGATGGTTAGTGGTGATACTCTCCGGAACGACAATTTGTCGTCGAGAACCCCCCGGGTTCTCCTATGGAGTTCTACCCGAATTGGACCTTAAAAACCCTTGGTTTTTTGTAGAGAGGGAAATGAGAAGATATTTAAGTAAGTTACAGGTGAAGGAGATAGGAGAATCAGCTGAGAATTGGAGGAACTTACCTGAAATGGCCGGTTTGAAACGGTTTGGTGGTGCTCACGGTTCACCAAGGGGAAGAAAGAAAACTGTCCCCTTTTTCCCTTAGTTCACCTTTTCTAACTCCCCCCCCCCAACCATCTGATTGTTCTTTTTTATTTTTTATATTATTATTATTTTAAACTAACTTAACTTTTAATTCACATGCGGAACTTAAACAATTCCCACAATCTATAGTTCACAACTTTAAACGTCTGTAACTATACCGTTATAGTTCGGACTCGCAAACGGCTTTCGCCTATGCGTTCGAGGGTTCGAGATCTATTTAAAAACACTAGTTGTAACTTCGAAATATCAACGAAAGATAAAGATTGATTATGAAATTTTCAACTCGATAACTAAACAATTACTAAACTTAAAATTAATGGAATTCAAATTAACTAATAAAGTTAACATAAGCGCGAAATACGAGTTTTAAAATACGAGATACGTAATAATTGGTGAAATTCCGGGGATGGAATTTCACATTCTCAGCTCCCCCAAAACCGTGACCCAACCCAAAACGACCTGCGCGATCACCCATTTTCTGAGGTCGATTTCGGCCAACTCCGGTGGAGTTTTTCGACGCCACCACCACCATCTTGAAGCTCTCATTCCCCTCTACAAAACCAACCAAGAACCACCTTTATAAACCACCACATGTGGCGGGGCAAAGCCACGAAATCCGACCCGTCAAAACCATGTCCAGCCACTCATTTCAATTTTCCGGCGAATTGGCAAAGCAATGGCCGACGCCACCACTTGGGCTTTGTAGCCCATCATCCCAGGAGATCCCAACCAACCTTGACCCTGTTGGACCATCGTAGACGACGAATTGACGTCGGGAAGCTTTAGGCACCCGCCGGCTTTGTGGGAAAATTGACTATCTTCCGTCCACTTTTGGACTTCGTGGTAGGTATGAAAGTTGTTCATCTCTTTGAGATCTTCATTTTTGTGAATTTTGGTAATTTTTAGAAATAGAGGCGACCAACCGCCACCTGCGATGGCGCGTGGGCCGAGGGGTCCTCTGACCTTCCTAGGTTAAATTTGAATACCTTGGTTCCGTTTGTGAAGTCTGATTGACGAAATTTTGTCGTTTGAACTTAGTCCCATTATGATCCGCCACTTGATTATTACATCAACCGACGATCCGACCGTTGGATCGTCATTAAATTTTAATACATTATAGTACGTAATATTTGAGGATATTAGAAACTTATGGATTGGGAATCTGACGTACGGATCATTCCAAATTGGAATTGTAAGTTTTTAAAATAAAACGTTGACCACCACTTGAATTGGCAATTGGAGGAGATCCAACTGTTGGATCGTAATGAAACTTTAATATGATGTTTTAGAAGCACAATGTGGATCTTTAGAAGTTGTAGATTGGAAATCTGATATGCGGATCTTCTGGATCGAGTTACGTAGGGTTGTGGACCATACCGTCGATCTTTGATCGACGATTGACTTTTGGTCAATGGGTCCCAAATCATTCTAGAACGTCCTGGGGGATATGTTTTATGTAAGTTACGTGTTTTATCGATGAGAACTCTGAGATGTGATTTGATAATTGTTATAGGCGACGATGGTTTGTGATGTCTCGATTTTCGTGTTAGGGAGTCGTAGCCCGGGCCTCAGGTGAGTGGGTCTTTTCCTTTTATCGTATATAAATATGACTGATAATTCCACAAATACTTTTAAATTGTTCTATGCAATTTATGCCATGTTATATATATGTGTTAAAATACTATGGTATGGTTGAGTTTTAGATTGCATTATGGTATATCTATATGCATATTATCGGCATATAATTACTGTGAATGCTTTGAAGTACTAAGTTGAACTACGAATGGCTTGATCCCGTTTGAGGGTACGTAGGCAGTCTAACAAGACAGTTAGATGCAGCCATAAAACAATCCAAATTTAACATGGTATTTGGTTTCTTTAAGGAAAAAAGTTATGATGGTTAACAGCGTAGAGATTAACCATGATTTTATTATGGTCTATCACTGGATTAGTTCCGATTAAGAATGTTGGGACATTAAAGTGGTTATGCCAAATGACGATGCGGATGCCCCGGTAAGCTTCATGTGAATACATGTTGATGATAGTGATTTCAATGTGTATGGTTATGTTTTTATGCATTTAATGTTCATTATCCTGCACCTCGGTGTTAGTGCTCCGCCTGAGGACATGGCTTAGCCTTCACGTGATCATAGTACTTGAGCGTATTTATTTACACCCAGCTTGTCGTACAGACCACATTAAGTGGTTCCGACTCGTGTGCCAGAATTGGTAGATAAGCTATATAGGCAACTCCGACACTATCGTACAGGTTGCCTATGAGTCGTACAGGTCACTATAGGTGACTCCGACTTATGCGCTAGCATTGATTGATGAGATATGGATGAGTCGTACAGGTCACTATAGGTGACTCCGACTTATGTGCTAGCATTGACTGATGAGATATGGATGAGTCGTACAGGTCATTATAGGTGACTTCAACTTATGTGCTAGCATTGATTGATGAGATATAAATGAGTCATACATGTCACTGTAGGTGACTTCGACTTATGTGCTAGCATTGACTGATGAGATATGGATGAGTCGTGCAGGTCACTATCTGTGACTCTGACTTATGTGCTAACATTGACTGATGAGATATGGATGAGTCGTACAGGTCACTATAGGTGACTTCGACTTATGTGCTAGCATTGACTGATAGATATGAATGAGTCGTATAGGTGACTCCGACTTATGTGCTAGCATTGATTGATGAGATATGGATTAGTCGTACATGTCACTATAGGTGACTCCGACTTATGTGGTAGCATTGACTAATGAGATATGGATGAGTCGTACAGGTCACTATAGGTGACTCCGACTATTGTGCTAGCATTGATTGATGAGATATGGATGAGTCGTACAGGTCACTATAGGTGGCTCCGACTTATGTGCTAGCATTTATTTATTAAGCACATGATTATTTATATTGCTCATGAGATGTTATGTCGTGGTATATTTATGGATTTACTGTTGATATACTTTTGATTTTACATTGATATGTGGTATGATTTTTTTAAACTATACAGGTGTTACAGCGAGGGGTTATAACGATTTAGAAGGTTTTTATTAAAAATTTATTTCCAGGGCCACTCACCCTTGCTGTGTTTCCACCCTCCAGGTTTTTTTAGTTGAGCTTTCTTATCGACAAGGATTCGGGGCAAATCTTGGTATTGGAGATTACCTTCAATGGTATGACTCTCAATCCACTCTACTGTACTTTACTTATGCTCTGACATTACATGTGAAATGGGTTCATTTCCGCTCACAGCGCACTCTCGTATTTAGACACTTTTAGATTTAAATTTATTCAAATTTTTCCCACATCATTATACTTTATGGCTTCGTCACCCTCTTGGTGTTGGCCAACACAACTCGATTTGGAGTCCAAGTGGACTTTCCGGGTCGAGGTGTGTCATATAGTATTTGGACATATGAATATAAGCTGAGCCACAAACATACTCCCAAAAACCAAAAGGCAATCATAAATTAATGTACAAAGTATGCAGCTGAGAATTCGAACTTGGATACCGAAGATACACTGCTCAAGCTAACTAGCTAAATCGCTAACACACGTGAAGACAATTGAGAATGCAGTGGCGGCCCCAATTTTTCTAGAGTCTGTTGCACCAAAATTATGCAGGCTGCGCTCTAAGAACTTCAGGAAGCAGAGCAAATAGTAATCAACTTAAGGGAGGAACATTTGAACTTTGTCGATTTCTCTGTGCTTTGAGATCAAACCTATGTATGAGAAATTTTCAGGGGTATCCAGTAAAAAATTTAAAGGAGTTTATGAGACAAAAAAAAATTCAGATGTATTCAATCAAGATTGTAAAGGAGTCTATAAAACTTAAAACTCGAAGTGCGTTTAATCAAGACTTAATTTTAAATGATCTCAACAAACAAACAAAAAAATCGGCTTTAGCAAACTATGTCTATCTCCCTAAAATTTTGAATGAATTCGCCTAAAATTCACTTGGATGAGGAAGAGAAAGGGAGAGAAAGAGTTGAAGAGCTTGTCAACTAGGTTAAAAGTTTTAATTTGGAGAGGCTATAGTACTACTGTGCAACCTATTTATAAAAAAAATTTAACTTTTTTTTTTGTTTTTTTGTTTTGGTCAAGGGGAAGATTTTATTCCAACCAAAACATAAACTTACAAACAGATAAAGGCCCAACAACATCTATAAACAACCAAAAAGGGCCTAAACAGAAAGAAAAAACAACAGAAACAGAGAATGAGCCCAAAAGCCCAAAACCAAAGAACATTCGAGAAGCACCCACTACATTCTCCAACGACGGTCCAAGGAACTGCCAGCCAGCCGATTCTCCAACCACTTCCGATCATCTCATTCACTGACGTCTCCTGCGCACGGCTATAATTTAGTGGTAATCAGCATCCAAGCGAAAGAGGCCAATCACTAGGTGGAAGCTCAGAACAAGTCCCGAGCAACACTGCTGCAAGCGGCAGACACAAAGAAGAACGTGGTGGTTTGGAAAACACCCGAGCCGGTGCAAGCGCCGGAACTCTACACATAAACTCGATAGAGGACATGGTTGAAAAACAAAGCAAGGAAGAATCAGGAAGAAGAAAACCCACGGAGTTGGAGGAATTAGATAGGCCGAATTGAAAATTGGGGAGAACCAACAGTAGATGCAGGGAGAAAAGAAGGAGAAAAGGGAGAAGATGACGCAGCACTCGACCCCAGCTGAAGCTAGGGCCAGTGCCACCGAAGAGTCTGAAAGAAGGTCTCACAAAAGCACTCTCACAACGGAGAGAAAGAAACTCTCACAGAGGAAAGGAAGAAGCTAGGGCCGGTCCAACTATTTCTTTGATTTCCTTTTCTGATTTGATTGATTTTTAGCCACTTTCAATTTGAAAGCGGCTTGGAAACAAATTAATAAAGGAAAGGAAAGTTCTTAAAATGTCATATGAACTTATGCATATTTTTAAGTAATATTTCATATAATATTAATATGAAATCATTAATTTGTTATTTCACTCCAACTCCGTAAAACTTATCTTCCAAAAGAAGTTATTTTAACTTTTGACCTCATTTTTCATAAGTTTATTCACTTATTATTTTATTACAAAGATATATGTACACCAGTGGTGGCTGATAAATTGGTTTTCAACTTCATTTTTTTATAAGTTCTCTGCTTATTTTTTGGTATGAGAAAAACAGTCACGTTCATTTTTACAAAATTATAGTGAACTACTAAAAGAAGTATATTAAGCTCACTAACATAGAGTTTAAGCAAATTACAAGTTTAGTGAATTCAACATGGTCAATCATGTTGATTAAGAAAAAGAGTTAAAATATCTTAAATAACCTTGCAAATAAGTCATGTGTCTTGCACATGGCTTGTTTTGAATAGAAAACTCAACAGATAGTATGAGATCACAAACAATATGTGAAAGATATTACAAAACGCTTAAAATTTTCACTCGCCGTAAATAACTTCAAATGTTTTGTGGAAACAAATATTCATGAATAAATCAATTGCTTTATGAACAATAAACAATAACCGTTGGATTATATCAACAGTTATCGTTAATCAGATTGTTTGGAAATCATTCTTTCTTTTTTTTCTTCAAAACAAAAAATTCACATATCCAATAGCAGCAACTGCTGAACCCCAATCACACATGGACACGTCCATCTGTGATTTAGGGTTCAGCAGTACCTGCAGCTATTCTTTCAGCAGCAAAGTAGTGTTCCTAAATAAACTGTCCTGACACAAACTCCAGAAGGAAACAGATAAAACCAGACATGACTTACATGTATATTTAAGAGACAACTGTATATGGTATCCAACATACGCTTACAACTCCATAAACCCGAAAACGAGCAACAACATTACAGTTAGTCTAACATCACTTGGAGAGAAACAAAAAAATACAACGGTAAATATAAGAGTTTTTTAATATACCTATACCCAAAATAGGCCAAATGCCAAAAAACAATGTCGATGAGCTTCGCTGTCCACGATATGAATTCTTTGGATCCAAAAGATACCAGAAAAGATCAGTAGGGATGGAATATGGAGAAACAGGATCTAGTATTGGTCAGTGTACGTCTGTTGGCAAAAAGAATGACCGTTTTCTGCAGCGCAACCTTTGTGATACAGCAGGAGGGTTCAAAATGTTTCCAATGAGGGTGGACACTATTTTTTGGATGGGACTAATGCAAATGCAGCAGCCCATTCTTTTGATGTAGATTCAGGGACCTTTTTGTTATCAATAAAGGGTGTCCAGGAATGTCCGGAAGAGTCTGTAAGAGCCCATTCCACCTTCTCGGGCACATCAGTATAATCAAAGTTCAACGCAGAATTCTTTGGCTTTGTGCTAGACTTCTTTTGTTTTTGGCTTCCAGAACCCTCGACAGACTGCCAGAAATAAGGTAGCCGGAAGATGGAAATTAGGATTAAGAAGAATAAAATGGAAAAGTTACCACTTTCAGCAAAATTAGTTCTGACTCACTGTTTTGTCAGCACTAGCATTCTCTGTCTTTGCCTTTTTAGTTGTTCCTGTTTCAAGAAAGCGAAGAACTTCTATCTTTGACCGAAACCGGCGACCTGAGACTGGATCAAAGTAATACTGCAACAGATGATTTAAATCTTGCTCAGACTTGATTTCCGGAAAGCAATCTTTGATATTTTTATATTTATGTAGCATTTAATTTATCTATATGGAACCGTCAAAGGAATTAAAGAACACAGGCAACAACAAAGACAATCCACTTATGTCATCTGCAAGTAAACAATTTCTTCCCATTTAGGCCTTGGAATAAACTTTACTATGAGGTATTAATCTACGGGCCACAAGTCCTCTTCCTTTTTGGTTTCCTTCTGTTTTGTGTTTCCTGGTAAATCTAACATGTAGCTCACTTAGATATTGATGCTTTTCTTGGGAAAAAAAATGTACAAGCGACAGTTAGATGCTCGTTTATGTTCATGAGCCAACTTAGAAAAATTTGAACTACAGGGACAAAAACTTAGGAGCAGGACCGGCCAGTTACACTTTTTTAAAACTAGTTAGTTCCCCGCCAAGTAACAAATTTTGTTGGACTTTAGTTTCCTGATCCAACCGTTGAGTGGCCACCATGTAGTCAAATTTCGTAAACTCTCCCATGTATCCAAAAAGTGATTTCCAGTGAATGGAATATATTCAACTTTTACATCTACACTGTATCGTATTATGCATTTTTCTTATACATATTTATATCTTCTTAATGGGAAAGTTCCCTAACTTGAACCGACAAGAAATTAAGTAAACATTTTGTGCATGATGAGAACATTAAAAATCTTGTGGTTGGATCGGGAAACAAAATCCTAAAACAGTTAATAAGTGGTGTTCTCTTTCTGTAACACTAGCGTCAAATGATCTTCCCTCCTTTTACTAATATATATTTGTTTCTGGGTAGTGGTTAATGGATATACCTATCAGTGACTCAAACGGCAACAGAACACGTTGGGGAAAAACCACTAATCAATTGATAATGTCCGCTAATTAATGACTAAGACCTGATCCTAATGATACACAAAAAAGATTCAAACCAAATTCCATAGAAAGAGTAATTAACTAGTAGAATAATGTGTTAAATAGAATGTATGCACCCTTCTATACATCATTGTATCAATTTTTCTTTTCTTTTATTACGTTACCAAACAAAGCCACGGGGACTGATTACAAAAGACCACGTGAATAGCCCGGAAATCATGTTTTGAAAGCTCTGATTGTGCTACAAATGGTAAACAATAGCTTGAACCAATAAGTTCTAACTATTCTACCTCTAACCAACTTAATAACAGACGTCTAAGCCATAACGGCTATTATACAACCTGGTTGAATTTCAAAGCTAAGAATCTATCCAATACAGTCACATTTCTGGAAAGCAAACCACCAAACAATCAGAAACTTGTAAGAAACATTCTTGGAAGTGCAAAGTGCAAATATCACAGAAGGACTTCGAATATAGGATAATACAACCTCCACTTAGAGAATGACAGCGAAGAAAACCGCTACAAATAATTTCCTTCCCAACGCCAATTAAGGATTCAAAATACACGTGTGTACACCGAAGCGGATTCAACAAACAGACGCCTTTAAGAATAACTTTATAACATCTGGGGTAGCAAGACAGTACGAACTCAAAATTAATTAATTATCTAATACAAACCTTAAATACCAACTCCTATGAACACAATATCTCAACCATAATTACCAATCTTACACCGAAACTGAAGCCCTTTTACTTGTTTAAATTCTTTGCCCAACACCAACTATTAAATTCTTGATTTTTTTTAATGGGTTTAAAACGCAGAATCTAATTTCCATTCGAAATAATATACAGAGAATCTAATCGAATCTAAATGTTCCTTCTCTTTCTCCATTTTCTTTCACAGAGTCATTTTCCAACCAGCATTAATCAACAACAAACCAACGCATAATTGAATTCAAATAAAATATCAAAATTAAAAGTTTCCATTGCTTGAGCTCATTGAATAAAGAACAAGAACTTTTTCAACAAAGAAACTTACCCTATCTGTAGATCCAGCCGTTAAACCAGAGCTCCGAACTTTCTCCTGCACGGACCAACCCCGTGGCAACCAGTTCTCCAGCGGCTCCGAAACCCCCTTTCGCTTGGCACGCCCCGCCCCTCCCTCCGTGCTCTCCGCGCCGGCTCCGGGCTCCGAACGGTTCGATTGCTGCGGCGCTTTGTGGGGATTTTTGGTTTGGATTGGGGTTCGGCCATTGGAGGTTGTTGCGGTGGTGGTGGCGTCGATGAAGGAGCCCGGTCGGAGGAGAGGATCATGGGGTGAATCGGAGTGTAGGGTTCCGGCGCGGTGGTCGGAAAAGCTTGGGCGTCGATCCGCGTTCATATTTCGACACGACGCTTCGGGGACTGACATCGGGAGGTATGTGTCTGTGCTGGGCTGAGAAATGAATAGGACCGGTTGACTGTTTGTATATGTTTTATGAGACAGGCGTAGGTGATGTTGGGCTGGGCCGGGTCAGGTGCCGTTGGTAGTAGTAAATCAAACCTATTGATTAATAGATATATATAGAGATGACCAATCATCCTATTGAACTGTTAATAGATATTCGTTAAGACCCGTTTAATTTGATATCACCATAATATATATATGCGGTTGGTAGTAGTGATAGCATGTAAGGTGAAATCAAACCAAATGGATCTTAATGGGTTGATTTCCATCGAAAGTGATTGATATTTTCACAAATTTACATATCGATATTTTCACCAACACCGATATTGTAAACATTAGATCTAGTAAAAACAAATAGATAAATCTTGCATAAAGACATGAAAATACAAATCTAGCATAGCTGCATAAGAAAGACTAGCCAAATTTGGGTTTTAATGTCACTATCTTACTCAGATGTTGTTTCCCGTCGCAAATCTTCAATCATTAACCACTGCTACTCAACTTATCGGGTGCCTCTTCTCGGCAATGCATTTTTGTGTTCAGTGATTGTTAAAAATGAAAACTAATAAAAATGAATTGAAAATTTTGAGTTTTAACGATAAGAACAAAATAAAGGGTAAAGTAAATAGTACCATGATTGATTTTTCAATGTAAAAATGTAGCTTTTCGTTAAAATGAACAGTACTTGATACTTTTCGTTAAAGTTTCTTTGTTAAAATGCTATTAACACTGTATGGTAGGATCTTTTACACAGATGACTCGCTCAGCCCACCATTTTTCGTTCATCCAATCAGTTTCTCAATTCTTCTTGGAAATGGTGGCGGGTTTTGACGGCGGCACAACTGATTGGTGGAGGCAACAGTCTTCCAGATTGAGGTTTTTTGTTGTTGTGGGCCGACTCTTTTTGGATATTTCTATTGTTTTTTCTTTATTGTAGTTATATGCTTATGCCTGGTTGCTTTGGGCTGTTTTTGAGCTTTCTATATCTTTTGCTAGCTTTTTTTTATAATGAAGTTATCTAGTTAACCCCTAATTCCTCTGTGATTTTTGGTTGGCGGAGCTTCCCTTAAGGTGATAATTTATTGATTTATTTTTCTCGGTTACATCTTTTGCTTTCTTCAACTTTGGTTTTTAATGCTTTCATGCTCATTTTCTTTGATTAGCCGGAATTCATTTATATTATCAATTCAACTACAGTGAAGAAGAAGGTTTATTTTTAGCTACGTCTCTTTAAAACTCGATTTTAATCTATTTTACTTTGTGTAATTCAAAAGTCATCATTTTACTCACTAAAACTCAAAGTTCGCTCCACTTTGTTTCTTGGAACTCGATTTTGATCTTATTTTGCCCCCTGAAACTTTGAAAGTCGTCTCTATAAAGCTTAAAATTCGTTTCACATTGCCTTAGATCTGTTAATTTCTTACGTGAGTTTTATTTAGGTGCTCCAGGCTAATCAATTTTTCTTTACATTTTTCATCTCTTCAATTCTTTTAAACTTAATATTCTATAATTGTTGATTAACGCATAATGGAGCTTTATAATCAAATTTATTGCACACGTGATATAGTCTTATTGGGTGCTGGATCTCACATATGTTTCAAGATGCGACCTATAAGTTTCAAGGAAGAGAAAGTCTATAAGTCAAAGTAGAACAAATTTTGAGTTTCAGAGAATAAAGTGACAACTTTAAGTTACAAGGATAAAGTGAAATCAAAATAAAATTACAGGATGACTGTAGTTTAAAATAAGCTTTTTATTTTATTTTTTTCCTGAACTGATATGCGATTGGTTCTTGCTTTGAAGTCTAATTAAAGAGATTTATATCTGATATAAAATTTAATCCAATTTCTTTCTTGTTTCTCCTTTTTCCTCTCCTTTCTCTTCAAATCTTCAACCCCTTTCGTCTTTCTTATTTTCTATAAATATTTGTTTATTAAATTGTAAGCTCAATATCCTAGTAAATAAGGTGTTGAGTTTACACTCATGTATCTCATGTTCGAAACTTTTTTATTCTCTAAATTATTATAAAGTTTTGAACACCTCCTTCACTTAATAATAACAAAATATATATACATATACATATAAATCGCTCAATGAGTGTTCTGAAAGAATGTAGAAGCCATTGTTTTCAAACCTCATCAGCATGTGGTTGGCCACCACATGGGGCATGGGCTACTACAGTTGAGGTATGGCAACATATTACACAACATAATCCATGCCAGAGACGAGAAATACTACCCACCATTGGTTACATACAATTATATGTGTTTCTCTCATCTTGTGCTTAAAAAGAATGGAACTTTAACGAAAAGCTCTCGGTACTGTTCACTTTAACGAAAAATCATATTTTTACACTAAAAAGTCAATCCTGGTATTATTCATTTTACCCTTTATTTTGTCCTTATCGTTAAAACTCAAAGTTTTCAAGTCTTTTTCATTAGTTTTCCTTTAAAAGAAAAAGATCCATCAAAAATTTTCTCCATCTAATTCCTTTTTTCCTTCTCTTTTTTACATATATATGATGCATTGAGATTCTTGGCTGTTGAATTTTTGTTTATTGGATCATCAATTATCAAGGGTACATGCGACCATCCATTATTTTGTTACATGTGATCATATATTTGATCGCTGTATGCTATATAGTGGCGTCAATAATTCATGTAGTTATTATATAGGTTAACTTATATAGGTTGACTTGTAGTCATTCCAATCATTCATGCGTAAATAAGAGCGACCTATGGTGCACCGTTTGGTGCTGTCCTAAAATATTTGTTTCCACCATGACTATCGCAGTCCTTGTGCGTCGGGGGTCCTATTAGCAGCATTGACTTTTGCTGAGTTGCTAAATAACATAGAGTGAACTCATCCCCCCTCCACTCATAATACTCTCACGCTATCGTGTGATTACTAGGTGGAAACAATGCAACTCATGTATAAGTACTACGAGTTGTGCTAGTATCAATTGCATGCTGACGAGGATGATTAACAGTTCGAACTGCATCACGCACTCAAACACGGCTGGTGCTAGCAATCTCCTAATATTGTTTGTACTCTTCAATTCAAGAAAGTGCCAATGACTAAACTCCCATGCAGTTTAAAGTGTTTGCTCCACTTGTAGCTATAGTTTAGTAGATCCGTAACCTTTTTCTTATGTTGGCTAATCACTAACCTATTTTCTAGATGTAAGCAAAAGAAGGCAATCACTAAAGCTAAGATTAATCTCTTTTGCTTGTTTTTCTACGTGTTTTCTAATTTCTTGTCCCACTATATGATACCTCAATATAGGAAAAGAACTTTGTGGCATGAGTACCCCAATATAGGAAAAGAACTGCGTGGTATGGGTTAGACCTGTAAACGGGTCGGGTTTATTGGATTTAGGCCGGGTTCAACTCGACCCGTTAAGTTAACGGGTCACCCGAACCCGACCCGTTAAGCTAATGGGTCACCCGTTTCACCCGTTAACAATTATTATTATTATTATTTTTTGCATAAAGTTTATTTTTTGTTATTAAGACTTTACTAAAATTACTAAAATATCCTCAACTAACGGGTGCTAATGGGTGTTAACGGATCCTAACGGGTCTAACGGGTTGACCCAAAGTGACCCGTTATTTAACGGGTTGTTAACGGGTTCACCCGTTAGCGACCCGACCCATTAAGCATCTACCAAAATACAAATATTACTGGGTTGGGTCGGGTCGGGTCGGATTAACGGGTTGGGTCCAAAATGTCAGGTACACCACCACCGGTAGCATCTCGTGCTAAGAAACAATATGTGAGAGTTATATCTACATCCACGTTCCACATCAACTACGAATTCTTCGGCTTACTAATTTGGGAAATGAAAACAATAAACATAAATAATAAATTTGAAGAGGAATAAAAAACGAAACCAACCAACCAAACATATCTTATTTGGTTGTTATTGTTTGAGAAAACCATTACCGGCATAGTCGGTTTTTGGTTAACAGTGCATGCTTGTACCAAATCAAATCGGACTCCGGTTGTACATTTTTCGGTTAATTTACATATTGGTGGTTTTCTCCACCAAGATTCAATTTGGACGTTACTTACCACTTTAGCTCCCATCCTTATCAACATGTAATTATAATAGTAGTCAAAACGCTCCGGTTTAAGAGAGATTTTTCAGTGTAATCGTCACACGATGTGGTATATCATGTGTCTTTATATAAATAGTAGGTCATGTGTGTTAATAAGTTAATAACTTAAAAATGAATTTTTTTCACCATTTGCATAAAAATATATGGTGTACCATTGATATTCCCGTCACAACTAATAATTTCTCTCACTTTAGATTGGGTTAAGCACGAGCAGTCAAATTGGACCGTGTTTATCGCTATCATAACTACATGTTGATAAGGACGGAGCTAAAGTGGTAATTAACTTCTAGATTGGATCTTAGTGGTGAAAACCACCGTTAAATTTAATTTACCAAAAAACCTACAATTGGATATAAAGTGGAGCCCCCTATCATTTCAAAACCGTCTTTCTAGATTATCTACTTCGTCTATAAATTTATAAAAGGAAGTGTTATTATCATTTTAAAATTTTTATTTTACACTCCTTATAAGTGTATTTTTTCTTCCAAATATAGAAAGTTTGAAGTGTAAAATAAGATTTTTAGAATGCTAATAACAATTCCCTTTATAAATCATAAAAATTTTGTTGCATTGTGCATGCAAACTATCATTGGTGAAGAAAACCACCAAACATATATACGGCGGCGGATCTTTGAACATTGTGCATGCAAACATAATTACTGTGCATGTATTGACTGCCGTAGATCGGGGGAGAATGATGGAAAATTTGCATACCCCTTGATGTGTACCTTTTTACTCGTTATCTTTCCCCTCATAAGAAAAAGGGTTAACATCAAAGGGCATGTAAACTTTAGCATTATCAGAAGGCCAAGAAATGAAAGTATCTACCGTAGGTATAGTTATCATAACCCTTGATTTTATTTGTTGTAACCATTTTTTTTGCCTTCAATTTTTGCAAAGAGAAAAAGAAAAAGATTAAGTTTTCCTTGAATTTTGATTGAGTTGGGTCTTGTTAATTAGTTTTTTTTGGTTGATAATGCGATTTTATTAATTTAAAATTCTACGGTATCTATAATTATCTTGAGGTTTGAATTTTTTTTTTATTTTAACAAACGATATATATCTACACTAAGGAAGAATGAGTGGGTTTAGCCTCACAATAGACTAGCAATGTAACATCCCACATCTTCCAGGGGAGTGGATCATGTAAGTCTTATATGTATATTCTAATCTCTACCTAGCACGAGGCCTTTTGGGAGCTCCCTGGCTTTGGGTTCAATCGGAACTCCAAAGTTAAGCGAGTTCGGGCGAGAGAAATCCCATGATGGGTGACCCACTGGGAAGTTCTGGTGTAAG
Organism: Malus fusca; assembly: GCA_035220775.1. Classification (NCBI taxonomy): domain Eukaryota; kingdom Viridiplantae; phylum Streptophyta; class Magnoliopsida; order Rosales; family Rosaceae; genus Malus; species Malus fusca. The sequence continues at coordinate 7,307,948 of CM069061.1, read as the reverse complement.
TTCCCAAAAACAAAACCGTGAGAGCATGGTTGGGGCCCAAAGCAGACAATATCGTGCTACGGCAGAGTCGAGTCCGGGATGTGGTGGGGGCCTGGGCCGGAATGTGACAATTTGGTATCAGAGTCAATCCCTGGGCGAAAGTGTGCTAACGAGGACGTTGGACCCCTAAGGGGGATAGATTGTAACATCCCACATTGCCCAGAGGAGTAGATCATGTAAGTCTTATATGTATATTCTCATCTCTACCTAGCACGAGACCTTTTGGGAGCTCATTAGCTTCGGGTTCCATCTGAACTCCAAAATTAAGCGAGTTCGCGCGAGACAAATCCCATGATGGGTGACCTACTGGGAAGTTCTCGTGTGAGTTGCCAGAAACAAAACCGTGAGGGCGTGGTCGGGGCCCAAAGCGAATAATATCGTGTTACGGCGGAGCCGAGCCCAAGATGTGATGAGGCCCGGGCCGGGATATGACAAGCAATAATGTGATTCAGATTTTCAACCTCTCAAGTATGTTCATTTAATACACGAAATGCCATAATATTATTGTCATCATTTTGTAACTCTGAGTGGTGTTTTTAATGGATCTAATTTATATGTTTGTGTGCATATATTACATTATATGTCTATGAATGTCGTTATACTTTGCACATTGTATGTAGCCTTGTAATTAATATCATACACATAACGGTCCATAATATTATGTCTAATTCTAATTCCTTCAATACCAGATTTTATTCTTAAATTTATATTTATTTCATATATACTTTTACCAAAACTACAAAAAGTTTATATGCTTATCAAATGTTTTAAACAAGGGAATTTTAACGAAAAGCTCATAGTATTGTTCACTTTAACAAAAAACTACATTTTTACTCTAAAAAGTCAAACCTGGTACTATTCACTTTATCCTTTATTTTGTCATTATCGTTAAAACTCAAAGTTTTCAAGCCATTTTCATTAGTTTTCCTTTTAAACAATGAAAAAATCCATGACATAAATAAACATGGAACTTTTTATTAATTTGGTAAAGTATATGGCATAAATACAAATTTAAGAAAAAAGGTATCTGGTATAGAAGGAATTTTATTTGCATAGATATGGAAGAAAGTTGTAGCACATATAATAATGTATATTCTCATCTCTAGCTAGCACAAGGCCTTTTGGGAACTCACTCGCTTTGGGTTCCATCGAAACTCCAAAGTTAAGCGAGTTCGCACGACAACAATTTCATAATGGGTGACCCACTGGGAAGTTCTCGTGTGAGTTCTCAGAAACAAAACAGTGAAGGCGTGGTCGGAGCCCAAAGCGGACAATATCTTGCTACGGTGGAGTCGAGCCCGGGATGCGACAATTTGGTATCAGAGTCAATCTCTGGTCGGATGTGTGCCGACGAGGACGTCGGGCCCCTAAGGGGTTGGATTGTAACATCCCACATCGTCCAGGGGAGTAGATCCTGTAAGTCTTATATGTATATTCTCATCTCTATCTAGCACGAGGCTTTTTGAGAACTCACTGGCTTCGGGTTTCATTGGAACTTCGAAGTTAAGCAAGTTCGCACGAGAGCAATCCCATGATGGATGACCCATTGGGAAGTTCTCGTGTGAGTTCTCATAAACAAAACCGTGAGGATGTAGTCAGGGCCCAAAGCGGATAATATTGTGCTATGGTGGAGTCGAGCCAGGAATGTGGTGGGGGTCCAAGCTGGGATGTGACAATTTTGATATAGTATGCTTACCATATATATTTATGGTACGTTTTTAATGGCCTTCCAAACCAACCCTATATATAGAGAACCCTCGACTTCGTTACAAAAACCACACAAATACTCAAGAGTTGGTATGCACACAAACGTGCCATCATCTTTCTAATTACTGGTTTGGCCTTGGATTCGATAAAGAAAGAGTATGGTGAATTTACCAAAGGCTTCTGAATACCAAGATGAAGGAGAAGATGATTCTACTACTGGAGCGCATAACTTATCGTTGAAGTTAATTATCGAATCGTTGATTTACCAGAGGAATATAACTATTGGCAACCCTAAGTATTGCAATATTTTGCAATCATTTAGAGTCAAGCCATAACTAATAAAATTATTATCAAACCACAGGAGCAAGGCCCCTTGTTTTTTCAAATCGTGCGTACTATAGTGTATCATAAATTACCGATTAGGTCTTAGATGTTGTAGATGAGGAGAATGGTGACAACATCAAACACATCTGAATAACAAGATATGCAAAGATCTACAATCTAAAAACGTTGTCATTTGAACTATACAGGGTTTTCATCGATTATAAATCTTGTAGATCTTTGCATATCTTGTCATTCAGATGTGTTTGATGTTGTCACTATTCTCTCCATCTACAAAAGTGAAGACCTAATCGGTAATTTATGATACCCTATAGTCCGATCTGGCTCAAATTGGAGCAAGTATTAAGTAGTGTAGAAGATGTTCAGAAACAGTGATTTGTAAGCAAATGGTGTTAATTAAGTTTCAAAATTTAATCATATTTGTTAGCGTAACCACGGTGTGTTTTGTAATTTAATCAAATGCAAGCCTACAGTATATCTCATTTGGTAAAAATGCTATCCATGTGGTGGTACAATCTATTTTATTTATTTTTATACTAACTAATATTATAAAATGTTAATCTCGTTCCTACACATGTGAAGAGACATTTTATTCTTTTAAAATATAACATTAGTTATGTAGCAACGATTTCTTAATTAAAACTTATTTTAAACCAAAGAAAATGAAGTATTTGAGCCGTAGGGAGGAAGAAAACGTCGCAACGGGGTCTTCCGTTTTCTGAATATTTTTCTTATGTTTAATGAATGTGTTAAAAAAAAAAGCTAAATGGAATTTTAGAGGAATGTGTTAAAAAACAAATTAAAATCACCAAGAGTGTTTACAGACTTTTTTCTAATTTTTTTTAGTGCAGTGATATCTTACACTAAATAGAAAATAGAATGAGAGTTCAGTATATAACATAATGATCAAACTAATTTAATATCGAATTCGTCATCTACGAAATTCAAACATAAATCATTTACGAAGAAGAATATCTTTATACCGTAATTTTAAAATGAAAAAACTAATCCACCCTATTAACTCAATCAAGTAATTATTGCCTGATAATTTATTTCATTAATCAACAAATGGATACATAAATTAATAATTCATGGCCAAAATACTTTTCTAAGCTTAAAATGCTTTTTCACTACTAATTTGCAACGCAAGTTCTCGAAGTCGTCTTGACGGCAACCGTCTCAGCTCTCACGGCTTATTCTCGGGTCGCCTCCCTCCAGCCATTCTGGCCAAGTTCTACAGTTGCGGTGTACTCCTCTTGGCAGACATGCCCCTGCGTGGGACCCTGGTCAAGTGGGTCCCAACGCGATGACTTATTCTGAGAAATCCCAAAAGATGTGGTGGGAGACGGAAATGGATTCTCTCCTGAGCATATGCTCAGGATCCTGCTGAGCAGGACACGAGGACCGGCTACCAACAGGGGATCCTTTTAAAGTTATAATAATTGTAGCCGTTGGATTTTCATCCAACGGTCCTCGTGTCCTGCTCAGCAGGATCCTGAGCATATGCTCAGGAGAGAATCTATTTCCGTGGGAGACGATCACAGCTAAAGATTTGCTGCGCACGTAGCATGTGAATGTGATAAAGGATCATGATGATCACAAGTGTGAAAAGTTGGCATATCGGACGGCTGTGATTTTATGAGGAGAAGTGTGACGTCATGTGTGAAGGAGCAATACGTAAGGCATACAAATGAAAAAAGGTCATTTGTTGAGATTGAAAAAGTAAATATTTGGGGTATACTTAAAGAGAATTGTTATTAGTACTCTAAAAATTTTATTTTACACTCCTCATAAGTGTGTTTTTTTTCTTCTAATTATATAAAATTTGAAGTGCCAAATGAGATTTTTGGAATGCTAATAACAAATCCCTACCTAATTATCAATGTATTTATTTGGTTTTGGTGCCACAGTCTCATGAGAATTTTTTTTCGGTGTTAAAAGCACAATTCAATGAATCAAGTATCATGATATAAGTAAATGATTTTTTTTTTTAAATATTCAACTACTTTTATCATAATATTAAATGTAGAGTGATTTTTCTGACATATTGAAATATCACCCTTACCTCACGGGATTTAGTGTTTCCAAAAGTCGGGGAGAGAGAAAGCATGGCTAGGTTTTTCTCACCTCAACTTTTGTAGGCCTTTTGGCCACCAACTAGGAATATCTCGCTTCACAAGGATAGCAACGTGAGCCACAAGTCATCCATGGTGACTGTTCGTGTATTTGGATTTAAGAGCAGAAATAGAAATTTCGACTGAGGTCTGGTCGACTATAACTTTTCTTTTCCATGTATGGTGTGCGGTGGTTGACGATGTCCTGAAATATTGTGCTGAAATGTGCATTACGCTAGTTGTTAGACGATCAATATGAATTATAAGTTAATTAGTGAACTTATGTTGAAGTCGAGTCTTATAGCGTGAGTTTGTAAGGCAAAACACTAAAATGATTGGTTGCATGATGATGTCATATTAAACACGTCTTAAGTGCTTGGGTGTGAAGCAAAACCGCAATTGTTATCTCAGATTAAGAATTCTCTTTAAAATATCAGGTTTAACTTCATCGTAACTTATACATGCAAGAATTAGTTACACAAGCTATTACATACAATTCAATGATCATGAACGACCATTTATTGATACATGTAGATCTCATATATGATATCCATCAATCAGCGTTTTCTAATAGCAAACACGTACATGAACGACTGTATTCACTAGTACGACACTTCCAAAAGTTATTTAATGAGTATATGAATAGTATAATTGGTTAGGAGATATGGGTCAATGATGTTGGAAATTTTTGGACAGACCGGGGTAAAAGAAAGGGAAAAACAGATGGACTCACGTAGCTATACGTGATGGTTTCAGCACTTTACAGCTAAATGATATTTTCTACATTTGCTTGGGTCGTGACTCACATGAGAACATTATAAAGCAATGTTGTGTGCTGTTTTTTGTCTTGGATGGTTTTTGAACCTTTGATGGACACTCATGGTGTCTCACAACTCACAAGAATTGCATGGGCGGTGAGGCAACGTTCACGAGGGAACTTTCGTCAATTGCAAATAATATTCACTTTGCTTGGGTTAGATTTGGTGAAACCAAAAAAAGCCAGTTAAATTCAGAAATCTAATAATTAGAAAAAATATAATGTTAGGAAAATTATTTATTTGAATTATAATGTAAATCATGTGATGTAATGTGATGGTAGAATTTTTTAATTGATATTTTTTTTAACAAATGATAGTATTTACACTAAGGGTAATGTTAGAGAGATCAAATTTTATAAACCAAATGATGTAATTGTTGATGATTGAATTATTAATTACTTAAGTGTTGATTAACATCTTTATTTCTTATTGATGACACATAATTAACATCTTTATTTCTTATTGATGACACATAATTTGGTTTGCATATTTGATTTTAAAATTTGGTCTCCCTAGCATTATGCCTACACTAAAGATGTGGTGGAGGGGATAAACCTTACAATAAGTTTGCCATAATAATGTAGTTCAATTTCACCTTTAGCGAGAATCGAATCTAATATCTCTCTTTTACAAGTGAAGAATAATATCACTAGACCGTATTATTAAATGACTTATTTAAATCATTAAAGAAATAAACTAACTATCAATCTACATCAAATAATGGACCTGGATTGTCTGCCCTCCCCATCTCATACCCTTCTCATCCCTTCCTATTTTTGTAGTCACGGTTAAGTCACGTCAACATTTTATATTGATTTTTTTTTATAGAAATAATAAGACAAAAAGTATTGGGAATATAAAATGTTGACGTGGCTTAACCGTGACCACATAAATAAAAGGGGATAGAAATGGTATGGAACAGGGAAGGGCAGACAATCCAGATCCTCTAAAAACATGCTCCTCCAGTCATTTTTCATTTGAAAAAGATGTAGGATGGAGAGAGAGAAAGAGTGAGAAGATTGAGAAGTTATGGTCCCAAGAACGAACAATTCTGTTACAAAAACGTATGGTATGGTCTCACACCTAATAAATAAAGAACTCTTTGCATGGCAAGCAAGGCCGCAAGACTATACATGTTTCTTTTGGGTCAATTACAAATTTGCGTTCACATAGTTTAGGGCGTGTAATTACAATGTCCTTAATTTAAACATTGGCAAAAAAAAAAAAACAATCCTTAATACTATAAGTCGTTATATTATTGGTTCTCGTCCATGAATGTCACATCCCGATCCGGGCCCCCACCATATTTCGGGTTCGACTCCGCCGTAGCATGATATTGTCCACTTTGAGCCCCGACCATGCCCTCATGGTTTTGTTTTTGGGAACTCACACGAGAACTTCCCAATGGGTCACCTATCCTGGGAATGCTCTCATGCGAACTCGCTTAATTTCAGAGTTCTGATGGAACCCAAAGCCAGTGAGCTCCCAAAAGGCATCGTGATAGGTAGAAATGAGAATATACATATAAGACTTACATAATCGATTCCCCCGTGCGATGTGAGATGTTACAATCCACCCCCTTAAGGGCCCGACGTCCTCGTCGGCACACTTTCGGCCAGAGATTGGCTCTGATACCAAATTGTCACATCCCGGTCCGGACCCCACCATATCCCGGGCTTGACTCCGCCGTAGCACGATATTGTCCGCTTTGGGCCCTGACCACGCCTTCATGGTTTTGTTTCTGGAACTCACACAAGAACTTCCCAATGGGTCATCCATCATGGGAATGCTCTCGTGCGAACTTGCTTAACTTTGGAGTTCCGATGGAACCCTAAGCTAGTGAGCTTTCAAAAGGCTTCGTGCTAGGTAAAGATGAGAATATATATATAAGGCTTACATGATCGATTCTTCTGGGCGATGTGGGATGTTACAATGAAACTAGCACCTGATAGGTATTTCAATATGATTGTTACATTGACATGTGATATTACTAATTTGGTCATATTGTAACATGTATATATACTTTATTAGGGAAAATTAGATTCTACCACTTCGTTTTCACATTTTTTTAAACTAAACATTTGTAGTGTTTTAAGTTTTGATTAAACTTTTAAAATTTTAATTAGGGTGCTTTAATGTATGTCCACATCAGCATTTTCTTATTTAATTCATTATCTTTTATTAATGTAAAAGGATATATGCTCATTTCCAGTTTATCCTTTAATATCTATTACTAATTTTTAATTATCTCCCTAAAAATCAGAGAACATTTTTCTGCCTTTTCGTTTCTCTCACCCAGTTCATCAAAAGAGAGATACAGTCGTGAGAAATTTTGCAGGGGAGAGAGAAAGAGAAAGAATGAGAGATAAAATAGCTATTGAAAATAAGCTGAAATATGTTAAGGGAGATAGAGAAATTAGGCGTTCATAAATAATGATCTATTTTATTGGCTTATGAATGTTCCGCGATCTTTATATCCACCATTATTGAGTATACAAACATTGTATCTTATATCTCTTGACATGGATCATTACAATTTATTTTTCAAATAGAAACGTACCAATGTCAAATTGAAACGTACTAGTATCGAATTAAAATGTACCAATGTCGAATTAAAACGTACCAAGCAACTTGAAACGTACCTCATGTTAAAGTGAAACGTATCCACTATAATATCTAGAAGGTAATGCGCCAATCGAAGTTAACTTTCCAAACGTACCATGAAACTTGAAACGTACCTCATGTTAAAGTGACACGTACCCACTATAATATCTAGAAGGCATTGCGCCAATCGAAGTAACTTTCCAAATGTACCATGGTACGTGAAAAATTATGAAAACATGGATACAAAGTGCGGTAAAACAAAAGGCTCACCCTATGGTATCAATATTTAGATTTAAAGGTGTGATATATCATACCACCATCGAAGTTGGTGGAGAACAGTCATTAAATTTACTTAAACGGTGGTACGATATACACATCGATTGGAAGAGTTGGTGTGTAAGATCCCACATCGTCCATGAGTGAGGATTTTGTAAGTCTTATATGTACATGCCCACCTCCAATTAGTACGAGGCCTTTTGGGAGCTCATTGGCTTCGGGTTCCATTGGAACTTCGAAGTTAAGTGAGTTCGCGCGAGAGTATTCCCAGGATGAGTGATCCACTGGGAAGTTATTGTGTGAATTCCCAGAAACAAAACAGTGAGGGTGTGGTCGGGGCCCAAAGTGGACAATATCATGCTACGATGGAGTCGAGCCCGGGATGTGATGGGGGCCCGGGCCGGGATATGACATGGTGTGTGCGCTCCAATACGGTGTGGAGTTGGAAGAAAAAGGTATGGAAGAAATAGAAGCAAATATCAAGTTGTTTTTAAAAATTGCAAAAGAATTTATGTTGAAATTGAATACTGAATCATAACCACTAGAGATTTTATAGTTAATTTGGTACACTACATATAATGACAAATCATATAATTTTGTATTATGTGGTGCCTAAATTGTAGGACGATGTTTAATCAAAATTCTAAAAGACATGGTTATTTAAGCTTAAAATTTCAAGAGCTAGGCATTTGTATCAAAACGCCCCTATTTATTAATACTCTATCATATTATAAAGCATAAATAAGTATCATTACGTAACAGTGTGACAATAATACTTAGTAATTAAACTAATAGATGGGGACAATGATTAGGATTTCACGCCAACTTTTAAAAGACAGTAAGCAAATTATCACTAACACCAACCGAAAGGGTTCAAGGATAATTGGCCTATAATCTAATGCTACTAACAAGTGTAAGAATATTTCTTAAAATATTCTCCTATGATAAAAAAGGTTCAACTCAAATCGAAAACGAGCGCAATACCTAATTAATTCTTATACGCAACACCATTTTTTCTATTTTCTCCCCAAGAAATGATATCTACATGTATCAAGATGGACACTTAACCCACTTTGAAAAAGACGAAGTAAACAAAATTTCAGTGGCTAAATTAAATTAAGTTGCAGAGTCCCAAAGCTGCTGAAGCCAAGCCATCTCACTCATCTTATATTATGCATCGAAGATTGGAACACGAAACGTTATATTACAAGTTCATAATATATATTAAGATTCTTCTTCATATAATTTTTTTTATGTGTTCAAAACACGAGTTTGTATACCACATTTATTGTAATACAAATAAAATTTTTATTTATTGTGAGTGTTTATCAACTTACACTATAATAAGCGATGTACTTTGAAAAGCTTCTCGAAGATTGGGGTCTTTGAAACCAAATCAAACGGCTAAGGTTGGTTTAGCAGATGTGAGTAGGCTTATCTACGGTGACTCGACTGCATGTTATAGAGCGAGGGAGAGATAGGAGAGCCAAAAAACAGAGCGGTAGAAAACGTTGAGCTGAAGAGGGGGACCAGCCCGCCATTAATGCAGTACTCTGCATCTTACTTCACAGCCCAACCCTCTCTCCATCACACCAAAAGCTTTTAGTCAACTTGCTCCTGATCAGAAAAAGTTTTATTTTCTGCATATCTGCCCATTAGAACGCATAAAACAATCACACTCGAAACCATAAACAACCCACCTCCCTCTCTGTTATCTCTCTCTCTCTCTCTCCCTCTCTCCCTCTCTGAATACATTCCAGTTTTCGAAAAAAAAGAGGTAGGTTTTTGGATTCTTGGTGTTTTAGTTCATGGGTTTTTGTTAATTCTGTATCTAGATTAAGAAAGTTTCTTTCTTTCTTGTTTTGGAGAAAAAACAAATTGAATCTCAGTTAAACACCAATCAACTTTGGAAGCTTTGATGCCAACTTTTTCTGTTCTTTTTCTCTTTTGGGTTGAAAAGTTACTGCTTTTACTCTAGATCTGTCGGTTCTGAAGTTCATTTGAAGTGCTTTCAGCTGAAACAAAGTCTGTGTGATCTGCAGGTGGAGGGTTTGAGGAAAGCTGGTTGTTTTTTCTAGGGCTAGAATTCATGGGGGTCTGCCTGAGCGCCCGAATCAAAGCTGAGAGCCCTGCAAATACAGGTACGTATAGATTTCATGGATTCTAATTGCCACAAGCGTGGTTGTAAAGGAAATGTTTGAACCCGGGAAGCAATCCATCACTTGCGTCCTTGCTTGATTTTGCTTCAGCTGTGTGTTCGGAATTTTGGGTTTTATCTAGTTATAGTGTTGTTTCATTAGAAATTATAATTGTGGATTTGTATAATATTGGTCCTGGGTGGGTGGTTTGTTGAAAAACAGATTATCTGGAAACTTAAATATTTTCTCATGTTTATTTTCGCCTGTATAGTTGCTGATAGATTCTCCGAAAGGGTTTCTTCGGTTTCCTTCACAATACGAAAAATGGGAATGTCACTGAGCAGTTATCGCTTTGCCATTCTCTGATGAATTTGTTCTTCTTTCAAAATACAGCCGAAAACGAGAGGAGAAGTTTCACTTCTCAATAATTGTCTTTAGATAATATGGTGTAAGGTATTGAGTAGTACGAAGCTTATCGATGCCTTGGTTGTGACTTTAAATTGATTTCCACTTCACATTTACTTGTACAGGTTCAAAATTCAAAAGCAATGATGGGAACCTCAGCGCAAGCAGTAAGGTCTCATCGTATACGGCACCTCCAACTCCTCGGAGTGAGGGCGAGATCTTGCAGTCTTCCAATCTAAAGAGCTTTAGTTTTAACAACCTCAAAATGGCCACAAGGAATTTCCGTCCTGATAGTGTGTTGGGAGAAGGTGGATTTGGTTCTGTTTTTAAGGGGTGGATTGATGAAAATTCGTTTACTGCTGCAAAGCCTGGGACTGGCATAGTTTTGGCTGTGAAACGGCTTAACCAAGAAAGTTATCAGGGTCACCGAGAGTGGTTGGTGAGTTATTTTTTCCCCTGATTATATACTTCACACAAATTGAAAACTTGCGTATTATCATACTCGGTTCTTTGATCTTATATACATACGGAGAACCTCATAAATGTCTGGGGAAGGCAGAGTTAAGCTACGCATTGGTGCTTTTAAGTTTCAGCAAATAATCGTTTGAGCCTTCCTGCTCGAGTGCCTAGTACTAGCAAATCCTGAGTTTCGCAATTTTGAAATGAATTTTACTCCTTTTCTCCTCAAAATTGACTTATCGTGTGCTTTCATTTGGGTTTTTATAGGCAGAAGTGAATTATCTAGGACAGCTCTACCACCCGAATCTCGTGAAACTAATTGGCTTTTGCTTGGAGGATGAACACCGACTTCTGGTGTATGAATTCATGCCTCGAGGCAGCTTGGAAAATCATTTGTTCAGGAGTAAGTTCTTTCAGCTACGTCTCCGGATACATTTGAAACAAGATGGTTTTAGCAATTAATGTATTGACGATTTTAAACTGACTTTGTACCAGGAGGCTCTTATTTCCAACCTCTTTCTTGGAACCTCCGCATCAAGGTTGCCCTTGGTGCTGCAGAGGGTCTTGCTTTTCTTCACAGTGCTGAAACAAAAGTGATATACCGAGACTTCAAGACGTCAAACATCCTGCTCGATTCGGTATGTGACTACTCAATGTGTTAACTACAATATTATGATTATATTAGGAGATCTTTTGACTTCATTGTGTGCTATTCTGATAGTTTCTTTGGTTTCTGATATAATTCCAGAACTACAACGCAAAACTTTCCGACTTTGGTTTGGCCAAAGATGGGCCAACGGGTGATAAAAGCCATGTCTCTACGAGGGTCATGGGTACCTATGGATACGCAGCACCAGAATATCTAGCCACAGGTATTAAAAGTCGGGTTTTTATCACAAATGGTCCTTTATGCATTATAAATGCATAATTTACTTCCGTTATGTCTTAAACCAATCAATAACATCCTTCATGTTTTACAAAACACATCAATATGGTCCTTCCGCAAGCTCCGTTCCAAATTCCGTTGGTGTGCTGATGTGGTATACATGTGGGACTCGTTCTCTTTCCACATTCAACTTGGAATATTTCCAAGTGCTTTGGTTTTATATTCCTGATTACCATATATCAAAATTGATGCCTGTATAACGGCTCCAATTTTCACTAATTCCAGGTCATCTAACTGCCAAGAGCGACATCTATAGTTTCGGAGTCGTTTTGTTGGAGATGTTATCTGGCCGGAGAGCAGTTGACAAGAACCGGCCATCCGGAGAACACAATCTGGTGGAGTGGGCTAAACCCTTCCTGGTAAACAAGCGTAAGGTCTTTCGCATCATAGACAACCGTCTAGAAGGTCAGTATTCAATGGATGGAGCTCACAAGGCAGCTACCCTTGCAGCAAGATGCCTGTCCACAGAATCCAAGCTCAGGCCAAACATGGATGAGGTTGTAAAAACACTTGAACAACTGCCAGATTATAATCCCACTGGAGGCACTCAGAGTAATGGTCAAAGGATGCGCAGACGAAGTGCAGACGATGCTAGCAAAGCCAAGCGTGCAGCAGCGGCAGCAGCAGCGGCAGCTGATGCGATAAAGGCAGCTAACAAGGCAAGGAATACTGTCGCCTATCCTCGGCCCTCTGCTTCCCCGCTTTACGCTTGAAAATGGCGTCAAACTAAATGGCAAAAGCTGCAATATACGAATGTTCGTCCTGTGGATGTACAGTTTATTATGGCTAAATGTTATTCAAATTTCAACCCTTTCTTGACAAATTAGGCGAGCTTGTAAAATGAGCATTGCCATGATGTATCTTGTTAATCACCAAATTGTTATTTTAGCTTGGAATGGTAGGGATGCAAGCGCTAGCTGCGTGTGAGAAGGCTTTTTTTTATCACGGGCACCACACACCTCTAAAATATACTCGGTACTCGTTACAGGGGAGAGAAAATTAACTTGTGACTCAAATTATGTGCATGAATCAAACGGACGCATGCTTCAAAAGTACAGCGTCCTTTTACAAATTATATATACAACCATCTACCGAAAAAAATGGATAGGAACCCTATACCTCCGCAAGATTTGAAGAACTAGTATCTGTTGTCTTTTGTTCCAGGAGCGAGGAAAGCTCGTGGATGAGGGTTTTTTCCTGACACAATCTGGCTGATAGCTTAATCACCAAGTCTAATCAACCACAGGCTCCAGTTTCTCCAATCCAACTTCCGACTAGACTTGGTTCTAAAGTTTACCATGTCTCTTAAATCGAAAACCCTCTTTTTGTTCCCTTGTTTAGTAGACTCGATCGCAGTCTCCTCCACGGTTTCTTGAGACGACAGCTTTGTCTTGAGACGACTTTGTCTTGAGACGACAGCTCTTCTATGATGCATCGCAAAACCCCAACCACCTCACTCATTTTTGGGCGAGACTTTGGTTGTTTTGATAGACACCTGTTAGCTAATGACGCAAGATTTTGAGCTGATTTGACGCAATACTGTCCTTCAAGCCGAGGGTCAACAATAACGTGGAATTTTTTTGAGTCTGGAACATAGGGCTTGACCCATTCCAAAAGCTTTTGCTCATTCCGGGGCAAATTTCTGTCCACTGCCCTTCTTCCTGTGATGAGCTCATACAGAACCACTCCGAAGCTCCATACGTCACTTTTAGCAGTCAGCTTCCCTGTCTGTACATATTCTGGAGCCGCATAACCTATTGTCCCCACAATCTATAAAAACCGAATATTCATTGTAAGTAATGCATTTCCCAGAACACAGGACTTACAATTCACCAGAAACAAACAAAGAAGTTGGTTGCCATTGCTAATAGGTCCCATTTCAGAATTCATAAGAGATTGGCCATCAGTTTAGTCTTCCCAGAAATTTTCAAAGTGCCAAAGAAGGCCTAGACTTTTCAACAACCATTTACTTTTATCGCTAATATCACCTAGGTGAAATCAGCGACTTTGCATCCCAAACTCCCAATACCTTAAGAGGACGATATGCCCAAATTCATTCTAGAAAGACAAACTTCTCTACCCGAAAGATAATGCAACTTACTGTTGTTGAAACATGACTTGTTCCCTCTGGAGGTCCCTGCCTTGCAAGTCCAAAGTCTGAAAGCTTTGCATTGAAGTCCTCGTCTAGCAGAATGTTTGATGGTTTAAAGTCACGGAAAATTAGCTGCACCGATTATAAGGAAGATCCAGATCATATTGACTAGAGAATAGTTGAGAAAGTAATATTGACTAGAGAATAGTTGAGAAAGTAACTTAAACAAAATGTAGGACACCAGATATATGAAAAGTGACGGGAGGCATGTATTTGCAGATATCATCTGTTATAAACAAAATATGGGAATATTTAGGCACAAAAACCTGTTTGGACGAGGGATTTGCAAGTACCAAGGGATTTAGGTTAAGTTAGTTAGAAATGCACTACAAAAGATCAGATGGAGGCTTTTGAACTCAGATACTCAATACAATGCAATAACAGGGATTTACAAATGACTACTTCGAATTATCATGCAATCCATTTCAACTCCCTCAATCTAATGTTTTGCAGTTCATTTCCTACTAACTTAGCCTAAATCCCTTGGTACTTGCAAATCCCTCCTGCAAACGACCTAAGGGAACAAGGGAAAAGGCTACAGACAATGGATCTATATGTGTATTTTAGATAAGAGCAACATGAGAACAGTGTCTTCATGCAGGGTAGTTTTGATATAAAAATAAACAACAGAGCGTACCTGAAAATCCATCTCTTCATGTAGATATGCCAATCCGCGGGCTGCATCTTGGGCAATTCTTAATCTTGTCATCCATGGGAGATGTGGTGAAAACCGAACCAATAGATGGCCCTCCAAGCTTTTATTACGCAGAAGTTCATAAACCAATAGCCGTTGAATCCCCCTTTCATCGTCTTCTGCACAGTATCCTACTAGCTTAACAAGATTTGGGTGCCTGACAACGCCCAACAAGTTTACTTCGTTAATCCACTCCTTATGCCCCTGAATACTAGAATGTAAAATAGAGCAACCCCATTAGACAACCTCAAAAAACTTGAAAACTTGAATCCCAAATAGAGCACGTAAAGTAAAACTACATTCAGACCGTTCAAAGAAATTCTTAATCGAAACCGATCACTAATCAAATTGCCCTACGAGCAAAACACAAATTCAGTCTAAATCTACACAACGACGGTTAGTAAACCGGCTATGTTAACAAGCTTTTTACTTTAGAATCATCGACTCCTTTCCAAATATATGGTTTCTCAAGTATGCCGTGCCTACAAACCGAATTCAACTAGCCGAAATGGCACAAATCCCATCTCTAAATGCAAGCAAACTTTCACCCCAACGCCACAAACTTACTAGAAAATAAGAACAAAACGGAACCCACAAAGCAACAGTCCCAGATAAAAGCTTGATAAATTAAAGTGAAAGGCTTGATAAATTCAAATTTAAAATATACAATAATTGCCGCATAAAATTTGTAAAATTGCAACCCAATCCAACAATTTTAGTGATTGAGGGGTGTATTCAATTGGGATTTTGAGAGATTTTAATTCTTTTAATGAACCTAGGGTATTCAGTTAGAATTTTAAGTGATTCTCTGAAATTCAAGGTGTATTCAATTAGAATTTTAAGATAGTTTATTAAAATCCTTATAAATCCGGGTGTATTCAATTAGAAATTGATTTTAAAGAATATGAGAAAGTTGAGGAATTATAAGAAATTGGAGAAATTTCGTAGTATATTTTAAGCATTCACGAATCTTACCTCTTCCCATGAGATTTCGAGGAATTGAATCAAAATTTTATATGGAATCTTTACAAATCAATTAAACTCTATAAAAATTCATGGATTTGTAAATCCTCCTGCCTTCTCAATTGAATACACCTCCTAAAACACTAAAAATCCAAAGCTTTTCAGATACAGTAACTATCTTACAATAAAAAGGCGACAAATTTTGAAAAAGAAATTGAAAGGGGATCAAAGAGCATGCCTGGAAGCCATTGCGACTCAACTGTTTGATAGCAACGTCCAATTTCCCGTCGCCGACGTCGCAGCCACTGACGATTCCTCTGTAAACGCACCCAAACCCTCCTCCCCCAATCAGCAATGCCCTGCTGAATCCCCTGGTCGCCGCCTTCAGCTCCGAGAACGTGAACACCCTCAGATCATTGGCCCGCCGCATACTCAGCAGCTCCTGGAATGCCAATGAGTCGGACAGGTCCCTCGAGTCCGAGTCGAACTCCGACCGCCTAGTGTCGTAGCTGCTGGAGGCCACGCTGAGAGACCGCACCCACGACACCTTCGACGTCGTCCGGGGAACGACGCCGGGTTCATCGTCGTCCCGCCTCTCCCCGTTATTGAAATGGAAGCACTTCATCGGTTCAGAAGAAAGTCCGGCAAAGTTCAGAAGTTGCAGACAGACAGAGTCAAGAGAGAGAGAGAGAGGAGCTTGGAATTGGATCGCAACTCAGAACGACGAAGTTGACAAAATGTTTTTTTGTTTTTATATTTTAAACCGTTGAATTTTGAGAAATTGGGCGGCGATTTTGTCGAGAAAAAAAACATATGCCAATAAAATAGTGGGTTGTTTAAAAGGAAACTAATAAAAATGGTTTGAAAAATTTGAGTTTTAACGATAATGATAAAATAAAGGGTAAAATGAATAGTACCATGATTGACTTTTTAGTGTAAAAATGTGGTTTTTCGTTAAAGTGAACAGTACCAGATCATTTTCGTTAAAGTTCCATTGTTTAAAACGAAGGCAATATTGGAGTAAAATAATCAAAACAAGCTAGTCTTAGGTAGGGATGTTTATCGGTTCGAGTTCGACTCGTGTTCGGTTTGTTTTTTGCTTGTTCAGGTTCGATTTTGTAAAATATTAAGCTCGCTTAAAAATGAGTTAAATTGAAATTTTGTATGTATAGCTTGTAAAACTTGTAACTCGCGACAGCTCATATATTTTTATGTACAACACTGTTTTAAAAAATTAATCACTAAGTAGTTGTCAACTGCTGGCCACAATTAATCTTTAAATGTTTGAAAATTACGAAAGAATGTGTAAACTTACTTAAGCACATGTCTAAGCAATCGCCTACCTCCTCTAGACATGTCTAAGTCGCGACAAAGTGGGTTCACCAAACACAAACACTCAAGGTCCAAAGTAAAACTAAAAACCATCCAATTAAATTTTTGTTTATAGAATGAGTCCCAATGTACAAACACTGTTTCAAAGGGGGAGTTCTGAGTTGATATATTTATTTTCTCTTTTGTTTTGATCTTGTTTTTTGTATGCCGTTTTTACATGAGGAGTCGGAGTGGATCACGAGCGACTGCGGAAGATCCCCCATTACTTCGTTGAAGGGTATAATAGGAAATTTAGGTGTCTGCACTTTTCGTCGTTTGATTAGGTCAAGTTGTTTGGTCACCTTCAACTTCAAGTAGCATTATCCTCAAACTTGTCCTGCTGCCCAGCCATGCCTTCTAGAAAAGCATACGCGGACATGTATAAAAATATGCAAAGTCTTCTGGTAATCACTGTTATACTTTATATATTTCATAAATATCTAAAAACACTAACCTGAAATCGTGCGGAATATGCTCAACCATGGACTTCTCTTTCAGTGGAAATTGTATTGGAATCCTACGGAATAATATGTTAGTTGACCAAAGTCTTCTGCACACTCAACACTCCTTTAAACTCGAACCAATGGAGCGTTCGTATGAGTTTCAGTGTATTGTGAGCAGGGACCTTAGCCTTGTATTTATATGGACTTAACCCTAATGAATATTCCCATAATAATGTCATTAGGAATCCTTGCAGTCCAAGGATAATTAATACACCAAATCTCATTCCAAATAGGATAGAATTAGGAGCCTTTATTTCCCAAGGAGAACAGGAATATATTAACTTTACTTGGGGCTATTAACTAAATCCTAATCTTATTTATATTCCAAGCAATCCTTAAATTAACTGTGTAGACCTATTAACTGTTGGATTATCGTCCAACGTCCAACAATCACAACACAAAGATGCTACCTACATTCTCTTTTCTGCAGTCTCTTTTGAAACGCTAGCAAAATGATCAATAGTACTGTTGTCTAATTCATACAAGTCAAGTCGGTAAGCAACAATACTAAGTCGTCTAATTGAAACCAACGAAAGAGACTGCAGGAAAAAAAAAACATCATATAAGATGTACAGTACATGAATGATATTGTACTGTATATATTGATCTTCTTCGTGGGTCTTCCCAGCATTACAAGCAACTTCCCACATCGATCAACCAGAAAAATGGGATGCAATATCATAATCATGTTAATGTACTAACTGTACTAACTGTACATGAAATTAAATCTTTGCTGGTTTAAGAAAAAAAACCAAACACATTCAAAACCATTATGTTTTGGCCATAAATAAAATAAGGTCCAATATGGGGTCAAACTATTTCTATTTACGCAACGAGGTCTAATTTGGGATTCTATCTCTTGGCTCGGACGACCACTTTATTCCACCTCAACCCGTCTAACGGCTCGAATAGGATACTCACCGAGGCACGTCTGTCACGTAGACGATCAGACCCGAGAATATCTTTCCATCTTAGATGTCGACGTATGCGCCATCCACCACGCCGATGTCACCACGCGAACTGCCATAAGACACATATGAAGGCCACTTCAATATGTTCCTATATATTTTACCCTAATTTTAGTAATAATTTATTGATTATTTTGGTAAGATTTTGATGCTTTGAATTATATTTCCAATGTAGGACATTCGACTTTCTCTTGGGCGAAAAGTAATCAAACAGACGAATTTTGGAGTGATTCCAATATGAGGATGTTCGTGAGTTTTTCATGATGATTTTATCAAAGTTTCAAAATTTTCTATTGAGTCGTTTGACAGTGGCAAAGAAATAAAGGCCCAGCGCCCAGCTTTTCCAGATTGACGTTTATGGACTTTTTGGGTATTTTGGAGGTCAAGATAGCATATTTTGAGAAATATTCCTTCTGAATATTTGTAGGGGACGTCTTCAGCTTTCAAAAGAGACCTTTTGGACTTTGATTTGGTCGGCCAAAAGTTTAATTTTCTGAGAAGTTTGAATTTTAGTTCAAATAGGAAACCTTTTATTTTCTATTTAATTATTTTATTATGTTTCCTAGTTTTATTCTAAGACATTTTAGGGTTTTATTTTGTAGTAGTATAAATAAAGATATTTAGCCATTAGGAAAAAGAGGTAGAAGGAGAGGAGGAGGACGCACACATTACTTAGCTTTTGGCGATTCAAGTATATTTTCAAGGTGTTTTCTATCCATGTTCTTAATAATATTATATTTTATGATTGTTCATAACTAATTTCTTTTGCTAGGGCGAGGCCACGAGCTTTAGCAATAATATGTAGTTTCTTTTCAATTTACTTATGATATTATGCATGCATGTTTTGAATTATTAATCACCGTTTTAAACTATTTAATTGTCTTAATGATTCGTGACCATTAAGATATTTAGAAAAGTAATTTGATGCAATTTTGGTCGAAATGTTCACTGAAATTGGCGCTGGCTTCTTGTGACTAATAATTGTAATTTCACTTAGGATGAACACTAAGTCTTAAGGGTTGCATGATTTTTAAAAGGGTTTTCATAAAACTTAATGAGTATTTCGTGTTCATATTTGATCCGGACGTCCGAACGGGTTGCATGTTAGATATACGTTCTATGTTGGAGGTTTCAAGTAAGACATATATTAGGAAAACCTAACCTTCGAAATATGCATGGGTAATTTATAAGTAATTGGAAGAACTACGTATGATTGTAAAGGTGACAGCGGAACCCTAATGCTTTTACAAATAGTCTATTTTCTTTAAATTGATTTTTTTATTATTAAATTAGTTTTTATTATGTTAAATTCTAAAATCAACATTTTCCAAACTTTGTTTTAAATAATTACTTAAGAGTTGGTTTTAAATACAAATTATTCATTCAATCCCTGTGGAAAACGACCTTGCTTGAGCTATTTATACTACAACTACCTTGTACTCTTGCAAGTATTTTTAAGTGTTTTTATCCCTACTTTTGCAGGTGATAAAAATCCCTATCAAGAAATCGGCGCCGTTGCCTATCAGGAATTATAGTCATTGGTAGCACCAAATGACCATTTACCCCTGCACCAGCTCTTTGATATGATTGAGGTTACTCATTTTCCAATGCCTATAAATAGAGGTCTTCATGCTCAGGACCTTCGTCAAATCCAGTCTCTACGATTATACAAAACCTTAAGTGATTCTTCAATCAACCCAACTGTTTTTCACCAGAAACCCAATTGCTCTTCAACAAAACCCTTTTGCTCTTCAACTCCAATGTCAAAACCTTCCTTCGAAGCAAACACAACCTACAATCCTTGAGGTCTAAAACTTTTACAGCTTTGCCACCCCTTGGTATGATTCATGTGATGTGCCATTCCAACCACCTTGATTCTCTTTCGGAGGCGTATATTTTGTAATAAGTCCAATCCAATATCAGTGATCTAAGTGGACTCCACTAGCATTATCTTGTTCTTCATGCCAGAATCTTACTAGAGTTTTACTACTTTCTTTACATTTTAGGTCATGTAGTTCGGCTCAACGGTCTAGATTTTTCTTTTGTAAACATTTGTAATCTTGACTTCAACATGAAATGATTACAATATGTTTTTCGCTTTAGTTTCTATTTCTCCTGCATTTTCTTTTTAGGCAAGCATACACGAAGCTAAACTGAGTTTTAAGTCCTCATTCACTCAAGCCACAAAAAAGAGCTTAACCAAACCAACGTTCCACTCGGTACACAATCATTTGGTTAAAAAGTCAGATTTACGCCCAACTTTCACACATTTGAGCACAAACATTGTCTGTTAGCATCCTCCAATAGTGACACGTCTATTCTCTCTTCTCTCGACAAATACGTGGCACTTAAACAAAAAACTACACTTCGGACAAATACGTGGTACCCAGTCCAGACTTTGTCCGAGTTTTGACACCAAGACATTAGTCATTAATTCCATCTACATATTCAATTGATATGGGAAGAAATCTTAACTTTCAACATGATTTCAATTCCACTGACCTACAAAAAGACTTGGATAGGGGGACTGACATGTGTATAACTTGCGCTTCCGATAGGGTATTTTTCCAAGTTATATATTTTAACAAATATTAAAGCGACTTTTAGCACCGGTTTAGTAAACCAAATGTTGTTTGGGAATTATGCAGATTCCAAAACGTTCATACAAACTGATGTGCATGGTGTTAACTGTCATCAATTAATTACATGGAGTTTTAACGAAAAGCCCACGGTACTGTTCACTTTAACGAAAAACCACATTTTTACACTAAAAAGTCAAACATGGTACTATTCACTTTACTCTTTATTTTGTCCTTATCATTAAAACTCAAAGTTTTCAAGCCTTTTTCATTAGTTTTCCTTTAATTATATATTTGCAGAGAGGTTAAACTCCAGCTGATTTCAAAAGTCAGAGACAATTTATAGTGATGACTACGGTCAAGAATTTCTTCTTTAATTTATTCAATTTTTTATTTATGTCAATGAATCATAAAATTTTAATACACAACAGAAGAATAACTCAGGTACCGGATGTTGGAATTTAGGGTTATTTTATTGTTTTGAATTTGGGTTTAGCCCGTTAGTATTGGGGTTTCGTTTTCTTGCTTATTAGGGTTAAATTAGTTCTCTATATATATGATGCTTTGTAGCTCGTAGAATAACAATTCATTCACAATGTAGTCTCTTAGGGTTTTGTAGCCGTTTCGGCATTCTCAGTTTGTTTAATAAAATTCTTATTATTTTGTTAGTCTTGTTCGTTGCGCACTCTGATTTCTTCTTTAATTTATGCAATTTTTTATTTATGTCAATGGATTATAAAATTTTAATACACAACAGAAGAATAACTCGGGTACCAGAAACCAGTATCATGAGAGAAGCAGTCAAATTGAAACCTACAAGAGGCCGGGTCACTAGACTCACACTCCCAGGATATAACTTATATTGTTTTTTTTTTTTAACAATTGAAAAACGTAAATTTACAACGAGGTTCCTCGAGAGATTCTATAACCATACATGTTAAAGATTAGTTTGGGAATAATACAGAATGGAACATGTTAGAACGATTGTTTGCTCTCATCTATTTCTCGAAGAAGACTCGTATCCAAATTCATAGTTTGATAGTATCGTCAAGTTTGTAAATAGATAAACAAGTTTATTTCAATATTTATAATATGAAAAATTAATTAAGATTCACCTCTTATTTTATTATGCACATAGTAGTGGCAATGTTATTTAGAGACACAAAATTAGTCACACTGCACAAGACCGATCATATTGCAGATATATATTGTTAATCAGATCATAAGTCCTACTATTATATGTGACACCCACCTGTATACTAAGGGCGCGTCAAAAGTGTGATTAGTTTTAAAGAGTCATAATAACATTACTCTGAAGGTAGCACTATTTTTTACAGCACACAAACCACTACTTTCGTTTTTTCACCTATCAATATTTTTTTTGACAAACGATATTATTTATTCTAAAATTAAGGGGGTGTGGGAGTAAGTTAAGTCTCACAATGAGTTAGCAATAAAGTGGTTCAAATTCGCATTTGGCGATAATCGAACCTAAGACATCTTACTTACCAGTGAAGAAGAATACTACTAAACCGTAGTACTAAGTGGTTTTACCTATCAATGCCTTAATCTTTGTTTCTTTTCTTTGAACGGCTGATCGAGTACTATATGAATAGTTGAGGCCGGGGTCACTTGACAAGAAGCCTTCAGATACATCGAAACCATAACCCTTAATTGTCTATGCGCATAAGTAACAAACTAGGGCTACAAAACTAACGTAAAACTAAGTTAATCTGTCGCATCTCGCTGATGGCAAACCTTGCAAACTACTTCACATGCATCACCGAGAAAAACTGCAGTATTACAAATTAACTTGCTGGATGGGAACATTTTTGGAAAGCCAAGTTTGATAATCTATTCTCCACAGTATCTAGTTTAATGATAGTACAAGTAGATTAATGTCAAAAAAACATAACCTGGAAATGTGCACGCGTAGCGCACGCATAATATAATGTGTGACCCTCTCTCGCTTTGCCAAGGAGACCTTCGTGGTTGCGATTATTGTCTCATTCTGTAGAGTACAACTTTTTGTAACAGTAATAGCTAACTATTCAACCTTGGATCTTAGAGCCTGGAGTGGTTTTGTGGTTTGTGCGTTTGGAAATGACTATGAGTAGGATGCTCAGGGTTAGTGCAGGTAACTCCTAGGGCGGTCTTTTCCTCTTGGTGCCTTTATGTTAGTTCTTCGGCTTGGAAGGTTTAGTCTTTCATGTTGGTTGGATTTTGGTCTTCCCTGACTAGGAAGGAATTACATTGTATTAATGATAAATTTGTAATCGTGAAGTTGTTTTGTTTCTTTTAGCATATGTGACCTCTTGGTTTGCTGCGATGACAACTTTTGATATACCTATCCTATGTAAGTTTTTGATCTTTTTTAATAGAGTTTCTTTTAATCTAAACAAAAAGAAGAAGATCCATGTCAAATTATACAAAATTACAAAAATTGTTAACGAGTTAAAACAAGGATAAAAATTGGTAAAATTCAAAACACAGGACCAAAGCAAAACACCAGTGTGCCATTGTTCTATTTGTCTTTGGCAAACTTCCACTAATCTGTCATGTTTAATAGCACACATAGAAGTAATTGACCGATTAAAATAAGATGAACATTAGGGCTTGCGATGGTGTCATAGTAGCTATACTGTAGCGTATAGGATCATCAAGCTATACTGAAGCCTAATGAGTATTCATTACCATCTGTACGTTATGCAGATGGCTATGAGACCTTCCTGAATCAGCAGCTCGATGTGTCTTGTCACGACCTAGCTGTGATCTGTTTTTCATAGTCATCATCTGGATAACGTACAGATTGTCTGCCCTGCACTTCCGATGCCTTTCCTGTGCCTCTTGTTTGTGTGGTCACTGTTAAACCACGTCAACATTTTATATTACTATTTATTTTTATTTTATTATATCTATAAAAATATATATATAAAATGTTAACGTGGCTTAACCGTGACCACACAAAACAGGAGGGCACCGAAAGTGGAGGGCAGACAATCCTTGTCCTCCTCGCTTTCATGCTCTCTTGCTCTATTGTTTTTCAAGAGAGGATCATCTCCGGATCATCTTTGTGAGGATATAAAGAATCCTTTAATTACATCTGTTTATCGTACATCGTGTGATTAATTTTTATCAAATACTGTTTATATTTAATTTTAAATAAAAAAATTTACAATAATTTCTGATTGAATGATTTACGATAAATAAATGTAATTGAAAGATCTGTAGAATCCTCATAAAAAGGATTCTACGAGGATTCTCCTAGTTCTTTTTTCTATCTCATATTCCGAAGTTTTGAATCATTAGATTTTATTTAGTTTATTTTAGCTAGGGATCCTATGATTAAAAAATCTGAAATATAAAATACATTGAAGTATGCTAGAAAATCCCCATATTTCCAGCTTTGCCAGGTCGATATCCAATGGGGCCACCCCAAGATTCGAATCTAGTCACCACACACATTATGCAAAGAGACTTTGTTGGATGCTCCAGAGTATCGGAAAATGATAATCTCCGAATCATTTTTAGCTAATTATTCTCATTAAACAATCTGATTTTTTGAATTTTGATTTAACGACTAAAGTTATTATTATTTTTAGAGTGGGCTCCATATTTTTAGCCGTTTGATCAAATTTCAAAGACCCGGATTGTTTGATGAGGAAGATTAGATAGAAAGAATCCGGAGAGAATCCCTTTCCCAGATTATCAGGTACTCTAAATATTTAATTTGTTAATTTTTTATTTAAAAATACCACAATCAAGATTTAACGATTAAAACATCTGAAATACCAAATACTCCAGAGCATCTAAAAATTTATGCCTCGCAAAAAAACAGATTTCCTTTGACCACAGCGAGATAAGCAGTCTTAGAAAATTGAAATGAGATGCAGATAGATATGGACTTGGATTGTCTGCCCTCCCCGTGCCCTCCTGTTTTGTGTGGTCACGGTTAAGCCACGTCAACATTAATAGTAATATAAAATGTTGACGTGGCTTAACCGTGACCACACAAACAGGAGGGCACGAGGAGGGCACCAAAATGGGAGGGCAGACAATCCAAGTCCGATAGATATACCCCAATGGGGCTGGAACAAAAGGATATCATACGGAATAGGATCCTCTTCGGATCTTCTTTGTAAGAATCCAGATCAATCAAATATATCTGTTCATTATATATTGTGTAGTCAATTTTCATTAAATACTATTTATATTCAATTTAAAATTTAAAATGATTACTAACCGTACGATGTATGATAAACAGACATAATTAATTGATTCCATAATTTTCACAAAAAAATCTGAAGAGGATCCTTGTCCGATATCATACCATCATATGATCTGCATTTATGAAGCTGTAGCTAGTTTTTCTGCTACTTCTCATAGCTTTGCAATAATAATGGGAAAAGAATTCTCTTCGGATCCCTTCCACCAAGTCTTCTTCATATACTACAGATTCTTAAAATTCGATCACACAGCTACCAAAAAGGCTCATTTTAGAAGTTATAATAACTTTAACCGTTGGATCAAATTTCAAAGGCATAAATGATTTGATGGAGATGATTTGATAGAAGGAATCCGGAGAGAATCATTTTTCCATAATAATGGCATGGACACTGGTTTATAGGTAGTACATAATACGTGGTACAAGTAACGGGTTCTTTTCAATATTTTCAACACACATCAACTACCGAGTCCACAATATATATATAGGAAAGGGATCGTCTTTGGATCCCTTCCATTAAGGCCACAAATTCGAACCTTTAAAATTTGATACAACGGTTAAAGTTATTATAACTTTTAAAATGAGTTCCTGTTTGTAACTGTTGAATCAAATTTCAAAAACTCGAATTTGTGATCTTAGTGGACTTGATGAAAGTTATCCGGGGAGGGTTCCTTTATATATATATATATATATTTTTTTTTTTTTTTCCTTTTGTTTTAAGTATTCAATATAGGAACGGGACCCCCTCCTGAGCATAGGATGAAGATTCTCCTGATCAAACCATCTAGGCCATTGAAATTTGATTAAACGGTTACAAACAGGAGCTCTCTAAAAATTATAATTATTATAACCGTTTGATCAAATTTTAATGATCTAGATGATTAGCTCAGGAGGATCCCCACCCTATGCGGGGATCCGGTTCCTTCAATATAACCTTTTGCATTAAATCTCTACAGCTCTCTGTGGTACTTCTGCCTTCTGAAACTAACAATCAAAAGGACACGGAGCTAGCTACATGTTCTTGATGACTCTAATATTCATTACAAACTGCAAATTCCAGTTGGATTTTGTCTTGGTTTTGATTGACAATCATTAATGCATGTGGGGGCTCACTTGTTACTCTCTCAGTCTCACCGGTGCTATATGCTTCTGATCAACATACATGCAAGCAGTTCAAACAAACCATCATAAGGATTAACCCACAACCCTATCTTTGGGGAAGACTGGGAAGGCTTACCTACACCCCTTGTATGTGCCTACCAAGGATGAAGGTGAGTTTCTATTATCTTAGAGAGAGAGAGAGAGAGAGACTATCATAGAACATACATAATTTCGAGTTTACAGCATTCATTTCGTAATATTATTGTTCACTTAGTGACAAAATGATTTCCTCTTATCCTAATTGCTACAAGATGTTAAAAAATAAATAATTAAAAGTGGTTGTTTGATAACCATTTCCATTTCATTTATTTTCAGTTATTAAAAACTTATATAGGAACTATTTTCAGCATAAAACTGAAAGTAAAATTTTGAAAACTCAAATTTTTTATTTTACTTTTTTCTCAATTGGTTTTTTATGTTTTAAAAAAATAGTGAAAATAAAAACTGAAGAACTAAAAACAAAATTGTTATTAAAATGCCTCCAAAGAAATAAAAACACATGCACCAATTGATAAAACATGAAAAAGGAAGACTGCTAAAAACTTGAATATTATAATTAAGATTCGATAATTTAGATCACGATCACATTATGATACAAGTGATGTGTTTATTAAAGAATAAGCCAATGTAAATTTCTCTAATCGTTTTATCAACCACATAAATGTAGGATTTTAATTATCCTCCGACGCCATTTAGTGCTACAGTCCAGTAGTATATCATTTTATTGGTACAGATCTTCGGTTTGATTCTCACTACATACGAATTTGAATCATAGATAATATCATTTATTTAAAAAAAAAATAGAAAAGAGAGATGAAACAATTATATTTCACTGTTAATTGGCTGACGCAAACCTGGTGTTTACATGATGACTAAAGTGCATATTGAGGATGAATAAAGCACCATAAACCCTAGTTCTGCAATGCAGCAGGGTCACGAACTTCGAAGAAGGAGCGATTCTTGACGACGATGTCGTACATATGGAAGGACTTCAAGTTGGCAAAATTATTTGGGAGCGAGATGAGGTGGACTGAGTTCTCGGAGCGGTGGAACTGGAGGAGGTCGGGCCGATTGGAGTTGGGGTAGCGAGTCCAGCCGAGTTCAGTGAGTCGCTGCTCGAGTTCGGAGTAGGATTGAATGACCTGGTTGGCTGGGAGGTAGACCAAGACTCGGGGCCGAGCACCGGGTGCGGTGGCTGTACCCGGATGCGGCGGCTCTTTTTGCTCGAACGACTCCCTGGTTGGGTTGGTGACCAGCCGAACGACGCCGTTTCTGTCAAATATCCACACTCCGGACATTGTTGGTTGTAGCGGGGCTGGTGAAGATATTGAAGGTAATGTAAGTTAGTCAGAGTGCAAGAGAAAGTACGGTTGTCTTGTGTAGGGAAAGTATGCAAAACCCTATTCTACTTATAGCAGCCGAAGGACAACCAATAGTAAATGATGTCAAAATTGTTAATCTTTGCGATTCGAGTTGTGGGGTCGATATTGGTTTAGCTTCTAACATACTGTTAAGAAGTTATTGAGCTTTCATAATTTAGAATAATGTTAAGAATATCAAAATTTTAAATCAAATTTATAAATTAAATGATGTGTCATTAATAGAAAATAAGCACGTTAATCGATATTTAATTAATAATCCAAATACAACAATCACATCATTTGGTTTAAAATTTTAGTGTCCTTAGCATTACCCTATATTTATACATGGAAGATACGGTCTGGATGTGAAAACTCATACACCTGTTTATTAAGTCTTGTACTGTCCAATTATAAATTGGTTTTTAATAATAACCTAAACTTTCTTCATAGTATTAAAACAAGTTAGTCTAGCCATATTTAAAGTTCAACAATCACGCGTTTTTAAAGTTTAACAGTCACATGTTTTTTATGCTACATTTAAATTGTCCACGTGGTAAGCCACTCCACGTTGCTAATTGGAGGGGTTTTCTTTTTATTAAAATATCTCATTGGATTAATGTTTGAAATCTTCTCTTTTTTATGGTCGAAGTAAGCAAGAATCCGGTATAATTAATGTTATGGTGTTTTAGTACGAAATTTTGAAAAATAACTAAATTTTAGATCTCATAAAGAATCATAGCCACCACTTTAAATTTATGATAACTATAACCAAAATTTGATGTAAAAGTACTAATATACTCCACTGTTCTAAAAATCCCCGTCTAGCGCCGCCTAGGCCCCGCCTAGGCGCTAGGCCCCAGCCTGCCGCCCCGATTAATGCCTAGGCGTTTAAAAATTAAGAAATGGCGCCTAGACCTACTGAGGCACCCGCCTATACCGCCTAAGCACCCGCCTAGACCGCCTAGGCACCCGCCTAACCCGCCTAGACCCGCCTAGGTTGCAACTCACTTAGACAGAAAATAGATAACTTTCATTTTGCATTTTGTTTTTTTTCCAATAAATTGTAAGAGACTTGTTGTATACTTAAATGAATACACATTATATCCTTATTTCACATGTTTTCATTATGTTTCAATACTTCATGATATATATGCATTCTATTTTGTAGTTTATGATGAAATTATATATATTTCAAGTATAAGCAGACACTTATTTACACGAAATATGATAGATGGACAAAGTTTATCGAAAATAAAAAACAAAATAAAAACAAAGAATAAAGCATGAATTAAAAACAAAAAAACAAAATAAAAAAACAAAGCCTGAATTAAATTGTTAGGCTTCTTGGTTGTGACATTCCGTCCCGAAATATATTTTTCGATGGTGTGAATTGACTAGAATACCCTTGGATGTTGAGTGTATGGTGTAGTGTTGTGGTTTGAGTTTGGGTGTTAGACTAATCTAATTAGTTCCTAAGTTTTTAGAACTTAAAAATTATGGTTTTGTGGTTGTTAATAGCCCAAAACTGGACCACACACTCACACTCACACACACCACTCCCGTTGACTTCTCTCTTTCCTCCCTCCCTCGGATTTCTTGCCATTTCCGTACAACTTGTATGGACAACTCTCAAAACCCTTTCAAACTTCACAGATCGAGGTTGTGATCGATGTTTTTGGACTCCTTGCAAGCTTAGGAGTAGAATGGTAGTGATGGTTGGACGTGAAAATCCCGAAAAACCATAATCTCCGATTTGAGCACTGTTCATGCACTCATGATTTCGAAGTTTTTAGAAGATTTTAAGCTACTAGTGAGCTTTAGGACATCTTCATGAAGCTCGGAGAAGAAAAACAAAGTGAATTGGACATCGGGAAGTCGAGTTTGGCGAGTTTCAAGTTTGGCAGGATTATCGAGGTTCCTCTGGTGAAATCCCGTGGATTTCAAGGATGAAAAGTGGTAAGGTTTTGTTCCTCTTGTCCTAAGCTTCATTTTGGTACAAATTTCATGAAATTTGGTTGAGAAATGAGCGGGAAATGACGATTTGAAGTTTTCCAGTTTTCTGGCGACGTCGTCGGTCACCGGAGTTTGAAGGTTGAAGATGACGAAATATTCCATCAAGTTTGACGGAATATTCTGACGGCATCAGGTTAGTTTTAACGGAATATGCTGTTTTTTACGGAATATTCCCCAACGCCGTTAAAGATTCTGTTAGGCGTGCCAGGCACGTGGCCGCGCATGGGGGCGCGTCTGGCCATGCCTTGGCGGCGCATGGCGGCGCGTGGCTTCTATGGATTTTCATCTTGAGTATGATTTTTGATTCAGATTATTATTATTATTATTATTATTTTCCGAGAAATTATACAGGTTTTACGGCGAGGGGTTAGAACTTTTGAGAAATGAAATGATTTTGAAAAGCTTTGTTTTTGCCCACTCACACTTTCTGTTTTGCGTCCCTCCAGGTTTTAGGTAGAAGTGCTCTGGTGGATCACGAGGATTTCGACGGTGGTTCTGACAGAACATCATAAAGGTAGGATCACCTTTTGGTGTTGAATAATTAGTACTTATCCTGCTTCACTGCACTTAGTATATTTACGCTCTGGTTGTGTATTTCACTTAATATCTCTCTAGCACTCTATCTTAGCTAGTTCTCTAGTTGACTTGGTTTTTATTATCCGTAATTCCTTGTATCTCTATTGCTTCTGCACTGTGCACATGGTTACGTCACTCTCACGTGACGGCCAACACACCCTGATTTAGGTCGGGGTGTGTCATTGGTACTTCCAATAAGATTCTAAAATTAATAGGTGATTGAACAATGAAAGTGCAGCCAAAGGTAAAATATGGTTGTTGTATCCTTTTACAAAGGGGGTGTGCACACCCCTTGTTAATTTCTACCCGATATTTTTTTTCAATTCATCATATCCGACGACTGAAAATTAGAAGGATGTGTGAAAAGTAAAATAGGGTGTGTGAATATCACACCCTTTTACAAAAATTTGGAAGGTTGCAGAAAGTAGTTCAAAAGTTCAAGAGAATAATGAAAATAAAGTGATAGAAATTAATTCCTCATTTTAATTTAGTTTAAAGGTTGTGTTTGGGTTATCATAAAAAATCTTAATATTAATGGTATATTAATACTTTTACATCAAGTTTTTTTTACAATTATCATAAAATTAAAATAGCTATAATTTTATATGGGATCTAAATTTGGTTATTTTTCTAAATTTTCATTTTAGTTTTGGCTAGCTTTTATTTGAACCCAATATATTCATAAGTAAACACAACCATTTTTTTTTCTGGATTAAGAAAATCACAATTTTCTTTTCTTTTCAAGTTACTGCCTTTTTGTTGTAATTTATTTATTTTATTTGTGTTGGTTGTTAACTTGAAAAATATCATCCTGCATATTTGTCTATTTTGTCTGGCAACTAATTAAAAAGTTCCTTTGGGATGTCCTATTTCTGTCTCACTTTGGTGGATTTGCAAAACTTAATTAAAAAGATAAAATGGTTTGGACATTGCCAGAAAGAACTGCCTCGTTTGGTGTCTAGAATTGGTTTGGATTAGAAAACTTTGTAGATTTATTGTATCTTGAATGAGAAAATGGATGCAACTTCGAAGTCTTGACCCAGTTGAACGTCAAAAAAAAAATAAAAAATTAGTAGGATTGGGAGGGATAAGCTTGCTTCATGAAAATTTGATCTTCTACCTTCAATTGGACAAAATTCAGAAGTTGCATCAATTTCTTCCTTCAAAGTACATTAAATCTAGGGTTGTCCAAACCAAGCTAATCCGGGACAACAAACGAGACGTTGAATTTTGTTTGAAAGGTCTTATTGTTGGACATCTTTGTATACAGTAGCAACAGATCGGAAGGTTCATAAGAGAATTCATGGAATTAAAACAAAAAGAAAGGCTGGAGTAAGAATTCTTGAAGAAGATAAAATTGGAGAAAAGTTAAAGATAAGTTAGAAGCATTTTTCGTTGAATTATGTTAAATGTACCTCATCGAAACTTAGCGGTTCACGTTCCATTACTAGTAGCACCGATCCTCTCTTGTGATCAAACCCACCTTTGCTCATAAGGCTTCTATATTTTACTTTCTCTTCGTAATGGTATACTTTTTGAAAATTAAAACAATGCATGAGAATCGTGCTTCATAGGGCTCGATTTAGTAAGGAAATAGAAAACTCGTTCTTTGAAAATATATGTCCTGTTTGTTAAGTGAGTTATGTCAGTTAGTAATTAATTATTGCAATAAGTCCGCATCCTTACCTCTGAAATTGGACATCCTGTTGTAAACTTTCATAGTTTATACGTGATTGTGTAAATCCTAGATTAGATTTGATTTTAGTTATCATTTCCTATTACAACTTGTATTCCTTGGGGATGAAGGGATTTCTTCTCTCCTTTTACTACTATAAATAAAGGCACTATGTAGGAGGGATAACACACACATTCCCTTACAATGCTACAAACACATATCTCTCAATCTCTCTACCCTTGCCGCCGGCTCCTTTAACCTTGGTAGTTTCCGAAAAATTGAGTATGCAGCTGATGGACGTAGTAACCGCGTATCTCTATGGGGATCTTGATACAAAAATTTACATAAAAGTTCCCGAAGGACTTACATTGACTGGTTCAAATATTTCCAAACCCAGGAACATGCTTTCAATTCGGCTAAGACGTTCATTCTACGATTTGAAACAATCTGGAAGAATGTGGTATAACCGGTTTAGTGAGTATTTGACTAGTCATGGATATGTGAACAACGAACTATGCCCTTGTGTGTTCATTAAGAAGTCACATTTCGGATTTACAATTATTGTAGTATATGTCGATGACATGAATCTCATCGGAACTCCTGAAGAGCTCGCGAGAACTGTTGCGCACCTGAAGTCGGAATTTGAGATGAAAGATCTAGGTAAGACTCGATATTGTCTCGGTCTCGAGATAGAGAATTGTTTAGATGGAATCCTAGTACATCAATCGAACTACACCCAAAAGGTGCTGCGCCACTTTAATGAGGGTAACGTGAAGCCTTCGAGTACTCCTATGGTCTTTCGATCGCTATATGCAAAACGAGATCCCTTCCATCTGAATGAGGATAATGAAGAGATTTTGAAGCTTGAAGTTCCTTATCTAAGTGTGATAGACGCTTTATTGTACTTAGCTCAATGCACTAGACCCAACATCTCATTCGCTGTTAATCTTTTGGCATGATACAGTAATGCACCAACATGCAGACACTGGACTGGCGTTAAAGACATCTTCCGTTACCTTAAGGGTACTACGGATTTGGGCTTATTCTATCCCTACGGATCCTTGAGTGAAGCCGCACCACCTACTTCTCAAGTTGATTCTCGCCTTGTTGGTTATGTCGACACAGGATACTTGTCTGATCCACACAATGAGCGTTCTCAAACGGGTTATGTCTTTACCGTTGGAGGCACTGCAATTTCTTGGAGGTCAACTAAACAGACTTTAGTTGCCACTTCGTCTAACCATGCTGAAATTCTCGCCTTACATGAAGCAACTCGGGAATGCTTTTGGTTGAGAGCAGTAGTGGGTCATATTCGAAGCACTTGCGATCTTTATCCCGCCATTGATGTCCTGACGACGATCTTTGAAGACAACGCATCATGCATTGAACATCTCAAGAAGGGTTACATCAAAGGCGACAACACCAAGCACATTGCGCTGAAGTTCTTCTTTTCACATCAACAACAAGAGCATCAAAAGATTGAAGTCGTGCAAATCTGTTCACAAGACAATCTGGCTGACCTCTTCACCAAATTACTGCCGAAGACGACGTTTCAGAAGTTTGTTCATGGAATTGGTATGCGTAAACTTTCTGAGTTGTAACATTGCTATTTCTCTTTGGAATTGTGTCAAACTTAAGGGGAGTATCCTAAAAATACTTGCTTAATCTTAATGTACTATTTTCCCCTACGATTAGGAGCATTTTTCTTACTGAGTTTTTGCTATCAAACTAGGTTTTAACGAGGTACCCACCATGGGCTGGTCATATCTCTGATGACGTCCCGTAGACCTTTTTTTTTTTAATTTGCATTTCTCACACATTTTTCCTTAGACTATGGATTTTGTCCCTACTGGGATTTTTTAGTGAGACTCACTTACTTATGCAAGTTTCTACCTTATTGAGAATAAGCGTTGTTCCTTAGAATCAGTGTCGACGAGTAGACTTCCTCAACTTTTGCATGATGTTAAATCTACCTTGAGGATGTACACACTCAAGGGGAAGTGTTGTAAACTTTCATAGTTTATATGTGATTGTGTAAATCCTAGATTAGATTTGATACTAGTTATCTGTTGAATTTTGGATGTGTATTTCATATCAAAACAATTACAAGATGAAACATTATATAGGAAAAGAAAGAGAACATAAGCCTAACTTGCCTAACTTGCCTAACTTGCCTAATTTACACAAAGAAGGTTGACTAGCCTAACTTCACTAGTCATCCAACATGTTTATTTCATGCATGCATTTTAACAAAAGATATGACTTCATGCATTCCAACACTCCCCCTCAAGCTGGATCGAGGGGATTCCTTGAGCCAAGCTTGGACAGAATGCGCATGAACTGAACCGTAGAAAGAGGTTTAGTAAAAATAACGCTTTGCTTCTTGCTGAGCCATGTTACCAAATTCCCTCTTGAAATGGCTTCGTGCCACAAACAAACAGTAATGGCTTCGTGCCGCAAACAAACAAACTTGAAATGGCTTCGTGCCGCAAACAAACAGTAATGGCTTCGTGCCGCAAACAAACAAACTTGAAATGGCTTCGTGCCGCAAACAAAGAATAATGGCTGGCTTCGTGCCGCAAACAAAGAATAATGGCTTCGTGCCACAAACTTGAACAACGTTAGGTAGAGCTAAAGCATCCATCGAGCTCTCAGCTTCATAATGTTCTCCAGCCATCTTGGCTTAGAGTAAATGTTCTCCAGCCATCTTGGCTTAGAGTAAATGTTCTCCAGCCATCTTGGCTTAGAGTAAAAGTTCTCCAACCATCTTGGCTTAGAGTAAATGTTCTCCAGCCATCTTGGCTTAGAGTAAAAGAAACTTAGCGGAAACGATCAACAGAGCATCCATCGAGCACTCAGCTTCATAATGTTCTCCAGCCATCTTGGCTTAGAGTAAAAGAAACTTAGCGGAAACGATCAACAGAGCCAGGAATTTCGAGTTCCTGCTCTGATACCATGTTGAATTTTGGATGTGTATTTCATATCAAAACAATTACAAGATGAAACATTATATAGGAAAAGAAAGAGAACATAAGCCTAACTTGCCTAACTTGCCTAACTTGCCTAATTTCTAACTTGCCTAATTTACACAAAGAAGGTTGACTAGCCTAACTTCACTAGTCATCCAACATGTTTATTTCATGCATGCATTTTAACAAAAGATATGACTTCATGCATTCCAACATTATCATTTCCTATTACAACTTGTATTCCTTGGGGATGAAGGAATTTCTTCTTTCCTTTGACTACTATAAATAAAGGCACTATGTATGAGAGATAACACACACATTCCCCTACAATTCTACAAACACATCTCTCTCAATCTCTCTACCCTTGCCGCCGATCCCCTTTAACCTTGTCGGATAAAATAGGCTACAACACATCCTTCTTTTTTATCACTCGTGTTAAAATAAAGGAGGTCTCTATATATTTGTATAATCTTACCCACAAACGTGCTTTTATCCAATTTTTAGCAAGTAATGCTACACTTATACCACATATTTATAGCATTATTTGTATCATCTCTAATAGATGTAGAGTTTACTAACACATGTATATTTCATCTTTATTAGAGATATGATAAAAATGATAATACAAATACTTGGTAATTGTAACATTTTTTTATTTCCATCAATTTTGAGCCAGTTCTTTCTTTGGTCGAACAAGTGTTGGTTCGTCACTCCTGCCAATTGGCAGGCTCATTCTCTAGCCTCCCCGTGTCGTCCAAGGCCCACAGAGTCTGGTTACACAAAACTATGTGCTGTAGCCAAACTCGCTTTGGTGCAAACATCTGGCCGTTCGATCAACTAGTCACCTAAATCCCACCAAATTACTAGCGAGTAGAATCTATTATTGCACTCTCGCGACGAGGCTTCTATTAAATAACAACAACGAAAAAAAATCAGGAAATAGACAGAAATTCAAGATTGATGTTTTTCGGAAATTCTAAACGCCATTTTCAAGCTGCAGAGACCCCCTTCTCTCTCTCTCCAAAATTCCAGATTCTTCACTGCACTCACTGCCTCTCTAAAACCCTATAAACGCCATTTTCTCTGCCGCAATCTCGTCATATCCGCAGTCGTCTGGCCGCCAACTCGGCCACGGTCTCCTTTCAGCTTCCAATTTCACTGCATTTCCCGATTTTCGCTGATCGTTGCCGGGATGGCCTTCTCGTAGACGACGTTTGAGAAAGCGTCGTTATCTCTAAGAAACCGAGGTATGCATTTCTAACTCAAAGGCGAGTGATTTAGAGCTGCTTGGTTTCCCGAAAACAGAGTTGAGGATTAGCTGAGAAATTTCAGATTTTGTGTATTGATCTCTGTGATTGTGCTGCTTTTGTTGTTTATAATTTGAAATGGACTGTTTGGTTGCTGAGAAAATTTGGGGGGGGGGGGGTGAATGTGCGAGTCGTGATCAATCGGTTTTTTTTGGTAGGTTTTATTTAAATAAAAACTAATGAAAATGATTTGAAAATTTTGAATTTTAAAAATAATGACAAAATAAAAAGTAAAATGAATAGTACCAGGATTGACTTTTTAATGTAAAAATATGATTTTTCGTTAAACTGAACCATATCATGAACTTTTCGTTAAAGTTCTCTTTATTTAAATCTAAACCATACACGCCTTTGACACATTTACCCTTGCAAATGTTTTTCTTGTTAGTTTTTGCAAATGTTTTACTTGTTACTTTTAAATAATAAAAATCCCTTGGCGATCCAAATCTTTTTTCTACGTAGATTTGAGTTGTTTAGAATATCACTATTTAAGAAAAAAAATTATATAATAAATAGCAGATGTGGCTGTTTGGCTAGGACATTGTGCTCACTTTAGTTGTTAGTTCGAATATTTTTCCTGTGTAAGTTTGAGTTGTTTAGAATATTACCTTTAATAAAAGAATTTATATAATAAATAGAAGATGTATGTTAGGTCGTTTGGCTTAAGACATTGTGCTCTCACCCAGACACATGTGTTCGAGTTCCCTCCCCGTGTAGTTTAGATATCGGCTTGTCATTTTTTTTTTGGTTTATGTAATAACACATTTTAAATCCAATAACTTTTAAAACTATAGCGATTTAAAACAACATATGAAATAAATAACATTTCCAAACATACATAACTTGGATTAAATCTGTCAAAGTCTAATTGAGCGTTTAGAAGTGTTTTTAAAATGACTGAAAACACTTTTATAGAATATGTTTTTTGATTCCAAAAACACTTCAAGTGCTTTTCTAAGATTCATTTGTACTTTTGCTAATGATTGGTACTAAAACATTTTCACCAAAAACACTTGTAGCCATTTTAATAACAATTACAAGCGAGCCCTAAAACTATATAGATTCTTGTATAATACTCACAAACAATTAGATCTTGAGTTTATAACATTTAAGATGTAAGATTTGCAATTGCAAGAGTGGAATACTTTTTTCGTTGTCACCTTTGTTCTAACAACCATAAGCCTGGGCAGAGTACATGAATGGGGTTCAATTAAAAAGTCACCAAATTTGGACGAAACTTACTTGATTGCTTAGGAAGGTAAACAACCTGCAATGAAACAGTGTGATAAAAGTTCGGTAAAGAATGCTCTTGGAAACATTCTCCTTGCTGTTAGTGTAGCAGGTCCTCACAGCGTCGTGGATGAGGAAAGAAAGTTAATAGTTAAAGAAAAAATATCAAAGCACGATTCACGCAGATATAGAAGAGACTCCAAATCATTTTATAAATCATTTTATAGATATGAAACCAAAAACTTGCAGTACAAACTTTGAGTTTTCTATATTGAGGGTGTAAATATACACTCTTGCAGCAAGTGGAGCGTACGCGCAACCTGCTCTCTTTGCTGCAAGAACAACATCTTCAACCTCTGAAACCCATTAGCGAAGATGTAGCATATACAATTAATCGAAACTTGTTGCTTAATTCTACAACTAAGTTGGATGGAACCAGTTTTAGAGTTATCAGTGTGTTTTCAGATTTATATTGGTGGAATTTGTTTTTTTTTTTAATATCTGTGTGGTTTTTACTTGAAAAAACCCATCATGCATATTTGTCGATTTTGTCTGTCAAACTAAATATTGCCCTTAGGATGTTCTGTTTCTGTCTCACCGAGAGGCTGCTACATCCTCGGAAGAGTAGGAGGAGATCCCCTTTACACATGCTACATTGCTCGCAATGCTACTTTATATGAAATCAACGCTGCGATTAGGGATCGATTAACTCACTAAAGTAACATGTACTGTTTAGCAACAATTTCTTCGACTTTATTTTTTATGATTTTGTGATGTAAGACTCTTCATACAGTGACCGAATGCAATTTGATGTAAGACTCTTCATATAGCCTAACCGAGGGCGTTCTAGAATTCATACAGCCGACCCCACTTGGTGGAATAAGGTTTTGTTGTTGTTGTTGTTGTTGTTGTGACGTAAGACTCTTGATGAATTATAGTTTTCGGAATGTGATTTTATGATGTTTATGGTGTTTCTGTCATTGTATAGGAGTAAAATCTTTTGTGCTTTTGTTGCTGGGCATCTGCAAATCAAAATGTGGCAGAAGGTTTTTGGCAGCTCCCCGATGACCACATTGTAAAACCTCTCAATGGCACGCATCACTCCCTCGCTATCCCTAGTCACGAACTTGATGGCAACACCTTTTCTTCCAAACCTTCCACTGCGCCCGATACGATGAAGGTAATTCTCTGGCTGATTAGGCAGATCATAATTGATGACAAGGAACACTTGCTGCACATCAATACCACGAGCCAAGAGATCGGTAGTTTATTTTTTAACAAACGATATTAGCTACACTAAAGAAGTGAGAGAGTATGTTAAGCCTCACAATATGCTAACAATAATGTGGTTTAAATTCACTTTTCAAGAGATCAGTAATTATAAGAACACGAGAAGAGCTGGATCGAAACTCACGAATGATAACATCACGCTTGTTCTGATCCATTTCGCCATGCATACAAGAGACAACATGGTCAAGGCTTTCCATCTTTTCAAAATCATACAAAACAAAAATCACAATTTATATTAAACAATTATCTTCAAATTATACTGAGACATTTTGCATAAAAACTAGATAAATTATTGATTGTACAAGTGATTGAATAGAACTAATATCAATGCAATTAGTGATGAACCGCGTTCTATCTTTCTAAAACTTTCACAATTATAACAATCTACATTTTAAAACACATAAATTGCGGTGCGTTACGCGATAGAGATTCAAGCCTAGAGGAGATAATTTATATAAAATTTTGAGCCATGTATATTAAGCAGGTTCTTAATCAAAGGTCAAAACATTCACAAAGATTAAAATCAAATAAAGAAAATCTGACACACAATCGGGGTTTATGGTTTTATTTTTTTATTTTTAAAAAGAGACAGTTGGTGGCAAACTACAGTTATCTACATCTTTCGGGGCCCGAAAAGACTTACATAGACATTTCAACCTCCTCCTGGTCACAAGTTTGGCTTTCACATCAACAGCGCGTTTTGAACCAAGACCTCCAGTTTTTAGTTTTAAGAAAGTCTCGTAATCCGTCATTTACTACTGGATCACCAGCTCGTAATTATGGTTTTATCCAATTTCCAGCAATTTCTATTACCCCAGCTCTTTTCCAAGTGACGGGTTCATTTGCTGACCTGGTGTTCCACCTATTAACATCTGACATCTAGGTTGACATCATCTTTTATAATGACAATTAATATTTACAAGCAACTTAGCCCGCGCGATGCCGCGGGTCTAAAACCATGTTAAACGTATAAAATATATTAAAATATATTTACTTCTATATCAAAACATATTTACATCTTTATAATCAATAAAAAACAAAAGATACATGTTTGTACAATATATTACAACACTCTGAGGCTCATGTCTTTAGTTCTAGTGATTCATACTTACTCAGCAAATCAACCATTTGTTCTTTACCAATGTCCAAGGCCTGTTATGGAGAAGGCAAATGGAGTATAAATGTCAATGGGGCTACCAACACGTAACTTAAATTTAGTTAAGAAAGTATAATAAATTTAAAAGCAAGAAATTAGAAGATAGCTAAATCATGTAGAAAGTCATAATAATAATCATAATTTAGACGAAACACATGAAACTGGAGTGGTCTTAAGCATTTATATCGAATTCAAAATAGAAGAAAATTCAATTAGGCTAGAATGGAAAATTTTAAGCTTTTAACATAATAAATTCGCCAGCACATACTACTCATTCGATATGTGGTATGACATAACTCTAAAACTTATCCAAGTTTACACAATCATACTTGGCACTCGTCAGTTTTCACCTATTACAAATGCAGAGCAGCACTACATTCCAAAGTTAATTTCAATAGGAAATACTACTCTCCAATGATTTTTCCGATCAAAGGAAAAGAAGTCTCCAATGATTAGGTGATGTGACTCAATTGACAAAGTCAAGCAGAGATCGCTACCTACCTATTCCAAAGCTAAAATTTCAAGCGGAAATCTATATAATGATTTGGTGAGATGATTCAAATGTGAGAACCAAGCAAAGAGCACCGAAAAATAAACCTTAGTAATCGAGCAACAAAATCATAAACCAAGGGATGCAGCTATTAGGATGTACTTGGTTATCTTTAAGAATACATAACCTCCTACCTAAAGCTTATAATGTTATATCACCAACAGTCATAGATAAGAACCAAAATAAGCGCCATAATCCAAAACACATGATTTTATCAAGCAAAGAGAGGGAAACAATTTCACCATAACAAAATCAAAGGAACCAAGTTGCAACAACCAATCAAAATAACACCACACAAACACCAAAAGTAGCACCAATTCCACACAAAAATGTAAACTTGTACGGAAATTACTACGACTTGAACAAAATTCAAGCTACCCATCAACAACTAACAGAAATACCAATGTTTCCAACAGAGAAAAAAAAAATACTGCAAATAAAAAATCCAACATATTGTATAGAAAGATATCA
Source organism: Malus fusca (assembly GCA_035220775.1). Lineage (NCBI taxonomy): Eukaryota > Viridiplantae > Streptophyta > Magnoliopsida > Rosales > Rosaceae > Malus > Malus fusca. The sequence goes on along the minus strand of CM069061.1, from coordinate 7,266,886 downwards.
GCTTTACCTCCCCGAAGAACAATAATTGAAATTTCAGCACTTGGATTTGTTGGGTGGTAGCAGTGGATTCAACTCGGTATTTGACTGTTCATTCTCAGCTTTTCATGTTATTGTTCATTCCTCTTTATCTTAATAAAGTTTATTTCCTGGAAAAAAAATAAAGATTTTTAGTAATGGATTAAAACTAACATGTAATATAGAACTTCTGTGTTTCACTTTCTTATTTGTTCAAGGCTCGAGAAAAGTATTTCATGAGCTGCAAAAAAAAAAAAAATCAAGAAAATGAATATAGTTGTTCTATATCGTCCTATTGAAACCATTAAAATAGTTTTTACATTATGTGAAGCAAATTATATGAAAGTAAAATTCAATTGAAATGTCAATTAACGGAATATCTAAATTGTTCATATATTAAATCATGATATAAGCGGAGGACCTTTTTACCACAACTTGATCCACACTGTTAGCAACTAAAACAGTTTGATTCTTTATAAACAAAAGGAAAAGGAAAAGAGAAAGACAATCAGCATTTGAAATCAAACAATCAGAAACTTAATATGTGCTTAGCCCCTCCTCTTGACTTTCAACTCCCCCTGCATATTTTAAAAAAAATTACAAATTAAATTAAATAAAAACAATTCAATAAAATTAATCACAAATTTCATTTGAGTAATCATCAAAGTCGAGAGTGTATATAGGTGAATTATGGACAATTTACTATGGCTCAGTCAAGTAAGGACCAATTGTAAAAAGTAACATGAAGTCAAAGTGTAATGAAAAAAAAAGAAGATGAAATAAAGATGGTAATATTATCACAAAAACAGCAGCAAGAGACCTTAATTAATTAAGGTGGCATATTTTAGTGACCAAAGAAAAGCTAACAATTAACAAAGCATGGATTTATTTGAGAAAAAAACACAGGATGCAATAACATTATTTCTTTCCAAAAGAATATAAAAATACTACCAGGGATTCAAAAATATTAGTTAACGCAAACAAACAGCATTAAAAGCCATTAGACATAAGGTAAAGTACCAAAAACTTGATCCAAGAAAAAAGAATTATTTACCTCTACGGCTTTAACCATGTGACGGGGGAACTTTCTCTTTCCCATTTAAATGGTGGATTGAATACCAAACATGCTTCTTTCCAAAGAGAAGTGCCTGATGAAGATGAAAAAAAATATATAACTCAGATTACATCAAAAGAAGTAATAAAATGGATAAGAATGGCAAAGCATAAAAATTGAACACGATGAATTACTGACACGATTAAATTTTCTATCTTCAACTCTCCGACTAATTTGATATAGCACAACAATTAACCGTTTGAAAGAATTGTGTAAAACATTATTGATTTTATGAATTTGGTAGACATAAAATATCTCTTTGCTTCAGTAGTTGAAAAGAGAAATGGAGAAAGCGTGAATGTGTATATAAAAAGTTGAACCTTATGGGAGACGAAGAAATAACTTTACAGCTAGCAAACCATTAGAAATCCTATTTTCAAACTCACTTACGTTATCAACAATGCCAACCTTTGCCTCCTCTCTCCCTTTGCGTTGGGATGTATAACTTTGTCTTAAATAAAACCATGTAAGAAAGGGAACGTAGAAGAAAGTTTAGGGACGTTAAAATGAAATATGGAAAAAACATAACTATTAGTAATAATAACTAATGTAATCAAACATAAATAAAATGGTATGGTATAGTTTTATTCTTTTTCATACAGTTCTGAGGTTCGAGTTTTATGAAATGGCGAGTTTGATACAAATTATTAATGATGGAATGGCCAGTTTTATTCTCTTTCATAAAAGTCACATTCAAAACTAAAATTCAATGCCAAAAACCAATACCAACATGATTCAAAGAACCTTGCAGGATGTTAAATCTTTAGTCTTAATTTGAAGACTGAAAATAAAATAATTTGAAGCTACGTTGATTAGTATTAAGCTTAGCCTCAAATATTCTTCAACAGATGCAATCCATAATTAAGACAAATTCGAAAGAATTGAGCCTTACCTGATCAGTGATAAAACAACATGCTCAGAAATACGATTTCAAATTGAATTTGAACGATGACAGCCACCTCTTTCTCTGAGTTCGAAGCTGGAAATTGAACAAAATACAATAAAATTTGAATCATACAATCCAAATTTCAAACAAAGGGCTAAATTTGCATACATGCAACTCAACGACTAAGATTGTTACTACATATTATTCAAGAACTAATTACCAAAAACAACACTCTGAGGTTCATACCTTTAGTTTTTGTTCATTTATTATTTTTCTCAGTAAATCAACCATTTGTTCTTTATCAATTTCCAAGACCTGTTATAGAGAAGGCAAATAGAACATAAAAAATTAACTGGGTTAGCAACATGTAACTTAAATATACTTAAGAACGTATATTTAATTCAAAACCAAGAAATTAGAAGATATCTAAATCATGTAGAAAGTCATGAAATCAAGAACTAAACTATCCCAGTAAGTCTGAAATTGAGAGATACCCAGTAAACAAACATTTCAACGATTTGGGAGATACCCATTAACTTTTCGACTTGAGAGATACCCATGTCGATTTTTCAAGATTGATAGAGAAAATGAGCAACCCAAATAATTAGGGAGGTTTATATATACTTGGCGAATGGGAAGGAGAACCAAGAGGGGTTTCCAAAACCCCGTCTTGAAAAGAAAGAAGGAGATCGAGGTCGGCCTGACGTTTAGACATGCTTTCGCTCTCTCTCTTCGTCTTATGCGTCTGTGATTTTTGTTACAGTCTTTGCTTGCAGCAATGGAGGTAGGTGGAGGGTCGGTGAGGAGGAACTTGAGCTCCTTCTGCAGTCGGAGGTTGAGAGCAATGGAAAATGAAGAGACTCATCCCCTTCAGATATCAATCCCCAAATCCTCTTCAACAATTCGGATTAGCCAACACTCTGGCCTGCAACCCAAATCTGTCTACAAAAGCTCTACCTCAAGTGGGCAAACTCCCAAAATAATATGAAAATACCCAAATCCATACACCCTTCCAAAACCATAGCAATCGATATAAATTTGAAACCAAAAATAATTTCAAGGAAATTGATAGATAATCAAATTTATTTGAGGAGATGAAGAGGGTAACCTACTTTAGTACAATTTACCTCTAATTCATCCTTCTGGGTTGCCCTCCCTACTCTTTTGGTAGACTATCTCATCCACAAACAGGTGTTTCTCACAGCAGTGTCGTCTGACCAAGTTAAACGAAACCGCGAGAGAAGAAAATTAAAGGGGAATAAAACCATGAGAGCAAGATTGAAGCGGTGGAAAAGATGAACAATGAGTCGAGGAGACAGAGGAAAGAAGTAGCGAAAACCCACGTGTCCCATTTTGCTCTCCGTTTGACAGCAAAGCAAACTGGCAAAATTGAAATAACAGCAAAATAGGCGGGGGCAAAATCGGAAATCCACTGTGCTTATGAACAGTGATTCAGGCGTTTTTCTCTTTTAGTATAGATTCAATTTTAAGAATATAATTTAAATTAATTAAATGAAGAACACAGATTCCTCTCTTTTCCATTCTATTACGCCCCACCCGCATCCATTCCACCCTTTTCCATCATCTGTTCATGTTTTTTTATTCTTTCTCAGATAAAACCTGTGAATTTGATTGTTTTTGTTGGGGTTTGATTTGGATTTTTGATTAAGTGGTGGTGAATTTTGATGGGCTTTGATCAAAAACCCAAAATTGCATCAACCCATCACCGAAAATGACCACCACCCCATCCCCATCACTGAAAATGCCACAAACCCAGTTAGGAGTCTTGGGGATGCCAGGCCTGCCATCATCTCCTGAAAGCGTCCTCGTCGACATCGGAGGAGTTCTCGAAATCGTCGTAATTGTCCGAATCTGAATGGTGCGGCGCGGCGGCGCTGTGGTTGGTGGGGTCCTCGAGGAAGCTGAAATCTTCTTCGTCGTCATCAATCGGAAGTGAGTCGCCGTTGGGTTGGTGGGATCGGCCGCTGGGAGGGTGACTTTACACCTTCAACAAGTTTTTTCTTTTTGTTTTTATTTTTTATTAAACAAAACTAATCTATGCAGCTGTAGTGGGATATGTGGCATCATGTAATTGGAGGGGAACTCCAGCTCAACAGTTGTACCGGTCATCTGGAAAAATTTCTCAACTGTTGGTAGTATAATAATCGCCAATAGGCATATGCATTCTCCAGCCTCCACGTGTCGTAAATGGCCCACAAGGTCAGGCCACACAAAGCATGTGGTAGACCCACCCCCAACGCCACTAGTTTCTCCTAAATCCGCACTCGCTTTTGTTGCAAACATCATGCCGTCCGATCAAGCAGTCACTATAATCCTGCCGAATCCCCAGCGAGTAGAAAAATTTATTACACACTCGCGACGACGATTTTTAAAAATGGTAAATCATAAAAATTAGAGAACGGATGTTTTTCGGGAACGAAAGGGTAAATAGTGTGTTGAATTTGCAGAGACTCTGGCCCCGTTTGGGATTGAGGTGATTTTAAAAAAAGCCACTGTGAAAAAAAGCTGAGGGTCATTTTTGTGTTTGGTAAACTGAAAAAAAAAGGCTTATTTTGGAAGCTGCTGTGAGAATAAGCTGAAAATCAAAGGAAAAGCTGAAGCTGCTATTTGCTGCTTTGAAAAAAAGCCAGTTTTTTCAAAGCACACGGAGCTACAATGCTCCTTTAATGAAAAGACACACTATCATCCTGCTTTTTTTTCCAAAAGCACTTTCACAAAAAAGTTTACCAAACACTCTACTGGCTTTATTTCACAGCCGCTTATTCTCACAGCACAGCCGCTTATTTTCACAGCAGCTTTTTTTCAAAGCACAGCAATACCAAACCAGCCCTCTCTCCTCTCTCTTTCTCTCTCTAAAACTCCACTCTCTCTCCCTCTCTAAAATCCTAAACGCCATTTTCTCTGCCGCAGTCTCGTCATTTCCGTCGTCGTCGTTACAGCTTCCCATTTCATTGCATTTGCCGAGCTTTTCACTGACCGTTGTCGGAATGTCTTTCTCGTAGACGACGTTGACGAGAGCGTCGTTATCTCTTTCGTACCTCAGGCCACACTGTCGTCTTAAGCTTCGAGGCTGAAATCGGTGCTTCGTCAACATCAACGGCGTCTTGGTTGCCGGTCCAGAACTTGAGATTTGCGATTACCGGCTAGTGTTTCGAAATGTCTGTCTCCGAGAAACCGAGTTATGAATTTTGAACTCAAATGCGTAGATTTGAGTTGTTTAGAATATCGTTATAAGAAAAGAATTCATATAATAAATAGCAGATGCGCATTAGGCTTTTTGCGTAGGACATTATGCTCTCACCTGCGCATTCGAGTTCAAACTCCCTTACCCGGTAGCTTAGCTATCGACTTGTCATTTTTTTTTTAAATTTATTTATTTTATGTAATAATACATTTTGAAACCGATAACTTTTAAAACTATAACGATTCTGTCTACACCAACATGGCAATATGTAATGAATAACAACATTGATTTGTTAGATGTTTTTCAAATATACAGAACTTCGATTAACTTCTTATTTTTCAAAAACGTTTGGTTAAAAGTCTAAAACTGCAATTCACGACAAATAGATCTTGATTTCAAAAATTGAAGATATAACATTTGCAATTGCAGAAGTAGTATACCTTTTTACTTTTGACCTTTGTTCTAACAACCATAAGCCCGAGCAGAGTACATGAACGGGTTTACTTAAAAAGTTACCAAATTTGGAAGAAACTTATTCAATGGCAAACACTGAAGTAGCATTGTAAATATCTCGAAATGAAACGGTGTGATAGAAAGGGAGGTAAATAACTATGAAAAGGGCTTAAAAAATGCAACAAATATATTTGAATTCCTTGCTCTTGGAAACATTCTCCTTGTTGTTTGACTAGCAGGTCCTCTCAGCATCTAGAATGAGGAAAGGAAGTTTGTAGTCACTATTTCTCCTGAAAGAAAAAAAGATCGAAGCACGATTCATACAGATATGAAAACACATCTATCTAAAAGCCAAATCATTATGAATCATACAACTCGTAACTGAGGAAGGATGATATGAAACCTAAAACTTGTTGTACTACCTTGGCAAAAAATGCACAATTGTTCAGAATATTTTGTGTTTAGCTTCCACCTTTTTTTTATACGACATATTTACACGATGGGTAATGCTAGGAAGACCAAAATTTTAAACTAAATTTTATAAACCAAATGATGTGGATGTTGACGATTGAATTATTATTTAATTTTTTATTAATGTGCTTATTTACTATTGGTGACATATCATTTGGTTTGCAAATTTGGTTTAAAAATTTGGTCTTCCTAGTATAATCCATATACGATAGGGTGAGAAAACAAATTGATATCGAACTTGTCATTCTCGAGATTTGAACCTAACAACTCTCACTTATAAGTAAAGAAAAATACTGTTAGATCATAGCTTCCACCTTTGAGACTATTAGTTTTAGTTATATTTTGGAGAGAGGCTAATTTTTTTCGCGGATGCCTTAGCTTCTCCCCCTCTAACTATTAGTTTTACTTTTATGCTTGTGACCCTTGCCGCAGGACGAACTAATGGTAAATGAAACGAACGGGGGATAGGTCTAGGTAATTGCTAAACCAAGGGCAACGAAACACTCACTTCAATTGCACAAAGAAATATAACTTTTTTTTTGGGGAAACTTGAAACAAGTCCAATTTTGTGAACAATTATTGGGTATAGTCGAATTTTATTTAATTATTGGATTAGATCCGATACTCATTGTCCACATCAGTTTATTGTTATGTTTTTGCCAAAACTACCCCTTAATGATTAGTAAAATAATTAATATTATTACTTAATTTTATACTTACTTGTATTGTGAAATTAATTATAATTGATTATTTATCTTTAAAATAATCCCCTACTTGTAGAATTAGTTTTAAAGCATATCTCTTCTTCCATAACTCCCGTATACAATTTGTGCCGTGTTCTCCTCCCCTTCCTTCTTCTTCAATCTTCTTCTTTCTTCTTTCAAGCTCCTATGATTTCTTCCTCTTTTTTGAAATACAAGATCACAATTTCTACTTTCTTTGCAGTGGTATAGAGCTTTGAAGTATTGCCATGAAAATATAAGTTTCATGCGTGCACTATTAATTTCTTCCTAAGTTTTAGTTTGAACTTTGATTATACATATTTTTCTTTTTTCTAAGTGAAAACTTTATAGGAAATTAATGCACTTTTTGTTTGCTTTGTTTATCTACCTGTATTATATATTTCTTTTATGAATCTATCTCTATATTTTTCTTATTCTACCTATATGATAGATTAATTGTATTTTATCTATCTATATATCACAAATTAATTGTGTTATTTGCCTATACAATATGTTTTTGTTCGTAGTCTATCTGTATCACATATTATTTTGTATTATCTATCTATACAATAGGTTTTTGTTCATAGTCTACCTCTATCATAGATTAATTAATATCATCTACCTACATCAGAAATTTTTTATTTTATTTTTTTATCTAACTCTGGCAATGTTTCTTTTAATTTTTGATAAACTTGTAAGATTTGTTATAATGTGTTTTTAAAATGTTTTTAATTAGAAAACGGGTAGATAAAGGTATTTGAAGATTCAAATTTTAAAAATTCAAATTTAAAGAATTTAAAAAAAATTATTTCCAAGGGGCAAAACAAGTGTAGTAGAAAATCAAATAAAATTGGATCCAATTCAAAAACAGCTGAACTTTTTGGACCTGGATCAAAGTGCCTTTCTAGTACAATATTTATAAGAATGGACAAGGATTGTCTGCCCTCCTAGTTGTGGTGCCCTTCCATGCCCTCCTATTTTGTGCGGTCACGGTTAAGCCACGTTAATATTTTATATTTTTATTGTTTTTTGTCTTATTATCTCATTAAAAAATTAATATAAAATGTTGACGTGGCTTAACCGTGACCGCACAAAATAGGAGGGCATGGAAGTGCATCACAACTAGGAGGGCAGACAATCCTTGTCCTATAAGATTTCACAAGTTAATAGACCTACATCTTCCAAAATAACTTAACTAATTCAAATTTTCAAACTCAATTAAGCCATATTCCCCATACCAATGACTCCCCTTTTCTCCTTTCAAGAAAAACAAATAGCTTGACTCTTGCCCTACCCTTGCCACGGTCTCTTTATTTACCAATCTGACGCGTGCCTTTCATGCACCACATGACCAGAACAAAAAGAGTGCATAAACAGTCATTATGTTCTCTTTTTCTTTTTAGGTTTTCAATTTAATCTTTTCATCTTCCTGAACTCAAAGGAACGGAGTTTTTTTGCAGAGGACTCAATAAGAGGGGTGAGGATTATCTTATCTGCATGAACAGTCATTATGTTTTTTGTTATTGTTCATAAAAATGAAATGCATTGGTTTCTAAGAAGAAATCAGAAAAAAAGAAAGTGGAAAATTGTGCTGATATAGTTTGGGGACTTGTTCTTTGTGTACCTTGTTTCCATCTAAATTTGGTTTCTTCGAATCTCTAACATCCGTTTCTTCTATTTATTGTAGTTTTGAATTGGAAATGTCTCACAGTTTAGAAGAAATGGATATTGGTGAGTCTGATCAAACTTCAAGATGCTCCATGCATGTTGTCTTTGCCTTTGAAAAGGGCTGCAAGATTAGCTGAATTTTGAATTTTTTATTCCATGTTAAATAGGAAAATTGCAACAAAATGTACTTGACCACATCGAGAAGCTATTCTTCGAGCAGAAGGAAGCCTTGTCAAAATTTCAAACTGAAGTGTTTGGTCTTAAGAACGAGCTCGAGTTGAGTGAACGTAAAAAAAAGGAGTTTGATTATATGCTTGTGCAGAATGCAGCACAAATGAAAGAGCTGCAGAAAAAGCTAGAGCATGGCGAAGCTCAGAAGAAGGAGCTTCAGAGAAAGCACGAGCAGAGCGAAGCGGAGAAGGAAGAGCTTGAACGTAAAAAAAAGGAGTTTGAGGATATGCTTGTGCAGAACGCAGCACAAATGAAAGAGCTGCATAAAAATCTAGAGTGTGGCGAAGCGGAGAAGGAAGAGCTCCGGATAAAGCATGAAAAGAGTGAAGTTGAGAAGAAAGAACTTCAGAAAAAGCTTGACCAAAGTGAAGGGCTTCAGAAAACGCACGAGGAGAGCGAAGCGGAGAAGAAAGAGCTCCAGATAAATCTGAAAAAGAGTAAAGCTGATAAGAAAGAGCATCAGAAAAAGTTTGAGCAAAGTGAAGTCCAGAACAAAGAACTTCAGAAGAATCATAATCAAAGCGAAGTTCAGAAGCAAAAGCTTCAGAAAAATCTTGACCAGCGTGACGTGCAATTAAAAAAAAAGGTATGCTTAAATTACTTATTTCTGTCGTTGGCTAATCGACTGGCCAGAATATGACCGTCTAAAACATTATTTAATATGAACTAATTCTGTACCTTTTTCTTTCAGCATAAGAAGCTTACCAATAGGGAGGCTGATGAGACAATTTTTGCACAAACGGTTTGTTTTCAATCATTTATTAAGCCTAGGAGAAATGTTTCAAATTAATCATATACAAATGAGTTTTGAAATTTCCGTTTTGGGATTGACTGACAATGGCAGGAAGAAATTGTGCTACTTTATAGGAAAATCGAGGTGTTGGAAAAGTTTTGTTTTCAATATAAGGATCAATTTTGTGTTAAGGATGTCAAGCAGGAGCCAATGGAGCACGATCAGGATGATGAGGATGGGTATGTGATGGATAACATTCAAGAAAAGTTAGAACATATGAAAGAGGAGTTGGATAATGCTGAAGCTCTTAACACTACACTTGCTATAAAGGAGCGCATGAGTAATGATGAATTACAGGAGGCTCGTAAGGAGTTAATCAATGTATGTATGCTAAGGGTCTTCAATTTCTGTGCATGTATTTTATTCATTCTACTAATTTTAAATACAATTATTCAATCTGTCAAAAAAATATTTTGGATAGGTATCTACATTGAATTTAAATTAGTAAAAAATTTAACTCTAAAATAGAAAACTTTTTATCAAAGACAAATCATTCTGCATTAACCTTATCTGCATCTGTTGTTGGTAATTTTTTTTTGTATTATTTAGATGTTTACATTATGCAGGTCCAATGTCAGATCCCATTGACCATATTCTTAAGTTTGTGAAGTCTTGGTATACAATGGCATTGGACTTTAAATGTTGCTACATCGCCTGTATATATATTAGCACTTCTGTTGTTTGAGAGATCATGTGGTAGAGTCTAAAGACCACCAGATAGAGGATTTATTTACACTGTGCAACATGCAATTCTCATTATAACATGCTTCTTTTCTGGTTTGATCTTTTGAATACTCTATACAATTGGTTGGAGAATCCATAAATTTTTAGCTACAGTTTTATTTTATTTTATTTTTATTTTTAAATTCAGTTGGCAATCATTGTTCTTGCTTGTGAATGTAATTTTCTCTTGTCGTTTGGTGGGACTACTTTGCAGGGATGGGAATCAACAAGTCCTTCTGTTATTGGCGTGAAGAGAATGGGTGATCTGGATTGCGAACCATTTCAAACTGCATGCAAGAGAAAATATCCAACGGACGAAGCAGCATATGACCAGGCAGCAATGCTGTGCTCTTTGTGGGAGGAATATCTTGCAGATTCAAGCTGGTATCCATTCAAGATGAGCATGGATCCTTCTGGAGTTGCGAAGGCAAGTATTTTAACTTGTAAAGCATTATCAAGCATCCATAGAATACAATTGATTGTTGCTCCTATTACGCCAGCTTGTACTTCTCATGAGTGCATGTGGTTTCACTTAAAAAAAGTTATCCATGTTATTGTTCCATATCCAGTTTTTGTTCAGGATATATCTAAGCGCAACCGGTCCCGTGAATTGGCATTTTCATATTTACTATGGCCCTTCTTCTTCAAGGTTTAGGTTTAGTCCTGTGAATTTGCATCTTCATGTATGCCTCCTATAGCCTTTCATCTTGAAGGTTTAGGCTCTGAAGCTCGTACTGGCTAGGTTTTGTATAACAAGGAGCTTGTTCTGTGTGTTGAGTCAGGCTCCATTTATATGACATTGGCAGTGGTGTAGTGTACAGTCTATTCACATTTTGATTGCCGTTCTTTTGGCCCATCATTATCATGCTCTAATTTTGTTGTACTCAATTGATTTGTTCCAGTACATCTCATTTCTCATGCCCTTGTAACTGGATTATGTTTGTTTTAACCATACAGCAAACTATTGATGAAAAAGATGACAAACTGAAAAATTTAAAGCATGAGTACGGTGTTCATGTTTACAATGCTGCGACAACTGCCTTGCTGGAATTGAATGAGTATAATCCCAGTGGTAGGTACGCATTACCAGAATTATGGAACTTTGAGCAAAGTAGGAGGGCCTCACTGAAGGAGGGTATCTCAGCTTTACTGAAGCAGTTTGAACTCCAGAAAAGGAAAAGAAGCTGACGGTCCGTACATTTCGTAAATTATTCTGGTTGTACATTCTCTTGTTACTTGCTGAAACTACATATAGTTATGACAGATATAACTGTTGAAACGTGTACAGTTTTGGTACACACATGATGAAACTTTATGTGGAGATTGTGGACCATGTGATTAGTTTGGGTAAGGTGGATGTTCTCTAAATTATTTAGGGTTGTCTTAAGGTGACGTCATTGACACTTTGAAAAATTATTATACACTTCTAAGTGTATTTGTTGGAGAGTGCACGGTAAGGTACATTAAGGTACTTTTTTTTTTTTTTTTTCAAGGTACATTAAGGTACATAATCTCTCACATTCTGTTAGAGAAAAAATGATAAACTTTACAAGATGAAGCCACAAATTCCATCCACAAAAACAAACCATGTCCAAAATTAAACCAACCCCTTGACTGCTATGAAAAACACAATTGGACTTCAAAGTAGGGCAATTAAAAAATTTCACCCAATTGAGCACCTCTAGCTCAAAGTTTGAGTCGAAATAGGTAAGTTGATAATACAATGAATAGTGGGACATGTTTTTGACTTAAAGTTGGGGTGAGTTTTAGATGGATGAAATTGAAATAAAGTTTTATTCCAAAACTTCAGTTCATATCGGATACATATTTCCAAAAGGGTTTTTTTATTCACACTCCACATTTTATTGAATACACCATACATGGTGAATACACTCTACATCTACCATTTCAATTACAATTCTAAAAGAAGAAACAAATGATACAACTAATGTGCCTTTAGCTTCGATTTTCAATTATTCTTTCCGTCCTACCACTTGAGTCTTGAGTTACATCATGACCTTATTAACTAAGTTTATCTTAAGTAAAAAAACCATAACGCTAAAGCTTGTTGAATAATCTTCAATCCATTGCATGACAAATTGTATATAATCTCGAAGAAACATGTCACTCTGATCTTTCTTCCAGCATTTGAACGCCAACATACCTGCCCAAAGAACAAAATTTGGCGTGGGAAAAGAACAACTATATATTCTTACACAAATAAATAAAAAAACCAATTTAAGGACTTAGTTAAATATTTACTTAGTTGTATTATGTACATGTAATTTCTTGTGGTTGTGTACTAATGCACATGTAACATGCATACCTGCCCAACATCATAAGAGTGGCTTGAGGATTGGTCCCTGGTGATAATACATTGAATACAGATCCATCAACAACACGTAATGCCTTGATCCCCATGACCCGCAAATCTTCATCAACTACCTTTCCGACCAGGCATCCACCATGGTAGTGCCAAAATGTGGCTACTGTATCTCGACAAAAGGTTTCAAAGGATGCATCGTCTGATTGGTTCACTGGTAAAGGCGGTCCAAAAAGGTTGAAACCTTCTACACCGGGCAAATCTTGAGCCTTATACGGTTTCAATGAGTTTGTTTTTAATAAATCACCTATTTTCCTCACGGCACTAACACAATGAGAAAGGTCTGCCTCCTGTGCAAAGTAGTTGAATTTGACATTTGGAGCAACTTTGACATCATAGGATGATTGCAGTTCAAGAGAACCATAGGACAAGGGTCCTGGAAATTTGACCATAATGTGCCCGAAACTTGAATTTATGGTCATGGGAATAGTTGGACTAGGGAAAAAACTAAAGGCCTGTCTAGAAAATGGCAAGCCGGAGAAAGTCTCTATGTAATAATCACTAGTGATACCGACAACCTGTACAGTAGAAGCTTCTACTTGAAACGGGGGCAAAATGGTAATGTAATTACGAGGATTATCACGCATAAACTGCCCAACGTAAGGTTGTGGGTGAACAACTGGGATTTTACGAGATGAAAGGTAAGATTTTGGGCCAACACCACTAAGTAGTAGAAGTTGAGGACTTCCAATTGCACCTGCACTCAATATAACCTCACCCTTACCACGTATCAATGCCCGATGAGACCTCCCGTTAGAATCACTGTATATGATTCCTTTAGCTGACAAACCTACATAAAATCGATATTAGAATTGGACATATATTTAATTTACAAGTAAACAGAATAGATTCAAATCCTTCAAATATATCAAAGATTCTCTCTTTTTAATGCCATGATAGATTCAATTTTTGTTTTATGGAAATTTTGTTGAGAATGAATGCCATATTGATGGAATGATGAATCTTGTATAGGCTTATAAGTATATTGGATCACTCCCCGTATTATCAATTGGTTTTATGTTTGAAGCTCAACTATCTTCAAATTTAAATGACCTATAATTGTATATATCAAATGTGTTTGGATACCTGATGCTTTGGAAGAGAAAATGATCCTCTCTACTGTGGCAAGAATTGCAACTCTCAGGTTTTTTGGATGTCCTTTATTTAGGTGTTCCACAGCTCCATGTCTTTTTCCACGATCGTCAAAGAGCGTAGCCGAGACTTTACTTCCCAGAATGTGATCCAAAGTCAGTCCATTGTCTGGACGAACACCAGCTTCTAACATTGCATCTTTCACAACAGACTGCCAGTGTGTTACATTCGGACGGAATGCTACAGTGTTTTCAACCCATTCATATGAATTATTGACTAAGTTCATGTCCAATTTAATTCCTGATTTCTGGTAGAATTCACCGTCGGCTCTTGAGTAAAAACCAATATTGATCATACTTGACCCGCCTAGGATCCGTCCTCTTAGATTAGCTACACCATCTTCTGATGTGAACCTCTGGGCCGGCGTCTTACCGTCATCTTCTTGCATGAAATTTGCAAGAGTCCCATTGGCACGCAACACATTTGGATATGCTGATGGAATATTACCCCTTTCTAGAAGGAGCACGGAGTAGTTTGCAGATAAAGTTGTTGCCAACGGGCACCCTGCCGTGCCCCCTCCCACAACAATGTAGTCATATTCTTCTTGTAATGGTAGATCAGTTGCGTTACGTACAAATTTCATGTAGCTAAAATCTGCATTATATGAACAAAAGAGATGAGGAAAAAAGTTTGTACAAGGAGAACTGCTTTTTATTAAATTTATTTGTCATGTAAGTTACTTTGAAAAACCAATGAGACTTTCAAACTATATTTACCAAGGTCATCAGATGGATTGGCGAATGAGGGAACCCCTGGTTGAGGGCAGAACCCAAAAAAGTACAAGAGCAATAATATAGCAGTCGTTGTTGATTTCTCCATATTACGTCTTTCTATCCTGAAAATAAAATATATACAAAAAAAAAGGTTAGTTTCATGCCAGGTTTGTTTTTTATATAGAAATAATAACATGCTTATTGATAATATCTAGTTATTGTAAAAAAAAAAATTGAAATTTGGAGAACAAGTAATGAAATCCCTGGCCATGATTTAGTTGAGAACATTTCACAATGCTCACAGATGACTCATCGTTAATGGTAAGTTATTTTAAAGCATGCATATATATCATAAACAAGAGACGATATTTACCTCAGACCAAAATATTTCCGTTGGTTTTGAAGCTGTTTCCAATAACTCCTTAAGCACAATGGATGGATCTTGATATAGGAGGACTCCGATTCCTTCTTATATAGATGCGCGGTAGGCACCTGAAAATATTGTTGGGTGCCAAATTTTTGACATCTGTCACTTCCCTCGTTGTGCGAATTTTATTTCTTCAGTTCTCATGATTCCTAATTGGTTGGTTTTTGAACAAAGATACAGCTGAAATATACAGATATTTAAGACACGGAAGGCGGCGATTAGATACTGACCAGGATACGAAACGCAATGCATTTATCCGGTTCACCCTTAATTTGATCCATGAAGTTGGCAGGCATTTTTATTATAATAATGGAGAAGTTACACATGTGTTATAATGAGTTTGGTCAACTAAATAATTGAGTCTCACAAGTGTAGGAGAGGACTCCTCTATATGGGAGGGACTGAGGTAAATTAGATTGCGGAAGAGACAGAAAATTAAGCCAAAAGGTGCAAATCGAGCAGCAAGAATAACGCTTTATAGATAATATGAGCTTCAGTGTTTGATTTGGAATCATTACATGTCGTTTCAAAAAGACTTACGATGCATATCAAACTCATTACTATAATGTGTTAACGTTTCGAAGAGACTGTTGTTTTTTATTTTTTGTTACTTGTTTAATTGTATTCCTATTTACTCTCCTAGAGTTTCTAGGGCTATATACAGGAAGAGGTACCATAGATAAAATGTTTAGCGTGTTATTTTATCAATTGTCATTCAATTTTGTTTGAGATTTTCTAATTAATACTTTATGATAAATTTCGGTAATATTTTGTTTGGTTTATGTTCTCGAATGTGGAATAATGTGGAATTGTGGTCATTCTCATTCATAACTTATCCCAACATATCAAAACTTAATTTATAGTATTTTAATGTTAAAGAAGTTACGTATAATTGATATGTACGGCTTGATGAATGCGACGTATCCTCTGAATCGATGTACATAATTCCATCGAAGAGAAAAATGGCGAGGTATATATGGAATTGTGCAAGTTCGGCGTTGAAACTAAACTCTGTTAAGTATCTAAAGTGGTAGGCGGCGTCGTGTGGTTACCTTTCCACCTCTGCACTTAGACATTTGGTGGCTTGGTGGTTCCAAGTTAAACACGTTTACATGCATTTTTTTCCAAAAAAAGAACTATTTGCACGCCGTTTGAATTAACAATTGAAACTGTAATACTATATGGCCCACTGATTGAGTTTATATTCACCCATGAAGAAAATTAGGACAATAGTTAGCCTCAAGTGTCATCGAATAATCCGATGAGGTATTAGATGACATATTCACCCATGAAAAAAGTTGTCGAATAGAAATATTTACATGCCCCGTTTGAAATATCAATTGAAACTGTGATACTATATGCCCATTGATTGAGTTTATATTCACCCATGAAGCAAATTAGGACAATAGTTAGCCTCAAGTGTCAACGAATAATCCGATGAGGTATTAGATGACATATCCACCCATGAAAAAAGTTGTGGAATAGAAATATTTGCGTGCCCCGTTGGAAATAACAATTGAAACTGTGATACTATATGGCCCACTGATTGAATTTATATTCACCCATGAAGCAAATTAGGACAATAGTTAGCCTCAAGTGTCATCGAATAATCCGATGAGGTATTAGATGACATATCCATGCTCCGCCGCACGAAAAACAATATAGCAGACGTTTGAAGTATTTAATTTAGAAAAGTATAATTTAACAGGACAGATCCTTCGTTCCTTGGGGAATCTCTCGTTTCTCAGGAGGTCTGATGCATATATGAATAACCAAAATACCATGTTTTCAGTTTAGCTATCAATGGAAAAGTCAACCAAAACAATTCTATAAATATTACTTGTTGATGCACAAAATCAGCGGGGACTTTGGTACAACAGAAAATGTTAAGTTTGTGACATTCGCCAGATTGCTCTGGTCACTAGGGTGGATAAATATGTAAATGGATAGAGATAGGGAAGCAAACACAAGATGTACGTGGTTCACCCAAATTGGCTACGTCCACGGAGTAGAGGAGTTCTCATTAATTGTGAAGGGTTTACACAAGTACATAGGTTCAAGCTCTCCTTTAGTGAGTACAAGTGAATGATTTAGTACAAATGACATTAGGAAATATTGTGGGAGAATGATCTCATTTTATAGAAGAGTTTCTAGCATTATTCTGACATTGACACGTGTCGTGTTGTGATTGGCTTCTGATGTTGACACGTGTCGCGTTGTGATTGGCTTCTGATGTCGACACGTGTCACACTGTGATTGGCCTCCTGGTTGGAGGGAAACTCTTCTGGGTCCTTGACGGTATAATGTTGACCGGTGCTCAGTAGTTTCGGGATTGGTCAAGTATGGTACAAACAGTGCTCCCCTAAGTTCCCGAGTGAGGGAAGCTCATCGGTTGGGGACTTGCAAGATCCAAGCCGCTGAGTAATCACGAAACTTCTAAGTACCGAAGTATGGTATCGTCTTCACTTGCCTTATCTGTCTCATAGGTAGATGTGGTATCTTCTCTGGAAGTACTCTTCCTCCATCCAGGGGTGATATCTTTAACCGGTGAAGATGCACAAGGTAATGTATCAATTTCATTTGAAGCTTACTTGTAGTTTCAGGCTTGGTTAAGCGCGATACAAACCATGTAGTAGGAGTCCCCCAAGTCGCCGAGCTAGGAGATTTGCCGAAAGAGGTGACAAACAAGGTAAGTAATCAGAGTTCCAAGCAATCAGTCCTAGATCAGAAGTTTGATTTCGAGTTCCGGCTGATTGTTCTCATTCTCCCTATCTTGCAGGCAGCAAGAAGGATAAAGAGAAGAAAAAGGAGAATAGATGATATGAGATACTTTTGCTTTTGAAGAAGTAACTTTCCACATGCTTATTCTTGAACTGGGCTGAAGGGTTTTTTGGTTTCCTCCAGAGTATAAGGCCGACTCAAGAATTTGAGGGTCAAAACAAGTCCATCAAATCTAGAGTACGTTCGACCCTGATGATATGGGATACTTTTGCTGTTGACAAAGTAGGGGATGTATCGACACATGTTCTGTTACGCTTATCTCCACATGCTTCCTTGTATCATTCTCACTTGCCCTATCTGTTCCTCAGGCAGACGTGGTATATTCTATGGAAGCATAAGATGTTGAAGATGAGTACTCGAGAGCAATGCCAGGTAAGTAATCAGGCAAGGGGTTCCAGGCAGTCAGTTTTTTACTGGAAGCTTGATTCCAAGTGCTAACTGATTGCTCTCTTTCTCCTTGTCTTGCAGGTAAGAACAAGGCCAAAGGAAAAGACAGGGAAAAAGCATGATATGGGATACTCTTGCTTTTAAACCTGATGATATGAGATACTCTTGCTCTGGTGTGGCTTGTTTGCAGAGGTATTATTGGGGGGGAAAGAAGCTGAGTATTTCAAGAGTCTTTGCTGAGAGTGCCCTCTCGAATGTGAAGAAAAGTTGAGCATTTTTTTTTATTTGCAGGCCTGCCTGGTTATGGAGGATGAATGTCGACATATATAAGAACTGTCTCAACAGCGAGTGGTAACGTTGTTCATTTTCCTTTCTCAGTCATAGCAATGTAGTGGGAACTGCAAGATTCATGTGTTTTAACTTTGTCAGAGCACTTTGAAAAAGTGGTCTGTGGTATCTGGAAAGCTGATGTTGCGTGTGAAGAATGCAGAACAAGCAATCCTGTCAGGGATCTGGCTCTCGAGATTCGGAGAACGGTGCCTCTTCGATTTTTGAGAAAGCAATCCTGTTGGGAGTCTGGCTCTTAAGATTTGGAGAGCGGTGTCTCTTCGATTTTTGAGAAAGTAATCCTGTTGGGAGTCTGGCTCTCGAGATTCGGAGAGCGGTGCCTTTTTGATTTTTGAGAAAGTAATCCTGTTGGAAGTTTGACTCTCGAGATTCGAAGGGCGGTGCCTCTTCGATTTTTGAGCAAGTAATCCTGTTGGGAGTCTGGCTCTTGAGATTCGGAGAACGGTGCCTTTTCGATTTTTGAGAAAGTAATCCTGTTGGGAGTCTGGCTCTCGAGATTTGGAAGGCAATGCCTCATCGATTTTTGAGCAAGTAATCATGTTGGGAGTCTGGCTCTCGAGATTTGGAGAGCAGTGCCTCTTCGATTTTTGAGCAAGCAATCTTGTTGGGATTGTTTTCTCGAATGTGAGTAAAGGTTGGGCATTTTTGCCAGTCTGCCCTATATGCGAAACAACTATAAAAACGTTAATTTAAAGCACATAACCAATACTAGCTAATAACTACTCATACATTGCTCAAATGAGATGTTTGAATATTCCAACGTGATCTACACAACCTCACGAACGTCCCCATATTTTTAGAAAAATTTTCCGACGTCCCACGCGCCGGCAAGGGCACGGCAACACGCACGGCCACGCTCAGGGACCCTAACGGAATCCCTTAACCCCGTTAGGAATATTCTGTTAAAAAGTAACAGAAACCGTTAATTCTACCTGACGACATCAGAATATTCCGTCAACTTTGACGGAATATTCTATCTTTTTCTCCGGTTAGCCTCGGCGGTCGCGGTCGCGGTCGCCGTTCGCCGGAAACTGGAAAAACATGAAAACCTTCATATCTTGTCCAATTCTCAACCAATTTCCATGAAACTTGAACCAAATTGAAGCTTAGGACGAGTATAACACAACTATACCTGTTTTGGGACCTAAAATCCACGAAAATTTGCTGGAGAACCTTCGATAATCCGGCCAAACTTCAAATGCATCGATCTTGACTTCCCGACGTCCAAATCATGCCATTTTTCTTCTCCGAGCTTCGTGGAGAGGTCCTTAAGCTCCATATAAGCTTGAAATCTCCCAAAAATTCCACATTCACGTGTGCATGAACAGTACCTCCATTCGGGGTTCTTGGTTCTCACGATCTCGAAGCTTCCACGTCCTAAAAATGGTATAGATGGGTTCGTGACGATGAGATGAAGATGATGATGGTGTCTACAAGCTCGATCCGTGAAGAAATGGGTGGTTTCGAAGGTTGTCCGTACAGGTTGTACGGAAGTGGAAGAAGATCCGAGAGAGAGAGAAGGGAGAAAGGCCAACGGGAGGTGTATGTGTGTGAGTGTGTGGTCCAGTCTTGGGTCACTAATCACCACAAAAAATTACTAACTTTTAGTTCCAAAAACTTAGGAACTAACCCATTTAGTTTAAACCCAAACTTAAACCACAACACCACATAAACATGCTCAATGTCCAAGGGCAATTTAGGCATTTCACACCATCGATAACAATAATTCGGGACGGGCTGTGGCACGATGAGTAATGCTAGGAAGACCAAAAATTTTAACTAAATTTTGTAAACTAAATGATGTGGATGTTGACGATTGAATTATTATTTAATTTTTTATTAATGTGCTTATTTACTATTAGTGACATATCATTTGTTTTGCAAATTTGGTTTAAAAATTTGATCTTCCTAGCATTATCCATATGCGATAGGGTGAGAAAATAAATTGATATCGAACTTGTCATTCTTGAGATTTGAACCTAACAACTCTCACTTATAAGTGAAGATAATAACTCTTACTTATAAGTGAAGAAAAATACTGTTAGAGCATAGCTTCCACCTTTGAGACAATTAGTTTTAGTTATATTTTGGAGAGAGGCTAATTTTTTTTGCGGATGCCTTAGCTTCACCCCCTCTAACTATTAGTTTTACTTTTATGCTTGTGACCCTTGCCGCAGGACGAACTAATGGTAAATGAAACGAACGGGGATAGGTCTAGGAATTGCTCAACCAAGGGCGACGAAACACTCACTTCAATTGCACAAAGAAATATAATTTTTTTTTTTTGAGAAAACTTGAAACAAGTACAATTTTGTGAATAATTATTGGGTATAGTTGAATTTTATTTAATTATTGGATTAGATCTGATAACTCATTGTCCACATCAGTTTATTGTTATGTTTTTGCCAAAACTACCCCTTAATGATTAGTAAAATAATTAATATTATTACTTAATTTTATACTTACTTGTATTGTGAAATTAATTATAATTGATTATTTATCTTTAAAATAATCCCCTACTTGTAGAATTAGTTTTAAAGCATATCTCTTCTTCTATAACTCCCGTATACAATTTGTGCCGTGTTCTCCTCCACTTCCTTCTTCTTCAATCTTCTTCTTTCTTCTTGCAAGCTCTTATGATTTCTTCCTCTTTTTTTGAAATACAAGATCACAATTTCTACTTTCTTTGCAGTGGTATAGAGCTTTGAAGTATTGCCATGAAAATATAAGTTTCATGCATGCACTATTAATTTCTTCCTAAGTTTTAGTTTGAACTTTGATTATACATATTTTTCTTTTTTTCTAAGTGAAAACTTTATAGGAAATTAATGCACTTTTTGTTTGCTTTGTTTATCTACCTGTATTATATATTTCTTTTATGAATCTATCTCTATATTTTCTTATTCTACCTATATTATAGATTAATTGTATTTTATCTACCTATATATCACAAATTAATTGTGTTATCTACCTATACAATATGTTTTTGTTCGTAGTCTATCTATATCACATATTATTTTGTATTATCTATCTATACAATAGGTTTTTGTTCATAGTCTACCTCTATCATAGATTAATTAATATCATCTACCTACATCACAAGTTTTTTATTTTATTTTTTTCTACCTCTGGCAATGATTCTTTTAATTTTTTATAAACTTGTAAGATTTGTAATAATGTGTTTTTAAAATGTTTTTAATTAGAAAACGGGTAGATAAAGGCATTTGAAGTTTCAAATTTAAAGAATTAAAAAAAAAAATATTTTCAAGGGGAAAAACATGTGTAATAGAAAATCAAATAAAATTAGATCCAATTAAAAAACAGCTGAATTTTTTGGACCTGGATCAAAGTGACTTTCTAGTACAATATTTATAAGAATTCACAAGTTAATAAACCTACATCTTCCTAAATAACTTAACTAATTCAAAATTTCAAACTCAATTAAGCCGTATTCCCCATACCAATGACTCCCCTTTTCTCCTTTAAAGAAAAACAAATAGCTTGACTCTTGTCCTACCCTTGCCACGGTCTCTTTATTTAATTACCAATCTGACACGTGCCTTTCATGCACCACTACATGACCAGAACAAAAAAGTGCATAAACAGTCATTATGTTCTCTTTTTCTTTTTAGGTTTTCAAGTTAATCTTTTCATCTTCCTGAACTCAAAGGAACGGAGTTTTTTTGCGGAGGACTCAATAAGGGGGGTGAGGATGATCTTATCTGCATGAACAGTCATTATGTTTTTTGTTATTGTTCATAAAAATGAAATGCATTGGTTTAGGGTTTCTAAGAAGAAATCAGAAAAAAGTAGGTGGAAAATTGTGCTGATATAGTTTGGGGACTTGTTCTTTGTATACCTTGTTTCCATCTAAATTTGGTTTTCTTCGAATCTCTAACATCTGTTTCTTCTATTTATTGTAGTTTTGAATTGGAAATGTCTCACAGTTTAGAAGAAATGGTTATTGGTGAGTCTGATCAAACTTCAAGATGCTGCATGCATGTTGTCTTTGCCTTTGAAAAGGGCTGCAAGATTAGCTGAATTTTGAATTTTTTATTCCATGTTAAATAGGAAAATTGCAACAAAATGTACTTGACCACATCGAGAAGCTATTCTTCGAGCAGAAGGAAGCCTTGTCAAATTTTCAAACTGAAGTGTTTGGTCTTAAGAACGAGCTCGAGTTGAGTGAACGTGAAAAAAAGGAGTTTGAGTATATGCTTGTGCAGAATGAACACAAATGAAAGAGCTGCAGAAAAAGCTAGAGCATGGCGAAGCTCAGAAGAATGAGCATCAGAGAAAGCACGAGCAGATCGAAGCGGAGAAGGAAGAGCTTGAACGTAAAAAAAAGGAGTTTGAGGATATGCTTGTGCAGAATGCAACACAAATGAAAATAGAAATTTACGGCTTAATTTTCATTGTATTGCAGAATAGACAATATATACAAGATACAATCCTTGTTCTATAAGGAAACAATAAAGGACACACAACTATCCTTCCTAATAAAGGATTTTAATATTTACAATATATTTACATACCCTTTTTAATACCACTCACATTAACACTCCCCTCAAGTTGGAGCATGGATATCACACATGCCCAACTTGACAAGTGAGTCACCAAAAGATCTACTACACACGGCATGAGTGAGGATATCCGCAAGTTGCTCTTATGAGTTCACGGCATGAGTGAGGATATCCGCAAGTTGCTCTTATGAGTTCACGAACGGTATCGAAACAATTTTCTTCTCCAGCTTCTCCTTAATAAAATGACGATCAACCTCCACATGCTTTGTTCTGTCATGTTGTACCGGATTCTCTGCAATCTCCCGTGCGGATTTATTATCACAATACAAACTTGTCGCCTCCTTTGCTTTGAAACCTAGACCATCAAGTAACTTATGTAACCAAAGGACTTCACATATTCCATGTGCCATACCTCTGAATTCGGCCTCAGCTGACGATCTTGACACCACGTTTTGCTTCTTGCTCCTCCAAGTAACTAGATTTCCCCCAACAAACGTAAAGTATCCAGAAATAGAGCGTCTATCAGTTACATCACCTGCCCAATCAACATCAGTAAATCCTTCAATCCTCAGATGACCAGAATTTTTATACAAAATTCCTTTTCCTGGAGCCGACTTCAAATAAGCTAAAATCCGCATAACAGTTGCCATATGATCCACACTTGGCGAGTGCATAAACTGACTCACCACACTTACTGCATAGGCTATATCTGGACGGGTATGAGCTAAATAAATTATTCTTCCTACCAGTCTCTGATATTTACCTTTATCCACTGGTTCTTGATCCGGATAAATTCCCAAGTAATGTTTCTCCACAATGGGAGTATCCACGTGTTTACACCCAAGCATCCATGTTTCCTTCAATAAATCCAGAACATATTTACGTTGAGACAAGAAAATACCTCTAGATGACCGAGCAACTTCCACGCCAAGAAAATATTTCAAATATCCCAAATTCTTCATCTCGAACTCGGTGGCAAGGTTTTGTTCTAGCTTCATCATCTATTCCGAATCATACATGTTATTATCATGTCATCCACATTAATAATTAAGGCTGTCACTTTACCACTTCCTCGTTTCACAAATAATGTATGATCTGAGTGACTTTGATAATACCCAATCCGCCTCATAACTTGGGTAAATCTACCAAACCACGTATGAGGCGATTGCTTAAGTCCATAGAGTGACTTTCGCAACCTACATACTCCGGTTTTCCCTCCGGCATCGTACCCCGGAGGAAAATCCATATATACCTCTTCTTCCAAGTGCCCATGAAGAAAAACATTTTTCACATCAAACTGTTTTAGTGGCCAATTCAAATTTGCAGCTAAAGAAATCAGAACTCGTACTGTATTCATCTTCGCTACGGGAGAAAATGTCTCTTGATAATCACCATAAGTTTGAGTATAACCTTTTGCTACTAACTTTGCTTTATACTTGTCTACCGATCCGTCTGCCTTGTATTTGATTGTAAAAACCCATTTACACCTAACTGGTTTCTTTCCTTTAGGTAGCTCCGTTACCTCCCATGTATCATTCTTATGTAGTGCCATCATTTCCTCATCCATCGCAATAGCCCATTTAGGATCCTTCAAAGCCTCATCAACTCGGGTTGGTGCTTGGATTGCTTCCTTATTGTTTACCCAGGCTTGACGTTCTGGTGCAAGGTTTGAGCATGACACATAATTAGCTATTGGATACTTCACTTTTCCTTCAGGAGAAAACCTGTCAGGAGGAACACCACGATTTTGCCTTGACGGCAACTTATATGTACTCATAACATTATCTGGATTAGTTACATGAGTATCAGTAGTACTTACCTCAGGAATATTCAGAGAAGACATATTGGTGGCACTATTGAGCTTGAGAGAAATGGGGTTGCGGGTTCGGTAGCTAATGATTGCTGGAGCGGTGAAACTGGTTCGGCAGCTCCCTGCTGACATTCTGCATCACACTCGGTAGTACGTTGCTGAGAAGACTCAGCTGGTACGGTGCTACTTGGCTGAATGATACTCACATTCTCGACAGTGTCTTGCCGAGAGTCACCATCTCCATTATTGGCAATGTCTTGCCGAGAGCTTTCGCAGCTTTGTTTGTCAATAAATACTCTATCTGAGCTACATATTTCCAACCACCCAAGATCACCACTCATATTCTCCCCTAGGTGATCAGAATGTGATGGAGTCGAAGCATAAAAAAACTCAGATTCGGAAAAGGTAACATCCATAGTTACATACATATGACGAGTTTCAGGGTGGTAGCACTTATACCCTTTCTGTTGAGGAGCAAATCCCAGAAAAACACACCGGTGAGCACATGGATCGAGCTTACTACGATGAATCTTGTGAATATGAACATAGGCTACACACCCAAATACACGAGGAGAAAGAGTATTGGTTGACACTGCTGGAACAAATTCTGTCAATACTTGGAGAGGTGTATGAAAATCCACAACCCGGGATGGCATACGGTTAATCACATACACGACATAAGTGACAGCTTTAGGCCAGAACCGTTTAGGTACAGATGCACCAATGAGCAAGGCACGGGCAGTTTCTAGGATATGACGGTTCTTTCTTTCAGCAACCCCATTTTATTGTGGGGTATGAGGGCAAGTAGTCTCATGTAGAATTCCTTGATCCCGAAGAAAGCTGGACAACTCGGAACCAATATACTCACCTCCATTATCAGAGCGGAGAACCTTAATAATAGAGGAATATTATGTTGCAACCATTTGAGAGAATGATCGAAACACCATACCCACATCACTTTTATTCTTCATCACATAAATCCAAGTCATACGAGGGCAATCATCAACGAAGGTAACAAACCATTTAATTCCAGACAAAGTACTAACAGGAGAGAGACCCCAAACATCAGAGTGCACAAGTTCAAAAGGAAACAATCTTTTATTCATACTAGGAGGAAACGAAACGTGATGACTCTTCACGAGAATACATACCTCACAATGTAAGTCTGATTCTTTTATTTCATGAAATAAACTAGGCAACATACGCCTCAAATAACCAAACGAAGTGTGTCCTAACCGACGATGCAATAACCAAACATCATGTAAATTATTGGTACGGGATGCTCGAACTGAATTAGCTCTGCCAGGAACGACGTCATCCACATAATATAACCCCTCTCTCTTAGTGCCACGCCCAATTATCTCCTTGGTCTGAATATCCTGAAGCAAACAAAACAGTGGATACATAAGTAAAACACAATCTAATTGCTCAGTAACTTGAGGAATAGATAACAAATTATGAGACAACGAGGGAACAAGCAGGCAATGATGAAGGGGAAGGGCCGGTGTGAGGTTCACAGTGTCGGCCCCCAAAACCGGTGATGTTGTTTCGTTAGCAGTTGCAATACACTTCCGTGAACTGGTTGTCAAACTAGTAAATATATTCTTATCAAAAGTCATATGATCGGTTGCCCCTGAGTCTAGAATCCAACCTGTATGATGTTCCATATCAGAGGCTAAAAGAACACGCCTCATACTACCTGGAGTGGCCGAAGCATCACTTTGAATAACCACCAGATCGACAACTGACCCGTGGGTAGAGCCAGACGCCCTACCCTCCAATTTCAGTCCAACCTCTCCTTCGTCACTTGCCACTAACTACCACACAATACACACACGTACACAGCAGTCGGTTTTTTTTTTTTTTTAAACACACGGCTGCACAGTTTGAATTATTCACGGCAGCAGCAGAAAGCTTCCATGTATGTAGCTCTTACACGGGCAGATATCCCAACAATTGCGAGCCTCAATTACAAGCACTAACAATCGTAGAACAAACACACACGGCACAATTTTTAATTTGAAGCAGCAGCAGGATCACTGATTTCTGCAACAACTATGCTGCAATAAAGAAACACACGGCATACACACAGCAGCAGCAAGACATAGTGCTACAATCCCAGGGTACAAGTCAATCGAAGGCAGCAACAGCAGAAGATACAGTTTCTAGGGTTACGGTAGGGTTACTGCAACTTGGCTCTGATACCAAATAGAAATTTACGGCTTAATTTTCATTGTATTGCATAATAGACAATATATACAAGATACAATCTTTGTTCTATAAGGAAACAATAAAGGACACACAACTATCCTTCCTAATAAAGGATTTTAATATTTTCAATATATTTACTATTGATTTTCAAGGTTTGTATATTTCTCATAAACTTTACAAGAGAGAGAACAAAGCTCTTATAAAGAGCCAGAGAACATATTACAAGATAGAGGACGATATGGTTTCTGCCCTAAGAAACCGGACACACCAAGGATTGAACAAATAACAATATACAATTAAGCAAATCCCAGATTTTAGGGAGAAACATTGACAAAAAGAAAAGTATGATTGAACAAAAAGTGAGATGACAAGTTGGAAAGTTGTAGCCATCACTTTAACCCTTGTAGCCATCACTTTAACCCTTGTAGCCATCATTTTAACCTTGTAGCCATCACTTTAACCCATAACTTAGCTATAATGATGATTACAACCTATACTTGTGACTTTGATCTATTTCAATACTCCCCCTCAAGCTTGGATATAGGAGATTGATTGATTCAAGCTTGGACAAAAGACCTTGAAACACGGCAGTTGCCAATGGCTTGGTGAAAAGATCAGCAAACTAACGAGAACTCGGAGTGTAACGAGTTTGTATGATCTTTGATTGAACATTTTCACGGATGTAATGACAGTCAACCTCGATATGCTTGGTCCTCTCATGAAAAACAAGATTAGAAGCTATATGCATGGCTGCTTGGTTATCACACATGAGAGTCATTGGTTGAGAGCTAAGAAACCCTAAATCAGAAAGAAGGCCTTTGAGCCAGATTAATTCACAAGCAGTAGTTGCCATAGCCCTATACTCGGCCTCAGCACTTGATCGAGCAATCACACTTTGCTTCTTGCTTTTCCAACTTACCGGATTACCTCCAACAAAAATACAGAAACCAGTAGTTGACTTGCGATCCAAGGAGTTGCCTGCCCAGTCCGCGTCAGTGTAACCAAGAATGTGAGTGTGAGCATTGTTTTGCATCAAAAGACTACGTCCCACAGAACCTTTCAAGTACCGCAATATTCTTTTAACAACTTGCAATTGATCCATTGTTAGGGAATGCATAAATTGACTCACAAGGCTGACAGCAAAGGCAATGTTCGGCCTTGTTATTGTAAGATAAATAAGTCTCCCAACTAACCTTTGGTAGTAACTGATATCAGTGAGTGTTTCTCCATCCATGGTCATTTTGTGTTTGCAGTCAAGGGGTGTAGAGGCAGGCTTGCAATCTAACATATCAGCTTCTTGAAGCAAATCGAGAATATGCTTTCGTTGATTCAAAAACATTCCCTTCTTAGAAGTTGCCATTTCAATGCCAAGGAAATATTTGAGTGTCCCAAGATCTTTGATGGCAAACTTCTGCTTGAGGGTGTTCTTTAGTAACACAATTTCACTGGCATTATCACCAGTGACAATGAGATCGTCCACATAAATAAGAGCCACTAGAGTTCCACTGGGACAAATTCGAACAAAGAGAGATGAATCTGCATTGCTTCTCTTGAAGCCAACTTCTTCAAGCACTGAGCTCAACTTTGAATACCAAGCACGAAGAGATTGTTTTAATCCGTAAATGGATTTGTGCAGTTCGCAGACTAACTCGGGGTCACTGGATTGAGGATGACCAGGAGGGAGTTTTATGTAAACTTCTTCTTCAAGTTCACCATTTAGAAATGCATTTTTGACATCCATTTGATATAGAGGCCATGCATGGTTAATTGCAACAGATAACAACACTCGAATTGTGTTCATCTTAGCTACAAGAGCAAAGGTCTCCTTGTAATCTATCCCAAAAGTTTGAGTAAAACCATGAGCTACCAGTCTAGCCTTGTGTCTTTCCAAGGTGCCATCAGAATGGAACTTGGTTTTGTACACCCATCTACTTCCCACTGCCTTTTTTCCTGGTGGTAGCTTGATAACACTCCACGTTCTATTGTCATCCAAGGCTTTCAACTCTTCCTTCATAGCTTTCTTCCACTCATCTTGCTGCATTGCCTCCTGAAAACTTCTTGGTTCAGCAGCATTGGATATGGAATCGAGAAAGGCTGCATGCTTGGGTGCCACCCTTTGGTATGAAAGGTACTTAGCAACGGGATACCTTGCATTGTAAGTCACATAATCCAGCAGCCTTGAAGGAGGTTGACGATTACGAGAAGGATTTTTTCTTCCTTAAGGCAAGACAAGTGATGATTCTGGGTCCTCAGGAGGTGAGTGAGATGTAGGTGACTGAATTGATGGTTCTAGCAAGATTTCCTCTTCATGACTTAGAGAATTCTCATGTTCTCTATCAGTGGACATGGATATATTTTCCTCACTGGTTGTTGGTCTTGGTAAAGGGAAGATTTTGAAGGCATTCTCCCCCTGACTTAAACCCTCCACTGATTGTTCAAAGAAAGGTGTAGTTTCATCAAACTTTACATCCCTTGAGATAATGATTTTCCTTGAAGAATGATTGTAACACTTGTAACCTTTTTCTGTTGAAGAATATCCCAAGAAAACACATTTGCTAGCTCTTGGGTCAAGCTTGTCACGGTGTATTGAAGCAACATGAACATAACAAGTACAACCAAAAATTTTCAAATGAGACAAGTCAATCTTTCTTCCTTTCAAGACTTCGTAGGGAGATTTTTGATCCAACACCCTATTAGGCAGTCTATTGATCAAATAGGTAGCAGAAAGCACCCATTGAGACCAAAACTTCTTGGGAACATTCATATGTAACATTAAGGCTCTAGTCTTTTCAAGCAAATCCCTATTTTTCCTCTCGGCCACTCCATTTTGTTGAGGAGTGCCAACACAACTTGTTTAATGGAATATCCCATGAGATCTTAAGTATTGAGACATGTTATTTGACATGTACTCAGTGCCATTATCAGACCTTAAGGTGTGAATATGACAATCAAAATGAGTTGTTACAAGTTTATGAAAATCTTTAAACACATTCATGACTTCACTCTTGCACTTTAAAAGGTATAACCAAGTAATCCTTGAATAATCATCCACAAAGGTTACAAAGTATTTATAACCATCAAAAGATTCAATTGTAGGTCCCCAGATATCTGAATGAACAAGTTCAAATAATTTACTAGCTCTAGACCCTGAGGAATTGAAAGGTAACCTAGTAGATTTGGAGAAGTGACAAGTATCACACTCCAAACTACCTTTACATATTGTGGGAAACAAAATGGACAAAACATGGTTTGAGGGATGAGCAAGACGATGATGCCAAATTAGTTGTTCCTGAGAAGGGCTTGAGCTGACTTAAAGACTCTTAGGTTTTGGAAGATTCTTTGAAAGATAGTACAACCCATTTAGGAAGAAACCCTCACCAATCTTCCTCTTGGTGACTATATCCTGAAAGATAACCTGATCAGAAGAAAAAATAGCATGACAACTTAGTTGTCTTGTGATTTTTCCTACTGATAAAAGATGAAATGGAAAGGAAGGAACATACAAGGCTGATGACTCTATTTGATCAGAGATCAACTTAATTTTCCCTTTTCTAACAACCGAGACACCCTTACCATTTGCTATTGACACTTGTGAAGAGTTTTTCATTTTTTCGAAGTCATATAAATGTGAAGATTTGTTTGTCATATGGTTTGTGGCTCCTGAGTCTATTATCCAATAATCATGCACAAGACTAGCATTTAAAGCAGTGGAGAACACTTTCAATATACCTGGAATTTGTTTACTTTAGCCTCCATGATCAGAATCAGCAAGAAACCCAGCAAATTTGCTCAGCAAGGCAGTAGGGCTTTCAATTTCAGTTCCAGTTGTATTCTCCAGATCTCCACTTCTTTGTCTCCCTTGTAAATAGACAGCAAACTCGTTGATCAAGTTCACTGGATTAGAAGTGAAGTCAAGCAAGCTTTCACTTGAGGAAAGAGAAGCAGCTAAAGCTGCATGATTAGCCTTGTACAAGGATGGTTGTGAGTTTCTCTAGAGCCCCTTGTTCTTTTGGAAGTTTGGCTTGAGCTCAGGATGTAAAATCCAACATTTGTCAATGGTGTGTCCACCTTAGTTGCAATGTTTGCACTTCAGGTCAAACCTTTTGCCCTTGTCTCTTCTATCATCTGAGAACTTGTGGTTTGAAAAGTATGCCCTAGACTCAGGCAATCTGTTTTTGGTTTCAAGATTCATCACTTTCCTTCGAGTTTCTTCACGTTGAATAATGGCACATACACTTGAGAAAGAAGGTAGCTCACTGTTCATCAAAATGTGACTACGTAGATCTTCATAGTCTGAGCTAAGACTAGCCAAGAGTTGAAAAATCTTATCTTCTTCAGCTCTCTTTAGAAGCACAGAAGCATCTGTGGTGTGAGGCTTGTATACATCAAGCTCATTCCACATACTCTTGATATCACCCAAGTGTTGGACAAAAGACTTACTTTCTTGTTGCAAACCTGCAAGCTCCCTTTTTAGTTGAAAAATCCGGGAATCATTATTTTGATTCCCATACATCTCGCATACATTTTTCCAGAGATGGAAGGAAGACTCTGAATAGCTGAAGATCTCAGCTAGCTTCCTCTCCATGGAGTTGAGAAGCCACGACATGACAAGTTGATCCTTGCATAGCCATGTCCCATATAAAGGTGATGAAATTTCAGGTGCCTGAATGGTTCCATTTACGTAGCCAAGCTTTGATCTTTCACCGAGAGCAAGTGAAACTGCTCGAGACCATGGAAGATAGTTGAACTCATTCAGCAAAACTGAACTGAGTCTTTGATTTGGATTAACTTCTACTTCGGTAAAATTTGAAGTGGGTGAAACACTAGAGCTTGCAGTATCAGGACTAGGAGGATTTTCCTCAGCCATTTGAAACATCTATGGAAAAACAAAGAGGTTGAAGAAGACGATATGCAGAGACAGGCCACTGTGGTCACTGCTCTGATACCATATTGATTTTCAAGGTTTGTATATTTCTCATAAACTTTACAAGAGAGAGAACAAAGCTCTTATAAAGAGCCAGAGAACATATTACAAGATAGAGGACCACATGGTTTTTGCCCTAAGAAACCGGACACACCAAGGATTGAACAAATAACAATATACAATTAAGAAAATCCCAGATTTTAGGGAGAAACATTGACAAAAAGAAAAGTATGATTGAACAAGAAGTGAGATGACAAGTTGGAAAGTTGTAGCCATCACTTTAACCCTTGTAGCCATCACTTTAACCCATAACTTAGCTATAGTGATGATTACAACCCATACTTGTGACTTTGATCCATTTCAACATTTACATACCCTTTTTAATACCACGCACGTTAACAATGAAAGAGCTGCATAAAAATCTAGAACACAAACGAATGAGTGACTGACCTGATTCCAATGGTAGTTATCGAAGATGCAGCAGCCATGCAAGCAAGACGTGATCGATAAAACTCCAATCTTTATGTTTGCCGTGACAAACAGAAACACCAACTCTTCTGTAAACTCCTAGCTTTATGACAATGCTCTATGGGAAGCCTTAGTTGTCGTGTCTAGGGTTAGCAGGGACCGGTGTTTATATACTAGCCAAAAAGTCTTAGATTCCGTCCATAAGGGAAAACTAAAACTCTCCTTTCTTGGCTTTCAAGTAAAATATCATAATCATATATTATTAAGGATTTCACCAATCCTATTTCCAATATAAGACACCTTATATAGAATTAATATCTTTAAGAGATTAAATCACAATTAACATTATCTCCAATATTACATTCCTATTACATGTAGTAGATCACTTAAGGTTGATTTATATTGGATAAATCCAACATTCTCCCACTTGGTCTACAAAATGTATTATTCACGTTTATACTTGAGATTGGAGACTAATGTCACTTTAGTGGCCATGTAACAATGATTACATCGCGTCCTTAGTGCACCTTCTGTCAAATGCATTTCTTAACATGGAACTAACAAGGTTGTAGGATTGACACAACCCAGAACCTTCATAATCACACATGCTAAGATCCTCATTCACATGAAACACAAATTATGATCAAGAGATGAAACTTTAAATTAACTAAAATGTCTTACTTTATATCATCTCAGGTCCACCTTATTGTAACTCACAAGTTACACTTTATGCTTTTTCGAAGCCTTAAATCTACCAATGCAGATATCCTTCATCTAATGAAACCACCATAACCTGCAGGTGTGAATACATCTCCAAAACAATCATGCATCACTTTCATTAGATTAATAATAATACAAACGATGTTTGTAGCCAACGGACACAACTGAAAATACCAAATAGGTACATGTCCAAGTAAAATATCCCAAAAACTTCATAAAACAAATTAATTCAACACTTGTGAGCAAGATGAATTAATATGTTTTTGACACTGATCTATGCACCATACCAGTTACTTTCATAGTGATTTCCAACACCTGCGGGCAAGATGGAAATCCTCACAACTGAGCCAGTGCACAAACCATGCCATGCCATTTAATATGCAATTTGATAACAACTTGATATCTGATATATATTTCATCAGATGATTGACTAGCACACGAAAAATGTGACTTAATGAATCCAACTGGAGATTAAAATGAATATACATGGATTCTATACATACCTTATAGGTCATCTGCAAATGTAAGGCATTACTAACACGAAACTCATACTCCCACTGATCTGCAACATCGTTACTTAATTTGCAAATCAATACTTAAATCATATTTTTGAAAATATGCCTTTGGGAATAGCCTTACTTAGTCAATGAATGCATATTACCTCAATAAAAGGTACAACTAAGCACGAAAGCATTCACCACTGTTTCACAAAACTTGCATCCAACAACCATCTTATATGTATTAATAAGTCCATATTTATGCTAAGTCTTTATGAGCCTCAAAACAATGATCAACCAAGAAATCCAAATGATTGCAAATAACAGAAAAATGTACGCATATATCAAGTATCCATTTGTGCAACTTAAACATATTATAGACATTCAAGTAAAATTCATGGAAGATAAAATAACGCTTTAATAGATTCATGCAAATCCACTTAATGCTCAAAATTTTAGAACAACTCCCACTAAGTTTTCAGAGTTTATACTTGCAAATAAGTTAATGAGTGTGAAGCCCAATTTTCGTTCACTAATTCTCCCACTTGGGCAAACACTCTTTCAAAGATGTACCTAAATAAAACTGCTTTATAGTTTGGACATAATAAAATAGACATTACAATCAACATAAAGTTGTCAAATAGAATTTCAGCAACGAGTTACACTTACTTTAGAATTTATCATAATTAATTTACAAGCTTGATTGCCACCAAAGTTATAGTGATCAAAATAGACATACTAATCTTCATAAAATAAAAATATAGAGCTGTTTTGGGTCAAAATAGTAGTCTAAAGTCACGTCTCAAAAAGACCAACACAATCTGCCAGTAAAACTGTCTATATGAGCATGGGTTACTTGTAAATTCACCATAATTAAAATACATGGAAACAAATTACGAAAATTTGCAGATACATAGTAGACATCTATATGTTGAACATATCCAAAATTCAGGTCATTTGGTGACCATTAGACGTGTCATTCACCCGATTTAAATCAAGACACGCAATCTGCCGGAAACAATTATATGCATCTATCATGAATTTATGTATCCATAACAAATTCAATTTCGTATCATTTCAATTTCGATGTCCAAAGGAAACTCAAGTAGTCAAATTTCATCCCCTAAACTGACATCATAGTTCAAATGGAAAAGATTTATAAGCATAAGATTTAAACAATGCATACCTTAGCAATCCTTGATTAACCTTCATGGGTCCAATACTTTGCATCAACAAGTCTCATGAAGAGACACAAAATACGTCATGATGCAACCGATTTCCATGCCTTAAAACCACAACCTTTTATGGGGCTCATTGTGGAAATATTTGTAACTAATGGCATGGAACTTTATCCCAATAAACTTCATGAAATTAAATTAATTTACACCTGTAGGCAAGAAAATTAACTAGTTTCTAGTACTAGATTTTATGTCACAAAAGTTCCTTCATAAAAAACTTCTGTGAAATAAAACCCATACTATGCCATCTTAATTAAACTAAAAGAAGTAATCCACACCTGTAGGCAAGAAGATTATCCCTTTTATTCTAATTAAGATGCAAAGTTGACCGAAGTAACTCAAAAACACAGTCCCATCGTCAACTAAGCCGTTGTGTCTTGCTTAGTTGAAAAGGTATTGGTCAACTCCGCCCTAAAACAATACAAGATGTCACATGAATTAATTAACTGTAAGTGACAAAAATTATGATAACCTGATTCGAGCTTCAAGTCTAGCCAACAAATGGCACTAATTCCTTCATGACTCCCTTTGACATTAAATTAATCTCAAAAACCTAACAGCATACTTGAAAGAGATTAATCACATATAGAACAAGTTTTATTCCACCACAAGAATGTCAATACTTATCATTATGGAGTCAATTATTTAATAGAAATACTTTATGTAATGGGAAAGAACAATACATTCCTTTAATTTAAAAGCTAAATCACTCAAATCAAACGGGTTCCTTTCCTTTTATATATTTCTTTCCGTAGTACAAAACTACTAAACATAGAGCATTAAAATCATGCATTAGCTTTGTAAACCAAATTAAATAAAAGGAACAACCAAAATTATTTTCTTCCATAGAAAACATCTCCAATATATGCCCTACATTAGCCTTGAAAAGTTTCTTTTCTTCTCCCCTTATGGCACATAAAATTTTACTAATTAAAACACTATTTAAATTCTTTAGGCATAGGAAAAACCACAAACAATAATACATGTTTGAAAATTCATGCTTATCAATTTAGTCACATACTTTGAATGAAATACATACCTCATGCCTTCATATGTTCACTACTTCTTTATAAACATATGTATAATCAAATGATTAACCAAAAACTATAATGCACCACATTCCAAGCTCACGACAATGTTTAAAATTGCATCATCCCATACATGCTTGAACCAACACGTCATTTGCTTAATTATGTTGCCAAAATTTATATTAAATTACCTTCATGTATAAGAAATACATTATATTCATTGACAAGCATGTATAAAGTTGATATGCGGCGAACTTAACATATGCATCCTTGAAACATAACTTTAATATATGTTGTCACAATCATAGGCACAATATATCCGAATAGTATTGATAAATTATAGGATATGACTAATTTCGTCTCCTACAATCAGAAAGATGTCACGACATGGTTGGATTTTGCAGGAACAATATAACACTTCATGAATCCAACATAACCATTCCTTATATAATTTATCATGAAGACCAAAAGGAAAGATCAT
The DNA here is from genome assembly GCA_035220775.1 of Malus fusca. NCBI lineage: Eukaryota > Viridiplantae > Streptophyta > Magnoliopsida > Rosales > Rosaceae > Malus > Malus fusca. Next base: position 7,230,514 of record CM069061.1, on the reverse strand, counting down.
ACTAGAATTTCATAACCGATGTAGTACGAACCTCTTCATTGGGCTTGTTCGACTGAGGGATCTTAAGAAATTCTCCAATGCAAGGTTAGAACAAATGTAAATACATATACATGCTATGCGAATTGTAGATACATAATTGGCTTTAGAAAATTATGTATACTTGCTTGATCAAACAATTGCTGGCACTTATGCAATTGTTTCTTGTCACATTAGCGTATCACCCGTAGCAATTCATATAGAATATAATTCATGGAAAAAAATATTAGTTCTTATTCAATAAACATATGCCCATTTAGATACGTATTGCCAAAATATATAAAATTTGGATCCATATTCATGACATACTTAACCGATACATGGTAATCAATGTATGTACATGCTCTACAATAATTAGCACATCACTCATGCAATTATATCTTTATCTTATTACCAATTTAAGCTTTCAAGGATCAACCCGAATATATATCAACCAAAATACCATAAACCATTATGGAAATTAAAAGTCAATGAAACAAACCATTTTGCTTTGGTAGATGACTTCGTTCTGCTTGCTAATCGGAGGGGCCTCTTCAGTAAGGTCAGAACAAATATAGCATGCTTACAAAAATTGAGATCATCAGTGGCACATGGTAAATCAACCAAAACATTAGCATGAAAATTGAAATAGAAACTCTGAAATATTCCATGGTTTTCAATCGTTGTTAATCCAATAAACTGACGCTAATCAAACTTTCTTGGTCATTCCTTTATCAGAACTATTGGTGGTAATCTATTTTGACTAATCAAACTGGCTTTTGTTGATCAAGCAAACACATGTAAAATACAAGTATCATGATAAAAAAAATTTACATGTAAACCTTGTACATAATTAGTCTTAGCAATTTTCCAACACAAGCGATTATTTCCTGTTATATTTGGTTGCTGCTTTGTTCAGAGTTGGAATTCTGAACCTGAGCAGGTTGCAAAGAACCTCCAATACGTTGTCCGAGACATTTACCTTATCCAGTAAAAATTCAACCTTTTCCAAACACACTGATTTCCATGAATTTGAGCTATTCATCATAGAACCCTCCCATTTAAAACTTTTAACATTTGGAGCAAAGGAAACTTAACGACTTGCTGCTAGTTAAAAGAATAATAGAGTTCCCACTGTAAAATACTTTAATACTACACCTTACATATATGCTTCTTTACGTACCTATATCGTTATAGGATTCCAATTCCTATATGATTTTTAAATTTCATTCTTCAATTCTATAAGAATAGTATATATAAATTTATGCTTCAATTCCATAATTTAATTCATGCTTGATCAAAAGAGCCTCTAAGCGTAGTCCAATTTCCAATTGGCAATCAAAGGCTATGTTGAAACTGATTTCAACAGCATGGTGATGTTGCCGAGTATGTGTAATAACTTGGATTAAACACATAATATTATATAATCCAATATTAAACCTAATAGGTTTTAATCATATAACCAGTGACTCTGATACCAACTGTTAGCCTTATAAGGTTATACAATTAAAACACAAACGAATGAGTGACTGACCTGATTCCAATGGCAGTTATCGAAGATGCAGCAGCCATGCAAGCAAGACGTGATCGATAAAACTCCAATCTTTATGTTTGCCGTGACAAACAGAAACACCAACTCTTCTATAAACTCCTAGCTTTATGACAATGCTCTATGGGAAGCCTTAGTTGTCGTGTCTAGGGTTAGCAGGGACCGGTGTTTATATATGTTAGATTATTTAATATCCAAAGTATGGGTGATAGGTATGGGTAGAATATCTAATATCTAAAGTATGGGTTATAGGTATGGGTTACTGTGTAAAGTATGGGTGTTAGAATATCTAATATCCAAAGTATGGGTCTATGCATGGTGTGTGATGTTCACCGGGTGACTCACGACATCTTTCTCCACTTGTATAAGTTCTCTTTCTTGTAACCTTACAGATTCTAATATACAAAACAATTCTTTCAAACTATCACATGGTATCAGAGCAGGCTTCCTAAAGAACCTGTTCTCTGAAATTCTTTGAAATGGAAGAAGAAAATATATTTGCTGCTCCATCCGAGAACATCCTTGGTTCTTCATCAGCTTCTTCAAGTGAAGCTGATAGAAATCCCAATCAACGTCTTTGTTCCATACTCCTAACTGAGTTTAATTATCTTCCTTGGTCAAGAGCTATTACTTTAGCTCTTGGAGGAAGATCTAAGCTTGGTTTCATCAACGGAACTGTCGTACCTCCTAAGGTTGGTGATTCCAAGTATGAAGAATGGTTCTGCAAGGATCAGCTCGTCATGTCCTGGTTGCTCAACTCAATGGGCTCAAAGGTATCAGAAATTTTCAGCTTTTCAGAATCAGCTTTTGATATGTGGAAGGCTGTCAAGGAGATGTATGGAAATCAAAATAATGCAGCCAGGATATTTGAGCTGCAGAAGAGTCTTTCTGTTCTGAATCAAGATGGAAAGACTTTTATCGAGCACTTGGGAAGACTGAAGTCTATGTGGAATGAGTTGAATCTCTATCGGCCTCACACTACAGACCCATCAATCCTTCTTAAGCAGGCTGAAGAAGACAAGGTCTTTCAGCTCTTATCCAGTCTTGACTCTACCTATGAGGACCTGCGAAGCCACATATTGATGAGTGTTGAACTACCATCTCTCAATACTGTGTGCACTATCGTTCAACGAGAAGAAGCAAGAAGGAAAGTTATGAGTACTAAGGTTAGTGATCCTGAGTCCAGAGCTTTCGTTGCAAGTGACAGAAGGTTTGAAGGAAAAAATTTCAAAGGAAAGAAAGGAGAGATGCAATGCAGTCATTGTGGACAGAAGAATCATCTCAGAGACACTTGTTGGGTGTTGTATCCACACCTTAAGCCTAACTTTGCCAAACAAACCAAACCTGGTCGCAGTGCAAGTCAAGTCTCTCGCTTGCAGACTGCCTCAACTGTTGGGAACTTCACATCTAATCCATCAGCTCTCTTGAGTGAGTTCTCTTCCTTCACTCAGAAGAAAGATGAAAGCAATCTTCATAAGGGAAACAGTGAAGCCAGCACCACTGACTTATTTGAGCAGTTCGCAAAATTTCTTCAGACAAAGGTGTCATCTTCCGTTGATATGTCAGGTATTCTAAACTCATTTAGTGCTGCACTTGCTTCCAGAAAACTTGGAAATGTTTGGATAATAGACTCTGGAGCGACTGATCACATTACAAATATAAAAAGATATATGCATGAGTTTAAAGAGGCAGTTATTCCACAATTTGTCTCTGTTGCTAATGGAACTGGTGTATCAGTTTTGGGTGAAGGGAAAGTCAAGTTAATTGATACTAATGTTGAATCAACTGCTCTATATGTGCCATCCTTTCCATTTCAGCTTCTGTCAGTAGGAAGGTTGACAAATTCCTTAAACTGTGATGTTATATTCTCGCCATTCAATGTGGTTTTCCAGGATCGTATCACGAAGAAGAAGATTGGTGAAGGCATGTATAAAGATGGCCTCTATATGCTTTCATTGCAACCTGTTGAAGCTAGAGGTCTTCAAGTTGGTTTTTTGAAGAATCATCTATTATGGCATAGACGATTAGGGCATCCCTCTAATCTTGTGCAATCACATCTCTTCAAAACTTCAGAGAATGCGATGACTCAAGATTGTGAAGTTTGCCATTTTTCAAAACAGACGAGGTTGCCTTTTGATGTCTCATCAACCAAGTCATGTAAACCTTTTGAGATTGTGCACTCTGATGTTTGGGGACCTGCACCCTTGGTTTCTTTTGATGGTTTTAGATACTTTGTCACCTTTGTTGATGATTTCTCAAGATGTACCTGGTTGTATTTGTTGAAATCAAAAAATGAAGTTATTAATGTGTTCCAAGAATTTCACAGTCTTGTTACAAATCAGTTCTCAACCCAACTTAAAGTCTTAAGGTCAGACAATGGTACTGAGTATATGTCTAATGCTTTTACTCAATATCTAACTTGTCATGGAATAATTCATCAAACGAGCTGTGTTGGTACTCCGCAACAAAACGGAGTAGCAGAAAGGAAGAACCGTGATCTACTGGAGAAAACTCGATCACTTATGCTTCAAATGAGTGTACCCAAGAAATTCTGGTCACATGGGGTTCTTACTGCTGCATATGTAATTAATAGGCTTCCAAGCAAGGTTCTCAAATTCAAGGCACCTCTTGAAACACTTAATGGCAGGAAAATTAACTTGTCTCACCTTCGAGTGTTTGGATGTGTTTGCTTTGTTCATATACAAACCTTGCATCGAGATAAATTGGACCCTAGAGCTGTAAGGTGTTTGTTCTTAGGGTACTCATCTGTTCAAAAGGGATATAAGTGCTATGACCCAAAGCGCAGGAAACTCTTGGTTTCTAGAGATGTGGTTTTTGACGAGAAAACTGCTTTTTTTGCTAGTACCAGGGGTGAAGATCTTCTGGGGGAGGAGGACTTTCTTGATCAAATCCTCACGCCAATTATGGAAATCAATGCACTGCCTCATCATTTTTCAGTTCCAGATCAACCAAGCAACAATGAAATTTCGATTGATCCAGTTGAGTGTAATTCATCATCTGACATACTTGTTGATAATGAATCAACTGAAGACACTGAACAAAATCAAATTTCGTCTGAGGAGAATCTTGCTATTACTCCTGAAGTGATCACTCCAAGGAGAAACCCTAGTAGAAATCGAGGTAAGCCAACTTGGTTTAAAGATTATGTAAGTTATACCTCAAGACATCCTATAGAAAAGTATCTTGAATACTCAAGAGTATCTTCGTCTCATGCTGCTTTCCTAAGCAAAATCTCAGCCTCATCTGAACCAAGCTCATTCCAAGAAGCTAACTCTCAATTGATCTGGCAAACAGCTATGGATGAGGAGCTTAGAGCTCTAAATGAAAACAAAACTTGGAGCATCACCAAGCTACCTAAGGGGATGAGAGCTGTGGGGTGTCGATGGGTTTACAAAACCAAATTTAAGAGTGATGGTTCAGTGGAGAGACACAAAGCTAGATTGGTGGCTAGAGGTTTTACTCAAACTTATGGCATTGATTACAAGGAAACCTTTGCTCCTGTGGCAAAGATGAACTCGGTAAGAGTGCTTCTCTCGGTTGCTGTCAACCATGATTGGCCCCTATTCCAAATGGATGTTAAGAATGCCTTCTTGCATGGAGAACTTAAAGAAGATGTGTACATGCAGTTGCCTCCGGGACATCCACAAGAAGGAGAGGGCATGGTTTGCAAGTTACACAAGGCCATTTATGGCCTCAAACAATCTCCTCGAGCTTGGTATGCCAAGTTAAGTTCTGTGTTAGAAAACATTGGTTTTAAAATGAGCAATGCAGATTCCTCACTATTTGTGCGAGATAGTTCAACTAGTAAACTTGTCGTTCTCATCTATGTCGATGATCTCATTGTGACTGGTGACAGTTTGACAGAAATTCAGCGACTTAAGGGCTTTCTTCACAGAAAGTTTGCAATTAAAGATCTAGGAACTCTGAAGTATTTTCTAGGAATTGAAGTTGCTTCATCTAGTAAAGGCTTGCTCTTGAATCAACGCAAGTACATACTCGATTTACTTCAAGAGTCCAAAATGCTTGAGGCAAAACCAGTGGCAACCCCAATAGCTTGCAAAGAGAAACTTGGATTAGATGGAGAATTGCTGACAGACGTTGGTTTATACCAGAGATTGGTAGGGAAACTTATTTACCTTACCATTACTCGTCCTGATATCATGCATGCCGTGAGCCTAGTCAGTCAGTTCATGCATGCTCCTCGATCAATTCACTTACAAGCTGTTCGAAGGATCTTGCGCTACTTGAAAGGCACCGTTGGAACTGGGATCGTGATGAGGAAGATCGGAAATGCTCACATTGTTGGCTACACAGATGCAGACTGGGGTGGCTCCAAAATTGATCGAAGATCTACTACTGGATATTGTACATTTGTTGGTGGAAATCTGGTGACATGGAAAAGCAAAAAACAAAGTGTGGTGGCTCGATCAAGTGCAGAAGCTGAATACCGTGCCATGGCATCTACTACTTGTGAGTTAATTTGGCTGCAAGGTTTGCTCAACGACTTAGGGTTCAAGAGAACACTGCCTATGCCTCTTTTATGTGATAACCAAGCTGCTATTTACATTGCATCTAATCCTGTATTTCATGAAAGAACCAAACACATTGAAATGGACTGTCATTTTGTTCGAGAAAAAACCCAATCTGATGTCATTCAACCTGTTTTTGTTCGGAGCACAGATCAACTAGCAGACATCTTCACCAAAGGATTGTCTCGTGTTCAATTCAACACTCTTTTGGTCCAACTTGGCTTGATGAATATACTAGCCTTCGTTTGAGGGGGAGTGTTAGATTATTTAATATCCAAAGTATGGGTGATAGGTATGGGTAGAATATCTAATATCTAAAGTATGGGTTATAGGTATGGGTTACTGTGTAAAGTATGGGTGTTAGAATATCTAATATCCAAAGTATGGGTCTATGCATGGTGTGTGATGTTCACCGGGTGACTCACGACATCTTTCTCCACTTGTATAAGTTCTCTTTCTTGTAACCTTACAGATTCTAATATACAAAACAATTCTTTCAAACTATCACAATATACTAGCCAAAAAGTCTTAGATTCCGTCCATAAGGGAAAACTAAAACTCTCCTTTCTTGGCTCTCAAGTAAAATATCATAATCATATATTATTAAGGATTTCATCAATCCTATTTCCAATATAAGACACCTTATATAGAATTAATATCTTTAAGAGATTAAATCACAATTAACATTATTCTCCAATATTACATTCCTATTACATGTAGTAGACCACTTAAGGTTGATTTATATTGGATAAATCCAACAAGAGCTGCATAAAAATCTAGAGTGTGGCGAAGCTCAGAAGAATGAGTTTCGGAAAAAGCACGAGCAGAGCGAAGCGGAGAAGAAAGAGCTCCGGATAAAGCATGAAAAGAGTGAAGTTGAGAAGAAAGAACTTCAGAAAAAGCTGGACCAAAGTGAAGGGCTTCAGAAAACGCACGAGGAGAGCGAAGCGGAGAAGAAAGAGCTCCAGATAAAGCAGAAAAAGAGTAAAGCTGATAAAAAAGAGCATCAGAAATAGTTTGAGCAAAGTGAAGTCCAGAACAAAGAACTTCAGAAGAATCATAATCAAAGCGAAGTTCAGAAGCAAAAGCTTCAGAAAAATCTTGGCCAGCGTGACGTGCAATTAAAAAAAAAGGTATGCTTAAATTACTTATTTCTGTCGTTGGCTAATCGACTGGCCAGAATATGACCGTCTATGACATTATTTAATATGGGCTAATTCTGTACCTTTTTCTTTCAGCATAAGAAGCTTACCAACACGGAGGCTGATGAGACAATTTTTGCACAAACGGTTTGTTTTCAATCTTTTATTAAGCCTAGGAGAAATGTTTCAAATTAATCATATACAAATGAGTTTTGAAATTTCCGTTTTGGGATTGACTGACAATGGCAGGAAGAAATTGTGCTACTTTATAGGAAAATCGAGGTGTTGGAAAAGTTTTGTTTTCAATACAAGGATCAATTTTGTGTTAAGGATGTCAAGCAGGAGCCAATGGAGCACGATCAGGATGATGAGGATGGGCATGTGATGGATAACATTCAAGAAAAGTTAGAACATATGAAAGAGGAGTTGGATAATGCTGAAGCTCTTAACACTACACTTGCTATAAAGGAGCGCATGAGTAATGATGAATTACAGGAGGCTCGTAAGGAGTTAATCAATGTATGTATGCTAAGGGTCTTCAATTTCTGTGCATGTATTTTATTCATTCTACTAATTTTAAATACAATTATTCAATCTGTCAAAAAAATATTTTGGATAGGTATCTACATTGAATTTAAATTAGTAAAAAATTTAACTCTAAAATAGAAAACTTTTCGCAAAAAGACTCGGACCAACAATCTCTTTGACGCCGTCAACAAACTTGGCACATACATCTATGTCTTCAAGAAAATCTGGCTTCAAAAGCGTGCAAATCTCAGCAGCTTCCCCAGAAACAGCCTTGGTGGATTCTTCAAGCCTGCATGAGCGAGCAGTTTCCTTCTTATCAGCAGACGAGTTGGTCGCAGCAGCGAAAGAAGCAGGTTTTGGTGTCACTTTAGCAGGCAGGGGCACCTTATCACTCTTCATAGTAGCAAGCCTCTTCAAGGGTGAGCCAGACTTAGCCTCAGACGGACGCTTTGGCACAAACTTTGGTACTTGAGGCACGAAGGAACTTCTGCGCTGGGCAATTTCTTCAGCAATCGAGCTAGCAGCCTTCGAAGCAATAGGCGTTACCGGCACAAATCTAGCAGTGCGTTCTTTCTCGCCTTTAGAGGAAGTCAAGTCAATCACAATCTTGGGAACGTCCGGAGAATCCTCACGAGCAGTCTTCATTTTCTTTTCAGCAAGCATCTCTTGAGCAGGCGGATAATGTTTCTTTTTCCCACCTTCATTGATTGTAGGCTCTATCACAGTGATAGGACGAGCCATCACGTCTGCCTTGATCCGTTTTATTTCTTCTTTTGGGGGCAGCCCACATTTTTCCCTACGAAGAGGACTAAGCAGCCAACGCCACTCACGATATTCGAAAGGGATACCCAGAGCGACATGTATTTTTTTCATGTTCGGAGAAACCTTAGGAGTTGAGCCGAATTCCGAATCTACAAAAAACAACGGAAGACAATCAGAAAATTGAAGAGTAACTTGGCACTAAAGCAAAGCGGTCAAGAAGACCAAGCAGCCTGCTTACCCGATATGATCTCCTTTGCTTGAGATATCAAAAAGCTTATGAAGAGATCGCTGTTGCCCAACTCCATCAATGCGACCTATGTCAAAGAAATACCAAAATTCGTTGGTGGTTAGTCCCAAGTCAAAGAATTGACTCAAATTGTGGAACTCCACCATCACTCGGACCGCATTCGGGGAACATTGGGCAGGTGCATATTTCATGGAGCAGAGCACTTCTTGGAAGAAACGCGGCATAGGGAAAGTAAACCCTAACACAAAATAGTAAGGATGGAACTTGATGGCTCTCCGAGTTCCACTGCATGGTTTTCGGCTGCTACTATCCTTAACTCGCCTCACACGCACTCCCGACGGAATGGCATGCCAATACGCTTCAAGAAAATCTCTAAACAAATCATCGGAGCTAATCTTGAAGTGAGCAGCTTTTGAAGTAGCCAACCTTGCTCAAAGACCCGCCTTGACGATAAAACGGGGGCACACCATCATCATTCTTGTGGCTCGAGGAAGACATGCTTAAAAAATCAACAAAAGTACGAAGAAGATTTGTTAGAAAGTTGTTTTCAAAAAAAAAAAAAAAAAGTCAAAAAGGCTTAAAGCCTAGCCGCAAAAACCCAAAAAAGGGCACAAGGCCCTTCAATTCCTTCCTAGGGCACGGGCCCAGTTCATTTGACAGGGGGCAGGCGCCCCCACACTTTTTCCTTTCTCATAGCCCAGGCACGGCAACAGTGCCGCAACCTCCCTAGGTCCATTGTCAAATCTCCTCGACCCCCGTCGAGCCAATTTCAAGTCCCAAGACTTCCAAGAAAATTATGAAGACAGAAAAATTAAATTTTTCTTACCTAGAAACAACGAGAAGACGAAGCATGCAACGAAAGACGATCCTTTACACGGGAAAGACGTAGAAGATTGCTAGAGGAGGGGGAACAAATATCCTCTAAGCTCTCTTTCTCTCTTGTAAGGTTGAATAAGTTTCTCTCTAAAAGTTGATTTAATAATCCACTTAAGGTGGACTTAAATAAGCCTTGAGGAAATTTATGTCCTTTTCCTAGAAGGATTTAATTTCCTATTAAAAGAGAGAATCAACAACAAAATAGGAAGCAATTTAGAGTTTCCTAAAGCGAGAAAATCTATACACCTGTTGCCCTTTTCTGCAAGCAGCCCAACAGGTGTGGGGGCATTTGTGGAGCAAAAAATATTCACTAGGAGACACGTGGACTTTTGGACAAAAGAGGACAAAAATACCCTTGAGGCATACCGGGATTCCTACGCGCGAGCAGCGGGCAATTATCTTTCAACCAAGTCAAAAGTGCCCAAAATAGGTAACAATTTAAAGCCTATTTCATCAAATCCTTTCTATAAGGTAATTCCCAAAATCTAATTTATTCTATATGTTTTATATTCCATTATTTAGCTAATAAATTAGCTAAATAATATATTCCTTTCATATTTCCTAAAATTGACTAATTAAGGGATTAATTACCTAATCAATCCCTTAATTATCAATTAAACCACCAAATTATAACCAAAAAACATACCAAAGGCCGGTTACCCACTAGGGCCGGCCATGCCTTTTATTTTTTGCTTTTTGCTACCATTTTCTTTCCCTTTTATGACATTCAAATAGCTAGTTAATTAGGTTATTATTATTTGCTAATTAACTAGCCAATTATTTCCATAACTCCCCAAAATAACTAGCCCATTATCTCCATAACCCCCCAAAATAAATCATCATTGGCCTAATGGCCGGCCACACCATTCCTCTCCTATATATTGGTTCCCATTTTCACCAAACACTAATTCCAATTCTCTTACAAAAAATCTCAAATACTCTAAATACTATTTCTCTCTAAAATTCTAACTTTGGCATCGGAGGTTCTTCGGCCAAAGCCCCCCCCATTCATCGTGGGCGCGTGAGGCTTTTGGCCTTAACCTAAGGTGCTAGTTGTTTTGTAGGTGCAAAATCGTCCAAGATCGAGGAGGAGAAAATTTGCATCCACAGTTAAGTTATGGGATATGATATCCACACACCCCTTTTTACTTCTCTCATATATTTTTAATTTTCGGCCGTAGCATCGGATGAATTGAAGAAGATCAAAAGACAGAAATTAACAAGAGGTGTGGGGCAAGTAAAAAGGGGTGTATGGATAGCACACCCTAAGTTATTTCAGTGGACACGTGCCAAAATATTGAATCCTTTCATTTGTCACGGATTCACGTACTCTAAGGCTGAAGCCTACTGAAAATACGCACAGCTTCGGTAAGTACCTGCTAAAACTACATATAGTTATGACCAAGGTATTAAATATCGGTAATATCGGTAATATCGGTATTCCGAAAACACGGAAATATCGATGGAAATATCGGTAAAATATCGATATTGATAAAAATTACATGGAAACCACGGAAATTGTAAGAAAAACTTGGAAATTTTTATTGAAACTTTGTAGGATGTTTATTTAGTCAATTATCTATTAGTTTATCACAAAAAATTGGAAGAAAATGCATTGCATGATGGATTTAACTGATTTAAATTGATTATATAGCGAGCTGGCAAACATTGTGAGTGTAGAAAACATGTAGTAATTAATGAAAGAAGTTTAAACACACCATAATCATTTATATATAATGCAAATTTTCAAAGTATAATTCGTGAATTAATGTCTAATTAACGATAAATAGAAAAGACTATAATATGGAATTAACCTTCACCTTGTCCATTTGTTCTAACGCTTAAAATAAACTATGGATATTAACTTAAAAACGAAAATTTTTAACTTGACACAAAAATTAAAAACCTAAAATTTCTTATTTCCCACCCTCAAACTTAAATCACACATTGTCCTCAAGGTGTGAAAAATAAATAAAGAAAAAGAAAATAAACTGTAAATAAAAAGAACCTAAACTCAAATAAATATACTAAACTAAATAAAAACAGGAAAAGAACACAAAAAAAAAACTAAAAAGAACTGAACTAACAGAAAAAAAAAGAAAAAAAAAATTAGATATGAATTCACATGGGATGCTCTGCATCCCTCTGCCTCGAGACCAGAGCCGAGCCAACGACTCTTTGCATCAACCTCGAGCCCAAAACAGCCCTTGATGTCCTTTCCATTTTTTTTATTGTTTTGTAGAAACCAAAACAGCCTTTTAGAAAAAGGAGAAAGGCTCTCTCTCTCTTAGACCCCTCACTCTCTCTCAGTTTAGTTCTCAACTCTATCTTGTTCTCTCACTCCCGTTCTCTCACTCCATTTCCCCGATCGCACCCACACCCAGGCACACCCAAATTTGTCCACCCCGATGCCAGCGCAGCATCTCCACCACCCTCCTGAACTTTCCCTCCCTCTCCTCCGTCTCTGGGAAGCACGGCGACGCGCAGAGGAACGCCGATGACCCCAAGGACATCCAGATCCGGCGAGGCCGTAAGTGTCGAGCCACTTTCTGAACACCTCCGACCGTTTCACGGCAAACGGAAGTTATAAAAACGTTCGTCTCGTCTTCTATTTCATTTTCATACCTAGATCGGAGTCTAGGGTCCTGTTTTACAGTCGGCCGGAGCTTCTACAGCTCCGGCGTTCTTCTCTGGGAAGCCTGTTTCGATATTATCGTTAATTTCGATAATATCGCGATATTATCGATAATATCGCGATATTATCCCGAAAACCATTTGGATAGTGCAAAAAAAATCGGTACCCCTGAAAACCGATAATATCGGCGATATATCGCCGATATTATCGGCATTTCGGACCATGGTTATGACAGATATAACTGTTGAAACGTGTACAGTTTTGGTAGATACATGCTGAAACTTTATGTGGAGCGTGTGGACTATGTGATTAGTTTGGGTAAGGTGGATGTTCTCTAAATTATTTAGGGTTGTCTTAAGGTGACGTCATCGACACTTTGAAAAATTATTATACACTTCTACGTGTATTTGTTGGAGAGTGTACGGTAAGGTACATTAAGGTACATAATCTCTCACATTCTGTTAGAGAAAAAATGATAAACTTTATAAGATGAAGCCACAAATTTCATCCCCAAAAACAAAGCATGTCCAAAATTAAACCAACCCCTTGACTGCTATGAAAAACACAATTGGACTTCAAAGTGGGACATGTTTTTGACTTAAAGTTGGGGTGAGTTTTAGATGGATGAAATTGAAATAGAGTTTTATTCCAAAACTTCGGTTCATATCGGATACATATTTCCAAAAGGGTTTTTTTATTCACACTCCACATTTTATTGAATACATCATATATGCTGAATACACTCTGCATCTACCTTTTCAACTACAATTCTAAAAAAAGAAACAAATGCTACAACTAATGTGCCTTTAGCTTCGATTTTCAATTATTCTTCCTGTCCTACCACTTGAGTATTGAGTTACATCATGACCTTATTAACTAAGTTTATCTTAAGTAAAAACACCATAACACTAAAGGTTGTTGAATAATCTTCAATCCATTGCATGACAAATTGAATATAATCTCGAAGAAACATGTCACTCTGATCTTTCTTCCAGCATTTGAACGCCAACATACCTGCCCAGAGAACAAAATTTGGTGTGGGAAAAAGAACAACTATATATTCTTACACAAATAAAAAAAAAAGCAATTTAAGGACTTAGTTAAATATTTACTTAGTTGTATTATGTACAGGTAATTTCTTGTGGTTGTGTACTTAAATGCAGTACATGTAACATGCATACCTGCCCAACATCATAAGAGTGGCTTGAGGATTTGTCCCTGGTGATAAATTGAATACAGATCCATCAACAACACGTAATGCCTTGATCCCCATGACCCGCAAATCTTCATCAACTACCTTTCCGACCAGGCATCCACCATGGTAGTGCCAAAATGTGGCTACTGTATCTCGACAAAAGGTTTCAAAGGATGCATCGTCTGACTGGTTCACTGGTAAAGGCGGTCCAAAAAGGTTGAAACCTTCTAGACCGGGCAAATCTTGAGCCTTATACGGTTTTAGTGAGTTTGTTTTTAATAAATCACCCATTTTCCTCACGGCACTAACACAACGAGAAAGGTCTGCCGCCTGTGCAAAGTAGTTGAATTTGACATTTGGAGCAACTTTGACATCATAGGATGATTGTAGTTCAAGAGAACCATAGGACAAGGGTCCTGGAAATTTGACAACAATGTGCCCGAAACTTGAATTTATGGTCATGGGAATAGTTGGACTAGGGAAAAGACTAAAGGCCTGTCTAGAAAATGGCAAGCCGGAGAAAGTCTCTATGTAATAATCACTTGTGATACCAACGACCTGTGCAGTAGAAGCTTCTACTTGAAACGGGGGCAAAATGGTAATGTAATTACGAGGATTATCACGCATAAACTGCCCAACGTAAGGTTGTGGGTGAACAACTGGGATTTTACGAGATGAAAGGTAAGATTTTGGGCCAACACCACTAAGTAGTAGAAGTTGAGGACTTCCAATTGCACCTGCACTCAATATAACCTCACCCTTACCACGTATCAATGCCCGATGAGACCTCCCGTTAGAATCACTGTATATGATTCCCTTAGCTGACAAACCTACATAAAATCGATATTAGAATTGGACATATATTTAATTTACAAGTAAACAGAATAGATTCAAATCCTTCAAATATATCAAAGATTCTCTCTTTTTAATGCCATGATAGATTCAATTTTTGTTTTATGGAAATTTTGTTGAGAATGAATGTCATATTGATGGAAAGATGATCCTTGCATAGGCTTATAAGTAAATTGGGCTACTCTCCGTATAGTCAATTGGTTTTATGTTTGAACCTCAACTTTCTTCAAATTTAAATGACCTATAATTGTATATATCAAATGTGTTTGGATACCTGATGCTTTGGAAGAGAAAATGATCCTCTCTACTGTGGCATGGATTGCAACTCTCAGGTTTTTTGGATGTCCTTTATTTAGCAGTTCCACAGCTCCATGTCTTTTTCCACGATCGTCAAAGAGCGTAGCCGAGACTTTACTTCCCAGAATATGATCCAAAGTCAGTCCATTGTCTGGACGAACACCAGCTTCTAACATTGCATCTTTCACAACAGACTGCCAGTGTGTTACATTAGGACGGAATGCTACAGTGTTTTCAACCCATTCATATGAATTATTGACTAAGTTCATGTCCAATTTAATTCCTGATTTCTCGTAGAATTCACCGTCGGCTCTTGAGTATATACCAATATTGATCATACTTGACCCGCCTAGGATCCGTCCTCTTAGATTAGCTACACAATCTTCTGATGTGAACCTCTGGGCCGGCGTCTTACCGTCATCTTCTTGCATGAAATTTGCAAGAGTCTCATTGGCACGCAACACATTTGGATATGCTGATGGAATATTGCCCCTTTCTAGAAGGAGCACGGAGTAGTTTGCAGATAAAGTTGTTGCCAACGGGCACCCTGCCGTGCCCCCTCCCACAACAATGTAGTCATATTCTTCTTGTAATGGTAGATCAGTTGCGTTACGTACAAATTCCACGTAGCTAAAATCTGCATTATATGAACAAAAGAGATGAGGAAAAAAGTTTATATAAGGAGAACTGCTTTTTATTAAATTTATTTGTCATGTAAGTTACTTTGAAAAACCAATGGGACTTTCAAACTATATTTACCAAGGTCATCAGATGGATTGGCGAATGAGGGAACCCCTAGTTGAGGGCAGAACCCAAAAAAGTACAAGACCAATAATATAGCAGCCGTTGTTGATTTCTCCATATTGTTTTCGAAGCTAGATTTACGTCTTTCTATCCTGAAAATAAAATATATACAAAAAAAGGTTAGTTTCATGCCAAGTTTTTTTTTTATATAGAAATAATAACATGCTTATTGATAATATCTGGTTATTGTAAAAAAAAATAATTGAAATTTGGAGAAGAAGTAATGAAGTCCCTGGCCATGAGAACATTTCACAATGCTCACAGATGACTCATCGTTATTGGTAAATTATTTTAAAGCATGCGTATATATCATAAACAAGAGACGATATCTACCTCAGACCAAAATATTGCCGTTGGTTTTGAACCTATTTCCAATAACTCCTTAAGCACAATGGATGGATCTTGATATAGGAGGACTCCGATTCCTTCTTATATAGATGCCCGGTAGGCAACTGAAAATATGGTTGGGTGCCAAATTTTAGACATCTGTCACTTCCTTCGTTGTACGAATTTTATTTCTTCAGTTCTCATGACTCCTAATTGGTTTTGAACACACATACAGCTGAAATAGACAGTAATTTAAGACACGGAAGCCGGCGATTAGATACTGACCAGGATACACAACGCAATGCATTTATCCGGTTCACCCTTAATTTGGTCCATTAAGTTGGCTGGCATTTTTATTATAATAATGGAGAAGTTACACATGTGTTATAATGAGTTTGGTCATCTAAATAATTGAGCCTCACAAGTGTAGGAGAGGACTCCTCTATATGGGAGGGACTGATGTAAATTAGATTGCGGAAGAGATTGAAAATCAAGCCGAAAGGCGCAAATCGAGCAGCAAGAATAACGCTTTATAGATTAATTTGAGCTTTAGTGTTTGATTTGGAATCATTACATGTTGTTTAAAAAAAACTTACGATGCACATCAAACCAATTGCTATAATGTGTTAACGTTTCAAAGAGACTGTTGTTTTTTATTTTTGTTACTTGTTTAATTGTATTCCTTTTTAGTCTCCTAGAGTTTCTAGGGCTATATATAGGAAGAGGTACCATAGATAAAATGTTTAGCGTGTTATCCTATCAATTGTCATTCAATTTTGTTTGAGATTTTCTAATTAATACTTTATGATAAATTTCGGTAATGTTTTCTTTGGTTTATGTTCTCGAATGTGGAATAATGTGGAATTGTGGTCATTCTCATTCATAACTTATCCCAACGTATCAAAACTTAATTTAGAATATTTTAATGTTAAAGAAGTTACGTAATTGATATGTATAGCTTGATGAATGCGACAGGCCGGTATCCTCTGAATCGATGTACATAATTCCATCTAAGAGAAAAATGGCGAGGTATATATGGAATTGTGCAAGTTCAGCGTTGAAACTAAATTCTGTTATGTATCTAAAGTGGTAGGAGGCGTCGTGTGGTTACCTTCCCACCTCTACACTTAGACATTTGGAGGCTTGGTGGTTCCAAGTTCAACACATTTACACATTTATTTATTTGTTTATCAACTTGCATGCATTTTTTTCCGAAAATAGAACTATTTGCATGCCCCTGTTTGAAATAACAATTGAAACTGTGATACCATATTGCCCACTGATTGAGTTTATATTCACCCATCCATGAAGCAAATTAGGACAACAGTTAGCCTCAAGTGTCATCGAATAATCCGATGATGAGGTATTAGATGACATATCCACCCATGAAAAAAGTTGTCGAATAGAAATATTTGCGTGCCCCGTTTGAAATAACAATTGAAACTATGATACTATATGGCCCACTGATTGAGTTTATATTCACCCATGAAGCAAATTAGGACAATAGTTAGCCTCAAGTGTCATCGAATAATCCGATGAGGTATTAGATGACATATCCATGATCCGCCGCACGATCTGACCTGCAGGTTTAGACCGTGACCGTGGAATGTTTGACGCTGCATGACAGTAGTAGATTGGTCATTGGCCGTGATATGACTTGGTTTTTAGAAGCAGATGAGCTGCTGCTGGGCAAAGATGGAGGCATTGCCATCGCCAAGTGGAAGGTGGTTATGATATACCTGAATAGGGTTAGCTCAGGACAAGGATTACATAAAACAATATAGCAGACATTTGAAGTATTTATAATTTAGAAAAGTATAATTTAACAGGACAGATCCTTCATTCCTTGGGGAATCTCTTGTTTCTCAGGATCTGATGCAGATATGAATAACCAAAATACCATGTTTTCAGTTTAGCTATCAATGGAAAAGTCAACCAAAACAATTCTATAAATATTACTAATTCAAATTAATTACATGATTGTCACTTAATTCTACCATGTTTTTCGACCGAGCAACTTTTTCTTGAAACCGATTGATCAAATTTTCCGGCGACCAACATGACCTTCAAATTTTTAGGCGACCGATAACTTTTTTTAATCTCAATGTCACTCTCTAACAATGACCTTCAAAAGAACAAGCTAAGTAATGAATTTTCTCATAATTTCTCTAGTTTTATTGTAATGACATGTGTGGAAAAAAATAAACTCACACAACAAAACATAATTGAAAATGAAAAAGTTGCATGTATTTTTTTAAGTCACTGTGTAAAAGTGACTTGAAAATATTCAGCGACTAGAAAAAATTTGTAACCACCAGGATTGTGGCCAACAACAATTTTTGAAACTGGCACTGGTGGTATGTGGATCACGTGCAATGGGGACAAAAATATAAATGTTTCTATATAAGTGTATTTATTCACAATTTTTAGAAGGGATTAGTGGTATTTTCCCTAAAATCTTTATTGAAAGGTGGTATTTCATCTGAATTTGCCTTACTTTTTAACTTTTAGGGGTGTGGTGTTTGTTGTATGCAGTGTCCTATTGCGATCAAAGAAAAGATAACTCTTATTCTTTATTTTGTCTATATTCTATAACAACTAAACCAGAAAGCCCTTCAAGTGCTTTAGAATTTGTAGCATTAATTTGTAGAATTTTCTTACACAAGTTTTGATGCAATGCAAATTTCTGTTTTCTGGCTGTGTCCCAGCAATGAACAAGAACGAGTTCCTTAACTTACCTAGAGATTAAAAACTTTTAGCCGAGGGTTATCGGGCAATGACGGTTTTAGAGGATACTTCTCCTCCACATACTTATCCAAACACATTGTACTCGGAACAAAACTAACGGTACAAACAAACTGATAACATCAACAACTCCTTAATCAGTGAGTCATGAGAATCGCGTGGACAAACATATATGGACCTCTGAGTGCACTGGTAAATGCTCTTAACCAACTGAGCTACAAGCCTCTTCCTTTGTCCTATTCTTTTATCGTTGCCATATGCCTCCTATTTAGGGTACGTAGTAGAATATGAAGGTTTATGAATTCCTCCTTATGGTGTTGTATTCCCTCGTTCACGCCTTTGTGTGTTGCTGACAAGCCCCGATCCCGATGTTCGGGGGACATCGGGATGGCCACGTTCTGGTCGACACCCAAGGATGACGCAAGCCATTTAATGAATGCATATGTTGAGAACATGTGAAACATGCATGTAAATTTCGCGCGAACTACGCAATGTAATTTTCCAACATAAACCTTATAAGATAATATAATAATATTTAACTGTCAACAATGATATTGATAGTGATAATGCATGACATGTTCAAAGCATACATCTAATTCAGAATACAAGCAGAATGTGTTATTACAATGATGTTAAGCAAAAAGGATGGCATGATGTCACTGGAAAGATCTTAAGAAAGATCACAGCAGAGAAAACGAGCAGCGGCAGGTTCGCCTGCAACAAATGATATATTCTTATTGTTCTCTCAACTTAACTTTGGTTTTGCATATGGTGCATTTTCGTGTCAGTTTCAATGTGATCTGAATTTTAAGTTAGTGCATTGCCTTTGGGATTCGTCACACTTGTTCTAGAATTCTAGTAGTACTTATTTGATGTTCAATGAAAATAAAAGGGATCTATATACACTCCTCCCCGGCTTCGTTCTGCGTCGAAGTTGATCACACACCTTGCAAACACAAAAGTAATCTTTCCAATAGAAAACTATGGTTGATCAAACTTGTACAAAGTAATCTTTTGTGTTCTGCGTCGAAGTAATCTTTTGTGTTCTGTGTCGAAGTTGATCAAACTTGTACAAAGTAATCTTTCCAATAGAAAACTATGGTTGAACTGAGTTTCTAGGACTTTGCAAACACAAAAGAAATAAATGAGTTTTGTTTTGAAATTTATAATAGAAATTTGATCACACACCTTGACATTCCAAATTTTGTCTGAACATATTCCAATTAAAAGGCGTAATTGAATATCTAGGGTTATTCTGTCATATTGTTACTGTATAGGTACATCTTTTGTTACTGTCAAGGCAAATGCAGTGGTGGGTTTACTTCTGTCAACCCATGGATAGTTGTTGTTGTAATCTTGATAATTCTTGCAGTTCCATTCGCTCATCACTTAAGCTTTTGGGGCCAGTGGTTATCTAACATGGTATTAGAGCCTTGTTTGGAAGAGGTATTGGGTTCAAAACTTTTGATCTCGATGCCTGCTTCTATGCTGTGTGAATGATGCACGGTCAGGCTGCACTATTATGTTCTTTTTCTCCTACCATCTGTTTGTACCTCCACATGCTGCATGTGAAGGAGGGTGTAAGCTTGGCATCCCTTGTTCACCCATTCCCTAACATCTTAAGCTTTTGGGACCAGGGGCTGTGTAATCTGTATGTATGGTAGAAGAATCTAAATATGGAATGCTTTCCCAATTAAAACTTCTTGAGGGGAGATTCAATCAATGGAAGAATATTTATTAGGCTTTGTTACAGTTATGATATGCGTCTAGCTCCCCCACCCCCCACCCCCCAACACCCCCTCCCTCCCTCCCTCCCTCCCTCCTTATGCCTTGTGTTTCAAAACACCCACATAGCTTCCCCCCTCCCTCCTTATGATATGCCTTGTGTTTCAAAACACCCCATTCCATCAAGTCTGTTGTGTTTCTGTTAACCAACCAAGTTGATGTGGCGAGGCACCCGGATTACAAGCCCACGAAAAACACGGGCACGTTTTGCTGCTACCACAAGCATAACGGCCATGACGGCGAGAAGTGTATCACCCTTCGTGATCATATTGAAGTTTTGGCACGTGAAGGAAAATTTGATCAATTCCTCCTTCACCCTCCAAGGGGTAACCACAACCAACGCCAGGTGAATGTGATATATTCCATAAGTGGTGGCACACCCATATCTAAATCTTCCAACAGGGCCATGAAAAATAATGAACGAGCTTTAAGGTCTGGCCACCAAGTGTTTCAGGTGGAAGACATCAGGGGAGGTAAGTATCAAAAGCCTAACTGGGATCCAATATGTTTCTACCCTGAGGAAGAAAGAGGTATCATCTACCCTCACAACGACCCGCTGATTGTGGAAGCTCACATAGCCAACTTTGAAGTACGACGAATCCTGGTAGACACGGGGGCTTCGGTCAATATCATGTTTGCTGAAGCTTTCAGGGCACTTAATGTAGCTGAACACTTACTGGATCCCTCGATTTCCCCTCTGATAAGCTTTTCCAGTGATATCGTGCAACCTTTGGGGAGCATACATTTACCTTTGACCATTGGTACAGGCCCTTACACAGCTACTATTACCACTAACTTCCTGGTGGTTGATTGCCCAACAACATACAATGTCATTTTCGGACGCACAGGCATCAATGATCTCAAGGCCATGGTATCCACACATATGTTGTTGATGAAATTTCCAACCCCCTATGGCAATGGTTACATCAGAGGAGATCAACTTAGTGCACGATCATGTTACTGAAGGAAATTTTGTGAAAAACATGTTCATTTGAATAACATCATATAGCATGCAATTAACAATTAAAGGCGGAATCATGCTTTCATGCATTCAAAAACAAAACATCTACCATGAAATTCAAAGCCTAGTAGATTGGTGAACCTTGACTCAACTTAAAAACAACAATTTGTTAGTTGAGAAATATTTACCTTTGTAGATTCCTCTTTGCATATGCAAAGGATAATCACCCAAGAGATAGGGCCTTCATTCCTTGCTTCTTAGCTCCATGGATTTGGTTAGAAGAATAGGTTCTCCAAGTTCCCAAAATTGAGAACCTCTAAAGATTCTACACCAAGGTTGGATTGGAGAGGAAATGAGTGACCTTGAGGAAATAGAATTGCTAGACAATATCCCCCAAGGTGGTTGGCCTCTTAGAGAGAAATGGAAGCTTTGTGTTCTCACCAATTTTCTCTAAAATCAACAACTTATGAATTTTAGGTTATAAAGTTCTTTATATAGTCACTTCTTTAAATGACCTAAAGAACCAAAAAACCCTAATTCATCACTAAATGGCCACTCTAATGGATTTGGGCTTTTGGGCCTTTGTGAATCTTTATTCATTAAGTTGTCATACAACTTAAGTCAATGGGCTTTGACGTTCGAAGCCCATTGGGCCTTAAGGTCCAAAACTATCCCGAGGTCTTTAACGAACTTATTCGTTTGATTAATTAACATATTAATTAATCCTTGCCATAAATAATTAAACCATTTAATTCATCTCCTTTGTTTCTTCAATCTCCACCTTATTTGGTGTACGACACATTAGGTTCCTTTTAGCGAGGCAGTGGGCGATTAAAACCATTTTACATCGATTGTGAATTGAAACTTACTTTCAATTCTCCCTTTAGTGATTACACACGTTTAGGGCTTCCACAAACCATGAGTGACCCCTAGCAGCATATCATGGCTACCCAAGCTAATCAGAAGAGGTAGAGAACCTATTCAGTTTAGGATTACAAATGCAATACGGTCTTTCTCTAATCTAATACTCTTGACCACATTGTTTGGTTTGATAGTTTATTTATTCATGTCTACTATCCAATGTGAATCATTTGCATTTTATGATTACCTTGAATGTGATTTGGAACGCATTCCCTAATCTCATTCATACTCTGGCCAGAGATTTTAATCATATCATAGAGTATTCTCCCTCAAGCCAATTGAAGGTTAGAGATCCCTTGTTGCGCATTCACTTGTCTCCATGACTAAGTGGCTTAACCCCAATGATGTCGTGGACACCCCGATGGGGTGACTTTGGCATAATCAAAGATCAAGGACTTAACCACAAGACAACAACTGTGATGCCTCAGGTCAAAGGACTAATTTGCATTATCCCAAACATGAGTTCTCATGTGACATGAGTATGAGAACTCCTCGTTGATCGTGTTCAGTGAACTCATTCTCTATTGAGCACCTACGTACTTGTCTTGATGTCACACACACCAATGACTCGAGACTAGTCACTCTCCCTGAGAGAAGACATAGCACGTACTGATCTTATCGGACTGTCAATGCCCAATTGGCAATCCTATGATCAGGAACGTTTAGGATGTGTCTACGAAAGAATGGTCTCATTAATCTAACTACATTAGATTGCATTCTTCCAATCACATATTCCTTGGACTTTATCGTTTAAGCATATAACATTTATATGAGACGTCTCAAACAATAATGTTTGCCTTTTATATGTTAAACTAGATTAGTTTAACATGTGAAATATCCGTAAAGTATCATCATATGAATGGCTTTAGGGCACATTTCCAACAATCTCCCACTTGCACTAGAGCCAATCAGCTTGGTCATCTGTTATGATTCCTCTTCTGTAGTCATTTCCTAAATGGCTGAATAGTAGGCCTAGGAAATGGATATCTATATGTTATCCATAGAAGCAACCTTGAGAATATCGACGTCACCATTATACATGATTCCCAATCATGTGGTTCAGTCTCTCATATGAGTTCGGATCTTGATGAGACCTTGATTCCCAGGCTTGAGCTATCGCCCCATTAGTGTCGTAGTGTCAGTACACTAGATACACTTTCTGGTTGGAACCGAATAGAGAGTTCATAAATGAACTTTCCCATCCAAACAACATTGTTGTAAACTTCTATATGGCAATATATTTTGCATTCATAATGGAACACACTAAAGTCATTACTTTAATGTTTCCATCCAAATATCTTTTTAGTCATAATAAAGAGGTATCTGTTAATCTCTTCATTCATAATGAAAAAACATTCAACGATGGATTAGATTCATAATCTAACACATTTACGCTTCCTTTACGTTACTCTAATTCTTCCTCATTCTTCGAGGAACCTATCCTTTAGTATTTCTTAAATACTTAAGGATTTACTTGACAGTTGCCATGGTTCTGATCCTGGGCTTGCACTGATATCGCCTTGTACCTTTCTAGGTACAACTCATATCAATGTTTTTCATACAATATGAAATACATAAATCACCTTTCTGCGTATGCATAAAGTATTCGATTTACGCATTATTTCTTTGGGAGTCAAAGGGTACGTTCCCTTTGAGAAGAGCTACCTCCTAGTCTCACTAGAGTTGTTCTTCTTATTAAAGTTTATCATCATATGAGAAACTTCCTAGCAACCTTTTGTCTATTATTAGGGCATGATATAATCCAATTATATCCTAAAATCTATCATTATAGATTTCCATCCCATGTATATAGACTATGTCTCCCATATACATTCTATCGTTATAGAAAGTTTTAAAGTCATAACTTTAACAATGAAGTATTCTTTTCATTTCCAAAATTAATATATCATACATATATTCAAATTTAGGAATATGATTAACTCCCACTAATCTTTTGTAAACCTAGTAAACAAAAGATTCATTTACATCTATATGAGAAATCAAACAATTTTGATCTTTCTCTCATAAGACGCTTATGGTTCCCACTAGCTTGCTAAGATCCATGATGGTTGGATCTCTACAACTTACATGTTTTGTGATTCATAGGTTTAGACATAAATTATCAAGACTATCTTAATAATGGTTTCGGAAACCTATATCATGTCCAAACATTGAATCACCATTTAGTTGTAGCTAGCAATCTTTGAATTAATTGAAACTAAGACTACGTCAAAGATGGTTCCTTCAAAGTCAACCATTCTCTTTGATTGTAGTCACCTTAAGCTACCAATTAGCTATGAAGGTTTCATTATTTCTGGTCAAATGGTACTTTACCATTTCCTTGAGTATATGTTGTATATACACTCAATGTAGTCATAAAGTTCAAACCATTCACCTGAGACGGTTTATAAATCCTTCTTGACTACCTTGGAGCTTGTGGTATAGGAACTAGGTTGTTATATTTGTTGATTATCATCTTGTCTCTCAAAGAACCCATTCTTTTGAGTTCTATTCCTAGTTCATTTGCTCTAAGGCAAATCACATTGTAGGATTACAATGAACTACTCAACAAACAACATTTGTTGGTTGGTTTATAGATGTGATATCCAAAGGTTAATTTAAGGATATCCACAAGATAATTTTTAAACAAATATTGCTCATTAGCACACAACCCCAAATCTTAACATGATTAAGATTTGTCTTTCTTTCCAACTACATCCTATGGAGTTATGAAAATTTGGAAGATCTCCTAATTGACAATCATATTGTTTTAGAAGCATATATATCCTATATATGGGTAATTGATAATATCCAACGAACTAAATCTTATTCAAGTTCGTTCTTCTCCTAATGGAGAAAATCATTATCTTATGATGCTAATTTCCTTGATATCTTTCAAGGAAACTCATCTAAAGTGTTACCTTTCCTTGGATCAAATCTAAGGAGGTAAGTACTTTAGACGTCTTACTCATCAACTTACATTTCTTGAATTCTTTGAAACCTTTTGCAAAGTATTCGGACTTGTGTTTATTCATAATAAACTATAGTCCAACCGAGAGTGATCTTCGGTGAATGTCATACAACATGAGTAGTATTATGTTGTGGACAATTGCCACTATCTTGCAACCTTTTGGGTTTTAAGCATCATTATATTCTAAACAGTTAACGCTACCATATCATCTCTACTATAGAGACAATCAATTAGATTACTATAATCCAATCAGTGATTAATAAAGAACAATGTTTTGTCAAATAAAACATTCATCCATCTCTACTATAGTGACGGAATTAAGTTCCTTAAAATTGGAATGTAAAGACAATCTTTGGTTTTTCCAATTTCTTTGGTAGTTCATATGAGGAAGTTAGTACCATCTGCTTTCGCATAAATCTATATTTTATTCACGTTCCGAATGTGAAGTACTTTCTCTTCTCTCATTAATCTTCTACTTCTTATTAGCCATACTTTTACAACGATTGTAAAACATAGTTACTAATACAGAATCAAGCATTCAAGTAGAAGAACCAACTGTTTTGAACTATTCAAGAACAATTTACAACACCTTCGAAAGGTGTGTTCTTGACATTTGCAAGACATTTCTTGCAAATACCCCTTCCAATGTCCATCCTTTCATAAAGAAAGTTTGTTCCCTTGGAGTTAGTTTTATCTTCTTCATTTGACTTCTCCTTTGACTACAATAGTCATGGTCCCTAAACTCCCACTATCTCTCTTGAAACCTTTTTTCAATTGTGTTATACACATCAAACATTTTGGAGAGTGTGTGGTTATTGTTCACTACATAGTTTACAATAAACTTAGTGAACCATTAGGATAGGGACATAAAGGTGAAGTCCTAGCTTAGTTTCCGTCTCGTTAAGTGGTTTATCACTTCAACACTCAATGATTCAAAATCATCATAAGTCCATGTTGATGAACTATTTTTGTCAACCAACCATTATGTTCTAAACATAATTACAAACTTTCAAGAGTTGTTCAAGGCAACTCTCATTTCTTCATACAACAATTTGTAAGTGAAGAATCATGGCACTAAAAGTGTCCTTGTCTTTATGCTAATCTTCGTAAGTTCCTTTGTTCATATAACGAAGGAATAAGCATTGGTTGTTTGTGTTGTCCTCTTCATGATAGACACTTCTAACATGTTCTTCCAATGATACATTATCAATAGGAAGATTGTGAGGATGAGACTTCTTAGGTACATGCACAATCCATTTAAGACAATCTTTGGGATTGTGTTACCAAGTCCGGAAACTAAAACATTCGTATTTTCTTTGTCAAGTTTTGGATAGCGTTTGCAAATATATTGGTAAACAAATACATAACGAATATAAATTGATTGATTTTAAGCCATTTGATTCGGGTCTTTAAATCAAATAGCACCACCCACTATTTTTGGCAAATTCCATATCCCTCATTGGAATTCGAGAGTTTTTTGGAGAAAATCTTAGTAGGTTATGGGAGACTCACTATTACCAAGCCCACCTCACAATGATATGATATTGGTTAGCATTAATAATAATGAGAGAGTACACTTACTCATTTGCAACTAATGCAAGTACCCATCAATTTGGCCTCTAGAGAATGATGCCTCACAATGATATGATATTGGCGCCATTGCACTTAGTTAAGTCATTCTCACCATGCTTAGTGCGTGAAAGGGTTCAAGAATAGCCTCACGATGATACGATGTCGGCCATCCTCGTTGCCTACACTCACCTCATCAAGTATGTATATAGACTCCTCCTGAGTATAAGCATGCACTTTGTACTCCCCCATGATAGGGTGAAGCCGGTGTACAAGTCATAAACGATTGGAGCCTACCACGGTGGAAGGCCACGAAAGAGTATTCTAAGCACTCTCACGCTTTTCAACTTAATAATGGTTTGGTTGAGGGTTTTAGGTCTCATCACATATAAGTATTCATTTTAATCTACATTAAAACAATTTTGGTCCTATTACAACTATTGGTCCATTTGATTCAATTTAGTTGTATATAATACTCCCACTATATTTATAAAACGGTTTTTAAAGCAAGAGTATATGATACTACTAACATAAGGTTTGCATTCATTTGATGGACTATATAGTTGCCTTAGGGCCTTAGGATGACTATGAACCTTTGTTTAGATTCAACACGAGCCTAGTGTTGAATCTCGGACTAGGGATGGAGATTGATTTTAATTACGCGTTTAATCACATTAAGGCGTGTTGTCTTAGGGGCGTTGGACCCAACTACTTCATTTTCATGCATATCAAATAAAGCAAGAAAGAAGTACTTCAAAGTAAAGGTGAGCTTATGCTCATTACAACATTTGCATAATTAAAATTACTTTAAAGTAAAGAAGAGCTTATGCTCTTTTACAACATTTGATCAAATCAAATTACAACCAAAATTAATCTACACATTCCCATGGTTCAAACAAATTTGAAACGGCCTTTCACATAGCTCAATTATCGTAGGCTTAGGTTCATAATCACCCTTTAATTAATTAACATTTTAACTAATTAAATTGAATGCAACATTTTCATTTGGTTTTTGTATCCATAAAATTGATTTAAATGGAGCTAAATAAAATGAAAATCCAATTCTCATTTAAAGAGACAAAACAATTTTTGTTTCCTACTTAATTTGGGCCATCATGCAATAACCACAACTTTTTGGGCTTTATTGCGAAACACAAACTTTTGGGGTCACTTTGTAAAAACACAAAAGTCCACTACTTCATGTAATTACAACTAGAACCCAAAAATTTCAACAAATACAAAAAACTTCATTAAAGGAGCAAAACAATTTGTCCTTTAACGTTTTTGGGCCTTAACGTAAAAACGTAAACTTTTGGGCCAAAGTGCAAATACACAAAAGTATCAAAACTTTATGTAATTGAATAAAAGACCCAAAAATACCCTATTTAATTAGGGTGGCCGGCCATGATAGAAAAAATATGATTTTTACAAAGTTTTTGTAAGTGGGTTTTATTAGGTGAGGTAAAGATGAAATATTTTGAATTTATGTTAAACCTTTTAAAAAGTTTGTCTACCATTATAGCCATTAATTGAATTTATGTCAAACTTTTAAAAAAGTTTGTCTACCATTAAAACCATTAATAATACTTTACAAATAATCATCACCCACTAAAATCACCCACTAAAATTAAACCAAAACTTTATGTAAAAACATAAAACATTTTGAATCAAAACTTCAAAACTTTTTGTTCTTGGCAAGAACTTCAAGAACATTGAAGAACACTCATGAAAACTCATAATAGCTCCATGAATGTTTTCACTCACCAAAACTCAAATTTTCATCACTCAAAAGAGGGTTAACATCCTAGGGTACTTAGGGGTTCCAAAAGTCACTTTAAAACCATTTTAACAAGACAAACATGAACCCAAAAAATCACCCCTTGGATTTGGCCGAATTTCCCAAAAAACATGGCACCAAATTTTAGCTCCAAAATTCATGCTCATATGAACTACATCTACAACATTTGAGATGGCAAATTTTCTAACAAAATTTACATTCAAAGAAACAAGAATAAAGCTTGTAACATATTACAACTTTTAAATCAAAAAACTATGAACTACAAAACCCAAAATGATTCACCAACTACTAGACCTAGGCTCTTGATACCACTTGAAGGAAATTTTGTGAAAAACATGTTCATTTGAATAACATCATATAGCATGCAATTAACAATTAAAGGCGGAATCATGCTTTCATGCATTCAAAAACAAAACATCTACCATGAAATTCAAAGCCTAGTAGATTGGTGAACCTTGACTCAACTTAAAAACAACAATTTGTTAGTTGAGAAATATTTACCTTTGTAGATTCCTCTTTGCATATGCAAAGGATAATCACCCAAGAGATAGGGCCTTCATTCCTTGCTTCTTAGCTCCATGGATTTGGTTAGAAGAATAGGTTCTCCAAGTTCCCAAAATTGAGAACCTCTAAAGATTCTACACCAAGGTTGGATTGGAGAGGAAATGAGTGACCTTGAGGAAATAGAATTGCTAGACAATATCCCCCAAGGTGGTTGGCCTCTTAGAGAGAAATGGAAGCTTTGTGTTCTCACCAATTTTCTCTAAAATCAACAACTTATGAATTTTAGGTTATAAAGTTCTTTATATAGTCACTTCTTTAAATGACCTAAAGAACCAAAAAACCCTAATTCATCACTAAATGGCCACTCTAATGGATTTGGGCTTTTGGGCCTTTGTGAATCTTTATTCATTAAGTTGTCATACAACTTAAGTCAATGGGCTTTGACGTTCGAAGCCCATTGGGCCTTAAGGTCCAAAACTATCCCGAGGTCTTTAACGAACTTATTCGTTTGATTAATTAACATATTAATTAATCCTTGCCATAAATAATTAAACCATTTAATTCATCTCCTTTGTTTCTTCAATCTCCACCTTATTTGGTGTACGACACATTAGGTTCCTTTTAGCGAGGCAGTGGGCGATTAAAACCATTTTACATCGATTGTGAATTGAAACTTACTTTCAATTCTCCCTTTAGTGATTACACACGTTTAGGGCTTCCACAAACCATGAGTGACCCCTAGCAGCATATCATGGCTACCCAAGCTAATCAGAAGAGGTAGAGAACCTATTCAGTTTAGGATTACAAATGCAATACGGTCTTTCTCTAATCTAATACTCTTGACCACATTGTTTGGTTTGATAGTTTATTTATTCATGTCTACTATCCAATGTGAATCATTTGCATTTTATGATTACCTTGAATGTGATTTGGAACGCATTCCCTAATCTCATTCATACTCTGGCCAGAGATTTTAATCATATCATAGAGTATTCTCCCTCAAGCCAATTGAAGGTTAGAGATCCCTTGTTGCGCATTCACTTGTCTCCATGACTAAGTGGCTTAACCCCAATGATGTCGTGGACACCCCGATGGGGTGACTTTGGCATAATCAAAGATCAAGGACTTAACCACAAGACAACAACTGTGATGCCTCAGGTCAAAGGACTAATTTGCATTATCCCAAACATGAGTTCTCATGTGACATGAGTATGAGAACTCCTCGTTGATCGTGTTCAGTGAACTCATTCTCTATTGAGCACCTACGTACTTGTCTTGATGTCACACACACCAATGACTCGAGACTAGTCACTCTCCCTGAGAGAAGACATAGCACGTACTGATCTTATCGGACTGTCAATGCCCAATTGGCAATCCTATGATCAGGAACGTTTAGGATGTGTCTACGAAAGAATGGTCTCATTAATCTAACTACATTAGATTGCATTCTTCCAATCACATATTCCTTGGACTTTATCGTTTAAGCATATAACATTTATATGAGACGTCTCAAACAATAATGTTTGCCTTTTATATGTTAAACTAGATTAGTTTAACATGTGAAATATCCGTAAAGTATCATCATATGAATGGCTTTAGGGCACATTTCCAACAGTTACAACACTTCGGTCAAGCAACAGCACCTGCCTGTGCCCAAGGAAACCCTTTCTATACATGACCAAGTCCTAAAGACCAGCCCAGATGAAGCCAACTTGGATCTTCACGGTGGCAACAGTCAACCTGACGATCCTCGAGATGACTCTTTCACCCAGCAAGCACAACCCATTGAAGAGTTGGAGAACGTCTCTATCTCAAAAGATTATCCGGATCGCAAGGTGAAGATTGGCACCACCTTGTCACCACCCATTCGGTTGGCATTGATCTCTTTTTTGCAAAAGAACACTGAGGTCTTCGCCTGGTCATACTAGGACATGACAGGCATCTCTCCCGATATTATCTGTCATCGTTTAAGTATTGACCCCAAGACCAAGCCAGTGAGACAGAAGTGAAGATCTTACGACGTTGAACGGTACGAGGCAATGAAGGCAGAAGTTGAAAAACTCAAAGGCATAGGCTTCGTCCGCGAAGTCAATTATCCAACGTGGGTAGCAAATGTTGTCCTTGTTAAGAAGAATCTGACCAAGGAAAGTCTCCTGCTCCAAAAGGTCTTGTGGAGAATGTGTGTCGATTACACCGACCTAAACAAAGGATGCCCGAATGATAGCTTTCCTCTTCCTCTCATAGACAGACTTATAGACTCTATGGCAGGGTGTGAACTTTTGAGCTTTATGGATGCTTACTCAGGATACAACCAAATCCTCATGAGCCACCAAGAACACACAGCCTTCACTACTGACATGGGACTATATTGCTATAAAGTCATGCCATTCGGCCTAAAGAATGCAGGAGCAACTTATCAAAGACTGGTCAATTCAATGTTCGCCGAACAGATTGGGAAAAGCATGGAAGTTTACGTTGATGATATGCTAGTGAAGAGCAAACATGCTGACCAACACATCACTGATGTGAAAATTAACTTGACACACAAATTAAACCCTCTTTTGACAATTGTAGTATATGTATAAGTAGGGATCGTTCTGGACCGGGGATTAGGAGGGATTGCTAATCTAAACTAAACTGACTTAGAAACACAAAAATAAACTTAAAAACACTTAACAAGACTCACAAGACTCAAAACAAACTTAAAGACTAAAAACATCACAAAAAAACCAAATAGACTCAAATCTGCCACTAAGAGTAAAATTGGACGAAAATTGGTTTTAACTTGACTCAAGACACTTAAAAACACAAACCAAAACAGATTTTAACTAATCTAACACTTCAAAGTAAAGGGGGATTGGGTTTTGGACGAAAATAAAGTAAAACAAACAAATTAAAGACTAAAACAGATTTTGGACGAAATTGGGAAATTGGATGGGTGATGGTCTAGCTAGAAGGTCCTTCTCCACACATGACACACTTGCATACAAATCAATCTCCAATTGCTTTTCAATAAACCATGAACCTCAACACCCCAAGTTAATTAGGTACGCTTAAATTAACCCTCAGATTTTCCTTAAATCATTGAATTGAATGGAAATAGCGCATCACAATCAAATTATTCCTTAAAAGTTCCCTACATGAAAGCGCATAATAGACACAATCAAAGATCATTAAGTGCTATGAAAATCATAAGTGTTGACAAGGCATTCGTAACTATGAAAGCGCATGATACTTATGCCAGGAATTTACTTAACATGATTGTGACTAACAACCTTTACTACTTATGAATATAAGTTCATAACGATTAGGTGAAACTCCCTTACATTCTAGCATCAAATTCATGCATGCAAACTAAGTTGGCCACCTTAATAACCATACAAGAATAAGTTTTGAATAAAACAGTTAAGCGAATTGCATTCACAATTTATCAAATCGCAATTGAAAGTAATCAATTCATATTGCAAGTATAATCATGGTTTCGAATTCCCCTCTAACTATAAAGAAATTAGTTCCTCATGTTTGCAATTAAACAAAGATAACTTGAATTAAATATTGAAAACAAAGATAGAATACACCTAGAAACACTCCAGATGGCTCATTCTTCTCCTTCCTTGGCTGCGGCACAAGAGGATTGTGGTGGATGGTGTGGTGGATGGATGTAGGTGATTTATGGTAGAGGGTGGTGGATTAATTGCTGCACAAGGGTTTGTATTTATAGGGCTAGGGAAACCCACGAATTTCTGAAGGAAAGGAATGTGTATTTGGCACAATTCATTAAGGAAAAGGACTAGGGTTCACCAAAATCTGAAGGGAAAAGGATTGCACAATCCTAAGGGAAAATGATTGCAAGTTCTAGGGCTTCTAGAAAGGGTCTAGGCGCCAGATTTTTAGGTGCTTCTAGAAAAGATGTTTTAGCACCAATTTAGGGGTTCTAGAAGGATAAAGGTTCTAGAATCTGAAATATATAGTTTAAATGCATAATTATCCCTTCGAAATAGCTGGAATTAAGGCACAAATTGATTTGGATAAGATAGGATAAGATAAGGTTAGGTTAGGCAAGGATAAGATAAGATAAGGTTGGATAAGGTTTTGGATAATGTTCCTTCTTTTGAGCTGATTTCTTATCTTCCTTGACTTGGATTTATTTCTTCACTCTTTTCAGCACATTCCTAGCCTCTTGAACTTCAAATTCGTCCATCCATCTTGCTCCATTCATAAGTTATCCATTTGGTGCCCAAAACTGCCTCAAAATGCTCCAAATTGCACTTTCTTGCCAACTTTGTCATATGGACCTACAAACACACGAAAATAGCTTAAAACACTATAATAAACACAAACAAACTATGAAAATGCAAGAAAACAAGCTAACTAAGTCGCATAAATATGCTCCTATCAATCACCAACCTATCTGAAACTTTCACCATTCTGAAGAGGTATCGAATGAGGTTGAACCCCAACAAATGTGCCTTCGGCGTAGGCTCTGGCAAATTCTTAGGCTTCATGTTAAGCCAACGAGGCATTGAGGCTAATCCTGAGAAGATCAAAGCAATCCTTGACATGAAGGAACCGGTAACTTCAAAAGACATCCAGAGCCTTACTGGCAAGGTGGCAACCTTAACTAGGTTCATCTCTAAGGCCACAGACTGATGTGCTCTTTTCTTCAAAGCACTTAAGGGAAGTAAGAAGTACATTACATGGACTGATGAATGTGTTGAGGTATTCAAGAACCTTAAAGACTACATGAGTAATGCTATCCAAACCTGAGGTTGGTGACACTCTCATTATCTATCTGTCGGTATCGGCTTCAGCAGTAAGTTCCGTTCTCATTCGAAATGATGGTAATGTCGAACGACCTGTCTACTACGCTAGCAAGGTCTTACAAGATGCGGAGACACGATACTCCAACATTGAGAAATTGGCTCTATGTCTACTCGAAAACTTCGCCCTTACTTCCAAGCACACTCCATCATAGTGCTTACCAATCATCCTCTTCGACAGATACTCCAAAGTCCTTACACTTCCGGGCGAATGATCAAATGGGCGATAGCATTGGGTGAGTTTAACATCTCCTACCAACCAAAGCCAACTGAAAAGGGCCAAGCAGTGGCAGACTTCATCGCCGACTTCACATATCATGTTGACATTGTTTCTACACCTAAAGAAGTGGTTTCATTACCCTCGGAAGCTCAGAAAATAGAACCAACAGCCCCAACATGGAGTCTATATGTTGATGGCTCGTCCAACCAACAGGGTTGTGGAGCAGGACTAGTCCTTACGACCCCTGACAAAGTGGCGATGGAGTATGCTCTTCGTTTCAAATTCAAGGCGTCGAACAATGAGGCCGAATATGAAGCCCTCTTAGCAGGCTTACGTTTGGCCAAACACCTTGGGGTTAAACGAATTGATATCTTCAGTGACTCTCAATTGGTGGTTAACCAGGTCACTAACAACTTTGAAGCTAAGGATAGCTCCATGGCAGCATATATGGCACAAACACAATTGTTGCTCAAGCACTTCCACTACCAGATCACCCAAATTCCTCGAGCGGCAAACAGTCATGCAGATGCTTTGGCTCACCTCGCCTCAGCTGTAGAAGACAAGATTGGGAGAAAAATTCTGGTCGAATTGTTGGCCGCACCAAGCATCATGGCTGCGGAAGTGTGCAACTTACAACATGGGGATTGTTGGATTACCCCGATTTATAGATTCCTTGCTCATGGCACCCTTCCAAATGACAAAGTCCAAGCTAAGCAGATTCGATACAAGGCTACCCGTTACTTGATCATAAATGACCAACTCTACAAGCGGGATTTTAACCTACCATACCTAAGATGCCTTACGCCCGCAGAGGCGGAAACTGTCCTTCGGGAAATACATGAAGGAGTCTGCGGAGATCATGCTGGATCTCGATCCCTAGCACACAAGGCTTTTCGCCAAGGATATTACTGGCCAACACTCCACCAAGATGCCATCAGAATATCCCGCTCATGTGATAAGTGTCAACGCTACGCAACTATTCCTCACTCCCCTCCCGAGTCGCTCACTCCTATGATCAACCCTTGGCCCTTCGCCCAATGGGGACTTGATTTGATCGGCCCAATGCCTGCAGGGAAAGGCAAGGTTCGCTATGCAATTGTTGCAGTTGACTACTTCACAAAGTGGGCCGAAGTAGAACCCTTGGCAACCATTACTGAGGTAAAAATAGAAGACTTCGTATGGAAGAACATCCTTTGCAGATTCGGCATTCCCAATGCGATAGTCACTGACAACGGGCGACAATTCGACAACAATAAGTTCAGGATGTTCTGCTCTAAGTTCAACATCAACTTATGTTTTGCCTCCCCAGCTCATCCCCAATCTAATGGATAAGTTGAAGCCATCAACAAAATAATCAAGCGAACTTTGAAACCAGCTTGGACAAGGCTAAAGGTTGTTGGCCAGAATTTGTACCCCAAGTTCTTTGGTCATACTACACTTCGTATTGGATATCAACAGGAGAAACCCCATTCTCACTTGCCTTTGGTACAGAGGCAGTTGTCCCAGTTGAGCTTGAGCAAGCAACGTTCCGAGTCCAAAACTACTTGCAAAGCGAAAATGACAAACAACTTACCCTCAACTTAGATCTAGTTGAGGAACACAGAAACCAGGCTCACTTGAGGAATGTCGCCTACAAGCAGCGCATCTCCAACTACTATGACTCAAGGGTCAAACCTCGTTCTTTCAAAGTGGGGGATTAGGTATTGAAGAAAAGATTACTCTGTGACAGAGTCCCGAGTGAAGGAACACTTAGTCCAAACTGGGATGGACCGTTTGAAGTTGTTGGCATCAGTCACCCTGGCTCCTACAAGCTTAGAAGCTCCGATGGCAAGACCATTAGCCATCCATGGAACGCTGATCACTTGAAGTACTATTACAAGTAAACTCACATTGTACAAGTGTTAAGCTTCAGCCGTTCGACATCTTATGTAACGAAGACTATTTGGCATGAATTCAATAAAGAGGTGATTTAGACAACTCAATCCTAATCCTCTTACATTCCTAACAATGAAACACTCAGGTTCAAAGCTTCAACATGAATGCTTCCAACATGAAACAAAGTCTAAGTATATGTCAACAAGACTATACAAATAAACGAACAGCTTCACAGTATATTCGTTCAATCATACATTCCAATACATTCATACATAAGCCAACTGTGCTTTGAAAGGGTTCAACATAGTTTGTATCATTCGACACTTACTACAATGTGCCTAGACACATTGCCCTTATTCTCACTAACCAAGTGATGAAATGTGAAGAATGAACTCATCTTCATGCCACCAACCAGGTGATGAAATGTACAACCCGTACTCTCCTTCATGCCACCAACCAGGTGATGAAATGTACAACCCGTACTCTAATATCTTTGGCAACTTGCCACTCATGCCACCAACCAGGTGAAGAAGGAAGTCATCTTCATGCCACCAACCAGGTGATGAAATGTACAACCCGTACTCTCCTTCATGCCACCAACCAGGTGATGAAATGTACAACCCGTACTCTAATATCATTTGGCAACTTGCCATTCATGCCACCAACCAGGTGAAGAAGGAAATCATCTTCGTGCCACCAACCAGGTGATGAAATGTGATGAAGGAACTCGCCTTCGTACCACCAACCAAGTGATGAAAGCAACTCACCATTTATTCCACCAACCAGAAGACGAGTGGTACAACTTGTACTTGTGAACTCCTAGCATTCACAAATAATAAAAAACCATCAAGCTTGACAACTCAACTAAGGGAGCACTTATGCCTAACAAGAGTTATAGTCACCAACAAAGTCTTATTGCAAGCCAACAACAACTTCAGTGCATGGCATACGAAGATCAAGCTATTCAGCCCTCTTGCATCTGCTTCAGACATTTCTCCTCTCTAACAATGCAAACACTACAACTCGTAGAAAGCTTCACACATTCTTGATCAAGACAGTGTGAAGCAAAACCAATTTATGGTGCCAACAAGAGCTTCATCAATGGAGGGCAACCACAATTCTCAAAAGCTTCACACACTCTTGATCAAGACAGTGTGAAACAAAACCAATTTATAATGCCAACAAGAGCTTCATCAAAGGAGTTCAACCACAATTCTCAAAAACTTCACACACTCTTGATCAAGACAATGTGAAGCAAAACCAATTTACGGTGCCAACAAGAGCTTCATCAAAGAAGTTCAACCACAATTCTCAAAAGCTTCACACACTCTTGATCAAGACAGTGTGAAGCAAAACCAATTTATAATGCCAACAAGAGCTTCATCAATGGAGGGTAACCACAATTCTCAAAAGCTTCACACACTCTTGATCAAGACAGTGTGAATCAAAACCAATTTATGGTGCTAACAAGAGCTTCATCAATGGAGGGCAACCACAATTCTCAAAAGCTTCACACTCTTGATCAAGACAGTGTGAAGCAAAACCAATTTATGGTGCCAACAAGAGCTTCATCAAAGGAGTTCAACCACAACTCTCAAAAGCTTCACACACTCTTGATCAAGACAATGTGAAGCAAAACCAATTTATAATGCCAACAAGAGCTATAATGCCAACAAGAGCTTCATCAATGGAGGGTAACCACAATTCTCAAAAGCTTCACACACTCTTGATCAAGACAGTGTGAATCAAAACCAATTTATGGTGCTAACAAGAGCTTCATCAATGGAGGGCAACCACAATTCTCAAAAGCTTCACACTCTTGATCAAGACAGTGTGAAGCAAAACCAATTTATGGTGCCAACAAGAGCTTCATCAAAGGAGTTCAACCACAACTCTCAAAAGCTTCACACACTCTTGATCAAGACAATGTGAAGCAAAACCAATTTATGGTGCCAACAAGAGCTTCATCAATGGAGGGCAACCATAATTCTCAAAAGCTTCACACACTCTTGATCAAGACAGTGTGAAGCAAAACCAATTTATGGTGCCAACAAGAGCTTCATCAATGGAGGGCAACCACAATTCTCAAAAGCTTCACACACTCTTGATTAAGACAGTGTGAAGCACAACCAATTTATGGTGCCAACAAGAGCTTCATCAAAAGAGTTCAACCACAATTCTCAAAAGCTTTACACACTCTTGATCAAGACAGTGTGAAGCAAAACCAATTTATGGTGCCAACAAGAGCTTCATCAAAGGAGTTCAACCACAATTCTCAAAAGCTTCACACACTCTTGATCAAAACAGTGTGAAGTAAAACCAATTTATGGTGCCAACAAAAGCTTCATCAATGAAGGGCAACTACAACTCGTAGAAAGCTTCACACACTCTTGATCAAGACTGTTCGAAGCAAATTCAATTTATATGGTTCATCCAAACCTTCGACTACTACAAGGTGTGACTTGCATCACAATCTCTTGCTCAACAATGTGGAAGCAAAATTTGTATATGTTGTCTCTCCCACATTTTCAAATTTCTAGTTTCCCAAAAAAAAAAAAAAAAGGGAAATTCAACAAAGCTTCTTCAATGGAGGACAACTACAAATTCTCAAAAGCTTCACACTATCTTGATCAAGATAGTGTGAAGCAAAATCAATTCATGGTACCCAACAAAGCTTCACCACAAAAGCTTCATCAATGGAGGACAACTACAAATTCTCAAAAGCTTCACACTATCTTGATCAAGATAGTGTGAAGCAAAGTCAATTCATGGTACCCAACAAAGCTTCACCACAAAAGCTTCACCAACAAAAGCTTCATCAATGGAGGACAACTACAAATTCTAAAAAGCTTCACACTATCTTGATCAAGATGGTGTGAAGCAAAATCAATTCATGGTACCCAACAAAGCTTCACCACAAAAGCTTCACCAACAAAAGCTTCATCAATGGAGGACAACTACAAATTCTCAAAAGCTTCACACTATCTTAATCAAGATAGTGTGAAGCAAAATCAATTCATGGTACCCAACAAAAGCTTCAACTCCAAAGCTTCACCTACAAATCTTCAACTCCAAAGCTTCACCAACCAAAGCTTCAACTTCAAAGCTTCACCTACAAAGCTTCAACTCCAAAGCTTCACCTACAAAGCTTCAACACAAAAGCTTCACCCACAAAAGCTTCACCACAATAGCTTCACCTACAAAAGCTTCACCCATAAAAGCTTCACCCACAAAAGCTTCACCACAATAGCTTCACCTACAAAAGCTTCACCCATAAAAGCTTCACCCACAAAAGCTTCACCCACCACAAAAGCTTCACCTACAAAAGCTCCACCCATAAAAGCTTCACCAACAAAAGCTTCACACACTACAAAAGCTTCACCCACAAAAACTTCACCCATAAAAGCTTCACCAACAAAAGTTTCACCCATAAAAGCTTCACCCATAAAAGCTTCACCAACAAAAGCTTCACCCACCACAAAAGCTTCACCCACAAAAGCTTCACCCACAAAAGCTTCACCTACAAAAGTTTCACCTACAAAGCTTCAATACAAAAGCTTCACCTACAAAAACTTCACACTATCTTGATCAAGATAGTGTGAAGCAAAATCAATTCATGGTACCCAACAAAACTTCAACCTCAAAGCTTCACCTACAAAGCTTCTACACCAAAGCTTCATCGACAAAGCTTAAATATATATATTTATATATATATATTTTTTTTTTTTTTCGGAAATTCGAAAATTCGAAAATTCAAAAATTCAAAAATTCGAAAATTAAAAAAAAAAAATTGCCTAGGCCTCCTCTTCTTTAGGCCTAACAACTTTCATAACAAATATATACGAAGGAGGAGTTTTGGGCTACCCCTTAGAAAGGAAAATGGGGAAGTTTTGTTACTTTAGAAACTTGGCTACTAGCAAGACACCTCCTTCGTCAACTCCCTCAACCGGAGACTTGGGGACTCCTACCATATGCTATTGCACCTTGATACTCGGAAGTCTCACGACCACTCAATGACTTGGATTTTTCAAGTCTCCAACCGAGAAGTTTTCCTCACTCGGGAAATTAAGGGAGCACTACCTCAACATACATGCTTCACTCACAAAGCTTCAACATACAAGCTTCAACAAAAGAAAAAATTCAAAGAACTTAGTGAAGAAGGCCTTGGTGTATTTAACACAATACGTTGAAATGAAGCAATGTTTGTTTATTGATATCTCTGATAAGTTACAAATATGTACATATACATGAATCAAAATAAACAAACAAGAGGGAGCCTTCACAAAGGTTGCTCAGGAGAAGTCTCAGCAATCGGCAGAGCCCCAGAAATAAGAGGCACCGGAGGGTGATTATTCGGAGCCTCAGTACTAGGCAGAACCCCAGAAGGAGGAGGCACCGAAGGTTGATCATTTGGAGCCTCATTACGCAGTACAGCCCTAGAAGACGAAGGCAATAAATGCCTTTGGAACAAACCCACAAACCTCTGATGATCAAGTAAAATTTGACCATCAGATTCCTGCATCTGGTCAAGCTTCATCTTCATGTTTGTAATATAGTCATGTGCGAGCCTGTGCAACTGTTTATTCTCATGCTTGAGCTCCTGTTTGAGACTTATCAATTCAGCCGCCAATGATTCAACTTGGCGGGTTCGAGCAAACAGGCATTGGGCCATATTAGACACAGAACCTGCACACTGAACACTGAGAGCCAGAGAATCCTTAACAGCCAACTCATCAGACTTGTTTTGACCCTCAAATTCTTGAGTCGGCTTTATACTCTGGAGAAAACCAGAAAACCCTCCAGCCCAGTTCAAGAATAAGCCTGTGGAAAGTTACTTCTTCAAAAGCAAAAGTATCTCATATCATCTCTTCTCCATTTGCTTCTCCTTATCCTTGTTGCTGTTTACGACACAAGGAGAAGGAGAACAATCAACCGGAAGCCGAAGTCGAACCTCCGATCCAGGTTGCTTGCTTGGAAGTCTGATTGCTTACCTTGTCGGTTACCTCCTTCGGCAAATCTCCTAGCTCGGCGACTTGGGGGACTCCTACTATAGGGTTTGTATCTCACTTGACCAAGCCCAAAACTACAAGTAAGCTTCAAGTGAAATTGATACATTACCTTGTGCATCTTCATCGGTTAAGGATACCACCCTTGGATGGAGGAAAAGTACTTCAAGAGAAGATGCCACATCTACATATGAGACAGATAAGGCAAGTGAAAATGATACCACACTTCGGTACTTAGAAGTTTCGTGATTACTCAATGGCTTGGATTTTACAAGTCCCCAATCGAGGAGCTTCCCTCACTCGGGAACTTAGGGGAGCACTGTTTGTACCATACTTGACCAATCCCGAAACTACTGAGCACCGATCAACGTTATACCGTCAAGGACCCAGAAGAGTTTCCCTCCAACCAGGAGGCCAATCACAGCACGACACGTGTCGACATCAGAAGCCAATCATAGCGCGACACGTGTCAACATCAGAAGCCAATCACAACACGACACGTGTCAATGTCAGAATGAAACTAGAAACTCTCTTCTATAAATAGAGATCATTCTCTCACAATATTTCCGAATGTCATTTGTACTAAATCATTCACTAGTACTCACTAAATGAGAGCTTGAACCTATGTACTTGTGTAAACCCTTCACAATTAATGAAAACTCCTCTACTCCGTGGACGTAGCCAATCTGGGTGAACCACGTACATCTTGTGTTTGCTTCCATGTCCCTATCCATTTACATACTTATCCACACTAGTGACTGGAGCAATCTAGCAAAGGTCACAAACTTAACACTTTCTGTTGAACCAAAGTCCTCACCGATTTTGTGCATCAACAAGTTTCATGCCAGGTTTTTTTATATAGAAATAATAACATGCTTATTGATAATATCTGCTTATTGTAAACAAAATAATTGAAATTTGGAGAACAAGTAATGAAATCCTGGCCTTGATTTAGTTGAGAACATTTCACAATGCTCACAGATGACTCATAACGGTAAGTTATTTTAAAGCATGCATATATATCATAAACAAGAGACGAGATTTACCTCAGACCAAAATATTGCCGTTGGTTTGAAGCTATTTCCAATAACTCCTTAAGCACAATGGATAGATCTTGATATAGGAGGACTCTGATTCCTTCTTATATAGATGCCCGCTAGTAGGGAAGGCAATTTAACCCGTCAAATCTGATCCCCGCAAGTAACCGATCCGAATGGTTCGGTTTCGGGCATCTAATTTCGGGTATTTTACGGTTATGGGTAACCATTAGGTAAATTTTTCGATTTCGGGTTCGGTTTTGGTTATTGGGGTATCCGCCCCAAACCCATACCCGAAACCGAACCATTTCATCTATGAATAAAAAAATATAAATATTTATTATATAAAAAGTGGTTGTTAATAATCATGCATTATTAAATATGAAATTAATTATTTACTTTTATATTATTAATAATAGGAATTATGCGCTTATAATTTTCAAGAGTGTAAATGTTTTCTTAGTAATATAAATTTTTCATATTACTTATTAGATGCATTGTATTAATAGTAGCAATTTATTTAATATTCTTCATTTAGTTAATAATATAAATAACTATATAAATAACATAATGGGGAAAACCGTCCCCAATCAAAAATCCGTCACCCGACGGGTTTGGTTATGGGGAAAACCCATTCAGGGATTTTACGGGTTCGGGTTTGGGAAAAATAAACATGTTTGGGGTATGAGGATGGCACATCCGAACCAATCCACCCCGTTGCCATCCCTACCCGATAGGCACCTAAAAATATGGTTGGGTGTCACTTCCTTCGTTGTACACAACGCAATGCATTTATCCGGTTCACCCTTAATTTGGTCCATGAAGTTGGCTGGCATTTTTATTATAATAATGGAGAAGTTACACATGTGTTATAATGAGTTTGGTCAACTAAATAATTGAATCCCACAAGTGTAGGAGAGGGCTCCTCTATATGGGAGGGACCGATGTAAATTAGATTGCTGAACAGACTGAAATCAAGTTGAAAGGCGCATATCCAGCAGCAAGAATAAAGCTTTATAGATTAATTTGAGCTTTAGTGTCCGATTTGGAATTATTATGTGTCATTTCAAAAAGACTGACGATGAACATCAAACTCATTGTTTTAATGTGTTGACGTTTCAAAGAGACTGTTTTTTTTTTTTTTTTTTTTTGTTACTTGTTTCATTGTATTCGTAGTCTCCTAGAGTTTCTGGGGCTATATAAAAGAGGAGGTACCGTAGATAAAATGTTTAGCATGTTATCTTATCAATTGTCATTCAATTTTGTTTGAGATTTTCTAATACTTTATGATAAATTTCAGTAATGTTTTCTTTGGATTATGTTCTCGAATGTTGAATTGTGGTCATTCTCATACTTATCCCAACGTATCAAAACTTAATTATAGTATTTTAATGTTAAAGAAGTTACGTAATTGATATGTATAGCTTGATGAAGTTACGTAATCGATGTACATAATCGTTGGATTTTTGGATCGGTGGGGCCCGTGGGGTTTCACTTTAATACTGTTTCTAACTTTATCACCTGCCAAATCCGTCAAATATGAAGTTTTACCACGAAAAATCACAATGTTAATTAATGTAAGGCAATCATATTTAAACCCATGGTTTTCTTTTTCACCCACCGATGTGGGATTTCAACAATAATTCCATCTAAGAGAAAAATGGCGAGGTATATACGGAATTGTGCAAGTTCAGAGTTCAAACTAAACTCTGTTATGTATCTAAATTCTAAAGTGGTAGGCGGCGTCGTGTAGTTACCTTTCCACCTCTGCACTTAGACATTTGGTGGCTTGGTGGTTGCAAGTTCAACACATTTACACATTTATTTATTTGTTTATCAACTTGCATGCATTTTTTTTTTCTTCCAAAAATAGAACTATTTGCATGCCCTGTTTGAAATAACAATTGAAACTGTGATACTATACTGCCCACCGATTGAGTTTATATTCACCATGAAGCAAATTACGACAATAGTTAGCCTCAAGTGTCATCAAATAATCCGATGAGGTGTTAGATGACATATCCATGCTCCGCCGCACGGTCTGACCTGCAAGTTTAGACCGTGACCATGGAATGTCTGACGCTGCATGAAAGTAGTAGATTGGTCATTAGTCGTGATATGACTTGGTTTTTAGAAGCAGATGAGCTGCTGCTGGGCAAAGATGGAGGCAATGCCACCGGCCAAGTGGAAGGTGGTTATGATAGACCTGAATAGGGTTAGCTCAGGACAAGGATTACATAAAACAATATAGCAGACGTTTGAAGTATTTAATTTAGAAAAGTATAACTCGTTTCTCAGGAGGTCTGATGCAGATATGAATAATACCATGTTTTTTCAGTTTAGCTATCAATGGAAAAATCAACCAAAATAATTCTATGAATATTACTAATTCAAATTAATTACATGATTGTCACTTAATTCTACCATGTTTTTCGACCGAGCAACTTTTTCTTGCAACCGATTGATCAAATTTTCCGGCGACCAATATGACCTTCAAATTTTCAGGCGACCGACAACTTTTTCTAGTTTCAATGTCACTCTCTAACAATGACCTTCAAAAAGAACATGCTAAGTAATGAATTTTCTCATAATTTCTCTAATTTTATTGTATTTACGTACATATG
Organism: Malus fusca; assembly: GCA_035220775.1. NCBI lineage: Eukaryota > Viridiplantae > Streptophyta > Magnoliopsida > Rosales > Rosaceae > Malus > Malus fusca. The sequence goes on along the minus strand of CM069061.1, from coordinate 7,185,899 downwards.
TGAAGAAAAAAAAAGTAAACTCACACAACAAAACATAATTGAAAATGAAAAAGTTGCACATATTTTTTTAAGTCACTATGTAAAAGTGACTTGAAAATTTTCAGCAACTAGAAAAAATTTGTAACCACAAGGACTCTGGCCGACAACAATTTTTGAAATTGGCACTGGTGGTATGTGGATCGCTTGCAATGGGGACAAAAATATAAACGTTTCTATGTAAATGTATTTATTCACAATTTTTAGAATGGATTAGTGGTATTTTTCCTTAAAATCTTTATTGAAAGGTGGTATTTCATCTGAATTTGCCTTACTTTTTAACTTTTAGGGGTGTGGTGTTGTTGCATGCAGCATCCTATTGCGATCAAAGAAAAGATAAGTCCTATTCTTTATTTTGTCTAAAACAACTAAAACAGAAAGCCCTTCAAGTGCTATAGAATATGTAGCATTTGTAGAATCTTCTTACACAAGTTTTGATGCAATGCAAATTTCTGTTTCTTGGCTGTGTTCCAGCAGTGAACAAAAATGAGTTCCTTAACTTACCTCGAGATTAATAACTTTTAGCTGAGGGTTATCGGGTAATGACGGTCTCAGAGGATACTTGTCCTCCACATACTAATCCAAACACATTGTACTCTGAACAAAACTAACGGTACAAACAAACTGATAACATCAACAACTCCTTAATCAGTGAGTCATGAGAATCGCATGGACAAACATATATGGACCTCGAGTGCAACGGTAAATGCTCTTAACCAAATGACCTACAAACCTCTACCTTTGTCCTATCCTTTTATCGTAAACTTGGCTATTGCCATATGCCTCCTGTTTAGGGTATGTAGTAGAATATGAAGGTCTATGAATTCCTCCTTATGGTGTTGTATTCCCCCGTTCATGCCTCTGTGTGTTGCGATAAAAAGTTGATTTAAATCACATTTATTAGTCTTTTCTTCTTCAACTCACGATGTCCTGAATTCAACCCTCTCATTCTCCTTACTCTAAAATATCGTTTGTATTAGGAAAAAATGCTAATTCAAATTGTTTTTATTTTCATGTAGCAGAGATGAAAAGTGGGTTCGGCCCACCAATATACTTGCTGGTGGGCCTGACCAGAGTAGTCCACTTTCTTCTTCTTCGTTGAGAAATCCTCCCAAGAGTTCCGAGTTCTCTGTTCCACTGTCCAGGTCAAACAAACACTTCTCAGATTTTCTTCTCTCACAAAACCCAGCTCTCTTCTCACCCAAAAAATGGAAATTAAATAAATAAAAAATATTAAACCTGCTCTCCTTATGAATTCATGCAACAGAGCTAATTGGTGGGCTGAGGAATCGAAGCCCGCTTCACCTCACCGCCCTCAAATTCCATCACAGTCACATAGTTGACTGTAAATTCTGCTTCTTTCTTCAATCAGATCCCCAGATTCCCCACAAGCTTAATCTGCCAGAAAAGCACAATACCCAGGTGGGTATTTTGTGCTGGAGTTCTGAAATGGCCAACTGCTTAGAGGAATTGGATAATGCAATTGGTGAGTTTTGAGTTTTTATTAGATACCCATGTTTCCATTTGCCTTTGATAATGGCTGCATGTTTTAAATTTCATTTCTTTTTTGTTACAATTTGATTGGCCTGTAGTAGCTTACTAGATTTATTTTTGTTCTTTTCTGTTAAATAGCAAAATTGCATCAAAACTTTCGGGAATTGAGGTACCACCTTGAGAAGTCGTTCTTAGAGCAGGGCCTATTGAAATTTGAAGCTCAGTGGAAAGATCTTAAGAAAGATCATAGCAGATAAAACGAGCAGCGGCAGGTTCACTTGCAACAAATGGTATATTCTTATTGTTCTCTCAACTTTATATCAATTTAGCTTTGGTTTTGCATATGATGCATTTTCGTGTCAGTTTAAATGTGATCTGAATTTAAGTTAGTGCATTGCCATTGGGATTTTTCACATTTGTTCTAGACTTCTAGTTGTTCCAGTACTTATTTGATGTTCAACGAAAATAAAAGGATCTATCGATACTTCTTTCCAATAGAAAACTATGGTTGAACTGAGTTTTTCGGACCTTCCAAACACAAAAGAAATAAATGAGTTTTGTTCTGAGATTCTTATATAGAAATTTGATCACACACCTTGTCAATCCAAATTTTATCTGAACATAGTCCAATTAAAAGGCATAACTGAATATCTAGGGTTATTCTGTCATATCGGGACTGTATAGGTACATCTTTTGTTCGTGTCGAGGCAAATGCAGTGGTGTTTAACTTCTGTCAACCCATGGATGTTTAGTCGTTGTTGTAATCCTGATAATTCCTGCGGTTCTATTCCCTCATCACTTAAGCTTTTGGGGCCAGTGGTTATCTAATATGGTATTAGAGCCTTGTTAGTAGTTTGCAAGAGGTATTGGGTTCAAAACTTTTGATCTTGATGCCTGCTTCCATGCTGTGTGAATGGTGCATGGTCAGGCTGCACTACTATGTTCTTTTTCTCCTTCCATCTGTTTGTTCCTCCACATGCTGCCCATTCTGCATGTGAGGGAGGGTGTAAGCTTGGCATCCCTTGTTCACCCATTCCCTAACATCTTAAGCTTTTGGGACCAGGGCCTGTCTAATCTGTATCTATGGTAGAAGAATCTGAATATGGCATGTTGTATGCTTTCCCAATTAAAACTTCTTGCGGGGAGATTCAATCAATGGAAGAATATTTATTAGGCTTTGTTACAGTTATGATATGCGTCTAGCTTCCCCCCTCCCTCCTTATGATATGCCTCATGTTTCAAAATACCCCATTCCATCAAGTCTGTTGTGTTTCCGTTAACCAAGTTGAAGTGGCACTTACATGGAAAGCATTTATGGACTTTTTGCTATATTTTTATTATTTTATTCCTTGTTGTGTTGCTTTGTGGTATTTAATGGTGTTGAATGTACTCCCCTAAAGCATTTGAATATACCACTTTTGTCAGCATCGATTTTTCTAATATTCGATGTCATTTTCAAAGACCCCAGATCTGTTTAGCTAGCTTCAAAGTTCATGTTATAGTGACAAATTCCCCTTCTACACTTTGTTGGAAAATAATCGAAGGGGCAGAAAAAGTTGTGTTGCACTTTCAACTGCAGATGTTGAATACATAAGTGCATCTGAAGCCACAGCTCAGGCAATATGGTTGAGGTTTGTTCTGGAGGATTTTGGAGAATTACAAACTGAAGCAACCCCTCTTCACTGTGACAACACATCTGCCATTGCCATTACCAAGAATTATGTGTTCCATCAAAAGACCAAGCACATTGATAGGAGATATCACTTTATCAAAGATGCATTGCAGGAAGGCATCATTGACTTGGTGTGTTGTCCCACAGAAGAGCAATTGGCAGACATCTTCACAAAGCCACTCGCAAAGGATCGATTCAGTCTTCTCAAAAGTATGCTTGGAGTGAAATCAGCTTTAGACTTAAAGGGGAGTGTTGAATTGTAAGTCTATAGCTGATTTGGAAATAAGCTGTGTATCAAATTCGTGTATTCACTTGAGTTTAAAATACCAAGTGTGCAGCTCAAATGTAGTAAGGCAAGTAATGCCAGGTGTAATGATCCTAGCAACTAGCTAGATGTAAGGCTGAGATTGTTTTGTGAAGAGAGAGAATCCACATTGGATTATAACGGTTATGTAAGCACCGAGTGTGTGAATTGTAGTGTGATGAATGAAATGAATATGCTCTGCTTGATTATGCAGAGAGAAGAAAACCCTTCTGAAAATCCTTTCATTGGTATCCTTCTCAATTTCTTTTCTTCAATTGTTCATTCATCCAGATTTTCTATCAGAATCACTACTGCAGTCAGTCCTGTGAACTTGCAATCTTCATGTTTCCTTTTTCTGTTCATTTTGCTAACATAATTGTTGAGAATGAATTCCACATTGATTAGAGGAGGGACCTTGCATATGTTATAAGAGGTTGGGCTACTCCTCACATTGTCAATTGGTTTTATAGTGGAACCTCATCTTTCTTCAATTATTCTCCTCTCTCGCACTGCTCACCCTATAGCCTTTCAACTTGAAGGTTGATGCTTCTGAAGGATGTATTGTAGTAGTACTAGGTGCATTGAGCTTGTTATGTTGAAGAATTGAGTCGGAGTCCTATATGACATTGGTCATGTATTGTGCAGTCTAACCACATTAAGATTGCTGTTCTTTTGGCCCATCATTCTTTTTCCATAACTTTCTTGTATGTAATTAATTTATCCAGTTCTTCTCATTTCCATCTGCCCTTCTGATTGGATTATATTGGACGACGATACAGCAAAACTATCAGACTATACAATCATTGGTGATGAGTTCATTTTCTGCCATGTGGTTCCAAATGGAAAACAAAATAAAATTCATGTTGTCATTCCTGCAAATACGGGCACATTTGTTTGTAAAGGCATACGCATGTGGTCAATCCTGTGAACTCGCAGTCCTCAGGTTTCTTTTCTGCTCATTGTTTACAATTTATCAAGCTTTAATGTCCTTTCTTCTTTATGGGTTGCGCTTATGTAGTATTTCGCTATGGCAACAAGAAGGGAGATTGTGTTTTCCCTTATAAACTAGATCATGTACAACAAGGCGCTTGTTTTGTTTGCTGGAGTAGGATTCTCTCCCATCTTTTTTTTCCTTCCCTTCCCTCCCCTCCTATTTGAACGGTCACGGTTAAGCCACGTCAACATCTTATATTAATTTTTTATAGCAAGAGAAAGACAAAATAAGAGAATGTGAGAGGATGAGATGGAAAGAGAAAGGGAGAGAATCCTAGTCCTTATTTGCTGAACCATTGTCAGAGTCCGTTTATTTGACATTGTCGGTGGTTGAACAGTAAACTTAATGTGACCTAGTACTTCTCGTCACTGAAATTAGTGCAGTTTAAGGGCATTAAAAATTGTCATTCTCTTGACTGATCATTCTCCTGCTGTGTGTGTATAATCTCAAGCAAGTGTTTTGCTTCTATTGGCATCCATTTTCCTAACTTTGAGGGTTTTCCCTTTCATGCAATCAATGCACTCAGGTGCATTGTCAAAATCCAAAACAGGTATAAAACTCAACTTTGACAATTGCATGATCCTATCCCTTGAAATGTGTCCTAGTCTTTTATGCCATAACATATAAGAATTGTCAAAATTATGCATTCTTTTGGCAGTTGTGTTCAAAATACTTAACTCATTGTTCAATAATGTGCACTGTATTTTCCACAAGTGATCATGCAAAACAGCTTTTCCTATTAAAGACCCCTTACTAAAAAAATTTATGCATTCCTTATTACCTATGAAAGTGACACCTTCATCTACTAACTTAGATGCAGACAGTAGGAGGCTTCTTCTCATTGCAGGCACATACAACACATTAGACAACTCTAACACAAAGCCAAAAGACAATTTGAGTTTTACCCTTCCTATAGACTCAACTGTAACTCTGGTTCCCTCACCAACATAAACGTTATATGCATTTGCTTGTTTTTGTTTCTCAAAACCATGCAGTGAATTTGTTATATGCACAGATGCACCAGTATCAAATCATCAAGAATTTATAGGAATTTCAATGAGATTTTATTCCTCACAGACATATACATTAGTACTACCCTTAGCCCTCAGCCATTCCTTGAATATTTCACAATCTTTTCTATAGTGACCTTTAGTTTTGCAATGGTGACATCTAACCTTTTCTATGTTTTTAGTTTTAACCTTAAAATTGTTAGACTTAGAGGAGTTGGGATTCTTAGCAAGTACATAAGATTTATCAGGGTATTTGAAATAGAAGTTTTGCCAGAATTTGGATTGAAGTCTTTCTTTTTTGAAGTCTGCACAAAGTTGACAGTCTCAACTTCCTTTCCTTTGTCCAGCTTCTGTCGATTTTCCTCCTGAACACACTGAGATATAAGCTCATCCACTGACCATGACTTATTTTGAGTGTTGTAGGAAACCTTCAGCTGACTAAACTTCAAAGGAAGTGCTTGCAAGATCATAAACACCAACTATTTTTTCACAAATATTCATGTCTAATGAATTAAGTTTTTCAGCCTCATCATTCATCTTCATAATGTGATCTCTTATTGAACCACCCCATTCAAACTTGTAGGTTTTAAGAAGAGTCGTATACTGAGCAATTTCAGCCTTTTATGATTCCTTGAATTTTGTCTCAAAGGATCACACCTTTTGATGCCTCCACGCACAATGTCAGTCATCCCACTTTCCAAAATTGACAATGCCACTTTGTTAGCTCTTGTCCATCTTTCAAACTCTAACTTCTCAGCCTTTGAACTCTTATCAGTAAGAGGTGCAGGCTGTGGGGTATCCAGTGCTATGTCATACTCATTCAGTGTCAAAAGCAATTTTATTTCCCTTCTCCACTTTCTGTAATTGCTTCCACCAATGAGTATAGGCACATCAGCCAAATTCATTGTTTTTAGTGAAACTGCAGAAGATAGCAATGAAATCATCACTTTGAATCTTTTGGGATTCATGATTTCTATCTATTTCACCATGTAATCCTCACCATGAGTCAATTTTGTCATACAGATGGTCTCATATTTTAACAAAGATAACCATACATAGAACAAACAACTCACAAAGGATTGCATTCAGGAATCACATTCAAAAGTGCAATTTTGTGTTATATCACACCATATATATCAAGAATAAAAAATTCAATAAACTCAATGTAAAACAGCAGCGGAAACTTGAAATAATTGTCAATTTAGCTTATTGATTTTGATATCCTTGATTCGAATCAGCAAGATCCTAGTATAAATCTCAATTACAGATTAATTACAGATTAATTACAACCATACCATTGGTATTTCTGTTGGTTTTGGGTCAGCAGCCCGGCCCTCAGCCAGCCCCAAATGTGTTGGTTTTAGCTGGGAAGCCCGGCCCTCAGTAAGGCCTAAATTATTTAATTACGTTTTTGCCCATCACAGATTACAATCCAATGGTAGCCATGGTTTTTTATGAAGGGCAATTTTGTCCTCTCAGATTTGGGCGAGATTGGGGTGTCAGCGGGCAGCTATCATTTGGTCCTGTTGGATTAGGGTTTCGGGGTAGGGCCTGCGAGAGAGAGAGAGAGAGAGGCACAGAGACAGAGAGAGAGATGGCGATGGAAGGAGAGCGAGGGGGAGGGGTAGGGGTCTCGGCACTGTTGATGCAGATGGGATGGTGGGTATGGTCTGAGAAGACCATATGGGTCGTCGGGATTTCAGGGAGACGGGGTGAGGGACATCGACAAACCCTACTAAGGGTGGGGTGTGCCGGATCTTGCGCTGCATGCCTGAAATCCAAAGATAAGTTTCTTTTTAAAATTGTATTCTTTAATGTTGCCTTGGATTTTCTGATTGTTTAGTATGTTAGGTTCGGTTTTGGGGGATTTGTGATTTTCTAGAGAGAGATGGATGGGGAGATAGAGGTAGACAGAGATAGGAGAAAGCATGGATGTGTGCATTTTTTGGGATTAATTAATGGGTTAGTGCACAGGGTCAGTGAGGAGAGAGTCACAGAGGGGTGTATGGCAGGGTATGGCTTTTCGGTTTTTCCTTCTGATTGAATAGGGTATGTACTGTTTCAAACTAATTGTTTATTGTTTTGTTTTCCTTTTGCTTTGTTAGAACCAAAATTTTCTGGTGTTTGCTTCTCATTCCTCTGTTGGTTGATTTTTTTTTCCCATTTCTTGGTTCCTTATGTATTCCTTGGTTCTGTCTAATTTTTGGTTGTGGGCTGATGCTTGCAGGTGAACTATGTGCACGGTTTTTTGGACGAGTTAGGAAGATCCACATGAACTGGTATGCTGCTTTGTCTTTTTGTTGGATTTTTATGTTTATGTTCTGCTGCTCAGAGGATTTTAAAATGTTCTAAATCTGTTTTGTAAATGTGCTTAAAGATTGAACGCATTCTTGAGTATTAGGCATGTTGTTTGGATTGAATATTTGATTGAATATTGGAGAAAATAGAGGGTTAGTTCCTTTGTAGAATCGCTGTCAGAACAACAAGGATAGAGGGTTAGTGGGTGAATGGTGAAGGGAAAAAGGTAGGGAAGATGATGCACATGGAGTGTTGGGTGGTCACTTTCATTAAACAATAACAATGCTTGGAAAACCCTAAACCTTGATTCAGGTTTTTTGTAGGTTCCTATCGAAACTTTAACGATTTGGTAGGTCTTGACCGAATGGTTAAGTTATTTCAGTGGATACGTGCCAAAATATTGAATCCTTTCATTTGTCACAGACTCACATACTCTAAGGCTGAAGCCTACTGAAAATACGCACAGCTTCAGTAGGTACCTACTGAAACTACATATAGTTTTGAAAGATTCCTGTTGAAACGTGTACAGTTTTGGTAAATACATGCTGAAACTTTATGTGGAGAGTGTGGAGTGGACTATGTGATTAGTTTGGGTAAGGTGGATGTTCTCTAAATTATTTAGGGTTGTCTTAAGGTGACGTCATTGACACTTTGACAAAATTATTATACACTCCTAAGTGTATTTGTTGGAGAGTGCACGGTAAGGCACGTAATCTCTCACATTTTGTTAGAGAAAAAATGATAAACTTTATAGGATGATCGCCACAAATTCCTATTTGTTAAAGGGTTTCGTTAAGTACTTTGAAATCTAGTGACTTATATTTGTCGAGCTCAATGTAACGTTCTAAAACTCTAATTTCCTGCTTGACAACTTAGTTATATGGGAATGATTGTTATTATTTTGATCAGATTAATTATTTAATGTGGCTAGAGAATGGTTTTATGCTTCGTCGGTTCTTAAATATGACGTATATTGTGAATGGCGATGTGATGAGACATAATGATTTATATGTTGGATGAAAGAGAAATCATGATTTTCATGGGGGGTTTGTTATGTAGCCTGAGTCCAGGAATTTCATGCAGTCAGGTTATAATAAATGATGGAGGTATGCTATACTTTTCTGCTTGAACTGAATGTGATAAACATTTCATTTTGTGAGTGATGAACTACGAATGGCTTGATCCCTGTTTAGGGTACGTAGGTAGTCTAACGAAGAGGTTAGATGCAGCCATAAAGCTTACGAAAAATTATTACGTAGTTGGATCTTGAGTTATGCCTTGTACATATATCGGAGGCGGGATCTGTTAGATATACGGATGCTGGATGACGTTAAGCGTCGATCCTGGACGTATGTTGGGTTCGGGGCGTGACAATTTTAATGGTATCAGAGCAAATGATCCTACTCTGTAATATGCAGTGTTCTCGAGTTCTTGTTGGTGTGAATGATGATATGCATTATGGTTGCATGATTTCACAATTTTTGTGAATAAAGTGGCATGCATGTGATATATATGTGTGTGATACATATATGATTTACATTGTGATTGTGATGCAATTACCATGGTGATTATGAAATTCCGTTAATGTGGATTATGAATTTCATTGATATTGCATTATTTTATAAATTTTATTTATGTGCACTGCCTATATTGTCAATCCTTAAGAAATGCATTGGATTATTTGAACGTGAAGGAATTTACTAGAATATGAGCATTTGACTCAAGTTCTGGATAAATCTTAAATTGGATTGGTATTATGTTATGAGTTGTGAAAATATTTGAATGTAAAGTGATTGTGAACTGGTTTTTTGTTAAACAATAACAATGCTTGGAAAACCCTAAACCTTGATTCAGGTTTTTTGTTGGGTGGTCACTTTTATTAACTAAGTTTATCTTAAGTAAAAACACAATAACACTAAAGGTTGTTGAATAATCTTCAATCCATTGCATGACAAATTGAATATAATCTCGAAGAAACGTGTCACTCTGATCTTGCTTCCAGCATTTGAACGCCAACATACCTGCCCAAAGAACAAAATTTGGTGTGGGAAAAGAACAACTGTATATTCTTACACAAATAAATAAAAAAAGCAATTTAAGGACTTAGTTAAATATTTACTAAGTAGTTGTATTATGTACAGGTAATTTCTTGTGGTTGTGTACTTAAATGTACATGTGTAACATGCATACCTGCCCAACATCATAAGAGTGGCTTGAGGATTGGTCCCTGGTGATAAATTGAATACAGATCCATCAACAACACGTAATGCCTTGATCCCCATAACCCGCAAATCTTCATCAACTACCTTTCCGACCACGCATCCTCCATGGTAGTGCCAAAATGAGGCTACTGTATCTCGACAAAAGGTTTCAAGGGATGCATCATCTGACTGGTTCATTGGTAAAGGCGGTCCAAAAAGGTTGAAACCGTCTAGACCTGGCAAATCTCGAGCCTTATACGGTTTCAATGAGTTTGTTTTTAATAAATCACCCATTTTCCTCACGGCACTAACACAACGAGAAAGGTCTGCCTCCTGTGCAAAGTAGTTGAATTTGACATTTGGAGCAACTTTGACATCGTAGGATGACTGCAGTTTAAGAGAACCATAGGAAAAGGGTCCTGGAGATTTGACAGAAATTTGCCCGAAACTTGAATTTATGGTATTGGGAATGGTTGGACTAGGGAAAAGGCTAAAGATCTGAGTAGAATATGGCAAGCCGGAGTTAGTCTCTATGTAATAATCACCTGTGATACCAACAACCTGTGTAGTAGAAAGTTCTATTTGAAACGGGGGCAAAATGGTAACGTAATTACGAGGATTATCACGCATAAACTGCCCGATGTAAGGTTGTGGGTGAACAACTGGGATTTTAAGAGATGAAAGGTAAGATTTTGGGCCAACACCACTAAGGAGTAGAAGTTGAGGACTTCCAAGTGCACCTGCACTCAAGATAACCTCACCCTTACCACGTATCAATGCCCGATGAGACCTCCCGTTAGAATCACTGTATATGATTCCTTTAGCTGACAAACCTACATAAAATCGATTCAAATCCTTCAAATAGATCAAAAAGATTCTTTCTTTTTAACGCCATGATAGATTCAATTTTTGTTTTATGGAAATTTCGTTGAGAATGAATCCTATATATATTGATGGAATGAGGTATTAACCAATGACACATGACAAGCAAATATGAGCAATAAGTAAATTGAGCTACTCTCCGTATAGTCAATTGGTTTTATGGTTGAACCTCAACTTTCTTCAAATTTAAATGACCTATAATTGTATATATCAAATGCGTTTGGATACCTGATGCTTTGGAAGAGAAAATGATCCTCTCTACTGTGGCAAGAATTGCAACTCTCAGGTTTTTTGGATGTCCTTTATTTAGGTGTTCCACAGCTCCATGTCTTTTTCCACGATCGTCAAAGAGCGTAGCCGTGACTTTACTTCCCAGAATGTGATCCACAGTCAGTCCATTGTCTGGACGAACACCAGCTTCTACCATCGCATCTTTCACAACAGATTGCCAGTGTGATAAATTCGGACGGAATGCTACAGTGTTTTCAACCCATTCATATGAATTATTGACTAAGTTCATGTCCAATTTAATTCCTGATTTCTCGTAGAATTCACCGTCGGCTCTTGAGTATAAAGCAACATTGATCATACTTCCCCCGCCTAGGACCCGTCCCCTTAAATTAGCTACACCATCTTCTGATGTGAACCTCTGGGCCGGCGTCTTACCGTCATCTTCTTGCATGAAATTTGCAAAAGTCCCATTGGCAAGCAACACATTTGGATATGCTGATGGAATATTGCCCCTTTCTACAAGGAGCACGGAGTAGTTTGCAGATAAAGTTGTTGCCAACGGGCACCCTGCCGTGCCCCCTCCCACAACAATGTAGTCATATTCTTCTTGTATTGGTAGATCAGTTGCGTTACGTACAAATTTCAAGTAGCTAAAATCTACATTATATGAACAAAAGAGATGAGGAAAAAAGTTTATACAAGGAGAACTGTTTTTTATTAAATTTATTTGTCATGTAAGTTACTTTGAAAAACAAATGGGACTTTCAAACTATATTTACCAAGGTCATCAGATGGATTGGCGAATGAGGGAACCCCTGGTTGAGGGCATAACCCAAAAATGTACAAGAGCAATAATATAGTAGCAGCTGTTGATTTCTCCATATTGTTTTCGAAGCTAGATATACGTCTTTCTAAAAATAAAATATATATACAAAAAAATGGTTAGTTTCATGGCAGGTTTTTTCATATAGAAATAATAACATGCTTATTGATAATATCTGGTTATTATAAAAAAAAAAATTGAAATTTGGAGAACAAGTAATGAAATCATGGCCATGATTTAGTTGAGAACATTTCACAATGCTCATAGATGACTCATCGTTAACGATAAATTATTTTAAAGCATGCACATATATCATATCATAAACAAGAGACAAGCTTTACCTCAGACCAAAATATTGCCCTTGGTTTTGAAGCTATTTCCAATAACTCCTTAATCACAATGGATAGATCTTGATATGGAAGGACTCCGATTCCTTCTTATATAGATGCCCGGTAGGACCTGAAAATATGGTTGGTGCCAAATTTTAGCTAGGCATCTGTCGTTGTACGAATTTTATTTCTTCAGTTCTTATGAGTCCTAATTGGTTGGTTTTTAACAAAGGTAAAGCTGAAATATACCGTTATGTAAGACATGGAAGGTGGCGGTGATTAAATACTGACCAAGATACACGTGTTATAATAGTGGAGAAGTTACACATGTGTTATAATGAGTTTGGTCAACTAAATAATTGTCTCACAACTGTAGGAGAGGGCTCCACTATATGGGAGGGACTGATGTAAATTGGATTGTGGAACAGACTGAAAATCAAGTCGAAAGGCGCAAATCGAGCAGCAAGAATAAAGCTTTATAGATTAGTTTAAGTTTCCGTGTTTGATTCGGAATCATTACATGTTGTTTTAAATAGACTGACGATGCACATCAAACTCATTGCTATAAGGTGTTGACGTTTCGAAGAGATTGTTGTTTTTTATTTATTTGTTACTTGTTTAATTGTATTCCTTTTTAGTCTCCTAGAGTTTCTAGGGCTATATACACGAGGAGGTACCGTAGATAAAATGTTTAGCGTGTTATCTTATCAATTGTCATTCAATTTTGTTTGATTTACTTTATGATAAATTTCAGTAATGTTTTCTTTGGTTTATGTTCTCGAATGTGGAATTGTGGTCATTCATAACTTATCCAAACATATCAAAATTAATTTATAGTATTTTAATGCTTAAGTAGCTACGTAATTGATATGTATAGCTTGATGAAGTTCCTTCTAGCCCCTTATGCCCTTCTGCATTTTGGTGGTGACTGTTGTCCAATTTTACACGCCACTGTGGTCCTCGCAAACTTCCAAAATAGGTAGTTTTCGTTATCCAAAACACTGAAAAGTATTTTCTGTAGGGCCGACTGCTTTTATTCAAGATACACAAAACAAGTCGCATGACGACGAAAAACTTAGCTACTTTGATATGGGTCCAATTTTATAAGTCTTTTTTTATATAGGTTCAAAATTGGAGCTAAATCAAAAGTAAATACACAATTTTAGGCTCCAAAATTGAAGCTAAATCAAAAGTAAGTACAAAATTTGACCCATATCAAAAGTAAGTACAAAATTTTAGGCTCCTTTTTCCTTTTTTCTTTCTGATGAATCATCCCGCTAATGTTAGGAGATGAAAAGTAAACTTTGATCCATTGACAAATTGTTAGGAATGTCCGTACTACAAGATAGAGAATGCACAAAATACAGTTGAAAATAGACACCAAGAATTTACGTGGTTATCAATTTGTGTCTACGTCCACGGAACAACGATCAATCTTCACTATATGAAAATGATGAGTACAACATGAGTAGTCTTGCCAAGCAAAAGACAAGGCTTGATGGATACAAAAAAGTATAATAACGATTTCTCCCACACTAAACTTCACTCACACAATGTGTAGTGAAACACTCTCACTCTCAAACTTGAAGTGGAACAACTCTTATAATCCTCACTCTTTGAGTGGAAAACTCTGACTTCGGTTTCACCTCATAATACATACATGCACCCCTATTTATAATTGAGTTTTGCTGACTTATACACAAGCCCGCCAACTTAGGCTTGCATGACAGCCTCAAAATTATTCAAACAGCTAGAACTTTCTAGCTTATGCACTTCACCGACATAAACATTGCTAGAGGTATCTAGCATATTCATGCTATTTTCTTGTCATGGGGACACTTAACAAATGCTAGAATTGTTCAGTATGCTCCAACCACCTTATTTGCTTAATAAAATAATCTAAAATATTTATCATGGGCTGAACCATATACCAACACAAACTACCCCAAAAAAAATTTGCCACGGAAAGATGAGTGGCCACTAGCTGTGAGATTGAGATCGACGAAGGAAACTAACACGTTCCCATTTGCAATAAGTGATCCATTCTTAGGTGACTGCCATGTGCTCCTGCATGCACTCGCTGCTACCTACATTTACTGTAAATTTTGTTTAATTGTTTGTGTTTGGTCATCACCCCTAGAAAGGAGGTTTTAACAAAAATTGTCTTGAAATTTCATAACTCCTTGATTTGGGTTTTGAGATTGTTCACCGTCAATTATTTTGGTCATTCTGTAAAAAAAAATCATTAAATTGAAGGTATTTTTGTCAAATCAACCCCTCCACTTGAATTGGTGATCTTCAATATAACTAAGTTTTTCACAGAATGACCAAAATAATTGACAGTGGACAATATCAAAGACTATTTTGAATAAAAATCCACTAGAAAAGTTGTTTCATGTAGTTGTGTTGCAGTCCAAGTTAGGTTTTGATCGCCCTCTACATGGCTCCAAGTCTAAAATGTTATAGGGCTATAGGCTCTTTTATAGCCCAAAATGAAGAAAAAACCATCTCCAATGGAGGTCCAGGCCGAAGAAAAAATGAGACCCATTGGACCAAACTCTAGCCCATGGTCATCAAGCTAGGCATTTGAAGCCAGTCAGCCAGCCCGAAAGCTGGGTCTAGCTATCAGCAACGCACATGCTAGTTGACGTCATCTAGCCATTAGATTTGAGATTTTTTTTTAAGACGAAATTAAAAAAAAAAACTCTAATTTTTTTTCCTATAAATATCCAAGTCATTTCTCACATCTTTTTCACCATTCCATAGTATCTTACCTCATTTTATTTCAATTTTTCGGATTCTTTAAACTCCTATCCTTTTTTTTTTTTTTGAAGCAAAACAAACATAGCATTCCGAAAAATTAGAAAGATTACATAAATAAAGATAAGAAATATAAAGAGTTACTCATTTATAAATATGGTAGTTTAATTCAATTAACCAATAAAGTTAAAGAACAAACTTAAAAAACAATAAATTATTGAGGGGGCTAAAAAATAGCCTCATTCAGTTGGAGATGATATATAAATATAGTCTGACAGTGTTCATTAAAAAATAATTTTTTGCAAGACTATAATCTAGACGAGAGCTAAAGATGACCAATTCGGTTGGAGATGACCTTAGTATTTTTTGAGAATTCTTTATATTTCTCTCATTTTTACAACATTTTACAAAAAGACCGAAATGCTATATTGCTTTGAGCACTCACAACTTCTCCCTTCTAACTCGAAACCGTGTGCTTATGTCAATGGGTTATGTGGTAATTTAGGCTATTGTATATGTGCTGCATCGTTCAGTATATTAAATGGAACATGTCTAGATCCTTGGATGCTAGTCTAGTTTGAACACTTTTTTTTCCATCCAGTGTTAAGACGTCAACACTTACATGTAACTACTTTAAGATAAATATGAATTACAACCTCCTAATGTTGTTACAAATTTAGAGAGAGAGAGAGAGAGAGAGAGTTGCCTATAAAAAATTTAGAGATAAAAAGAGGGAGGGTTTATGACATTATTATCCACAGTCATGTACATGATTTAGCAAATTTTCTCCCTTCAGTATTTTTACGCAAATTATGATATTCATGGTTTGCGATTCAAAGAAATCCTCTTGGTAATTTATTTGATCTTCCATTAAAAGACAAACAAGTATTTTCAATTCTACGGGAAAATTGAGGGTTGTAATTTGTAGTCTTTCATTGAATGGTAATTCAAATTTTGTCACCAATCGTCGTAGCTAAACACATTTTAAGAATTAAAAAAAATAAATTAGGAGCCTATTTGAGACAACAAGGGATCAAAAACCAAAAAATGATTTTCACATACTCTTTTAGTTTCTCATATCTTTTTGTATAATTCTAATTATTAATTCTATTTGATTTATTCAATTTGACGGTCATAAATAACAAAGATATAAAATTATAAAATTGACATTTAATTTATTTATTTCCTTATAATAAGAGAAGAGAAATGGTATCATATATTGGACCAAACAAAGGGACGAAAATGTAAATAGACATTGCTTTTGAAAGAAACTATAACTACGAAACTATGAATCCCTTGGCCACGAGTCTCCCTCCTCTAGCAGCCAGTACTAGGAGTGGGTTCAGTTCGGTTTTTTTCCAAAATCGGAAACCGAACCAAAATTACTGTTCGGGTTGGTTCGGTTCGGTTTTCTATCGGTTTGTGTTCGGTTTGGTTTTTTCGGTCTCAGTTCAGTTTTCAGTCCGTTTTTTTTCGGTTTTTCCAACCAACCCCTACTAAGTAATGAATTTTTCTCATAATTTCTTTAATTTTAATGCATTTACATATGTGAAAAAAAAAAAGTAAACTCACACAACAAAACATAATTAAAAATGAAAAAGTTGCACGGATTTTTTTAAATCACTGTG
Organism: Malus fusca; assembly: GCA_035220775.1. Classification (NCBI taxonomy): domain Eukaryota; kingdom Viridiplantae; phylum Streptophyta; class Magnoliopsida; order Rosales; family Rosaceae; genus Malus; species Malus fusca. The sequence goes on along the minus strand of CM069061.1, from coordinate 7,169,237 downwards.
TAAAATGACTTGAAAATTTTCAGCGACTAGAAAAAATTTGTAACCACAAGGATTGTGGCCGACAACAATTTTTGAAACTGGCACTGATGGTATGTGGATCGTGTTCAATGGGGACAAAAATATAAATGTTTCTATATAAGTGTATTTATTCACAATTTTTAGAAGGGATTAGTGGTATTTTTCCTTGAAATCTTTATTGGAAGATGGTATTTCATCTAAATTTGCCTTACTTTTTAACTTTTAGGAGGTGTGGTGTTGTTGTATGCAGCATCCTATTGCGATCAAAGAAAAGATAAACTCCTATTCTTTATTTTGTCTAAAACAACTAAAACAGAAAGCTTTTCAAGTGCTATAGAATTTGTAGCATTTGTAGAATCTTCTTACACAAGTTTTGATGCAATGCAAATTTTGTTTCCTGGCAGTGTCCAGCAATGAACAAGAACGAGTTCCTTAACTTACCTGGAGATTAACAACTTTTAGCTGAGGGTTATCGGGCAATGACGGTCTCAGAGGATACTTCTCCTCCACATACTAATCCAAACACATTGTACTCGGAACAAAACTGATAGTACAAACAAACTGATAACATCAACAACTCCTTAATCAGTGAGTCATGAGAATCGCATGGACAAACATATATGGACCTCGAGTGCAACAGTAAATGCTCTTAACCAACTGACCTACAAGCCTATCCCTTTGTCCTATCCTTTTATTGTAAACTTGGCTATTGCCATATGCCTCCTATTTAGGGTACGTAGTAGAATATGAAGGTCTATGAATTCCTCCTTATGCTATTGTATTCCCCCGTTCATGTCTCTGTGTGTTGCGATAAAAAGTTGATTTAAATCACATTTATTAGTCATTTCTTCTTCAACTCACAGTGTCCTGAATTCAAACCACCCATTCTCCTTACTACAAAATATCGTTTGTATTAGGAAAAAATGCTAATTCAAAGGGTAAATTACACAAAACTACCTCAACTATTGGTGTCACGACATTTTCATACCTAATCTTTTTAAAATGACAATGTCATACCTCATTTTACGAATTTGTGCCAATGTCATACCTCCGTCAGTTTTTCTGTTAAGTGCTGATGTGGCTACATGCGGGATCCACTCACTAATAATTAAATATATTTTTAATAATTAAAAATTAAAAAAATAATTTTTTTTATTAAATCTCTCTCTCTCCCCATTTTTAATAGAAAGTCGTTCCTCCCCCCTTTCTCTCTTCCCCATCTTCCTGCAACCCAGAAAGAAAGAAAGAGGAAGAAGAAGAAGAAGGAAAAAAAAAAAACCCAACCCAACCCAGTTCGTCTCCCCCCCCCCAAACAAACCCAGAAAGAAGAAAAAGGAGGAAGAAGAAAGAAAAAAAAAACCCAAACCAAACCCAGTTCGTCCCCTCTCCCACCACAAACCCAACCCCCTGCAACCCAGAAAGAAGGAGGAGGAGGAGGAGGAGGAAGAAGAAGAAGAAAGAAAAAAAAAACCCCCAACCCAACCCAGTCCCCCCCCAACCCAAAAAGAAGAAGAAGAAAATAAAATAAAATAAAAGAAACCCAGTTCGTCCGTCCCCCTACCCCCACCCAACCTGCAGAATAAGAAGAAGAAGAAGAGAGAGAAAATAAAAAAAATAAAAAAAAAAGGAAACCCAATTTGTCCGTCTCCCCCCCCCCTCCCGCACCCACCCTCTTCCCTCCACATCAATTCCCCCCATTTTCTCTGCGCCCAGGTTCTCAACCTTTGAAATTGGCCTGGCAAAGGTTTCTCGATTCCACCTCAACGGGATCTGGGTTTTTTTTTTTTTTTTTTTTTTTTGAGTTGCAGGTAGTGGGTGCTAGGTTGGGTGCAGTGCGTGGGTGCAAAGGTGGGGGAGGTTGGGTGCGGAGAGTGGGTGCGGGGAGAAGAGGGGGTGGGGAGCGGAGAAGACAAATTGGTTTTTTTTTTTTTCTCTCTTCTTTTTTCTGGGTTGCAGTTGCAGGAAGGGGGAAGAAGATGAAGTTGGGGAGAAGAGAGAGAAGGGGGAGGAAGGGGACGAACTGAGTGTTGGTTTATTTATTTATTTTTTTAACTTTTCTTTATTATTTTAATATTTAAAAAATATTAAATGATTTTTTTTAGTTTTTAATAATTTTTTAATAGAAAATGGGCCTCGAATCAAGCCACATCAACATTTAACTGAGAAATTCATGCCAAGTTAACAGAAGGTATAACATTGACACAAATTCGTAAGATGATGTATGAAAATGTCGTGACACTAATAGTTGAGGTAGTTTTTTTGTAATTTACCCAAATTGTTTTTATTTTCATGTGGCAGAGATGAAAAGTGGGTTCGGCCCACTAATATACTTGCTGGTGGGCCTGGGCAAAGTAGTCCACTTTCTTCTTCTTCGATGAGAAATCCTCCCAAGAATTCCGAGTTCTCTGTTCTACTGTCCACTCGGTCAAACGAAAACTTCTCAGATTTTCTTCTCACCCCAATAATGGAAATTAAATAATAAAAAAATATTAAACCTGCTCTCCTTATGAATTCATGCAACAGAGCTAATGCAATTGGTGGAAAAGAACAAAACCCAGGTGGGTTTTTTGTAGGACTCATCGAAGTAAACACCCAGTTGAAGTGTTCCATACGAACATTGTGCCAAGCACTTTTCAGCTGTTGGATCGACGGAATTTTACTACTGCTAGGCTAACAACATAATTTCCGTTCATTCTCTATCATAAACGAAACACAAACATGAATCGATTTATCAATCACCAGATTAACATACTCCAAGAAACAGGAAAACAATCAGTCACAACTTACTCGCAAATCGCAATTAAAACGAAAGAAATTGAGAAATCCGGACTAGGCTACAAGCACGTCAAGTCAAGATCGGCAAAACATTTAATAAAACACCAAATCTGTCATATTTTCTGACCTTCCAAATATTCAAGTCCATAACAGAATGACCAAGCTGAAAACCGCAGATGAAATATGCACAAAGGGATACACCAAACGTACCTCCATCGCGAGAAAGATACACTGCGTTTTGTGATCGCATCTACACCAAGCGCTTCGTCTGACAAAACCATCACTATACATATAGGTATAGAAAATATCTAGCATAGCGTCTTCATCTCATTTCTCAAACAGACAATATTATACAATGACATTCAACTGGGTGTTTGCTTCGATGAGTTCTACAACAAGCTTAATCTGCTAGAAAAGCACAAAACCCAGGTGGGTTTTTTGTGCTGGAGCTCTGAAATGGCCAACTGCTTAGAGGAATTGGATAATGCAATTGGTGAGTTTTGAGTTTTTGTTAGATACCCATGTTTCCATTTGCCTTTGATAATGGCTGCATGTTTTAAATTTCATTTCTTTTTGTTACAATTTGGTTGGCCTGTAGTAGCTTACTAGATTTATTTTTGTTCTTTTTTTATGCTGTTAAATAGCAAAATTGCTTCAAAACTTTCAGGAATTGAGGTACCACCTTGAGAAGTCGTTCTTAGAGCAGGGCAGGGTCCTTTTGAAATTTGAAGCTCAGTGGAAAGATCTTAAGAAAGATCACAGCAGAGAAAACGAGCAGCGGCAGGTTCACCTGCAACAAATTGTATATTCTTATTGTTCTCTCAACTTAAATCAATTTAACTTTGGTTTTGCATATGGTGCATTTTCGTGTCAGTTTCATTGTGATCTGAATTTTAAGTTAGTGCATTGCCATTGGGATTTTTCACATTTGTTCAAGACTTCTAGTTGTTCCAGTACGTATTTGATGTTCAACAAAAATAAAAGGATCTATCGATACTCCTCTCCCGCTTGATTCTGCGTCAAACTTGTACAAAGTAATCTTTCCAAGAGAAAACTATGGTTGAACTGAGTTTTTAGTACTTTCCAAGCACAAAAGAAATAAATGAGTTTTGTTCTGAGATTTTTATATAGAAATTTGATCACACACCTTGTCAATCCAAATTTTATCTGAACATATTCCAATTAAAAGGCATAACTGAATATCTAGGGTTATTCTGTCATATCGGGACTGTATAGGTACATCTTTTGTTCGTGTCGAGGCAAATGCAGTGGTGGGTTAGCTTCTGTCAACCCATGGATGTTTAGTTGGTGTTGTAATCCTCATAATTCTTGCGGTTCCATTCCCTCATCACTTAGCTTTTGGGGCGAGTGGTTATCTAACATCGTATTAGAGTCTTGTTTGCAAGAGGTATTGGGTTCAAAACTTTTGATCTCGATGCTTGCTTCTATGCTGTTTGAATGGTGCACGGTCAGGCTGCACTTTTATGTTCTTTTTCTCCTACCATCTGTTTGTACCTCCACATGCATGTGAGGGAGGGTGTAAGCTTGGCATCCCTTGTTCACCCATTCCCTAACATCTTAAACTTTTGGGACCAGGGGCTGTGTAATCTGTATGTATGGTAGAAGAATCTGAATATGGCATGTTGTGTGCTTTCCCAATTAAAACTTCTTGCTGGGAGATTCAATCAATGGAAGAATATTTATTAGGCTTTGTTACAGTTATGATATGCGTCTAGCTCCTCCCCCCCCCCCCCCCCCCCCCCCCCTCCCCTCCCTCCTTCCCTCCTTATGATATGCCTTGTGTTTCAAAACACCCACATAGCTTCTGAAGTTCGTACTGGCTAGGTTTTGTATAACAAGGAGCTTGTTCTGTGTGTCGAGTCAGGCTCCATTTATATGACATTGGCAGTGGTGTAGTGTACAGTCTATTCGCTCTAACTTTGTTGTACTCAATTGATTTGTTCCAGTACATCTCATTTCTGATGGCCTTCTAACTGGATTATGTTTGTTTTACCCATACAGCAAACTATTGACGAGAAAGATGACAAACTGAAAAATTTAAAGGATGAGTACGGTGTTCATGTTTACAATGCTGTGACAACTGCCTTGCTGGAATTGAATGAGTATAATCCCAGTGGTAGGTACGCAATACCAGAATTATGGAACTTTGAGCAAAAGAGGAGGACCTCACTGAAGGAGGGTATCTCAGCTTTACTGAAGCAGTTTGAACTCCAGAAAAGGAAAAGAAGCTGACGGTCCGTATATTGCAATTTGACTTGCTATATAAAAATGGATGTTGAATTAGGTAGAGCTCTTAGCTGGATCATTACACATGACACTCATGACCTTACATATTTGAGCCTTACACTTGGCAATATTAGCACAAGTGAATACACTATTAAACACATGACATATTCGCTAATACTAATCAGCTCACTGCTTATAATTCAACAATACTATCCAATAGCATATTATGTAGGGTATTTGTAATCAAGTGCACTAATTGTTGGAATGGAAAATTTCGGGTACTCTCATGCTCCAACAACTATCCTAGCGTTGTGGTAGGCTCCACGATACATCTTCGCTTGTCATCAATGTGGGAAATGGGGACGGCAAGAACCCACATTGATAAAAAATAAAATAAAAAGCTTATTTTTTACGAATGAAATATTTGAAATCGTTGTTTGGATGCTGCGCATGAAATATGACTACATTTTTCTTAGGGTAAATTACATAGTAACCCCTCAGGTTTGAGCTCTATTGCAATCTCATACAACATCTTTAAAACATTTCACTTTCATACCTCAAGTACTATTTTATTTCAATTTCATACAACCGTTAGATTTTCCATCCATGGATCTGTTAAATGATGACGTGGCTGCCACATATATGACACGTGGCTGCCAAATGTCTGCCACGTGGCAAATAAAATATTTTTTTAATTTTTTTTTTTTAAAAAAAATCTGCCACTTTTTTTTTTTTTTTTTTTTTTCTCTTTCTTCTTCTTCTCTCTCTTTCTTCTTCTTCTTCTCTTTCTCTTTCTTCTTCTTCTGGGTTCGGACCTTCCTTTTTTTTTTTCTTTTTTTTTTTTTTTTCTTCTTCTTCTTCTTCTCCCTCCTCCTCCTCTTTCCTCTTTTCTTCTTCTTCTTCCTCCTTCTTCTTCTGGGTTCGGTCCCTTTCTTTTCTTCTTTTTTTTTTTTTTTTTTTTTTTTCTCTTTCTTCTTCTCTCTTTCTCTTTCTTCTTCTTCTGGTTCGGACCTTCTTATTTTTTTTTTTTTTTCTTCTTCTTCTTCTTCTCCCTCCTCCTCCTCTTTCTTCTTCTCTTCTTCTTCTTCCTCCTTCTTCTTCTGGGTTCGGTCCCCTTCTTTCTTTTTTTTTCTTTTTTTTTTCTCTTTCTTCTTCTTCTCTTTCTCTTTCTTCTTCTTCTTCTTCTTCTCTTTCTCTTTCTTCTTCTTCTGGTTCGGACCTTCTTTTTTTTTCTTCTTCTTCTTCTTCTTCTTCTTCTTCTTCTCCCTCCTCCTCCTCTTGTTTTTTAACGAAAAGGACCGAACCCAGAAGAAGAAGGAGGAAGAAGAAGAAGAAGAAGAAAAAAAAAAAAAAAAAAAAAGAAGGTCCGAACCAGAAGAAGAAGAAAGAGAAAGAGAAGAAGAAAGAGAAAGAGAAGAAGAAGAAGAAGAAAGAGAAAGAGAAGAAAAAAAAAGAAAAAAAGAAAGGGACCGAACCCAGAAGAAGAAGAGAAGAAGAAAGAGGAGGAGGAGGGAGAAGAAGAAGAAGAAGAAGAAGAAAAAAAAAAAAAAACAAAACAAAAGGTCCGAACCCAGAAGAAGAAGAAAGAGAAAGAGAAGAAGAAAAAGAAAGAGAGAGAAGAAGAAGAAAGAGAAAAAAAAAAAAAAAAAAAAAAAGTGGCAGATTTTTTTTTAAAAAAAAAAAATTAAAAAATTATTTTATTTGCCACGTGGCAGACATTTGGCAGCCACGTGTCATATATGTGGCAGCCACGTCAGCATTTAACAGATCCATGGATGGAAAATCTAACGGTTGTATGAAATTGAAATAAAATAGTACTTGAGGTATGAAAGTGAAATGTTTTAAAGATGTTGTATGAGATTGCAATAGAGCTCAAACCTGAGGGGCTACTATGTAATTTACCCTTTTTTTTAATTTTGCATGATATGACTACATTTTAATTTTTTTTTTCTCATCAATTTGAACGGCGTCAGAATGCTTGGAAAACCCTAAACCTTGATTCAGGTTTTTTTGTAGGTTCCTATCGAAACTTTAACGATTTGGTAGGTCTTGACCGAATGGTTAAGTTATTTCAGTGGATATGTGCCAAAATATTGAATCCTTACATTTGTCACAGACTCACGTACTCTAAGGCTGGAGCTTACTGAAAATATGCACAGCTTCGGTAGGTACTTGTTGAAACTACATACAGTTTTGACAGATGCCTGTTGAAACGTGTACAGTTTTGGTAGATACATGCTGAAACTTTGTGTGGAGAGTGTGGACTATGTGATTAGTTTGGGTAAGGTGGATGTTCTCTAAATTATTTAGGGTTGTCTTGATAGGATGACACCACAAATTCTATCCCAAAAAACAAATCATGTCCAACATTAAACCAGCCCCTTGACTGCTATGAAAAACACAATTGGACTTCAAAGTAGGACAATTCACAAATTTCACCCAATTGAGCACGTCTAGCTCAAAGTTTGAGTTAAATAGGTAAATTGATAATACAATGAATAGTGGGACATGTTGGGGTGAGTTTTAAATGGATCAAATTGAAATACAATGAATACTGAGACATGTTTATTCACACTCAATGTTTTATTGAATGCACCATACATGCTGAATACACTCTGCATCTATCTTTTCAATTACAATTCTAAAAGAAGAAACAACTGATATTACTAATGTGCCTTTAGATTCGATTTTTAATTATTCTTTCCGTCCTACCACTTGAGTCTTGAGTTACATCATGACCTTATTAACTAAGTTTATCTTCAGTAAAAACACCGTAACACTAAAGGTTGTTGAATAATCTTCAATCCATTGCATGACAAATTGAATATAATCTCAAAGAAACGTGTCACTCTGATCTTGCTTCCAGCATTTGAACGCCAACATACCTGCCCAAAGAACAAAATTTGGTGTGGGAAAAGAACAACTATATATTCTTACACAAATAAATAAATAAAAAAGCAATTTAAGGACTTAGTTAAATATTTACCAAGTAGTTGTATTATGTACAGGTAATTTCTTGTGGTTGTGTACTTAAATGCACATGTAACATGCATACCTGCCCAACATCATAATGCACATGTAACATGCATACCTGTCCAACATCATAATGCACAAGTAACATGCATACCTGCCCAACATCATAAGAGTTGCTTGAGGATTGGTCCTTGGTGATAAATTGAATACAGATCCATCAACAACACGTAATGCCTTGATCCCCATGACCCGCAAATCTTCATCAACTACCTTTCCGACCAGGCATCCACCATGGAAGTGCCAAAATGTGGCTATATCTCGACAAAAGGTTTCAAAGGATGCATCATCTGACTGGTTCAACTACCTTCCGACCAGGCAACCCATTCATATGAATTATTGACTAAGTTCATGTCCAATTTAATTCCTGATTTCTCATAGAATTCACTGTCGGCTCTTGAGTATATACCAACATTGATCATACTTGACCCGCCTAGGACCCGCCCTCTTACATTAGCTACACCATCTTCTGATGTGAACCTCTGGGCCGGCGTCTTACCGTCATCTTCTTGCATGAAATTTGCAACAATCCCATTTTGACGCAACACATTTGGATATGCTGATGGAATATTGCCCCTTTCTAGAAGGAGCACGGAGTAGTTTGCAGATAAAGTTGTTGCCAACGGGCACCCTGCCGTGCCCCCTCCCACAACAATGTAGTCATATTCTTCTTGTAATGGTAGATGAGTTGCGTTACGTACACATTTTAAGTAGCCAAAATCTGCATTATATGAACAAAAGAGATGAAGTTACTTTGAAAAACCAATGGGACTTTCAAACTATATTTACCAGGGTCATCTGATGGATTGACGAATGAGTGAACCCATGGTTGAGGGCAGAATCCAAAAAAGTACAAGAGCAATAATATAGCAGCAGTTGTTGATTTCTCCATATTGTTTTTGAAACTAGATATAGTTCTAGCTATCCTGAAAATAAAATATATACGAAAAAAAAAAGAGTTAGTTTCATGCCAGGTTTTTTTATATAGAAATAATAACATGCTTATTGATAATATCTGGTTATTGTAAACAAAATAATTGAAATTTGGAGAACAAGTAATGAAATCTTGGCCATGATTTAGTTGAGAACATTTCACAATGCTCATAGATGATCGTTAACGGTAAGTTATTTTAAAGCATGCATAGATATCATAAACAAGAGACGAGATTTACCTCAGACCAAAATATTGCCCTTGGTTTTGAAGCTATTTCCAATAACTCCTTAAGCACAATGGATAGATCTTGATATAGGAGGACTCTGATTCCTTCTTATAGTGCGTTTGGTACGCGGGACGGGACGGGACGGAACGGGACGAGGCGTTCCGTCCTACGTTTGGTACGCCTAAAACGAGTGGAACGCGCTGTTCCACGGGACAAGTTTTGGATGATTTTTCGTTCCACCTCCCCCCTGGAACGAACTCGTTCCACATCCGTGGAACACAAAATTATAACATTTCTGTCTCCTTCTTCTTCCTCCTCACTTCCATCCGAGGGCATGGAACCTTCGTCCCGTCCCGTCTGCGTACCAAACGCACCTAGATGCCCGGTAGGCCCCTGAAAATATGGTTGGTGCCAAATTTTAGCTAGGCATCTGTCGTTGTACGAATTTTATTTCTTCAGTTCTTATGAGTCCTAATTGGTTGGTTTTGAACAAACGTACAGCTGAAATATACAGTTATGTAAGACATGGAAGGGGGCGGCAATTAAATACTGACCAGGATACACAACGCAATGCATTTATCCGGTTCGCCCAATTTGGTCCATGAAGTTGGCAGGCATTTTTATTATTATAGTGGAGAAGTTACACATGTGTTATAATGAGTTTGGTCAACTAAATAATTGTCTCACAAGTGTAGGAGAGGGCTCCCCCGAGAGACTGATGTAAATTAGATTGCGGAACAGACTGAAAATCAAGCAAGAATAAAGCTTTATAGATTAATTTAAGTTTCAGTGTCTGATTCGGAATCATTACATGGTGGTTCAAATAGATTGACGATGCACATTAAACTCATTGCTATAAGGTGTTGACGTTTTGAAGAGATGGTTGTTTTTTATTTTATTTTTTGTTACTTGTTTAATTGTATTCCTATTTAGTCTCCTAGAGTTTCTAGGGCTATATACACGAGGAGGTACCGTAGATAAAATGTTTAGCGTGTTATCTTATCAATATTCATTCAATTTTGTTTGATATATATACTTTATGATAAATTTCAGTAATGTTTTCTTTGGTTTATGTTCTCGAATGTGGAATTGTGGTCATTCATAACTTATCCAAACATATTGATGAGTAGATTTTATATTATATATTTTACCCTAATCTTAGTATATTTTGGTTAATATATTGGAAGAATTTTGATACTTTGAATTGTATTTTCAATATAGGACTTTCGACTTCCTCTGGAGCAAAACAGGACCAGATGGACGAATTTTGGAGTAATTCCAGTTGGAGGACGTTCGTGTGTCACTTAGCTTGATTGTATCAAAATTTGGGATTTTTTCACCAAGCGGTTATTTTCTGGCGATGGAAAAAAGAAGCAGTGCGCAGTGCTGAAAAATGACGTTTTTGGGCTTAAATTGCGTTTTTGGAGCCCAAGATAACATCGGATGGGTTCGTGGCCTTCTGGAGAAGTGTTCAGAATAGTCTAAACATTAAACCCAGCTATATTGGGCCAGTTTTGGAGCAGCTTATGGGTCCAAAACGTGGCTGTTCAGATTTTAGACGAATTTTACCATTTAATTTAGGGTTATGTTTCCTAATTTATTGGTTTTTTATTAATTTTTTAGTTTCCTAGGGTTTGTGTGGGGGCTTAGCAGATATATTGCTTGGCCGTCTACAGTTTTTCGCTACGCTTTATTTTATGCAATTTTGGAGACAGAGAGAATTGTTAGGGTTTTGGAGAGAAGGTGTTTTCAATCCTTTTCTTGAATATTTTTTCTATGATTTCAATTATGAATATGCGGAACTAATTTCTTTTGCTAGGGCGAAGCCTTGAGCCTTAGCATGAATATGTGATTTTTATTTAATTGCTTATGATTGATTGCATGCATACTTTGAATTGTTAACCACCGGGATAAAAACTATCTAATTGTCTTAATGCCTGATCACCATTAGGATCTTTAGAAAAGTAATTTGATGCAATTTTGGTCGGAATGTTCCCTGAAATTGACGCTGACTTCTTGTGATTAATAATTGTAATTTCATTTAGGATGAATATCACGTCTTAAGGATTGCATGGTTTTTCAAAGGATTTTCATAAAGCATAATGAGTCTTTCATGTTCAGATTTGATCCGAACGTCCGGACGGGTTGCATGTTAGATATACGTTCTATGTTGGAGGTTCCAAGTAGAATATGAATTAGGAAAATCTAACCTTCAAAGTGGTATGTGTAGATCATAAGTAATTGGTAAAAGTTCATAGGATTGCTAGGTGATGGTGGAACCCTAGTGCTTTCTCATTTTGATTTCTCCCAAAAACTGTTTTCTTTTCTCTCTAGCTCTAATATTGCAGATTATTTAGTTTAATTCATTAATTTCGTTTTTACTTTAATTAGGTTATAAACTCAATCACCTAAACTTCTACTTTACAATAATTAAATGGAATCTGATTAGTTTCGAATTATTTAATAATCTCTGTCGAGACGACCTTGCGAGATCCGTTTATACTACAATAACCTTGTGATTCTTGCAAGTAAAATAGGAGATTTAAGCCCGTTCACATGAGTAGTAAAAATCCTATCACATATCAAAATTAATTTATAGTATTTTAATGCTTAAGTAGCTACGTAATTGATATGTATAGCTTGATGAATGCGACAGGCCGGTATCCTCTGAATCGATGTACATAATTCCATATATGGAATTGTGCAAGTTCAGCGTTCAAACTAAACTCTGTTATTTAGAAGCAGATGAGCTGCTGCTGGGCAAAGATGGAGGCATTGCCACCGGCCAAGTGGAAGGTGGTTATGATAGACCTGAATAGGGTTAGCTCAGGACAAGGATTACTGAAAACAATATAGCAGACGTTTGAAGTATTTAATTTAGAAAAGTATAATTTAACAGGATAGATCCTTCATTTCTCGGGGACTCTCTCGTTTCTCAGGAGGTCTGATGCAGATATGAATAATACGATGTTTTTTTAGTTTAGCTATCAATGGAAAAGTCAACCAAAACAATTCTATAAATATTACTAATTCAAATTAATTACATGATTGTCACTTAATTCTGCCATATTTTCGACCGAGCAACTTTTTCTTGCAACCGATTGATCAAATTTTCCGGAGACCAATATGACCTTCAAATTTTCAGGCGATCGACAACTTTTTCCAGTTTCAATTTCACTCTCTAACAATAACCTTCAAGAGAACATGCTAAGTAATGAATTATCTCATAATTTCTCTAATTTTATTGTATTTACGTACATATGTGAAAAAAAGTAAACTCACACAACAAAACATAATTGAAAATGAAAAAGATGCACGTATTTTTTAAAGTCACTGTGTAAAAATGACTTGAAAAATTTCAGCGACTAGAAAAAATTTGTAACCACAAGGACTATGGCTGACAACAATTTTTGAAACTGACACTGGTGGTATGTGGATCGCGTGCAATGTGAACAAAAATATAAATGCTTCTATGTAAGTGTATTTATTCACAATTTTTAGAAGGGATTAGTGGTATTTTTCCTTAAAATCTTAATTGAAAGGTGGTATTTCATCTGAATTTGCCTTACTTTTTAACTTTTAGGGGTGTGGTGCTGTTGTATGCAGCATCCTATTGCGATCAAAGAAAAGATAACTCGTATTCTTTATTTTGTCTAAAACAACTAAAACGCTAATTCATGTGCCTCTGTCTGTTGCTATAAAAAGTTGATTTAAATCACATTTATTAGTCTTTTCTTCTTCAACTCACGGTGTCCTGAATTCAACCCTCTCATTCTCGTTGATGTAAAATATCGTTTGTATTAGGAAAAAACGCTAATTCAAATTGTTTTTATTTTCATGTAGCAGAGATGAAAAGTGGGTTCGGCCCACCAATATACTTGCCGGTGGGCCTGAGCAAAGTAGTCCACTTTCTTCTTCTTCGTTGAGAAATCCTCCCAAGAGTTCCGAGTTCTCTGTTCCACTGTCCAGGTCAAACAAACACTTCTCAGATTTTCTTCTCTCACAAAACCCAGCTCTCTTCTCACCCCAAAAATGGAAATTAAATAAATAAAAAATATTAAACCTGCTCTCCTTATGAATTCATGCAACAGAGCTAATTGGTGGGCTGAGGAATCGAAGCCCCCTTCACCTCACCGCCCTCAATTTCCATCACAGTCACATGGTTGACTGTAAATTCTGCTTCTTTCTTCAATCTGCTTTTGCTTTCTGCCCAATTGTCAAAAGCACTTTTTTTGCATGTGGGATCTTCTAATTCCCAGAAAATTGCAGTTTCAGAGATCCCCAGATTCCCCACAAGCTTAATCTGCCAGAAAAGCACAATACCCAGGTGGGTTTTTTGTGCTGGAGTTCTGAAATGGCCGACTGCTTAGAGGAATTGGATAATGCAATTGGTGAGTTTTGAGTTTTTATTAGATACCCATGTTTCCATTTGCCTTTGATAATGGCTGCATGTTTTAAATTTCATTTCTTTTTGTTACAATTTGGTTGGCCTGTAGTAGCTTACTAGATTTATTTTTGTTCTTTTTTTATGCTGTTAAATAGCAAAATTGCATCAAAACTTTCAGGAATTGAGGTACCACCTTGAGAAGTCGTTCTTAGAGCAGGGCAGGGCCCTGTTGAAATTTGAAGCTCAGTGGAAAGATCTTAAGAAAGATTACAGTAGAGAAAACGAGCAGCGGCAGGTTCACCTGCAACAAATGGTATATTCTTATTGTTCTCTCAACTTAAATCAATTTAACTTTGGTTTTGCATATGGTGCATTTTCGTGTCAGTTTCAATGTGATCTGAATTTTATGTTAGTGCATTGCCATTGGGATTTTTCACATTTGTTCAAGACTTCTAGTTGTTCCAGTACTTATTTGATGTTCAACGAAAATAAAAGGATCTATAGATACTCCTCTCCCGCTTGATTCTGCGTCAAACTTGTACAAAGTAATCTTTCCAATAGAAAACTATGGTTGAACTGAGTTTTTAGGACTTTCCAAAGGCAAAAGAAATAAATGAGTTTTGTTTTTATATAGAGATCACACACCTTGTCAATCCAAATTTTATCTGAACATATTCCAATTAAAAGACATAACTGAATATCTAGGGTTATTCTGTCATATCGGGACTGTATAGGTACATCTTTTGTTCGTGTCGAGGCAAATGCAGTGGTGGGTTAACTTCTGTCAACCCATGGATGTTTAGTCGCTGTTGTAATCCTCATAATTCTTGCGGTTCCATTCCCTCACCGCTTAGCTTTTGGAGCGAGTGGTTATCTAACATCGTATTAGAGTCTTGTTTGCAAGAGGTATTGGGTTCAAAACTTTTGATCTCGATGCCTGCTTCTATGCTGTGTGAATGGTGCACGGTCAGGCTGCAATATTATGTTCTTTTTCTCCTTCCATATGTTTGTACCTCCACATGCTGCCCATGCTGCATGTGAGGCAGGGTGTAAGTTTGGCATCCCTTGTTCACCCATTCCCTAACATCTTAAGCTTTTGGGACCAGGGCCTGTGTAATCTGTATCTATGGTAGAAGAATCTGAATGTGGCATGTTGTATGCTTTCCCAATTAAAACTTATTGCGGGGAGATTCAATCAATGGAAGAATCTGAATATGGCATGTTGTATGCGTCTAGCTTCAACCCCCCCCCCCCCTCCCCTCTTCCCTCCCTCCCTCCTTATGATATGCCGTGTGTTTCAAAATACCCCATTCCATCAAGTCTGTTGTGTTTCTGTTAACCAAGTTGATGTGGCATTTACGTGGAAAAATTTTATGGACATTTTGTTATATTTTTATTATCTCATTTCCTTATTGTGTTTCTTTGTGGTATTTAATGGTGTTGAATGTACTTCCCTAAAGCGTTTGAATATAACACTTTTGTCAGCATCGATTTTTCTAATATTCGATGTCATTTTCAAAGACCCCAGATCTGTTTAGCAAGCTTCAAAGTTCATGTTATAGTGACAAATTCCCCTTCAACACTTTGTCGGAAAATAATCGAAGGGGCAGACAAGTTTATGTGGCTGCTTAAAATGGTTGAAACCCCCCAAAATTAAGAGAATAAATATGTACCTATTTATTTAGAAAATCAGACACACAAGAGAGCAGGAATGGAACAATGTGTAGCCCAGGTCATCTCAGGCATAAAAAAATAAAAAAATCATTTCTGGCTGTATGTTTTAGCTTTTTAACCCAGCCTACTCCACTACCACTCAATTCTACTGTTCTTTTCTCCCCTTGTGTACTACTGATAGATCAACCGCCAAAGATCGTGAATGGTCTGCATTCATTAGCTGTTAGCTTCTATACTACTCCATTGGAAAATGATTTTAGGGGATAAAATGAGTTTCAAGAAATAAACTCATGGCTAGTCGATTGGAAAATGGCTAAGGCATTCATTAGTCGCCAAATGCCCCAAAGGCATAACCCTTTCTGCTGTCGTGTACGCCTCCGCCCTATTTTTTGAGGAAGGGTGTAAACCTCTTATGCAATGACTATTACTAATATATTTGTGCTGTGTTCCAGGCCTAAACAACAGTATTAGGTATACAACTTCAAAATATTAAAATAACAGTAAGAAGCTGGAAGAAAACCCCTTTATCCCTCTGAAAGATCGTCTGAAAACATTGGAAGAAAATTCCTTTTAGGTGTCCTGTATGGGAATTTGGAAAAACTCTTCACTGCAACCCATGATATTTCTGAAGGAAAACAGTGCCTTGGACAAGATTTCGGCAACAACACACTAGCTTGGAGGAGGTTTCAGTTTCATCCCACTAGTTTAGAGGAAGCTTTATTGTTTTTACCTCTCTCTTTTCACATTTCTTCTTCATTTTTCTAGTGTTATTTGGTCTGTTTTTTTTGTGATTATTTGGAGCTTTTCTTTGCTAGTCTATTTAGCAGGTCTATGACGTTTCACTCCTATTATTTTGATGTGCTGATATTTTGTTCTGCTGAAAAGATATTTGGTATGGGGTTGATTATTACAGTTCAAGGCATATGCTTTGTGTCCACCTGCACTTCTGAAAACACCAACTCAGATTACGTCGATCACTGCATGCACTTGTTATTTCAAAATTAATCTCGAACGGTAGACAACAGTTATGTACTGCATGTCCGCAACCTTTCAGGGTATCCATGGAGACTTTTATCCCTGCACGGTAGAAGAATCCGAAAATAGCTGTTAGTTATCAAATTCAACCAATGGGAGAATATTTATTATGGATTGAGTTTACGTCAATCCGTGGATGCATTGCATGTTGTTGTATTCAATGTATTGTTGTTCATGTCAAAGTTAATCACCTTCTTTCAGGGTTTCTCAATACCATCAAATGGGACAGAGCACTATGCTTCTGCAAATCCGAATGCTGCCTCGTGGAGTAACACTAGTGCTCGGCCGGCTGGAAATGCTGCTACTCGTCCTTCTGGAAACGGTACTCCGAAACTGCATTGTGAGGTATGCAATATTTATTGCGACACCAAGGATGTACTCAACAAGCATAAACAGGGAAAAAAACACAAGATGAATTTGGATAAGTTGAAGGGCAAAAAGATCCCTGGAGAAAACAGTAAGAGGAGAGCAGCTGATCAACCTCCGGAGGATTTAGAAACTAAGAGAAGGAAGGTTCTTGAAAGCGGGGCAGCACCCGACGCTTTAAGGACTTGCGCTTTATGTAATGTGGTCTGTCTTACTGAGACGGATTTCAATAATCATCGCTCCGGACAACGGCATGTTGAGGCCGCTACTGCGGCGAGGAGGCATGGTGCTGGAACCAGTGGAGCAAGCAGCCACTGGCAGTCGCAGTGGAGATATCAGGATTGGAATTCATAACTAGTAGGACTGCAGTGAGGCTCTGAGCTTCATAACCAAATTATTTTTTCTTACTTTTTGTAACTAATTGCCTAAAAGATTCTAAATCTCAAACTTCAGACCCATTTGGTAATCATTTCAATTTCCGGTCCAAGTTTTCATTTTTTTGTGCTACAAATAGAGGAAAAGTATGCGGATATGGAAAAAATGATGGAAGAAATGTGTCGGGAATGATGCACAAACAACAACAAAGCCTTTTCCCACTAAGTGGGGTCGGTTATATGAAATCCTAGAATGCCGTTGCGTTCGGTCATTTGTTATGTCTTCCGTTAGATCCAAGTACTCTAAGTCTTTTCTTAGAGTCTCTTCCAAAGTCTTCTTAGGTCTTCCTCTACCCTGGGACCCTGATCCTTTGTCTTGAGATCGCTTCTAACCGGAGCAAGCATCTTCTAACCGGAGCAAACATCTTCTGTCTCGGGAATGATACACTAAATGAAAATTAAAAACCTCACCTTCAAGGTTTGGTTTTCAACTGGTCTCCTTCCTTTCTCCATCCTCCCTCCCTCCATCTTTGTTCGTTATAATTTCTCCCATATACTTCCCGTCTTTATCTAGCACAAAAAATGAAAACCGAAAACCAAAACGAAATGTTTTTCAAACAGACGATTGAAACAAAAGGCCAAACCTTGAAGTTGAAGCTCAACCAATTTGAGAGGAGGAAATTGGCTATCGCGTAAGGTATCCAAAAGCTTTACGAATCCGAAGATGTTTGTCCTGTGAAGTACAGAAGAAGATGGAGAATAACTTCACCATACACACAGCCCCAACCCCACCCATGTGCCGGTTTGGTATTGATTTGACCCATTTGGAGTCATGGGTTCACTAATCGGAAGCTTCCCCTTCATCATATGTTTCGAGATTTAGGCGCTCTTCTTTTAACCGTCTGCACTTTCAAATATAATGTTTTACTCATTCGTTTGCAAACTCTTTTTGAAATGGATCGGAAATTTCCCATTCAAGTTTTTTTCTAATGAAAATGTTTGTCTTTCAATTACTTTGGAAAGGGAACGAATCGTCGGCCTTTCCTAATTCTGATTCATTTTTCCAATCTCTTCGTCGTTCGGGCAAACCCCGAAATCTTACAAATGCTTTTGCTTATCCATGATAAACACAATCATGTAAAGTTTGTTGAATTAATCTAAAATTAGCAAAATGCCAAGTGAAAGAAACCAAATGAACAAAACAAGATTATTACAAATACACATCTCATGCATATATATATAAATATATAATGATGATATGAATATATTACAACTTTAATTTTAGCAAAATATTAATATGGTGCGGGCTACAAATTCTCTGCAGCCGCCTCAACCTCTCCTCCTCCTACAAATATAATTCCCAAATTACCCCTTGCACTTGGTTACTTTGTTATACCCATATTACTACTCATCACACCCACTCGCAAAAGTCACACCAAATCCCACCATCAAAATGTCAAACTTGCCCCTGAAACACTCTCACATTCTCCAACACCCCCAGTCAAAAACAGCATCTAGTAGAAAAAACTTTAAAGTGGCGGGAAAATCATAAAAAATATGTTTGACTTTTGGGGGTGGTTTTTCAGACTCTGAAGTTCTTGCCGGTGAATGTTTGACCGAACTGCCAGTTGGCCGGGACGATGTTCCAGGAGGTGGAGGTGCGTCGGTCACTGCCTGTGACCCGGAAGGACAGTGACTGACCAACCAGAACGGAGTTCGACTGCCAGTTCTGGCCCCAGTTGCGGCTCATGCTCATCCAGCCAGTTTTGGCGCCCTTCACGCTGACCCGCACGATATCCCCTGCGCCCGCGACGTTGCTGATCAGAACCAGGTTGAAGTAACGGAAGCCGTTGATCGTGAACCTGATTCCTCCCCGCTTCCGGCATGGCACCCTGCGGAAAAAAGTCAAAAAACGTGAGGGTAAATTCGGCCTTGGGAATGTTAACGTGGATCGCGGACCGCGTTTTATGGTGGGCGCTAATAAATGAGCCAATCAAAATTGAACACTAAATTGGTCTTTTCACATTGAACGACGAGTCTCGGACTTTTGGGGACTGTGCTTTGGTATGGTCTCTGGTTTTTCTACGTAGGAAACTGTGAACTATTTGTAGTCGTATGATTTACTGGTAAAAAATGTACGTACGGTGCAGATCTTGTCGTAGACCAAAAAGACCATAATCCAAGATAAAGAGGTAGGTTTGGTGGCTAATGCAAGTTTAGTGGAACCATAAGTCAAAAGTTTATTTATAATTTGAAATGTTAATAACAACTCTATTTTTTAAGACGTTGAACTCGACTTAAACTTGGATAACAGGGCAGACGCACAACACTGACTAACAGACTTAACCGACATTTGCATCACAGCTTTCTTAAACCTCATATTACGAGGCTCACAATTTACACAAGCGATGCAAACATTGTTTTGCAATACAACATGTCAGACAATCTGATAAAATACTTTTACATTGCACGAGGAGGACGCGCATGCGAGCTAGTGGATAAGAAAAGGCCTAGAGTTAGGCCAAAGGATGACATAATAGCAACTGAGACACTTTCTTGAAATCTAGTAGCATATGTTAAAAACTAGGGTTTTTTGGGGGGTTAAATATTCCTCATGCCATGCCCATTAATTTGCTTTCAGCATTTGGGACCAATTGGGAAAAATTCAAACTTTTGAAAGTGACCAATAAACGACCAAAGAACCAAAAATTAACTAACCCATTAACTACCATCAGAAAGAATCAACTAAAAATATCAAGAATTTGGGGCAACAAGTCAATTTCAAGTGAGCTCTTTCCACATGATCATTAAATAGATTGATTGAATTTTCTACAGTGTTTCGAGTATCAGATAGTTCGAGCGTTTTAAGCATTTGATATTTGTTCAAAGATATAAATAAAAACGATTAAAAAGTCCAGAACATTACTCAGAATACCATAGACATTCTACAAAAGCAATTAAAAATCAGACCAGGATCCAACTCACTTGTACCACAAGTGTGACCCACAAGACTGAGAAAGGTTAGAAAAAGCTTTAAAGGAGAAAAGGAAAAGTAGTCTAATTTGTTTCATATGAAAAGAAATTATATTAGAAATTTGATATCCTATTGGATAGAGTGTTAGATTTATATCATGTCTCTCGGATTTGAAACTCTTATTTTCTAAATTATTGTAAAAAAATTGAACTTTTTCTCCTTCCTTTTGATAATAGTAAATTAAAAAAAAAATGAAAAAGAAACACTCACACTACCAATATTGGGAGTGCAAAAGTTAGTGGCAATGATGGAAAATAGATGGATTTCCAGTACAACTATAAAGCAAAAAGTGGTCTAATTGGAAATTCCGGAAACTGCATTTTCATTGGGCTAAAAAGTTACAAGTATTGTTTTATAACAATGACATCTAATGGCATACGTAAATTAGGTCAATTAGCTCTTTCAAGTCACAGTCAAATCCGTTTATATAAAAAATAGTAGTTAATTTAGTAAAAAAAGTTTCAAATACTTCCAAATCCAAGACTTTTACTCTAAAATTGTTAAACAAAATAGCCAAACCTAAAAAATAGAGCAAGAAAACAGAGAACAAAACAGAGCATAAAAAACAGAGAACAAAAACGGAGGATAAAAAACAGAGATGTGAGCTTTACTAACCTACGGAAGGCAACAGGGACGATCCCAGCTCTGTACTCGGCAATCTTGAGGAACATGGGCATGGCTAGGTCGAAGTGGGGCCTAGGAGGGTTGCACCATCCGCCATTGTCGCTTGGTTGGGCAAAATTGGGAGGGCAAAAGTTAGTGGCAGTGATGAAAATTGATGGACTTCCAGAGTGGCACCATCGGGGGTCGTTTGAACACTTGATCTCAAAGCAGGCTCCGCAGCTGAGGCCATTGTTGAACAGTGCCGTGCTCAGGGCCCCGGTGTTAACTCCGTACCCTTGGCTGTATAGATTTCCATATCCACAAGCCCCACCTTAAAAAAAAAACAATTTTTTAGTTAGTTAGTTAGACAATTAAGCTTGATTAATATCTTTGTTGTAGATCTTTAAAGCGTTTTGTTCGATTTTGTCAATGTGACAATATTTCAAACTAATCAGGCAGTATCACATGAGAATGCGATAATGCATGCAGTGCATGATAGTCAGGCAGTATCACGTGAGAATGCGATAATGCATGCAGTGCATTGATAAACTTGAGATATTGGAATGCGGGATTTCTGTGAACATTATGAAAAAAAATGAAATTTTGAGGCAAAGGGCAAATGCAGGGTTTGGTGACGTATACCCATGGTTCCGGAGGCGTCCGAGCCGCCGTAGAAGGTGGCATGAGCGCCTTGCCATGCGCCACCGGTGTAGACGCCCGGAATTCTTGCTTCGGCCACCCACATTAGCGAGATTAGTAGAGTGGCAATGCAAGTAGAAACACTCACCACACCCATTTTCTTTTTCTAAATTTTCCCTAGAAACAAACAGAAAATAGAGAGAGAGAGAGAGAGAGAGGAGAGAGTCAGTGAGGTACTGATTGGGTGAGGGCTTAAAGGAGGGGTGGTGGACTACTTATGGAGGTTGGCTCCAGACTTGGGACGTCTTCAGGGGCTAATTTTGGAATTTCAGATTAAATGAAAAAAAATAATCAATCCAATCCCATTCTCAATTTTTGGCGCGTGCATATTATCAGCCAATCGGGCTGGCTTGTACGGATAAGTGTGGGACCTGCTGCACCTCCATACGTTATTCTCCCATTTCCCAATCGGTGGGAGGTTGGGTGTTGCACGCTCTTATGCGCGAGTGGTTATCTTTCTTGCTATTTTTTTCCTGGAAAATTTATTAGGGGTTGTTCGATTTTCCTTGTTCCACACCTAAAACTCGTCTTGCTTTGTCCTTTGTCCTTTGTCAAGGCACATTCTCACCATGCACATGCTCTTCATACGTAACCACAAAAGAAGTATATATACCTCCAAATAGAAATTAATTATAAGTATATATATATATATATATACATGTATGTATTCTTGATTGAGCGAGAAAAAAATATTACACACGGTTTGGCTCCTTCTTGAAAGCTATCATTCTAAATTTTTTCTTATTGCAGTTTAACGAGAAAGTTTATTGTGTATCGGCTCTATCAGGTACACCCGTTACTTGACGATTACTAACATAGCAACCCACCATCATAGTTTCCAACTTAAAACTTTAGTCTCATCCAATCGAACCTATGATCTTTGGCGACACACGGATAAGTTCGCCCTAGCCACTAGGCTACCCAAGAGTGGGTAGTATCCCTAGTCTTTGAATCGTGTACGTAATGGAACTTAAATGACATGCGAAGCAAGTATACCTAATGTGACATCACAAATGGAGAGAGAGGGATAATAAGGGCAAGGGGCAATTTGTGCAATTTTTGAATCCTTAAATTGGGTACACAAGAAAAGTAGAAGGGTTTGTTTAGATCTGCACTCAATGGGAGAGCAACTTTGAGTCATTCTGAAGTAGAGCCGTGATCAGCGGCTGTGATTCGAGGACATTCCTTTAGCTTTAGGGGACCCATCAAAAGATTTTATGGGGCATGAGAGGGATAGAAAGTTATGCAAACACAATCTAAAGCCCCCACCCACTCAGCTAGATATTGCGTTGCATATGGGTGTATCGGAAAAGAGTGGGTGCAAGGGGGTGCCCAAAGCAAAATTCACACCCCTACTCACTAAAATGAGGCAAAGCCAACTAGAAGAAGAAACTAATGAGAGTTTAAGGGGGCATTTGTTTGCCCTCACTAAGTGGGACTGGACTGGACTGGACTAGCTGTTAGTCCAATACTGTGTTTGTTCCATGCTGGGACTAACATTAATGAGACTAAAGATGACTAGCATGGACAAAACCCTTCACTAAGAGGTCTTAGCGAGACCCCCCAATAACCATGGGACTAGCTAAGACTATCATCTCTCGTCCTCGTCATGCTCAACAACCACTCCCGATAGACTCCTTATCATCTCCGGTCACCGAGATCATAATAAAATATTAATAATTTATATATTAAATAATATAATATTAGAATTTGTTATTATCCAGCTTCTTAGTCAAACACTGCACCAAACGCTTCACTAAGTTAGTCCAGCTTAGTCTAGTCTAAGCCAGTCCAGCTTAGTCCTTGAAGCTAGTCCAGTCCGAGATAGTCCGGCGCAACAAACGCCCCCTAAGAGTAAGAGAAATTTTTTATGTACTCTGTATTACATATTCTATACAAGTCATTCTTATTATTGGAAAGGAAATGCTAAGGGACTCTCTAAAAAGTGAAGCTCTCTATGAACTCTTTGTCACCTCATAATTTAAAGTCAATTTTCGTGCCAAACATTATGAAATATTGTGCTAAAAACATGAAGGTGACATAAAGTTTATAGAGTGTCTCACTTTTAAAAAAATCATCTTAAGATTTCTGGACGATAATAGAAATTTCGTGAGATTGGAGATTGGAACTGAGAGAGCATCCAACGTGGGTTGTAGGACCCATTTAATCCCGTAATCATCGGTCCATATACTCCGCTGGCTTTAACTGTGAGTGGGGGCTCAAGCACAATCACAAACACAATGGCATGCAGCACATAACAATAAGCTAATTAATTATAAAATAACATAATTATGCCTCTCTCGAGCCACAACCCCAGCAAGCAGTAATATAACAGACTAAACCCCATTGTTTTTGTAGAGTCGTAGACTAAACTCCATTATTTTAAATAATTACATGCATGCATGTATGTTCCCTTTAGCTTATAACTTTCTTTGGCTGAATGCAACCTAGCTACATGGGTGGCTCACGTCGGGATTAGTTGGGAGCTTAGATGTTTTAGGCTCGAATATTTATTGAGCGAAAACAACATACGTATGGTTTACATGAAATATGTGGTAAGAATAACATTTTAAAGTTATATAGGTATTTATAGTTAACATTTTAGAAGCGAATCTCACACAAGTCACAGGTACATATCAATATTTTAACATATTATGTGAGTTGTAGATGATTGTATGTAATCAACGCTGGCTACAGGCTACTTCAATTCGAAGGGAATGATAGATAGAGTTGTAGTAGTTTACGTTCCTTTCTTGACAAGAAATGATAGATTGATATTGTGTTAATTTGATCATCCCAACTAAATACAGATGTGCTAATTGGGTATATTGTTCTGGTGATCAAGAAAATGATCTAGAGTAAATTTGCTTAAACATACAATTATATTAAACCCTTAAACGGCTACCACATGTACAAAAAACTATAAACGCCACATATACTAATTTGTCATAAAACGATAGACGCAATATATTTATATCAGTAGTTACAACAAATCATTACTAAAAAGCGAAACCACATAAAATCATCGCAAAAGTAAGAGAGGATGTAAAGTTGTTACTTCTTTAGTTGCATGCATCAGTAGTGCCATTTTTTCTCCATGCTACTATGCAAATTATTACTACATTGGATACCCGTGACATCAGAAACAAGACGGTGAAATGATTAGGATTAAGCTAACCCTTTATCATTTTCCCTCGTTTGCTTTATAAAAAAAATGAAAATATAGGAACCTTCTGTGTTTGTCAACACATTAAATTATCAAACTGCATACATCAAAAGAAGGGGAAGGGTGGATTTTGTGGTGGACTTTGCAAGAAAATTCGAATCCCCGTAGAGGCCAAATTTTGGTGGGAAGCTTACATTTACAGTGATATTTTGTCATTGTGTTATACAGCAGAGAAGTGAAGAAATGAGATGACAAAAAGTGTATCCAACAATGCAGCTTCATACATGGCCTTTGAAGAGAAAATGGAAACCATCGATGAAAGGTACAAAGGAAACTCACCTACATATAAGTTCATAACACCAAGTAAATGGTCGTTTTCTTTAAACAAGCTATATTTGAGGAGAGATGAAAGCAGTAATGCATGTTTACTGATTGGTCTCTGGATATTAGTCACACCAGAACACTTTTTAGAGTATTTACAAGGGATGTGCTATCAACACATCATTTTTTACTTCTCACACACCCCTTGTTAATTTTTGTCTTCTGATCTTCTTCAATTCACTTGATCCAACGACCGAAAATTAAAAGGTGTGTGAGAAGTAAAAATTGGTATGTGGATATCACACCCTATTTATAATTGTTATGAGTAGTTGTAATCCATTGAATTAATGTTGAGTCTGTACATTTTGAAATTAGTTAAAATCTTTATATATTTATACTCAAATACTATGTAGAGGCTCAATTTATTACAAAACGAAATTGAACATAAAATCTTCTATGTAAGAGTAAACGTTCTTAACTAATTAAAAAAATGGGTCTTTTGAAACAGGTCCAATTGGACTAAAAATTGAACCTATCTCAAAAGTCAACATCACACAAAAATTGGACCTATTTCAAAAGTAGGTTATAAAATTGGACCTATTTCAAATTATCCCTTAAAAAAAAAACAACTACAAGTAGAAACCATATTATCATCGCTATGAAGCATATATAAAATAACATGATCTTGATTTCTGTATCTTTCCTCGTGAATTTTGTCGTCGAGATTTCAATTACCTTTTTAATTGAAACACTCTCGCTTGTAAATTACCAAAATTGTTGAGACAAATGTACCCAATATAATCACAAGGAAGTTGAATTAAAATTAAATTCTTGTAAAAAAAATGTAGGAAGAAAATAAAATCCTTGATCCGCCGGCCATGGGTCACATCCATGAATTTAGCTCCCCCATGTGCTCCCCACTCTTGATTCTACTATAGACAAGACCTCAAACGTGGAACCATAGGATTTTGACCACGTAGATTGTTGGGGGTTGGGATTGGATGCGTGCGGGACCAGCCTGACATTGGGCTCATGATGATCTCTGATTAGAGCGTGTGATTCACTCGCAGCCATGTGCCTTTCATCATTGTTCCTTGATTTATAGTTCTTCAAGTCAAAAAATAATAAAATAATAAATTTAAAAGGAAAATTAGCCACCTACCGTCCACGTGAATTTCAATCAGGATTTTTGCTTTGGGTTTATAGTGGGTTTGGAAATTTGGATTTAATAATCAATTAAGCTCTGTTCATCTTGTTTAACTTGTATGTTTGTTTGGTGGGAAGAAGATTAAAAAATGAATTTGGTATCTTTGGAAAGCATAAATTAGTTTGAATAAGTTTTTATACCACCGGACATCAATTACGGTGTGCGGTGGTAAATTTTATAGACAAAATTGATTGATTTTAAAATTGATGGACAAAAATGAAGAGTTTTGTCAATCTGTTAGGAAACATTTTGATAAAAACCTTTAAAGAAACATGAATTGAGGATCGTACAGCCACACGTATCAATTTGTATAATAAAGTCTTATATCGTTTAAGAAAAAAAAAATCAATGTTAACTTCTACCCAGTATAGATGTATATCGGGGATCAAGGTGGTCTTAGGACCATCTATAGTCCTAAAAATATACATGTGAAGACTTTCTGAGGACTTTTCAACTGTTTAGTATGAGTCTTCTTTGTATCTACCAAGTGTGTGTTGTAATGTCTTCTAGGCATTACACAACAGGTTGCGTCGAGAACACTCAACGAAATTTCTCAATAGCACTTGTCAAAAGCTTCAGCATATGTCGATATCTGTTAATATGTGACAACATAGTTCTACTGACAACAATAAACCCACCAAGAGTTCGACAAAATGCATCAATGAATAACTAAAAGTTTCTTTTACACGCTTCGCGCTCAATTTCTGTTGAAAGCTTAAACCTTTAACACTAAAACTCGATAATGTTCAAATCTTAAATCTGCAATTGCTTTTACCCATGGGCGGTAGAACAAGCATTCAATTTATTTGATATTTGATCATGCCCTTGGTTGATTCATTTTGTTTTTTCAGCCCCAATTAAGAATTCGTTGACATCTTCTTTTCGCTTCTTTAGTATTCATGTTTATGTTATGTAATATGGTGATCTCATTAAAAAATATATCAAAAATTAAACTAATCAAAGGTGATTGACCTATGCTATTGGAACGTTTCAATTTGGCTTATAATAGCTCAAGCATATCAACCAAGCAGTTCCTTTTGTTCTTTACCTTAGGCTTGTGACACTTGATTAATTTATTTAATTGCTTATCGTTTATGGTTTGAATTTGAGTCTTACAAATCATCAATAGATTAAGGGTTGTTAGGAAAAAAAAAAAAAAATCACTGTGTTCTCTTGATAGTTTAGGAACTGTTTGATAATTATTTCATTTTCAGCTTTTACTTTTCTTTTTATTTATTTTTTAATTCAAAGGGGTTGCTATTCATACTTTTTTTACATCTCACACATCCTTGTTAATTTTTGTCCATTAATATTCTTCAATTCATTCGATCAAACAGTCGAAACTTAGAAGGAGTGTGTGAGACGTAAAAATAGGTGTGTAGCATGCACCACGGATTAAAAAAATATAATCATGTTTAGTAAATACTTTCAATTTAAAAAAAATAAAAAAAAATGAAAACATAAAAGTGAAAACTCAAGGCCAAATCTTGAAAACTCAAGAAAATAGTTTTCAGTTTGCATTTTTTTTTTCAGAAACTGAAAGTAATTACCAAACAACAGTTTAGTTTTGTAAACAATAAAAACAAAAACAAAAAAACGAAATAATCATCCGACGACTCCTTAGTTAAAATCTAATGTAATCACATAATGAAGCTACTCGTAACATTTAATTGTTATGAAATCATTTCTATTTGTTTTAAGTGGTTTTTTAAAGTTTCACTAATGTCACTTGATCCATAAAAAATGATTAACCTCTAAATTCAGAAATGAGAAAAGGAAAAAAGGACAAATTAAATTGTAGTCCTTCCAGTTTCACATTTATTTAACATAAGGTCTTGTAGTTTCAACCAAGGTCTAAAATATCGCTGATATTGGAAATATCAGTAGTCCAAAAAAACAGAAATTTCGATGGAAATATCGGGATATTATCGATATTGATAAAGATTGAATAAAAACCACGGAAATTGTAAGAAAAACTTGGAAATTTTTATTGAAACTTTGCAGGATGTTTATTTAGTCAATTATCTATTAGTTTATCATAAAAAATTGGAAGGAAATGCATTGCATGATGGATTTAACTGATTTAAGTTGATTATATAGCGAGCTGGCAAACATTGTGAGTGTAAAAAATATGTAGTAATTAATGAAAGAAGTTTAAATACACCATAATAATTTATATATAATGAATTAGTACAATATTTTACACTTTATACATTGCATGGTAAGATACACGAGTGACTTAGTACCACATAGAGTTCCTATGAGGTTCAAAATTTTCACTATCTTCATCATCTCTATGTGTAGAGTAAGTGTATTGTGAAGAGTAGTCATCAAATGATAAATCCCCAAAATAGTTTTGCATGTAATTATTAACATGCCACCAATATGGATCCGAGATTGGTTGACGTTGTCCATAAGCAAAATCATTTGAAGATTAAGTCTCGGATTATTTCCATGAGTCGCTCGATTCCATCCCAACAAGAATGGGATATGAAGGGTAGGGAAATGGTTGGTTATGAGTATAACCATAGTTACCACTTCTCACTCCAACAGAGTCCGAAGTTATAGATAACGAGTCATCTTCTTGACTTGACAAAGTCCCCTTGCCTCTTTCTCTACGAGTATAGTCCTTCCCTATGGCACCAATTCCTAGTCCTGCCCGCCTACTGCCATGGTCCTCATCCTGTGTTGCATGCGTGAAGTTTGCCTCACCAGTGAAGGGGCTCATAAATCCGGGAGGTGGTCCAACATAGTTTCCATATCCACCACTACCACTACCTCCAGCTCCACTATATCTTTCATCATTCCCACCTCCGGTGGTAGTGAGTCTCCTGATCTTGTACTAGAGCTATCATTAGTATCAGCAGGATCTTGTGGTTGTGTAGGATTGGAAGAAGGTGGAATTCCAGTGTTTCTTGCTCTTGGGCGCAAAAGTTATTCGAAAGAGTCAGCGCTGCTATATCCCACCTCATTCTCTAATACTCTTTCTACATTTATCCCTTCATTACGTGCTTCTTCAGCAACTCTTAGAGCTGAGTTGCCTTCATCATTAATGAAGAGGTCTAATCCATTGATAAAGTTGGTTACCCTCCGTATCATCATCTTCAACAACAATATCAAACACATCTAGTGGGTCACCACGGTCGACATGATCTATTTCTGCTTCCTTATCTCGAATTTGAAGCTTCATGTTGTAGTAGCAATAAACTAATTTTTCCAACCTACTATGAGCCAACCTATTTCTTTGCTTTGTGTGTATGAGTGCAAATGTACTCTAATTTCTTTCACAAGAAGATGAGGAAGATGTTTGTGATAATACTTTGATTGCTAACTTTCTCACAGTTGGTGCATCAATCCCATACATGATCCACCATTCAGCTATAATGAAAAACAATGTTGATAAACTTAATAACTCCAACAAATTCTATTATAAATTGATAGTGAAATATGTTTACACTCACTAGGAGACATTTTTGTTCGAGCAGCAACTGATGTTGATTCTCCAAAAGTTCTTCTTGCATCTTTAAACCATGTTAGCTGAATTCAATAAATCGTGTTAGTTTAATCCAACAATGTAATTATTATAATTTAAGTAATTGTGTACCTCATTTCCAAATTGGCCAACTGTTGGTGATGCAAATTCTAATTTAGAGTATACATTATTTACAGGACGTATAAGGGTACCATCATCTCCAACACCGGGTCTGTATTGGTATCGATGATTCAAATAATATGCTATTCAAAGAAACACATACTCTAATAAGAGAAATAATACTTATGCAACTAAAGAAATGAATTGCAAATTATGACATAATTTATACCTGTTGCATGCAAATCGTGGTATAATGTTATATACCATCGGTCATCAATTATCTTTATGACCCACCTTGCACCATGTTTTCTTTCCAAGTCCTCATTCACTACACGCATCAACTCATATATTGCCCCTATAGTAGGATACACTTCTGTGTCAACGATCCGTAAAACTTTGTAAAGAGGTTCAAACAGTTGGCACACATGTTCTGATTGAGTCCAAAAAGCATGATCAAGCACTATACTTTCCACCATACGACCTGCATTTGAGCGGCTAAAATTGTGGTTAGCCCAATCGTCACTAGTGAATAGTTGCTTCAACCCTGCTTTCTTCTTAAGTAGGCTGTCTAATGCAATATAGTTGGTGGCGAATCGAGTGCTAGCTAGACGAATAATTTCTCCTTTGCAAAATTCACGCATCTTTGCCAACAACCAACCGTGATTGTAAATATAATTTGTGATCGTTCTAGCTCTTTTTACGACATTAGCAATATTCTCTCTCTTCCTCATTGCCTCAAACATGAGATCAATACAATGTGCTGCACATGATGTCCAAAACACATTATGATGCTTCATTAACTTTTTTTCCAGCTTTGACAAATGCAGAACCGTTGTCGGTCACGACTTGGACAACATTATGCTCTCCCACCTCCATGATTACTTGTAGTTCTTTATATGGTCTAAAGCATCAACGAACTTCAAAAAAATTGTCTTTCCCTTGGAGTATACCGTGAAGTTTATGATAGACAATCTGGTCGGGCCAGTCCATCCGTCACACATGATTGTGCAATCATTAGTTTCCCACTTTGACCTTGTTAACATACTCGCCAATGTCTTTATACTCCATTTCCAAATATTTGTTTCTTACCTCATAGGGAGTGGGAGGTTGTACTCCAACATCGGCCTGTTGACATCCCAATACCATATTTTTGAAATGATGTGATGATGCCTTCTCAACAGGGACATTTTCATAGATAAAGAACTTGCTAATTAGACACCTCGTTCCCTCCTTCACATTACCTCCAGTGAAATAACTCCAAACACTCTTTTGACGTGCTTTGGATGACTTATATAAACTTGGGGCTATTGGTGGTGTTGGTTGTGATTCTCTAACACTTGCTCCCCGTCTCATTTTTGCACCATCACTTGTCCCAGAACCTTGTGCTATATTAGGAATTTTATGAAGGTGTTCTCTTTCCCATGCTGACTGTTTGGAGGCACGTAATGCTTGTTTGAAATTGCGTGATTCTTCAAGTCCTATGTCATCATCACATTCGTCCTCATCGTCATCATCATCACTGTCAACCGCTTGGCCAATGACCTCTCCTCGTAGCCCAGCTCAAATATTTTCCATTCCATGTGTTTTCTTTTCCTTCTGGTGTTTTTTATTTTTTAATAATGTGGTGATGAATGCCTTCACTTTTGGGGGGGACATTATCGCATCGTTGGACATTATTTCCTGGATCTAATCCACTAAGATGGTACTTAAGTCGTGTCACTCTGCCACTCTTCATTACCCGACCACAATATTTGCAAATTATGCCATGTTTGTTTCCGTCTATTGGGTCTCCATGTTCCCAAGCTGGATCACGTTTAGTAACTCCACTAGACATCTTAAACGTACTTATATTTATTTTTCATGGAAATTAGGCAATTATTTTTTGGCCAAAAAATATAGTAGTGATGACGGTTATATAAGAGAACCTAAATAATAAAGTTATTCTACAGAAGAATTAAATACGAAGTAAAGAAAATGATTGTAAGAATTTAAATAATTATAAAAATAATATGGAATAATAAAACCTAATATTAATGAATAATAATCCAATTTGATAATAAAATAATCCTAATATTAAACATATTAATGAATAATAATCCAATTTGATAATAATCTAATTTAATAATAATCCAATTTAATGAATAATCCAATTTGATAAGAATCCAATTTAATGAATAATAATCCAATTTGATAATAAAAAAAACCTAATATTAATGAATAATAATCCAATTTGATAATAAAACCTAATATTAATAAAATAATAAAATAATAAATAACATTAAACATATTAAAATTATCCTAGGGAATAATTATACAACATTACTTAATTACTTCAAAACATTAACATGCAAGTATTATTTGGTTCTTAGATCACATGTACGGGTCCACACAAATTTTTTTGTTGTTGTATAAATTACAATAATATAAATATAAGTTTGTAAACTT
The DNA here is from genome assembly GCA_035220775.1 of Malus fusca. Classification (NCBI taxonomy): domain Eukaryota; kingdom Viridiplantae; phylum Streptophyta; class Magnoliopsida; order Rosales; family Rosaceae; genus Malus; species Malus fusca. Next base: position 7,137,104 of record CM069061.1, on the reverse strand, counting down.
ACCTTAAATATGGAACCCTTTATGTTGAAGCTCTGAAAGGGCTCTGGAAAGGGCTAAGGGAAGAAGAAGAAACGAAAAGGTGTGATGATCTGATACTCCGAATGTGAAAGAGTTGGAAGTGGCACACGATTTTGAGTATGAAACCAACCACCACTACTTTTTGTCTTGTCAAAAGTTGTCAAAAGTTGGCCCATTTGGGAGATTTATATTATATATATATATATATATATATATATTATATTATGTAACTTATCATAACACACACACACTGATACACACACACACTGAATTATTATGTTTATTTTATCGATATTATCCAGATATTACTGATATTACCGATATTATCGATATTATCCCGATATATTGACGAAAATAAGGTGGATAGTGTGAAATATCCCCCTCTAAAAAAAAACAATATTATTGACGAAATATCGCCGATAATATCGATATTTAAGACCTTGGTTTCAACAACGGCAGTTGAGGCCTTGTAGACTTGTAGTAAGTTTACGATTTCAATTACGAAGGGAATAGGATTCTATCCATATTCTCTTTGTGAGGATCCCGGAGATCACTTTATCGTGTCCGTTCATCTGTCATCCTGCGATTAGAAATCATTTTGAGTTTTTTTTTTTTAATTTAAAATTGAACACAAATAGTACCTGACGAAAATTAACTGCACTATATACGATGAACATAAATGATGACGTGATCCCCGAAATCCTCACAAAGAAGATTCGGAGAGTATCCTCGTCCATTAAGCAGATTCAGTTATGCCCTTCCAAAATAGTATTCATGTACTTACCACGCTCTAATTAATTAATGGTCAATTTGCCATTCCATATGTGTAGACATTGAAATTTCGATGTCTACAATATGTTTTTTTTATCTTGTGACCAAAACATCAAATCTTGTTTCATGTTTGTGGTTCAATATTCTAGTGGATATGGTGTTGGACTTGTACTCATGCGTCCCGGGTTTGAAACTCTCATCTCTTATGATTATAATAGTTTCGAACTCTCTCTCTTAATAATAGTAAATCTAAAATAAATAAAAATATCTTGTTTCATGATATAGTAGATTGTCATTAATTGAAATCTTCCGAAAATTACATGACTTCTGTTTATACCATATTTAGGGCCTCCGTATTTAGATCTCGTACAAATACTCGGGGGACTTAAATGTAATTATGTAATAAAGGAAGGGGCAAATATGTAATAAGTGAGGAGCCCTTATTCTATAAAAGGATTCCTCTCCCTCACAATTAGGGGAGGCCAATCCTGAGGCCATTTCTTAGGCCATGGGAAGAGTTCTCTCACCCTCAGAAGCTCTCTCCCTCACTCCCTTCACTCCCTTCACTTCTCAGAGAAATACAATATCAGTGTGGACGTAGCCCAAACCTTGGGGTGAACCACGATACATCTTGTGTTATTTACTTTCTTGCATATTCACGGTCGGATTTACGTTATTCCAAAACCTCCGGTTTTGTGCATCAACATTTGGGGCCGTATGTGGGAATTGATACGAAAAGTTGTGTTGGTTCTCTTTCATTTTTTCACCTCCACCATGAATCTACAGAAACCAAGAACCCAAATCTTTTCCAGAAAACCCCCACAAACAGCAAGCCACCTCTATCTCTCTCCCCTATAGTCTTCTGTGTTCTCTCTAGTCTCTTGTACACACACAGAAGCGAAAGTGCACCAAAAAAAAAAAGAAACTTTTGTCACCGAAAAGCGCTCAGCTTTCTCAGCCAAGTTCTCTCGAGTATTCGGCTCCGGCGTAGGTACCTCTGTCGAGTATATTATCCCCTACCCGGACTAAGTCCTCAAGAATGTTTTGGAAAATGTCCTCTGCTTCCTCACCTCCCCCCGTGACCGCAGTAGCGTCTCATTGGTCTGCAAGTCCTGGTACCGCGCAGAGGCCCTCACCCGATCCAATCTCTTCACCCGGAGCCCCTAGCACAGCCCCAGATTGAGCCTCTTAATCATCGCCTCATTCGCCATCGCACTCGTTCTCACAATATGCTACTTTCTCATTTTCGTGCGAAATTCGAGAACTTTTGGTACGAAACGGTACGGGATTGTCATCGACGGCGGGAGTACGGGACGCCAGATCCATGTATTCGGGTATAGAGTCGACGACGGTAATTGCGCCGTGTTTGATTTTGAAAAGGATGGGTTGGCGTCGATGCGGGTTAATCCTGGGCTCTCGGCGTATGTAGAGGATCCGGAATCGGCAGGTGGGTTGCTGCGGGAGCTTGTGGAGAGTGGGAAGGGGAGGATCCCGAATGAGCACTGGGCGGAGACGGAGATTAGGCTTATGGCTACGGAGGGCCTTCGATTGCTTGACTTGGGTGTTCAGAATCGGATTTTGAAGGCCCATAAACTCGATTTTTTCTTCGTCTTCTACTTCAAAAGCCATATGTTGGTGACCCTTTCTGGTGGGCACTGTCCAGTTGGATTTTTGAAGCTCAAGAGGCGGCAAAACAACAGTATTAGGTATACAACTTCAAAATATTAAAATAACAGTAAGAAGCTGGAAGAAAACCCTTTTATCCCTCTGAAAGATCGTCTAAAAACATTGGAAGAAAATTCCTTTTAGGTGTCCTGTATGGGAATTTGGAAAAGCTCTTCACTGCAACCCATGATATTTCTGAAGGAAAACAGTCAGCGCTGCTATATCCCACCTCATTCTCTAATACTCTTTCTACATTTATCCCTTCATTACGTGCTTCTTCAGCAACTCTTAGAGCTGAGTTGCCTTCATCATTAATGAAGAGGTCTAATCCATTGATAAAGTTGGTTACCCTCCGTATCATCATCTTCAACAACAATATCAAACACATCTAGTGGGTCACCACGGTCGACATGATCTATTTCTGCTTCCTTATCTCGAATTTGAAGCTTCATGTTGTAGTAGCAATAAACTAATTTTTCCAACCTACTATGAGCCAACCTATTTCTTTGCTTTGTGTGTATGAGTGCAAATGTACTCTAATTTCTTTCACAAGAAGATGAGGAAGATGTTTGTGATAATACTTTGATTGCTAACTTTCTCACAGTTGGTGCATCAATCCCATACATGATCCACCATTCAGCTATAATGAAAAACAATGTTGATAAACTTAATAACTCCAACAAATTCTATTATAAATTGATAGTGAAATATGTTTACACTCACTAGGAGACATTTTTGTTCGAGCAGCAACTGATGTTGATTCTCCAAAAGTTCTTCTTGCATCTTTAAACCATGTTAGCTGAATTCAATAAATCGTGTTAGTTTAATCCAACAATGTAATTATTATAATTTAAGTAATTGTGTACCTCATTTCCAAATTGGCCAACTGTTGGTGATGCAAATTCTAATTTAGAGTATACATTATTTACAGGACGTATAAGGGTACCATCATCTCCAACACCGGGTCTGTATTGGTATCGATGATTCAAATAATATGCTATTCAAAGAAACACATACTCTAATAAGAGAAATAATACTTATGCAACTAAAGAAATGAATTGCAAATTATGACATAATTTATACCTGTTGCATGCAAATCGTGGTATAATGTTATATACCATCGGTCATCAATTATCTTTATGACCCACCTTGCACCATGTTTTCTTTCCAAGTCCTCATTCACTACACGCATCAACTCATATATTGCCCCTATAGTAGGATACACTTCTGTGTCAACGATCCGTAAAACTTTGTAAAGAGGTTCAAACAGTTGGCACACATGTTCTGATTGAGTCCAAAAAGCATGATCAAGCACTATACTTTCCACCATACGACCTGCATTTGAGCGGCTAAAATTGTGGTTAGCCCAATCGTCACTAGTGAATAGTTGCTTCAACCCTGCTTTCTTCTTAAGTAGGCTGTCTAATGCAATATAGTTGGTGGCGAATCGAGTGCTAGCTAGACGAATAATTTCTCCTTTGCAAAATTCACGCATCTTTGCCAACAACCAACCGTGATTGTAAATATAATTTGTGATCGTTCTAGCTCTTTTTACGACATTAGCAATATTCTCTCTCTTCCTCATTGCCTCAAACATGAGATCAATACAATGTGCTGCACATGATGTCCAAAACACATTATGATGCTTCATTAACTTTTTTTCCAGCTTTGACAAATGCAGAACCGTTGTCGGTCACGACTTGGACAACATTATGCTCTCCCACCTCCATGATTACTTGTAGTTCTTTATATGGTCTAAAGCATCAACGAACTTCAAAAAAATTGTCTTTCCCTTGGAGTATACCGTGAAGTTTATGATAGACAATCTGGTCGGGCCAGTCCATCCGTCACACATGATTGTGCAATCATTAGTTTCCCACTTTGACCTTGTTAACATACTCGCCAATGTCTTTATACTCCATTTCCAAATATTTGTTTCTTACCTCATAGGGAGTGGGAGGTTGTACTCCAACATCGGCCTGTTGACATCCCAATACCATATTTTTGAAATGATGTGATGATGCCTTCTCAGCAGGGACATTTTCATAGATAAAGAACTTGCTAATTAGACACCTCGTTCCCTCCTTCACATTACCTCCAGTGAAATAACTCCAAACACTCTTTTGACGTGCTTTGGATGACTTATATAAACTTGGGGCTATTGGTGGTGTTGGTTGTGATTCTCTAACACTTGCTCCCCGTCTCATTTTTGCACCATCACTTGTCCCAGAACCTTGTGCTATATTAGGAATTTTATGAAGGTGTTCTCTTTCCCATGCTGACTGTTTGGAGGCACGTAATGCTTGTTTGAAATTGCGTGATTCTTCAAGTCCTATGTCATCATCACATTCGTCCTCATCGTCATCATCATCACTGTCAACCGCTTGGCCAATGACCTCTCCTCGTAGCCCAGCTCAAATATTTTCCATTCCATGTGTTTTCTTTTCCTTCTGGTGTTTTTTATTTTTTAATAATGTGGTGATGAATGCCTTCACTTTTGGGGGGGACATTATCGCATCGTTGGACATTATTTCCTGGATCTAATCCACTAAGATGGTACTTAAGTCGTGTCACTCTGCCACTCTTCATTACCCGACCACAATATTTGCAAATTATGCCATGTTTGTTTCCGTCTATTGGGTCTCCATGTTCCCAAGCTGGATCACGTTTAGTAACTCCACTAGACATCTTAAACGTACTTATATTTATTTTTCATGGAAATTAGGCAATTATTTTTTGGCCAAAAAATATAGTAGTGATGACGGTTATATAAGAGAACCTAAATAATAAAGTTATTCTACAGAAGAATTAAATACGAAGTAAAGAAAATGATTGTAAGAATTTAAATAATTATAAAAATAATATGGAATAATAAAACCTAATATTAATGAATAATAATCCAATTTGATAATAAAATAATCCTAATATTAAACATATTAATGAATAATAATCCAATTTGATAATAATCTAATTTAATAATAATCCAATTTAATGAATAATCCAATTTGATAAGAATCCAATTTAATGAATAATAATCCAATTTGATAATTAAAAAAACCTAATATTAATGAATAATAATCCAATTTGATAATAAAACCTAATATTAATAAAATAATAAAATAATAAATAACATTAAACATATTAAAATTATCCTAGGGAATAATTATACAACATTACTTAATTACTTCAAAACATTAACATGCAAGTATTATTTGGTTCTTAGATCACATGTACGGGTCCACACAAATTTTTTTGTTGTTGTATAAATTACAATAATATAAATATAAGTTTGTAAACTTACCTTAAATATGGAACCCTTTATGTTGAAGCTCTGAAAGGGCTCTGGAAAGGGCTAAGGGAAGAAGAAGAAACGAAAAGGTGTGATGATCTGATACTCCGAATGTGAAAGAGTTGGAAGTGGCACACGATTTTGAGTATGAAACCAACCACCACTACTTTTTGTCTTGTCAAAAGTTGTCAAAAGTTGGCCCATTTGGGAGATTTATATTATATATATATATATATATATATATATTATATTATGTAACTTATCATAACACACACACACTGATACACACACACACTGAATTATTATGTTTATTTTATCGATATTATCCAGATATTACTGATATTACCGATATTATCGATATTATCCCGATATATTGACGAAAATAAGGTGGATAGTGTGAAATATCCCCCTCTAAAAAAAAACAATATTATTGACGAAATATCGCCGATAATATCGATATTTAAGACCTTGGTTTCAACAACGGCAGTTGAGGCCTTGTAGACTTGTAGTAAGTTTACGATTTCAATTACGAAGGGAATAGGATTCTATCCATATTCTCTTTGTGAGGATCCCGGAGATCACTTTATCGTGTCCGTTCATCTGTCATCCTGCGATTAGAAATCATTTTGAGTTTTTTTTTTAATTTAAAATTGAACACAAATAGTACCTGACGAAAATTAACTGCACTATATACGATGAACATAAATGATGACGTGATCCCCGAAATCCTCACAAAGAAGATTCGGAGAGTATCCTCGTCCATTAAGCAGATTCAGTTATGCCCTTCCAAAATAGTATTCATGTACTTACCACGCTCTAATTAATTAATGGTCAATTTGCCATTCCATATGTGTAGACATTGAAATTTCGATGTCTACAATATGTTTTTTTTATCTTGTGACCAAAACATCAAATCTTGTTTCATGTTTGTGGTTCAATATTCTAGTGGATATGGTGTTGGACTTGTACTCATGCGTCCCGGGTTTGAAACTCTCATCTCTTATGATTATAATAGTTTCGAACTCTCTCTCTTAATAATAGTAAATCTAAAATAAATAAAAATATCTTGTTTCATGATATAGTAGATTGTCATTAATTGAAATCTTCCGAAAATTACATGACTTCTGTTTATACCATATTTAGGGCCTCCGTATTTAGATCTCGTACAAATACTCGGGGGACTTAAATGTAATTATGTAATAAAGGAAGGGGCAAATATGTAATAAGTGAGGAGCCCTTATTCTATAAAAGGATTCCTCTCCCTCACAATTAGGGGAGGCCAATCCTGAGGCCATTTCTTAGGCCATGGGAAGAGTTCTCTCACCCTCAGAAGCTCTCTCCCTCACTCCCTTCACTCCCTTCACTTCTCAGAGAAATACAATATCAGTGTGGACGTAGCCCAAACCTTGGGGTGAACCACGATACATCTTGTGTTATTTACTTTCTTGCATATTCACGGTCGGATTTACGTTATTCCAAAACCTCCGGTTTTGTGCATCAACATTTGGGGCCGTATGTGGGAATTGATACGAAAAGTTGTGTTGGTTCTCTTTCATTTTTTCACCTCCACCATGAATCTACAGAAACCAAGAACCCAAATCTTTTCCAGAAAACCCCCACAAACAGCAAGCCACCTCTATCTCTCTCCCCTATAGTCTTCTGTGTTCTCTCTAGTCTCTTGTACACACACAGAAGCGAAAGTGCACCAAAAAAAAAAAGAAACTTTTGTCACCGAAAAGCGCTCAGCTTTCTCAGCCAAGTTCTCTCGAGTATTCGGCTCCGGCGTAGGTACCTCTGTCGAGTATATTATCCCCTACCCGGACTAAGTCCTCAAGAATGTTTTGGAAAATGTCCTCTGCTTCCTCACCTCCCCCCGTGACCGCAGTAGCGTCTCATTGGTCTGCAAGTCCTGGTACCGCGCAGAGGCCCTCACCCGATCCAATCTCTTCACCCGGAGCCCCTAGCACAGCCCCAGATTGAGCCTCTTAATCATCGCCTCATTCGCCATCGCACTCGTTCTCACAATATGCTACTTTCTCATTTTCGTGCGAAATTCGAGAACTTTTGGTACGAAACGGTACGGGATTGTCATCGACGGCGGGAGTACGGGACGCCGGATCCATGTATTCGGGTATAGAGTCGACGACGGTAATTGCGCCGTGTTTGATTTTGAAAAGGATGGGTTGGCGTCGATGCGGGTTAATCCTGGGCTCTCGGCGTATGTAGAGGATCCGGAATCGGCAGGTGGGTTGCTGCGGGAGCTTGTGGAGAGTGGGAAGGGGAGGATCCCGAATGAGCACTGGGCGGAGACGGAGATTAGGCTTATGGCTACGGAGGGGCTTCGATTGCTTGACTTGGGTGTTCAGAATCGGATTTTGAAGGCCCATAAACTCGATTTTTTCTTCGTCTTCTACTTCAAAAGCCATATGTTGGTGACCCTTTCTGGTGGGCACTGTCCAGTTGGATTTTTGAAGCTCAAGAGGCGGCAAACCTCCTACTTCACCACTCTCTGCAACCGCAGCGACACCAATGATTTCCACATCGTAGCCCATGATTTGCCAAAGGACTACAGGTTCCAGAGTTGTCCATGGATCATCAGATCCCCAGCAAGGTCGTCGTCTCCTTCCTCCGCCCTGTGGTTCGATCCTCGCCGGCATCGGATGAGTCATGTGATGCATATGGCACCGGATGAGGAGAAGCTCACCCGTCGCAACCCTCTTGATTTCTCGATTGAGTGGGAGAGGCCGAAGCCGGGTCCCTGCATCTTCTTTACAGGGCCATGTAAAATCATTTTTTTGGAGAGAAAGCAAAAGTGGAATAAAGGTAAGGCCATCTCCAACCGATGGCTAGCTAGATGGCTCGTTTTAGCCCTCTGGCCCTCCAAGATTCTCTAAGATATTAATATTTTAATGAATAGTACATCTCCATATTTGCCTCCATCTCCAACCGAGGGCCAGAGGGCCAGATGGCTCGTTTTAGCCCTTTCACAAAAAACCGTCTCCAACCGAGGGCCAAACATAATTTATTATTTAAAAACTACAACTTAAATGTTGTTTCATGTTACTTAATTTAATTTAATGTTGTATAATGGCTTAGGAAGTTATAGGAAAAAAATAGAATTTAAAAAAAAATATGAAACAAATTTTGTGAAATATAAGTTGTAGGAAAAATATTGAAGGAAATTATTGAAAAAATATTGAAGGAAATTATTGAAAAATTGAAACAAATATTATAGATGAAGGAAATATTGGAAAATATATTGAAGGAAATATTGAAGGAAATATTGAGAAATATATTGAAGGAAATATTGAAAAATATTGAAGAATGAAATATTGCAAATGAAGTGAAGAATTGAAAGAACTTCACCATATTTATAGAAGAAAAGAAATGTTTAAATTAAACAAAAAAAAAAAAAAAACCAACGGCTAGCTGCAAAGCTAGCCGTTATATTAAAAAAAATTTCAAACTATTAGTGTCGGTTATAACCGACACTAAAAGTAAATAAAAAAAAAATTTGCCTATGATTACTTATTACTGTCGGTTATAACCGACAGCAATAGGAAAACTATATAAAAAAAATAGCCAGCCTTCCAGCCCTCTCCGATTCCATGGGGCCATCCAGATTCCCGAGCCCTCTGGCCTAGCCCTCGGTTGGAGACGGTTTTAGGGTTATTTTCGGCCCTCTGGACCCTTCGATTGGAGATGGCCTAAAATGGAAAGAAAGAAAAGCGCTCTGATGGGGTTTTACAGCTGGAGTACACCAGCTTGTGTTCAAACAGCAGAAAAAGAAAAAAGGAGGAGGCATATATACCAAAGTTGCTTATGTCGGCAAGGTTGAAAGAAATATTCCCGAGGATGACCCAAGAAACCCAGCTGTGATAGCTGATAATTGCATGCGCACTTCCTCAACCAATACGGAAGCGTTGTCTGCCATCTGCCAAAAGGGAAAAGAGAAAGCAAAAGAGAAAGCAAAAGCAGAAAGCAAAAGCAAGGAATAAACACCCCACCAGAATGATGTGATTTACTTTTCTTGGCATATGTATGATGTGATTTATTTTTCTTATCTTTCGGAGACATCTGTATAAACCCCATCAGAGGGTAATAAAAAAAAAAGGCAAAGCCCAAAATAAATGGGCTGGAATGTTGTGTGGAGGGTAAAGGCCCATAAGCCCAAAATAGCACCAACCAGGTGACCAAAAGTACGTCTAGTACTACAAAAAATTATTCGGCACCCTGCCGCTATTATCACCAACCAGGTGACCAAAAGTACGCCCAGTACTACAAAAAATTATTCGGCATCCCGCCGCTATTATCACCAACCAGGTGACCAAAAGTACGCCCAGTACTACAAAAAATTATTCGGCACCCCGCCGCTATTATTGCCAACCAGGTGATCAAAAGTACGCCCAGTACTTCAAATTATGCATGAGCATTACTCATGTCAATCATACATAAACATTCATGAGCATTACTCATATCAATTATACATAAACATTCATGAGCATCACTCATGTCAACATTCATGAGCATCACTCATGTCAACATCCATGAGCATCACTCATGTCAATCAACATAAACATTCATGAGCATCAATCAGCTTCAAAAGCTTCATTTACAAAAGCTCTAGCTTCAAAAGCTTCATTTACAGAGCTCTAGCTTCAAAAGCTTCATTTACAGAGCTCTAGCTTCAAAAGCTTCATTTACAAAAGCTTTAGCTTCAAAAGCTTCATTTACAAAAGCTCTAGCTTCAAAAGCTTCATTTACAGAGCTCTAGCTTCAAAAGCTTCATTTACAAAAAGCTCTAGCTTCAAAAGGTTCATTTACAGAGCTCCAGCTTCAAAAGCTTCATTTACAAAAGCTCCAGCTGCAAAGCTTCACTTGCAAAGCTTCACCTACAAAGCTTCAGTGCAGGGTATACAAATACCGCCTCCGAACAACCGCCACTTCGGCCCATACATGGATTTAATTTGAAGTCTCCAGCCAACAGACTCTATTGACCGAAGACTTGGGGGACTACACTATGTACCATATATTGGGGCCTCATGAAAAATACTTGGGGGACTTAGCCCATTATCTATGTACTGAGTAGCGAGCCCTTATTCTATAAAAGGGAATCCCCCACTTTCATTAGAGAGCACCCAGTATTCATGTACTGAGGAGCGAGCCCTTATTTTATAAAAGGGACTCCCTTACCTTTATTAGAGAGCATCGCCGCCAGTTGAGCAACCGCCTCGCCACGAGCATCGACTCTAGCCCATTATTCATGTATTGAGGAGCGAGCCCTTATTCTATAAAAGGGACTCCATCACCATCATTAGAGAGCATCGCCGCCTGCTGAGCAACCGCCTTGCCACGAGCATCGACTTTAGCCCATCATTTATGTATTGAAGAGCAAGCCCTTATTCTATAAAAAGGACTCCATCACCTTCAAACGCCACAAGCCGAGCTAACCAATGCAACATAAGCCACAAGCCGAGCAGCCTCACAACATGTGCTACATCTAGTTGAGCCTCATTTCACATTGAGCGCCGCCTCATATCGAGTATTCAGCTCTAGACAACATTTAGTTACTTCGGCCCACACATGGACTGAATTTCAAGTCTCCAGCCAAAAGACTCTCTTGGCTGAAGACTTGGGAGACTACTATTTATACCATATTTAGGGCCTTCGTATTTAGATCTCGTACAAATACTCGGGGGACTTAAATGTAATTATGTAATAAAGGAAGGGGCAAATATGTAATAAGTGAGGAGCCCTTGTTCTATAAAAGGACTCCTCACCCTCACAATTAGGGGAGGCCAATCCTGAGGCCATTTCTTAGGCCATGGGAAGAGTTCTCTCACCCTCATAAGCTCTCTCCCTCACTCCCCTCACTTCTCAGAGAAATACAATATCAGTGTGGACGTAGCCCAAACCTTGGGGTGAACCACGATACATCTTGTGTTATTTACTTTCTTGCAAATTCACGGTCGGATTTACGTTGTTTCAAGACCTCCGGTTTTGTGCATCAACAACTTCAATTCCAAATACTGAAACTAGCTATCCCTTTTAAGTGAATGATGCAACTCAATATTATAGAATCCGTTTGGTATCCAATTTCCATTCTCTATTTCTCTATTAAGGACTGCATACAACCTATGGTTGGCTTCTGAATATGTCATAAAGCTCGCAATCAATTATGCAATTAAAGTTTAATTCATTGGTAGATATTAAATTTTGAATTTTTTGTTTTAACAAACGATATTATCTACACTAAAGGGATGGGGTGGGCTTAGCCTCACAATAAGCTAACAATAATGTGGTTCAATTTTCCTTTGGCGAGAATTGAACATAAATTGAACCTAAGACCTCTCACTTACAAGTTAAGAGGAATACCACTAAACCGTAGTACTAAGTGGCATTAAATCTTGAATATTGGAAGGCTCTCATTTCAAATAATGACTTACATGACACGTGTATACTGCTATGGTGACGTCTCATGCCAATGAAATAAAGAGAAGTATAAGTTTTTATCCATGCATCCTTATTTCATTGATACGAAATGTCAAATGACAGTGTATCTGTGTCATGCATTCAGTTGTTCTCTCCTCTTTCCAACACAATTTCAAGCTGATGACGTTGTCCCTCATGGTTTGTAGACAATTATGGGAGAATATGGCTTGGTGATATGGACAATTCCGATCGCGACTCCAATTTAGCCTTGATTGTGGGATTAATTGGAAGTGAAGAATCCAGTCATACTTGTAAACTGCAATTTGTTGAGACAAAATGCAATTGCATGGCCTACAATATGTAGGCGGATTACATCAAGAATTTTGACCTCATATATGATATTTGGTTGGTGGTCTCTAACTCATGAAGGCATGCAAAAGGTTGAATGTCGTAGTTGTGGATAAACGAACATGTAGCATATTTATCGATCACATTTGATTTAAAATCTAGTTGTGTAAGTGAATGTTGCGCAAATTCTATCTAATACATACAAAACGTAGCCTAATGCGGTTATTATAAATAGTTTTCATCATAGTGAAATTATTACCCTAGGTGAAACTTTTTCCGTTTGAGCTCAAAAAAAGAACATGACACTCTTGAAGTCGATAGGTTGTTAACTTTTTTCCTACACTAACTAGCTCTTAGTCTATTAGTTATTTCTTCTCATATTGAAAGATAAACTCAATTTAACTCCTTTCACTTATACACCGGTCATAAAATATCCAGGTGTGTTACTCCAAATTACGGGCCTAAAAACTTAAACAAGTAATAAACAAGCAATATATAAAATATATAAGAGATAAATAGTGATAACTTATTCTGTTATTGCTACGGTAGAATGAGATTCCTAATATACATAACATTTTCTCACCTAGAAATCGAAATTGTGATAACCAAATGGGAATGGGATGTGGTTCAATTCCTTATTGGATATCTTCGACTTGGTTTGAAAGGAGCTTCAAAGGGACACTATCACATGCAATGTCACATTAAAAGATGGGTGAGAATTCAAGTACGATAACCACATCTTCCAGATTAATAGAGAGTACTAGCACTCCATGTGGGATAATTAAAGAAAGATAAATATATATACCCATATATCCATGTGGATAGGAGGAGAGAGCAGATCAGAGAAGAAACTTGGCAAAAGGAACAACTGAAATATGTCCCTACAAAATATTTAGTGATTGCACACATATACATCTCCTATCCGTATCTGCCATCTTCCTCCATATGATCTTAATCTAAATAGATCCTTCATACGACATCTTGTTTGTCAAATTTTGAGGCTTATGTGACCCATGAGTGTGACCTCGAAAAATAAATGAAGAAAATAATTTGCAACGTCATGCATACTCGTTATCTACAACCCAGTTTTCTTCTGATTTATTTATTTATTATTATTTGTTTAGATCATGTGTAGGGTTGATTTGCATGTGTACCGACATGAGGGTTCTCATCGATGCAGTAAAAGCAGCATAAGGGTTGCAAAAGCTTAATAGAATAACTGATTAATTTTCTGGAACAAAGTCTTGCACTTGGGAATGAGTGGACCGGGGGTGGGGGGTGTTTGAGGGACATGGGACTGTAAGGCAGTTTGACTGGAGGGAGAGGAGGAGGACAAGGCTTCCAGTGAAGCAGGGGAGCAGGGCTGCTTTTTGTAGAAATCAACATGATATGTCGAAAGTGAGAGGAAATAGATTTGGTGCGATGGGTGATTTTCTAGTATGTTTCAGTATATTTATTCAACGAGTTTTTGGCGTTTAGATGTTTGGTCAAGGATCTGAGCTAGATCTAATTGGCAAATTTTTTTATGAACATAATAGAATTTTCAACAATGGGGTGTGTACGCCTAAATCAATCGTGAAGAAGTTGTATAGTGTCCTGAGTTCGAACTTTACTGTTTGTACAGCTCATTTGATCAATGGCCACTATGTATATGTACAAATTTCATCAATTTAAAGTTTGAGTATAAATGTTTAATAATAAAGTAATGTTATATTGTTAGACAATTTTTTTTTCTACGAATCTCGTTGAAGTAAAAAACTTTATTGTCAAACAGTTTTTAATTAATTCATGGGGCAACCCTATTTAAGATTGAGGTTTCAATTTTAGAGCAACCCCTCATAAAAGCTTTGGTTACAGTTATACTTAAGGGAGAGCACTATTTTTGGGGCTAGCTACATTCACAATAGAAAAGCTACCCTATTTGGTGAGCTTTTAATCAAAATAGTCTCTGAGATTTGCATCAATTTTCAATTTAGTTCATGAGATTTGCATAACTCTTCACTTTCGTTCCTGAGATTGAGAATCATTACAAGTGGTCCTTAAGATTGTCCACCGTCAATCATTTTGGTTTTCAGAGACCAAAATGAAGAGTTATACAAATCTCAAGGATCAAGGTGAGAAGTTATGACAATCTCAGAGATTATTTTAGCTAAAAAACCTATTTTGTGCAATTCATTTAAAAGGGAAGTTTCATTGAATCGCAATAATATGCAGGGGTACAAAATGATTTAAAGGACCTCTACCCAATTGGCCTTTTGCCCTAATTTTATGAGGGTGGTTGTGGTGGTTAGAATTCAATAATACTACGTATGTTTAGGAGGTTTCCATTTAATCTTGGAAAACATGCATATTTAAGCAAAATGAAGAGTTATACAAATCTCAAGGATCAAGGTGAGAAGTTATGACAATCTCAGAGATTATTTTAGCTAAAAAACCTATTTTGTGCAATTCATTTAAAAGGGAAGTTTCATTGAATCGCAATAATATGCAGGGGTACAAAATGATTTAAAGGAGCTCCACCCAATTGGCCTTTTGCCCTAATTTTATGAGGGTGGTTGTGGTGGTTAGAATTCAATAATACTACGTATGTTTAGGAGGTTTCCATTTAATCTTGGAAAACATGCATATTTAAGCAAAATTCCAGTAAAACTAAGTTATTTTTAGCTTTGATAAAGCGATATTAAATTAATTTACGGAAGAAGAATCTAAACTTGAATGCAAAAAGTAGACACATTGTCCTCGCCAACCGAACTAACTTTGATCCAAGCAAAATCATGAACATTATAAAGCTCAAGTTCGCATGCATTGGATCGTCAAAAACCTTATCATTTGGTTGGACGTAGGGACCATAATTTTCCCAAATATGAAACATATTTTGCACAATCACCCTTTATGCTTATACTAAACAAAACGAATTGTTTGCACCTTTACGCAATCCCCATTAGAAAAGCCACAAGTTTCTCAACCAAGCAAATTGGCATCATAATATCCAAAGAGAGCAAATTACGTACCCTTTTCTCACTCTTTTATTTTATTTTAAAATACCAACATGCAGTTGCAGCTAGCACCATCACGATGTCTGTCCAAATATCAAGTGGCCATTCCTTTCTTTTTCTTCTGCAAAACGGCCAAAACCCTAATGACCAACCACCACAGCAACTAACTTAACTGCCCCTTAAATTATTGTACACAAAAGGTTCAAGAATCCTATTTCCAAAAGCAAAATAGGGAGGTAATAATTAAAGAGTTTTAGTAATTAATGGTGTTTAATTTGCTTGTTGATAAGAATTATTTGGGAGTCACCTACCGCATGCATGCAAATTGCACAAGACAATTCATGGACCAAATTACACCACCGTATCCTTTGCAACTTAACAGCTGATAGCCCGTCACTCAGTATTATGGTCTTGTGCTATCCCTCTTCGTTTAGAAGGGAGAGGTCTTAGGTTCGAATTTCGTGGATGGCGAATTCAATACCAAATTAGGCTGCCCATTGTGTGGCTTAGCCGAACTCCTCATTCTCCTAATATAAAAATATCGATGTACTAAAAAAAAAAAAAAACAGCTGATAACCCCTCTGTTCATTCTGAAGGCAGGAAAATTATGAACAAAATTGATTCGTCTCCTAACCATACCAACTGGCTCTCGATAAATTTATAACTTAATCAAGTTTATTTACTTTCATAATTAATATTTTGGGTAACAATTTATGATGAAATTCATCTAATATAAAAATATCGATGTACTAAAAAAAAAAAAAAAAACAGCTGATAGCCCCTTTGTTCATTCTGAAGGCAGGAAAATAATGAACAAAATTGATTCGTCTCCTAACCATACCAACTGGCTCTCGATAAATTTATAACTTAATCAAGTTTATTTACTTTCATAATTAATATTTTGGGTAACAATTTATGATGAAATTCATTAAGTACTAATAATAAGTAGACGATATTAATTGGTGGCAATAAGTTTTAATGAACGGCTGAGATTTTTCATTTTTGCGGGTTTATTAAGACTCTTCCATCGTCAAGTTTGGTAGAACGACTCATAAACCATTCGATCAGAATTCAGAATACACATGGGAGAATAAACAATGCTAGAAAACCTTGATTTGAAATAGCCCATGGGCTTTAAAATGGCTGTTAAACCATACCAACGAACTTGAACCCCATCCCCTTAAAACTCGATTCGGATATGAAACTTTGAGTATTTAGAGATGCTTTCGTTATTCCTAATAATATGGTTCGGTAACACTTTATGGAGGAGTACGTATAAATAAGTTTGAGATTAGTCTACTTTCAATAAACATGTCCAGTCAACTCGGTGTTTAGAAGAACATTACTTGGCTTGAGATCACAATGAATTATTGGTGTTTCGCTATAAAAAGGGCGATTCCAAACTAACAAGGCTCCCTGATTTGCGAGGGTCAGGGTTGGGGGGGATGGATGCGAATGTCCATCATATGCAAACTACCCTTGCTTTTTGCAAAAATATTGTTTTCACGACTCGAAACTATGATCTTTCGTTCACAAATGATCAACCTTTTCGTTTTGATATGATTGAGGAAATAATCCGGTGCACAATAACAACATCAATAGCAATCTGTAGCCTTTGAAGAACATTTAATTCTTGGGTGGATGCAATCAATAGCAATATCTTACCTCTTTCATTACAGCAGGTGAATGCAACCAGCTCCTTTTCTGCATGAACTCATAAACTAGAGCGTTTAAATCATCACCGCGAAAATCAACACTTGAACATGCAGATATGACCTTGACGAGATTTTGATATGCTTGATATTTCTCAAAGCCTCACATTTGGCTATGCAACTCTTCGGCGCTCCGTGACATAACATGTTAACTTCACAGCTACAAGTTCAAGCCGAGCTCTATTGTTAGGATAAAGAACCCCTTTGTACACAAACTCGAAACTGCCAACGCCAATCAAATTAGCTGAAGAAAGCCCATCAGTGGCTTTTGAGAAAGTAGCTATGCCACTTGCAAAATAAAGCAAGTACCAGGATACTAAAAGGGATTATTAATTAATTTCAAGCTATGAGCTAATCTAATTGCTCTAAGCGGGAAAGAAGTAACTTACTTTGTAGTTGATGGTTAAATCATGGGGTCTTGGTTCTTTCTGACCATCCTATGCGGGTTTAGAGAGTAAGAATACTTTGGTAGACTAATGACCAAGCCTTATGTACTCGACTAGCCTAAACCATTATCATCTGATTCCTATTAAAAAAATTGGAAAGAAAGAAAGAAAGAGATAGAAGGGCTATGAGTTAATCTTCTATTCTTCGACCTCTATAGACTTGGAATCGGGCAGCTTGAGATTAGGAATTCCCTCACAGAATCTAGTGTTGTCAACAATTGAAATTGCCCTTTGATTTTGGAAAACACCTTAAACTGTTACCGGTCAAGTCTGATAGGAAACTCAAATCACCATATTTACCACTTCCAAGAATTTTGATGAATGTTGAGGGTCTTGAGGTTATGAACCTTTCGAAAATTTGGAATCTGTCAATGTGAATATTCAACAAATTCATGGCACAAACTAGACTTTAATCAATGTGAATATTGCACAAATCACCAAGTACAAGAAGTAGTACTACAAACTGAAACACTCTGATCTTGATATCCACGCGAACAATGAAAATTGAGGTATGTTGGCCGACATTAGAAAGTTAACGAAGCCATTACATGTAGTGAAGTATAAAAGTACGAATAAATTGAAGTCTGAAATTAAATTTAACCGCGAGTGCGCAATGTAGGTTGTTTGTACCATACTTGACCAATCCCGAAACTACCAAGCACCGGTCAACGTTATATCGTCAAGGACCCAGAAGAGTTTCCCTCCAACTAGGAGGCCAATCACAACGCAACACGTGTTAACACCAAGAGGTCAATCACAGGGCGACACGTGTTAAAATCAAAGGCCAATCACAGCATGACACGTGTCAAAGCCAAAACAAAGCTATAAGCTCTCTTCTATAAAAGGAGATCATTCTCCCACAATAAACCCAAATGTCATTTGTACTAAATCATTCACTAGTACTAACAAAATGAGAGCTTGAACCTATGTACTTGTGTAAACCCTTCACAATTAATGAGAACTCATCTACTTCGTGGATGTAGCCAATCTGGGTGAACCACGTACATCTTGTGTTTGCTTCCCTGTCTCTATCTATTTACATACTTATCCACACTAGTAACCGGAGCAATCTAGCGAAGGTCACAAACTTAACACTTTTTGTTGTACCAAAGTCCTCACTGATTTTGTGCACCAACATTTGGCGCCGTCTGTGGGAACGACACTTATTCACACTCTCTTCAGCTTTGTCAAGCTGGTTTCCACCATTTATACACTCTCTTTTGACCAGGCATCCCTCTCCAACATGGGGAGCGAATGAAGCCATAGCACACAGAATGACACCCCTCTCGCACCTGGTGCGAAGCAACGAAAGAAGAAACAAAAGAAGTTTACTCTTCAGGCTAAAGTCAGTGAGCTAGAGGCTCAGAATAACAAGATAGCGATGAAGAATGAGATCCTCCAAAAGCAGTATGAGAAGGTCTTCGAGATGCTCCACGAGGCTAGATATATTAAAACACACTAGCTCATCAACCCTGTAGAAGTCAACCATCAATTGGGTGCCCCCCAACACGTAAGGTCATTTGCCTTCGACATGGGTATTCCTGTTAAAAATCGAGCTACTCATCAAAATGGCGACCAACATGAGAATTCTCTCAACCCAGCTGCTTCGACCCGAAGCATGAGGAGTGGAGGAAGGCACCTCCTTACAGAAGAAGTGGAAGGATCGAAAGCCATCTTTTGCGACTGTCGAGACTTCCTAAAGCAACGTCGAAACAATTTCATCCATGTAAGCTCAAAGATCAATGACCCAAGGGTCTCTGAAAGACTCGATCCCCTCCCATGTCCCATGCCGGCTACCAATTTGGGGAAAGGGCAACAAGTCCTAGAGAAACACGAAGGTATAGGGGGACTCAGAGATGTTCAGACAAACATACCTTGGAAGTCAGTACGGCGAGTCCAGGGAAAAATCACATGCTCTTGATCAAACCTTCCTACTTCCAAGTAGAGATGGAAACTTATGGAAGAAAATTCCAGTGGTACATGACTACATTCAAGACCCTCTTGTCCTACAGCTCATTGAGGAAGTAAACAAGTTGAAGGCCGAAAGTCAGGCCAAGATACCTGACTGGAACCAACCCAGTCTTAGCTCTCTCACAAGGAGGATCCTGGACACCCCCTTCAAACGAAGACAAAACAAAAGCTTGGTTTATAACTCTATACTGGATGGGAGGACCCAATTGAACACCTTAACCTCTTTGAGTCCACTATGGCATATCGGATGCACGCCGACGAAGAGCGATGTCTTCTCTTCCCTTCCACCATCTATGGCGGAGCTCGAAATTGGTATTGTCATCTTCCACCTGAGACAGTAGACTCATTTGAGGAACTAAGGAAACTATTTGTCTCTCAACACATCTTCCAGACCGATCGCTTATAGTTTGCAGATGACTTGTACACTATTCACCAGAAGCCGGACGAGTCATTACGAGAGTATACTGGTCGCTTCAGCCATGAGTATTCTCGTTGCGCTGAGGCAGATGACAAGACCGCCCTCAAAGCCTTCACGACAGGCCTACGTGATTGTTTCTTCAAGTACATGATCAATGCCAACACTTAGAAGACTTACTCTGAGGTGATGGCATAGGCTTACAACCACGCCTCCGCCGAAGCAAGAAAATACCAAGGGAACCCCCATATGGTAAACCCCTATCAACAAGTGGGAAGTGGAAGTCAAGTTCTACCAAGTGAGGAGATCTTGACCATTCAGACACCCATTGCATCATCTCCGTATTTGTCTCTTGGTAAGAGGAAGGATTTTTACTCTCAGCAAGCCCATTACAACAAGAGGGATAAAAGTTCGTATCAAGACAACCAGGGGTGAACGTACCGTCGACTATTATGACTATGGGGCCAAGCCTCACTCTTTCAAAGTGGAGGACTAGGTACTGAAGGAAATGCTATTATAAGAAGGCATACACATTACAAATGTTTTAACTCTCAACCGCTTAAGATCTTTTGCATTCCTAGCACTGAAACACTTGGTCTACGCTGACTTACCTCTATACTCCAACTCAGAGCTTCAACATGCGTACTTTGACACAAAGTATGTGACACTAAGTGTTACAACCAACATGGTTCACATATCGAAAGCATGGATCCTTTCATGCATAGCAAAACATTCATAAGCATCACTCAAGTCAATCAACATAAACATCATACATTCCAACATATTTATACATAAACATCATACATTCCAACACATTCATACATAAACATCATACATTCCAACATATCCATACATAAGCCAACTGTGCTTCGAAAGGGTTTAACATACTTTGTGTCATTCGACACTTGCTACAATGTGCCTCGGCACCTTGCCCTTATTCTCACCAACTAGGTGATGAAGGAACTCACCTTCATGCCACCAACCAGGTGATGAAATGTACAACCCGTACTCTCATTCATGCCACCAACCAGGTGATGAAAAATGAAGAAGAAACTCATCTTCATGCCACAAACCAGGTGATGAAATGTACAACCCGTACTCTCCTTCATGCCACCAACTAGGTGATGAAATGTGAAGAATGAACTCATCTTCGTGCCACCAACCAGGTGATGAAAGGTGATGAAGGAACTCACCTTCGTACCACCAACCAAGTGATGAAAACAACTCACCATTCATTCCACCAACTAGAAGACGAGTGGTACAACTTGTACATGTGAACTCCTAGCATTCACAAATAATAAAAAACCCTCAAGCTTTACAACTCCACTAGGGGAGCACTTATACCCAACAAAAGTTATAGCCACCAACAAAGTCTTATTGCAAGCCAACAACAACTTCAGTGCATGGTATACGAAGATCAAGCTATCCAACCCTCTTGCATCTGCTTCAGACATTTCTCCTCTGTAACAATGCAAACACTACAACTCGTAGAAAGCTTCACACACTCTTCATCAAGACTGTTCGAAGCAAATTCAATTTATATGGTTCATCCAAACCTTCAACTACTACAAGGTGTGGCTTGTATATGTTGTCTCTCATACATTTTCAAATTTCCAGTTTTCCTAAAAATAAAAATAAAAAAAAAATCAGAAAAGGGAAATTGGGAAATTCAATAAAGCTTCATCAATGGAGGACAACTACAAATTCTCAAAAGCTTCACACATTCTTGATCAAGATAGTGTGAAGCAAAACCAATTTATGGTGGAAATCAAAAGCTTCATCAATGGAGGACAACCACAATTCTCAAAAGCTTCACACACTCTTGATCAAGATAATGTGAAGCAAAACCAATTTATGGTGGAAATCAAAAGTTTCATCGATGGAGGACAACCACAATTCTCAAAAACTTCACATACTCTTGATCAAGATAATGTGAAGCAAAACCAATTTATGGTGGAAATCAAAAGTTTCATCGATGGAGGACAACCACAATTCTCAAAAGCTTCACAGACTCTTGATCAAGATAATGTGAAGCAAAACCAATTTATGGTGGAAATCAAAAGTTTCATTGATGGAGGACAACCACAAATCTCAAAAGCTTCACACACTCTTGATCAAGATAGTGTGAAGCAAAATCAATCTATGGTGCCAACAAAGTTTCATCAATGAGGGGCAACTAAAAATCTCAAAAGCTTCACACACTCTTGATCAAGATAGTGTGAAGAAAAATCAATTTATGGTGTCAAGAAAGCTTCATCAATGGAGGGCAACTACAATCCTCAAAAGCTTCACACACTCTTGATCAAGATAGTGTGAAGCAAAATCAATTTATGGTGCCAACAAAAGCTTCACCTACAAAGCTTCAACACTAAAGCTTCACCTACAAAGCTTCAACACCAAAGATTCACCTACAAAGCTTCAACTCCAAAGCTTCACCTAAAAAGCTTCAACACCAAGCTTCATCTACAAAGTTTCACCACAAAAGCTTCACCTACAAAGCTTCAACTCCAAAGCTTCACCTACAAAGCTTCAACATAAAAGCTTCACCTACAAAGTTTCAACACAAAAGCTTCACCTACAAAAGCTTCAACTCCAAAGTTTCACCTACAAAGTTTCAACACAAAAGCTTCACCTACAAAGCTTCAACTCCAAAGCTTCACCTACAAAGCTTCAACATAAAAGCTTCACCTACAAAGCTTCAACATAAAAGCTTCACCTACAAAGTTTCAACACAAAAGCTTCACCTACAAAGCTTCAACTCCAAAGCTTCAACTCCAAAGCTTCAACTCCAAAGCTTCACCTACAAAAGCTTCAACTCCAAAGCTTCACCTACAAAGTTTCAACACAAAAGCTTCACCAAGCTTCACCTACAAAGCTTCAACACCAAAGCTTCATCTACAAAGTTTCAACTCCAAAGCTTCACCTACAAAGTTTCAACACAAAAGCTTCACCTACAAAGCTTAAACACAAAAGTTTCACCTACAAAGCTTCAACTCCAAAGCTTTAACTCCAAAGCTTTACCTACAAAGCTTCAGTACAAAAGCTTCACCTACAAAGCTTCAACATAAAAGCTTCACCTACAAAGCTTCAACTCCAAAGCTTCACCTACAAAGTTTCAACTCCAAAGCTTCACCTACAAAGTTTCAACACAAAAGCTCCACCTATAAAGCTTCACCTACAAAGCTTCACCTACAAAGTTTCAACACAAAAGCTTCACCTACAAAGCTTCAACACCAAAGCTTCACCTACAAAGCTTCAACTCCAAAGCTTCACCTATAAAGCTTCAACACAAAAGCATCACTTACAAAGCTTCAACACAAAATGTTCACCTACAAAGCTTCAACCCAAAAGCTTCACCTACAAAAGCTTCACGTACAAAGCTTCAACACAAAAGCTTCACCTACAAAAGCTTCACACACTCTTGATCAAGATAGTGTGAAGCAAAATCAATTCATGGTACCCAACAAAGCTTCAACCTCAAAGCTTCACCTACAAAGCTTCAACACCAAAGCTTCACCTACAAAGCTTAAAAATATATATATATATATATATATATATATATATATATATATATATATATATTTTTTTGGAAATTCAAAAATTTGAAAATTCGGAAAATCGAAAATTCAAAATTCAAAAAAAAAAAAATTGCCTAAGTCTCCTCTTCTTTGGGCCTAACAACTTTCATAACAAATATATATATGAATGAGGAGTTTTGGGCTACCACATAGAAAGGAAAATGGTGAAGTTTTGTTACTTTGGAAACTTGGCTACTAGCAAGACACCTCTTTCGTCAACTCCCTCGACCGGAGACTTGGGGGACTCCTACCATATGCTACTGCACCTTGATACTCAGAAGTTTCACGACCACTCAATGACTTGGATTTTTCAAGTCTCCAACAGAGAAGTTTTCCTCACTCGGGAAATTAAGGTAGCACTACTTCAACCTACATGCTTCACTCACAAAGCTTCAACATACAAGCTTCAACAAAAGAAAAAATTCAAAGAACTTAGTGAAGAAGGCTTTGGTGTATTTAGCACAATACGTTGAAATGAAGCAAAGCTTATTTATTGATATCTCTGATAAGTTACAAATATGTTCATATACATGAATCAAAATAAACAAACAAGAAGGAGCCTTCACAAAGGTTGCTCAGGAGAAGTCTCAGCAGTCGGCAGAGCCCCAGAAAGAGAAGGCACCAGAGGGTGATCATTCGGAACCTCAGTACTGGGCAGAACCCCAGAATGAGGAGGCATCGGAGGTTGATCATTTGGATCTTCATTACGTGGTACAACCCCAGAAGATGAAGGCAATAAATGCCTTTGGAACAAACCCACAAACCTCTTATGATCAAGTAAAATCTGACAATCAGATTCCTACAGTTGGTCAAGCTTCCTCTTCATGTTTGTAGCATAATCATGTGCGAGCATGTGCAACTGTTTATTCTCATGCTTGAGCCCTCTAATATCCTGTTTGAGACTTATCACTTCACCTGCCAATGATTCAACTTGGCGGGTTCGAGAAAATAGGCGTTGGGCCATATTAGACACAAAACCTGCACACTGAACACTGAGAGCCAGAGAATCCTTAACAGCCAACTCATCAGACCGTTTGGAAAGTAGTTTGTTATCTTTGGGAGTGAGAAGGTTCCTGGCCACCACTGCAGCGGTCATATCATTCTTCATCACAGAATCCCCAATGGTAATAGGACCAGTAAGGGATAAGAAGGATGGGCGCCATATGTTGTCTTGAGGAGGCATGGCTGCCTATTCACCAAAGTTCAAGTCAAAACGACGGTCGAATGAGCCAGATATTTTCAGAAATGATGAAGGAGAAATGAGGTCTAATAAATCTCTGAAGTACGAAAATAAGGGGAAAATTCCTACAAGCAATAACTCTCTGAACGTACTTCTTGCACACAATTGGTGCCCCTATAAAAGAAAAGGCAGGAGGGCAGTTTGTTCAAAAATCGAAGAGGCACCACTCTCCAGATTTCGAAAAGCAGATTTTCCTGAGTAAAATATGTCGACAATCCCCACACGCAACATCAGCTCCTCGGGTACCACAGATAACTTTGCCAAAGATCTCTGACAAAGTTTAGACACATAAATTTTGAAGGTCCAGCTACCCTACCATTACCCACAAGGGTAAAGGAAGAGCACCACTGCTTGATAACTGGAAAGTCCATATGTGTGTCAACATCCATGCTCCGTGGCAAGGCAGACTGGCAAAAATGCCCAACTTTTACTCACATCGAGAAAACACTCCCAACAGGATTACTTGCTCCAAAATCAAAGAGACACCGCTATCCGAATCTTGAGAGCCAGACTCCCACCAGGATTGATTTCTCAAAAATCAAAGAGGCACCGCTCTCCGAATCTCGAGAGCCAGACTCCCACCAGGATTACTTTCTCAAAAATTGAAGAATCACCACTATCTGAATCTCGAAAGCCAGACTCACAACATGATTGCTTTCTCAAAAATCGAAGAGGCACCGCTCTCTAAATCTCGAGAGCGAGATCCCCAATAAGATTGCTTGTTCAAAAATCGAAGAGGCAACACTCTTCGAATCTCGAGAGCCAGATCCCCAACATGATTGCTTGTTCGAAAATCGAAGAGGCACTGCTCTCCGAACTTCGAGAGCCAGATTTCCTTGGATAAAGCTTGTCTGCAATCTTCACACGCAACATTAGCTTTCCATATACCATAGACCACTTTTTCAAAGCGCTCTGACAAAGTTAAAACACGTGAATCTTGCAGCTCCCACTACATTGCTATGACCAAGAAGAGTAAAGGAACAACGTTACTACTCGTTGTTGGGACAATTCATATATATGTCGACCTTCATCCTCCACAGCTAGGCAGACCTGCAAATAAATAAAAAATGCTCAACTTTTCTTCACATCCGAGAGGGCACTCTCAGCAGAGTCTCTCGAAATACTCAGTTTGTTTCCCCCCGATAGTACCTCTGCAAACAAGCCACACCAGAGCAAGAATATCTCATATCATCAGGGTTAAAATCAAGAGTATCCCATATCATGCTTTTTCCCTGTCTTTTCCTTTGCCCTTGTTCTTACCTGCAAGACAATGAGAAAGAGACCAATCAGTCAGCACTTAGAATCAAGCTTCCAGTCAAGAACTGACTGCCTAGATGAGAGAGAATAGTTTCCCTCCAACCAGGAGAAAGAAAGCAATCAGTCAGCAGTTGGAATCAAGGACCCATAATAGTTTCCCTCCAACCAGAAGGCCAATCACAACGCAACATGTGTCAATACTAAGAGGCCAATCACAGGGCGACGCGTACCAAAATCAAAGGTCAATCACAGCATGACACGTGTCAAAGCCAGAACAAAGCTATAAGCTATCTTCTATAAAATGAGACCATTCTCCCACAATAAACCCAAATGTCATTTGTACTAAATCATTCACTAGTACTCACAAAATGAGAGCTTGAACCTATGTACTTGTGTAAACCCTTCACAATTAATGAGAACTCCTCTACTCCGTGGACGTAGCCAATCTGGGTGAACCACGTACATCTTGTGTTTGCTTCCCTGTCTCTATGCATTTACATACTTATCCACAGTATTGACCGGAGCAATCTAGTGAAGGTCACAAACTTAACATTTTCTATTGTACCAAAGTTCTCACTGATTTTGTGCATCAACATAGGTAAACCCTTATTACAATGCATGTAGTTTCAGAGCATAGATAAAAGTGCAGCGAAAGTAAAGAATATTGCCATCTGGATAGGATAAATATTAATACAAACTAATAGAGATAAGGCTTCCTATATTATCGGAAATTGATGTCAGAACTGTCAATAACCCTCATCTCCACCAAAGTACATTATTCTAAGAGTCCCCGCCTAGCACCGCCTAGGCACTAGACGGCTAGCCACTGCTCCAAATAATACCTAGATGTTTGAAATTAAGAAAAGGCGCCTAGACCTGCCTAGGCACCGATCTAACCCCCTAAGGCGCCCATCTAGCCCGTATAGCCGGCCTCGGCCCCCACCGAGGTCGCGACTCTTACTTTGATAGAAAATAGATAAATTTTATTTTGTATTTTATTTTTTCAATAAATGGTAAGAGACTTGTTAAATACTTGGGTGAACATTCATTATATGCAGTTCCTCATGTTTTCAATATGTTCAAATATTTTGTAATCTATATGTCATTCGATTTTGTAATTTATGTATTCCAATATAACTATGTATTTTTTAAGAATATGTAGACATTTATTTATATGTTATATATTAAATATAATTAAAATTTTAAAAATCACCTAGGCGTTAGGCCTCTGCCCACCACCCGACTAGTGCCTAATGCATTTTAAAACCTTGAGAATACATCTACCGAGTCTTCAAGGAACGCAAAACAGAAAGTGTGGCAATGAACATAATTGGTCATTATTTACATTGCAAACTTCTACATCTACTGTGGTAACAAAAATGCTAAGACTTCACAGGCAGTATATGAAAATTTCTATCCAAAAAACGTATTGGAATGAAGTTAAGATGCAACATCATTTGATATTCTTTAATCAATCTGTTGCGGATTCAACATTTAACAAGCCATTCCATTTCTTTCTCTCTCTTTTTTTTCATTCAAACCATGAGCCATTCCAATTCTAAATATCGACTTCAAGCACACCTTAACTTTATGAACTTTTGCACTGCATTGATTAGGATTCTCGTTCAGGCCTCCTTGAAGAAGTGGTCTCAGTAACTTGCTTGGGATAGCCATCTTGACAAATTATGAAGGTTCAAACTATCACCAAACATGTTGTCAGCGAGTCTCTTTCCTATAAACATCTCCAACAAGAGAATGCAAAAGTTGTAGACATCACTATAATTCGTAGACACCTCGCTCCCTATGCCATACTCTACAATTCAAACATCACATTTCTGTACAAATAGCTCATTTTGAATTTTGTGAAGTCAATACTCCAAAATAAAAGAGGAAATATAATGAAGTGTATATCTAAGATATTTACCTGGAGCTGCATAACCAACCGTTCCTCTTATTCCAATGGAACTTGTCTAACTCTGAATTGCTGAAATATTCTTCGTTACTTGTGAGAGAAACCTTGCTAATCTAGTTAGAAACATGTCCAATCAATTTGTTGTTCAAGTGTACGTTGTTTGGCTTGAGATCACAATGAACTATCCACGTTCCACAATAATGATGAAGTTAATCCATTGCACAAGCAACACCAATGGCAATTTCTAGCCTATGAAGAAGATTTAAATTCTTGGGTACATGACTCTTCAAAATAAAATTTCCACCTGTCAATCATGTTATTTGGTCTCTTAACTCTTTAGTTCCAAAAGGTGGATACAGCCACACCTCTAAGCTCCCGTTGTCCGTGAACTCGTAAACTAGAGCCTTGAAATCATTACCCTGAAAATCAATACTTGAACACAGAATTATAATAGGGTCATTTAGGTTTTGGTCCCTAGTCGGCCTTATTGTTAGAATGAAACTCTTTGATGTCTGATATTTATCAAAACCTCACACTCGGCTATGAAACTCTTTGATGCTCAACAGCGGAACAAATCAAACACCTTAACTGCAACATATTGAGCTCTATTATCATCATCATCAAAAACTCCTTGGAGGCGCAACCAATGAAGACGATCAACTCTTCACGAGGCAAGCAAAGAAAAAACTGGGAGAGGGGGAACGATTTTCTCTAGCTTTCTCTCTTTCTTGTTTGAAAAATAATTGCACTCTAGGTTTATTTAATCCTCTATTTAAGGTACAATTAAATAAATTCTAGAGGCAGTTAGTATCCATCACCCATAATACTTTCACTACAAGTGAGCTCAAAATTCAAAGAAGACAAGGAATCCACTTTTTGCTAGCCCACTCAACTTGGGATTTCTACACCTCATGCACCTTCCTACGCTTAGCATAGCAGGTGTGGTTTCATTTGTGGGACAAAAAATAGTTAAAAAATCCTAGGGCTGACACATGGACTTTTGTTCATGATTGACGAGAATAACCTTTATTAAATTGGTAAGGCCCTCATATGTTCCATGCACATGTCAACAACCAAAATGATATGAGTTGCTGACCAAACTATCTCCAAACTCCTCTGCCCATGGCAAGGAGATAAGACAAGAGAATTAAAAGTAGAATTAATAACTAAATCCTACCTTTAAGCTTTCATCACGAAAGACTTCTTCCTCATCCAACGGATGACACAACTTGGCCAACTGAATGCCGACATGTGGCGCGAGATCTCTCACCTTATGTGGCCAGCCTAGCCCTTATAAATACCCCTTATTCCACACTTCTTAAGTAAGTTGAAACCTTACACTCAAGCTCTAAACTCGCTTTTTTCAGAGAAATTAACTTAAGCATCAAAGATCCATTGGCCAAACTCCCTCCCCTCCTTGGGCGTGTGGCTTTGGTTTTTGTCCAAAGATGTTTAATTATTTGAAGTACAATTTCAAGAGTGAAGACAACGAATTTTTACTACCACACCTAATATTTGTCAAAACTTCACATTCGGCTATGAAACTCTTCGAATAGTCATCAATAAATGTAACATAATATCTATACCCATCAAAAGATTCTACACGAGAAGGACCCCAAATATCAGAGTGAACAAGCTCAAAAAGTTTACTAGTTCTAGAATTAAAGGAAACAAAAGGAAGTCTAGTGGCTTTTGACATTTGACAAGTTTCACACTCCAGTGTGTTTAAAAAAAAAAAGGTAAACAACTTGGTCATCACATGTTATGAGGGATGGGCAAGGCGTTGATGCCAGAGTTGGTGTTCCTGAACTTGACTTAAGTTGACACTGAGCTTTTTGACAAAATTGGACTCCTTTGAGAGATAGTAGAGTCCATTCAAGAAGAACCATTCACCAATCTTCTTCTGAGTAACCATTCAGCAATCTTCTTCTCAGTAACTCGGTCTTGAAACACAACATTGTGAGGGGAAAATATGGCTAGACAGTCTATGGTTTTTGTGATTTTTCCTATTGATAAGAGCTGAAAAGGAAAATAAGGTACATAGAGAGCAGTGGAATCAGTATGCTCACTTAGCAATCTAATCTTTCCTTTCCCTAGAATAGGTTCCCCTTTCCCATTTGCAACAGATACATGAATTGGATCAATAGTTCTTTGAAAATTGTGGAGACTATAGGGTTTATTAGTTATATGATCAGTGGCACCAAAGTCAATAATCCAACAATCATGTGTAACATTTGCATAAAAGCAGTGGAAATGGCACTGATAATACCTGGAATATTGCCTTTCGATGTGTTCTCCAAGTCAGCCAAGAATCCAGCAAATTTCCCTAGCATTGCAGTAGGGTTTTCAGGTGTCATTTCATCAGGTTCAGTGCTTCCTTGCTTCTTTTGAAGAAAAGCAGCAAACTCGTTGATCAAGGACACAGAATTTGTTGAGAAATTAGCCATCCCATCAGTTGAGGAACAAGCTGAATGAATGCTTTTGGAGTGACTCCAGCCTTCCCATTTTTGATCATCCTGCCTTCCCTATCAAACTTAGGCTTTAACTCCGGATGAAGAATCCAACATTTTTCTCTCAAATGTCCCTTCATGTTGCAATAAGAATATTTCCAGTATGCTTCATTGCCAAGCACCCTATCACCAGTTGCTTTGTGATTTGTCGTGAAAACCCTAGCTTCATAGTTGGATTTGGGTTCAACGTTCATCACTCTTCGTCGAGTTTCTTCTCTTTGGACTGCATGACACACAGTGGTAAAGAAGGGCAGCTCTTGAGTCATTAACAAGTGACTACGTAGGTCTTCATACTCCGCTCCCAAGCTTGCTAAGAGTTGAAAAACCTTGTCTTCATCAGCCCTCTTCAGTAGCACAGCGGAATCAGTCGTGTGTGGACGATACATATCGAGTTCATTCCACATGGATTTCATACTTCCAAGGTGTTGAACAAATGAGTGATCACCTTGCTTTAAACTAGCCACACTCTTCTTCAGTTGAAAGATGTGAACTGAGTTGTTTTGGCTGCCATACATGTCTTTGACAGACTCCCATAGGAGAAGGGAAGACTCTGAGTAACTGAAAAACTCAGACAGTTTTGGCTCCATGGAGTTAAGTAACCAAGACATGACCAGCTGATCAGTAGTATGTCATGCATCGTAAGTTGGTGAAGTGGATTTGGGGGCTCAGAGCTTCCATTGATAAACCCTAGCTTCGATCTTCCACCTAGAGCAAGTGACACAGCTCTTGACCAAGGAAAGTAGTTGAACTCGTTCAGTAGCACCGAGAAGAGTCATTGATTTGGATTGTTCTCAACCCCTTAGGTTAAGTTTGGGGAGGAGGATGAGACACTGTCGGCACTAGACACATTTTCTTCTGCCATCTCTATCGATGATGAGCAAATGAAGAAGTATAAAAAAAAAACAGAGTCAGGACCTTATGGTTCATGCTCTGATACCATGTTGAGTTTTGGTTTCAATATTTGTTGTATATTTCATTATGAATGTTACAAAAGAGTGAAGGCAACTCTTATAGAGAGCCAAAAGAAAGCTACAATAGATTGTAGGATAACTACACAAACACAATCCCTAAAATCTGCCCTAACAAGTGGAAAAGCAAAAAACCAAATTACAAGTAAAGAAGCTTTTACAAGCAACTACGAAAAATTGATGTAATGTGAATGACAAGCTATGGAAAGGTTGATGTAAGGTGAATGACAAGCTATGGAAAGTGAGGTTGATGTAAGGTGAATGACAAGCTATGGAAAGGTTGATGTAAGGTGAATGACAAACTATGGAAAGTGACTTTAGCCTATGACTTAGCTAAAGTGAGGATGACAACTCATACATACAACTCATCCATACAAACCGGTTTCAATAGAAACCCTCATTTCTAAATTGGATTGTGAAATTGGTAAGTTTCATTTGAGATGCAAATGACAAGAAAAGTTTGTAGAAAGATAAGAGGAACCTACATTGCAGTTTCTGGTTCTTGAAAATTGGAAAGAAAGAAAGAAAGAGAGAGAAGGGCTACGAGTTAATCTTCTATTCTTCGACCTCTATAGACTTGGAATCGGGCAGCTTGAGATTAGGAATTCCCTCGCAGAATCTAGTGTTGTCAACAATTGAAATTGCACTTTGATTTTGGAAAACACCTTAAACTGGTACTGGTCACGTCTGATAGGAAACTCAAATCACCATCTTTACCACTTCCAAGAATTTTGTTGAATGTTGAGGGTCATGAGGTTATGAACCCTTCGAAAATTTGGAATCTGTCAATGTGAATATTCAACAAATTCGTGGCACAAACTAGACTTTAATCAATATGAATATTGCACAAATCACCAAGTACAAGAAGTAGTAATACAAATTGAAACACTCTGATTTCGATATCCACGCGGACAATGAAAATCGAGGTATGTTGGCCGACATTAGGAAGTTGACGAAGCCATAACATGTAGTGAAGTATAAAAGTACGAATAAATTGAAGTCTGAAATTAAATTTAACCGCGAGTGTGCAATGTAGGTAAACCCTTATTACAATGCATGTAGTGTCAGAGCATAGATAAAAGTGCAGCGAAAGTAAAGAATATTGCCATCCTGGATAGGATAGATATTAATACAAACTAATAGAGATAAGGCTTCCTATATTATCAGAAATTGATGTCAGAACTGTCAATGACCCTCATCTCCACCAGAGTACACTATTCTAAGAGTCCCCACCTAGCACTGCCTAGGCACTAGACGTCTAGCCACTGCTCCGAATAATACCTAGACGTTTGAAATTAAGAAAATGCGCCTAGATCTGCCTAGGCACATATCTAACCCCCTAAGGCGCCCATCTAGCCCGTCTAGCCGGCCTCAGCCCCCGCCGAGGTCGCGACTCTTACTTATATAGAAAATAGATAACTTTTATTATGTGTTTTATTTTTTCAATAAATTGTAAGAGACTTGTTAAATACTTGGATGAACATTCATTATATGCAGTTCCTCATGTTTTCAATATGTTCTAATACTTTGTAATTTATATGTCATTCTATTTTGTAATTTATGTATTCCAATATAATTATGTATTTTTTAAGAATAAGTAGACATTTATTTATATGTTATATATTAAATATAATTAAAATTTTAAAAATCGCCTAGGCGTTAGGCCTCTGCCCACCGCCCGACTAGTGTCTAATGCATTTTAAAACCTTGAGAATACATCTACCAAGTCTTGAAGGAACGCAAAACAGAAAGTGTGGCAATGAACATAATTGGTCATTATTTACATTGCAAACTTCTACATCTACTGTGGTAACAAAAACGCTAAGACTTCACAGGCAGTATATGAAAATTTCTATCCAAGAAACGTATTGGAATGAAGTTAAGATGCAACATCATTTGATATTCTTTAGTCGATCTGTTGCGGATTCAGCATTTAACAAGCCATTCCATTCCAATTCTTTCTTTTTTATTTTTTCGTTCAAACCATGAGCCATTCCAATTCTAAATATCGACTTCAAGCACACCTTAACGTTATGAACTCTTGCACTGCATTGATTGGGATTCTCGTTCGGGCCTCCTTGAACAAGTGGTCTCAGTAACTCGCTTAGGGATAGCCATATTGACAAATTATGAAGGTTCAAGCTATCACCAAACATGTTGTCAGTGGGTCTCTTTCCTATAAACATCTCCAACAAGAGAATGCGAAAATTGTAGACATCACCTTAATTTGTAGACACCTCGCTCCCCATGCCATACTCTACAATTCAAACATCACATTTCTGTACAAATAGCTCAGTTTGAATTTTGTAAAGTCAGTACACCAAAATAAAAGAGGAAATATAATGAAGTATATATCTAAGATATTTACCTGGAGCTGCATAACCAACCGTTCCTCTTATTCCAACGGAACTTGTCTAACACTGAATTGCTGAAATATTCTTCGTTACTTGTGAGAGAAACCTTGCTAATCCAGTTAGAAACATGTCTAATCAATTTGTTGTTCAAGTGTACGTTGTTTGGCTTGAGATCACAAGAAACTATCTGTGTTTCACAATAATCATGAAGTTAATCCAGTGTGCAAGCAACACCAATGACAATTTCTAGCCTCTGAAGAAGATTTAAATTCTTGGGTACATGACTCTTCAAAATAAAATTTCCACCCGTCAATCGTGTTATTTGGTCTCTTAACTCTTTAGTTCCAGAAGGTGGATACAACCACTCCTCTGAGCTCCCGTTGTCCGTGAACTCATAAACTAGAGCCTTGAAATCATTACCCTGAAAATCAATACTTGAACACAAAATTATAATAGGGTCATTTAGGTTTTGGTCCCTAGTCGACCTTATTGTTAGAATGAAACTCTTTGATGTCTGATATTTATCAAAACCTCATACCCGGCTATGAAACTCTTTGATGCTCCACGGCGGAACAAATCAAACACCTTAACTGCAACATATTGAGCTCTATTATCATCATCATCATCAAAAACTCCTTGGAGGCGCAACCAATGAAGACGATCAACTCTTCATGAGGCAAGCAAAGAAAAAAACTGGGAGAGGGGGAACAATTTTCTCTGGTTTTCTCTCTTTCTTGTTTGAAAAATAATTGCTCTCTAGGCTTATTTAATCCTCTATTTAAGGTACAGTTAAATAAATTCTAAAGGCAGTTAGTATCCGTCACCCATAATACTTTCACTACAAGTGAGCTCAAAATTCAAAGCAGACAAGGAATCCACTTTTTGCTAGCCCACTTAACTTGGGATTTCTACACCTCATGCACCTTCCTACGCTTAGCATAGCAGGTGTGGTTGCATTTGTGGGGCAAAAAATAGTTAAAAAATCCTAGAGCTGACACGTGAA
The DNA here is from genome assembly GCA_035220775.1 of Malus fusca. NCBI lineage: Eukaryota > Viridiplantae > Streptophyta > Magnoliopsida > Rosales > Rosaceae > Malus > Malus fusca. Next base: position 7,102,219 of record CM069061.1, on the reverse strand, counting down.
CTTTTGTTCATGATTGACGAGAATAACCTTTATTAAATTGGTAAGGCCCTCATATGTTCCATGCACATGTCAACAACCAAAAAGATATGAGTTGCTGACCACACTATCTCCAAACTCCTCTGCCCATGGCAAGGAGATAAGACAAGAGAATTAAAAGTAGAATTAATAACTAAATCTTGCCTTTAAGCTTTCCTCACGAAAGACTTCTTCCTCATCCAACGGATGACACAACTTGGCCAACTGAATGCCGACATGTGGAGCGAGATCTCTCACCTTATGTGGCCTGCCTAGCCCCTATAAATACCCCTTATTCCACACTTCTCAAGTAAGTTGAAACCTTACACTCAAGCTCTAAACTCGCTTTTTTTCAGAGAAACTAACTTAGGCATCAAAGATCCATTGGCCAAACTCCCTCCCCTCCTTGGGCGTGTGGCTTTGGTTTTTGTCCAAAGATGTTTAATTATTTGAAGTACAATTTCAAGAGTGAAGACGACGAATTTTTACAACCACACCTAATATTTGTCAAAACTTCACATTCAGCTATGAAACTCTTCGAAGCTCCACAACATAACAAGTTAAACACCTTCACGACAACAAGTTGAGCTTTATCATTATCATCGAGAACTCCTTCGTACACAGACCCCAAACTATCGGTAACAAGTTGAGCATTATCATTATTATCAAGAACTCCTTTGTACACAGACCCCAAACTATCGGCACCAATTAAATTAGCCGTTGATAACCTATCAGTAGCTTTAAGTAAAGTAGCATATGACGATTGCAAAATAATGTTCTCCAAAGTGCTCAGTGAAATTTCTGTCGTTTTCTTTCTTGACGAATAAAGAAAGAAATAGGAGAACACCATGGCTAGCTATTCCTAGAAGAGTAAGTCCAAATACTAAAGGACGTATTAGTTTCAAGCTACGAGACAATCTTCGTTTCTTGATCTCTTTAGATTGTTTGAGTTCATTGGGTTGGAGAGACGATAGGTTGGAAGGGAGAGAGAACAATTTTAACATTTTTTTTTTTTTGTTATTTTAACGGACCCAAACATGAATATTAATTGTTGCGATAGAAAGAACACTCGTCCAGCAAATTGTTAGAAACTTGCTTTTGAGGTGAATCTGCCTTGCATATCTCTTCTGCACAGCGATACAATAAATAAGCACTCATCAAATAAGCCTTCGAAATTCTCACAAGGCCGGCCGGGAATCAATTTAAGGTATATGAGGCCAAATAATTGAATTTGAGGGATCGAGGAGCTCACCCAACAATCATTAGTATCGAAGAGAGAACAAAAAACACATAACTAACCAGGTGGAACATCATGTATTTGGCCTCATCTGACCTCAGATCTCATCCAATGTGAAGCGTCTCACTCACATCAGATCTCACATTGGCATCACCCAATATAAAAATTACCCTAATTAACAGAGCAACCATAGTTATGAATGGGAATTTGAAGTCTGTAAGTTGTGAGGGGTCTAACTGTGAACACTGTGGTATGTTTTAATTCATTTTAAATTAATTAACTATGTGCAAAAATATCATTCTGTTCCAGATAAATAAACATAGTCTATGAACACTTCCATCCAAATGTATGTGTATACATATGCAGTGGCAGATTCAAGACTCTAATCACATGGGGTTCCAATTTAAGATTCAAGCACGCGCAGCTATTTCATTGAGAAATTTAGTCGAGCACGTGGGGGCATTTCTTCTGCCTAAAAGGTATTCATCGAACAATTTGTGGGTATACTCAGGTCTCATACCAGATAGTCTTAGGGTCCTTTGACGACTTTCTTCGTAGGGTCCCAGGAAACCAAGACGATCCCTGGATCCATCACTGATAAACTTTGTAGGCTTAGCATGGTCCACCACCAATATCACCAATATTGTCCTAACTTAACCCCATATTGCTAGATGTTGAGTTTTATCACAAAAAGCCTCGGTGATATTAGGGGTGGAATATCCCATATATTAGTTGTATATTATTTTGTCATATTTCACAATGGAAACCCTCATTTCTGAATTAGATTGTGAAATTGGTAAGTTTCATTTGAGATGCAAATGACAGGAAAAGTTTGTAGAAAGATAAGGGGAACCTACATTGCAGTTTCTGGTTCTTGAAAATTCAAATGACAACCACTTTGACTTGTTTTTCCGTAGACGAAACTTAAATGCATCCTTACAATATTGACAGCAGCAGGTCCGAATTTTCTATAAACTCCAAGGACCAAGACGTACTATTCCAAAACGGGACAAGGAAGCAAATTGACTCCAGAAATTAACCAAACATAATATCATCCTGGAAAATAGATGTCAAGCAAGTCGGCCCTGAACATTGAACCACTACTACAAAAATCACTTTCAGATTGAAAATATATAAGATGAGAGAAAATCGTTTAAGGTGATTTTGGACATAATAATTTTAGCCGTTGGATCAAATTTTAACAGCCCGGATCCCTGGACTTGGTGAATTAGGAGGAAGGGATCCGGAGAGGATCCATTTCCTTAATAAAAAACATAAAGTACTTGGAGTTAACGAAAGATTTGGCGCAAAACCGAACGCATGTGCCGTTTTAGCATTCATATAGTCGACTTCACTTAGTAGAATAAAGCTTTGCTACTGCTGTTGTATAAAAGGGGCTATTCTAGCTAAAATCCCAAACATTAAAGGTTCGACTGGTGCTGCTTTCAAGGATTAACTTGAAGAGAAATGCAAGTGGTAATAAATTTGAAGGGAGTAGGATCATGAAGATTTTGAAGAAAGGAGGAAAGGGGAGATAATTTTAATCCAATTTGAAGACCATGTAGATTTTGAGGGGCCAGAGAGTCAATATCGAAAGAGTGACTAGGAATAATGAATTGGTTTTAATCAACAAATTCGTGGCACGAGCTAGACTTCGAGTCTTTGACATTTCTTTCCAACGAATACTGTTCCTTACAGCCAAGAAAGTGAAGAAAGAAAATGTTTATAAACTAAGTCAGGTAAATTTATTTATATTATCACAAGAACAATACTTGGCTACTCAAAGATAAGTAGGAACTCTTATTCAAAAACTTTTCGTGTTCGAATCACAGAACTTTGTGCTTATGATCAGAACTGTTCATATTATAAATCACACTGTAAAGACCATTTCTGTAAAAAATGAATTAAAACTAAAGTTGTTTAGTTAATCTATTCTAGCAAATACATAGACAATTTGTAATGCATTTACCGATTCCATTCATTTGTTTTTATACAATTCAATGACTAAACAACCTTAGTTTTAATTGATTTTTTACAGAGGGGATATTTATAGAGTGATAATGCCTTTACCAATTCCATTCATTTGTTTTTATACAATTCCATGACTAAACGACCTTAGTTTTAATTGATTTTTTACATAGGGGATATTTATAGAGTGATTTATAATATGAATGGTTCTGATTATAAAAATGAAGTTCTATAAATTGACAGTTAATAATTTTAAGTAGGAATTTTTACTCATTCTTTGAGTAACCAAGTATTGTTCTTATTACAAAACTATTGTACTTTAGAATTCATCGCATCTGTGACATAAAAAAGGACGCAATAACCGATAAAAACTTATTGTTTGTACAACGACGTTATGAACTCTCCATGAAATAATCCAGAAGCTTCCCAACCAAGCAAATTATTAGGTTTATGTATAAGCCTCGGTTAGAGTCGAGATTTCCATTGAATTGGATAACAAATTAGATGCAATGTTATGCAGAATATATACATAATAGAACAAGAAGTGATAGACTTTTCTTTTCCTTTTAAATAACGTAGGGGGCTCTAGGCAATACAAGAAATAGTGTAGTTTTCACAAGAACCTCATCGAGTCACTGGTCATTATTCACTACGCAAATTGCCACATATACTGTGGCTCCAACAAGCTAGAATACTTCACACGCATCACATGAACATTTCCCTTTCACAAATCCTCGTAAAAGAAGTTTCAATGCAAGGAGAGTGTTCCTAATGGACTGGAGTTCAGATGCAGCATCACTGATATTCTGTAGTCGATTATTTGGGGATTCAGTAGAACATGCAATTCCAATTCTATATATCGAACTCAAGCACGTCTGCATTTTTTGAACTTCTGAGCTGCTTTGATTGGGAGTCTCATTTGTGTATCCTTGAAGAAGTGGTGCATCTGTAATCTCGGAAACTCGCCCAAGGAAAGCCATCTTGACAAAATTATGGAGGTTCAAGTTGTTACTAATTAAACATGTTGTCAGTGGGTCTCTTCCCTGTAAAAATTTCCAATAGAAGAATGCCAAAGCTGTAGACATCTCCATTTATTGGGACCTCACTTCCCATAAGCATACTCTACATATAAATATAAGAAAACAACAATGTGACCACAATTGTAAATATATAAAAACAAAAATATCTTCACTTGTTTTATGCATAGTGGTGAGAGAAACCTTGCTAATCCAAAGTCAGAAACATGTCTGGTCAACTCGGTGTTTAGAAGAACCACTACTACAATATAGGTTATCACCGGCGGACCAAAAAGCGACAAGAAATCTTATTTCTGTTGGAAATTTGGCAAAAATCCGATATAAAACAATGTAATGTCGGATTGGAATAGCGACACCATTGCTAACGTCACTAAAGGGCTTCAGTGTCGGTTTGTTCGCTTAATCCGCCACTAAGCAGTGTCGGTTAAAAGCGACACTTATGTTGACGTCGGTTTAAAGCGACATATACTTCAATATTACGTCGGTTTAAAGCGACGTCAGATAACAATTAAATAAATAAAATATGCAAACTAGTGACGGTCTTAACCGACACCACCTTTGTTAATAATAATAAAAATATTTCAAAATCTGTCTCTGCATTCGTTTTCAATGAATTGCCAGGGATTGGATCATCTCCGAATTCCTTTTGTCCGAATCCTCCCGATCCTCCCCCAACACATTTCTTCTTCTTTTTCCTATGTGGTTCTGCTACTGCTTCTTCCTCTTCAGTTCTTCTTCTTCCTTCTCTGCAATTCTGCTGCTTCTTCAAAAAAAAAAATTCTAGCCGATTCTACCGCGCCTTTTTCCAGGCCGCTGCTACGATCCTGGGTCGTCGTCTTCTCCAACATCCGCCCCCATCTCAACCATCCCACCATCTCAAGGCGGAGGATCCGAGGCCACTACTACCATCGCAGCTTCTGTTGCTTTCAGCACACGGGTGATCGTCTTTTGACCGTCCGATTTACGGTTGAACATATGAGATTGATGCATCTGGGTGATCGTCTTTTGACCGTTTCCGTCTCTTCCACGACTCCCCCGACGCTCCCAATGACAATCCTTTGCCTCAACTCGGCAGCCCTGTGCAAATTCTGAAACTCGGGATCGACTACTTCCGTCGTGACGGGCAGGAGCACGGTCTGGGCTCTGTTGAATTTGAAACGGCGATTGCTGCTGCTGCTGTTGTGGCTGCGAAGAAGGAGTTGCTTTGCTGAAGGGGCTGTGTTCTCTTCCTTTATATTTAGAATTTTGTGCGGGAGTCTACTGGAGTGGTGTGAAAATTTCAAATTTCAAAATGTTTGAAATTTTGCAAAAGTTTAGTGACCCGCCTTTTTAAAAATTTTTAACTTAAGTATATATGAATGTGGTAGATAACAAAACGACACCGGGTTTTAAAATATTTAAAATATTATTAGTGTCGACTACAACCGACACCAGGTTTCAAAATATTTAGAAAAACTAAAATCTATGTCGCTCAGAACCAACGCATGCTTTAAAATATTTAAAAACAAATAATTAGTGTCGGCTAGAAGCGACACACATACGTTATGTCGCTTAAAAGCGACACTGTTTTATTTAAAGCGACACTAGTATTTAAAAATTATTAAAATTTATGTCGGTTATAAGCGACATTAAATGTTTACTTCAGTTAAAAATGACATAGACAGTTTATGACGCTTACAAGCGACAGTAAATCCGACGTCATGTTCAATATGTGTCGCAAATGTCTTATCCGCCACTATATAATATTAAACCGACATCACCTACTGGCCCTTTTGTAGTAGTGAACATTGCTTGGCTTGAGGTCACAATGAATTATTGGTGTTATTCAAAGATTATGAAGATAATCTAGTGCACAAGCAACATCTATAGCAATGTCTAGCCTCTGAAGAATATTTAAATTCTTGGGTGCACGATCTCCTATTGCTTCAATATCAGTAGGTGGATGCAACCACTCCTCTAAGCTCCCATTTTCCATGAACTCATAAACTAGAGCCTTGAAATCATTGCCATGATTATCAACACTTGAGCATGCAGTTATAATCTTGACGAGATTTCGATGCCTAATATTTCTTAGAGTCTCACATTCAACTATGAAACTCTTTGATGCTCCATGGCGTAACAGGTCAAACACTTTCACAGCAACAAGTTGATCAGTTTTATCATTTCAGTGAACTGCTTTGTACACAGATCCAAAACCAGCAACACCAATCAAATTAGTCGAAGAGAAACCACCAGTAGCTTGTTGGAGAATAGAATACAACACTTGCAAAAAAGTGTTCGTCAAAGTCCTCACCGGAGTTTCTTCAATGTTTTTTCTTGGCGAGCAAAGAAAGATATAGGACAGCATCATTGCTATTCCTAGAAATGCAAGTTCGGATACTAGTGGGATTATTAATTTAAGGTTACGAGATGATCCTCCTTTTGTGGACCCTTTAGAGTTGCATTTAGGCAACTTAAGATTAGCAATCCCGCCACAGAGCCCTGTATTTCCAACAATTGACATTGAAGAAGCATTTTTTAAAACACCTTCAGTTGGTACGGACCCCCAAAACTCGTTGAATGACAGGTTCAGATTCACCAAGAATACAAGACCATCTAAAAATTGTGGAATTTCACCTGAAAGATTGTTACGAGAAAGGTCTAAATCTCGAATAGCTCTCAACGCTGCCATAGATGAAGGGATAGACCCCTTAAACAAGTTTCCTAGAAAGTGTAGAACTTGTAAACTCTCGCAATTACCAAGGCTGCTAGGAAGCTCTCCAGTTAACATGTTATCAGAAATGTCCAGCTCACCTGGACTGATCATCTGTCCAACCTCCATGGGAAGGAAACCCGTAAAATGGTTTGCAGACAAGTTCAAATAAATTGTGAAGGACTAAGGACAAGAGACTGAGAACTTTTGGAGGTACTGTGCCACTAAGGTTATTATATGAAGATCCAAATTTTGTAGCCTCTGGATTTCGCCTAGGCTTGAAGGGATGATTCCCTCAAGATTATTTATTTGCAAGAAGAGTCTGCCTAACATGGTTAAGTTCCCAAGAGAGGACGGAATGTGTTAAGATAGCTACAATTGCAGAATCTAAGATAGAGAGAGAGATGAGGGAGAAGATTGTATCAGTGAAATGCTTTCTTCATTAATTCCATACGGTTTACATTACTCACTTATATAGGAGTTTTCGGTACAAAACTTACAGAGCAAGTAATCCTTTTTAACTACCTCCTTATATCAACTAACTGATGAAATTGAGGTTCCACCATTAAATCAATTGGCAATATGGGGAGTAGCCCAAGATCATATAAGCACATAGCAAACATTGTCCCTCACCGAGGTGGGACAACTCTCAACACACCCCCGCACGTGTGACGGATTTTTAAGCCTACACGTGGACAGCAACTGGGTGACGTAGAGCGCGTGTGGCCGTTTGGCTTCACACAAGGACAACCCGCTCTGATACCATGATGAAATTGAGGTTCTACCATAAAATCAATTGGCAATATGGGGAGTAGCCCAAGACCATAAAAGCACATAGCAAACCTTGTGCCTCACCGAGGTGGGACAACTCTCAACACTAACTCCCTCTAACCAAAGTTATCCAAAACCACCAGATTCCAACTAACTAACTATATGTATAACAACCTATTTAATCTCTTGACAAGTGGCTTTGTTTTGACCATTGATAATCTCCTCACTTGGATCACACTGCTGAACTTCATCCTTCTTACAAAATGCTTCCAGTTAATTCATTTGTAGAAAAGTCTAATTCTGCAAGTCTCGAAAGCTCCCCAATATCCGATGGGATATCACCTGTGAAGCTATTGTCCTCCATAGCCAACGATTGCAGGTTGATCCATTTCCCCATGCCAACTGGGATGCTTCCATCTAGTTGGTTTGTGTAAACCCAAAATCTTTCAATCGTGGTTGATAGACTGGATATTGATGTGGGAAGCGTTCCTCCGAAGTTGTTCACAGTCATAATCAGCCATATTAGTTCTGTGGCATTCGTCAAGTCCGAGAGAAAATTCAAGTCACCTTATTTGCCGCTTCCGAGATGAGTATTTTGAATGTTAAAATGTTGGAGATTATGAAGCTTCTGGAGGTTGGGTACCTGCCCAGTTAGATTGTTGAAGCCAACATGAAAGGTTGTTACACTTGTAGCATTGGATATTGAGAGAGGAATGGATCCTGTAAATTGATTTTCGGCAATGTTAAGAACTTGGACATTAGGAAGAGTTTCTCCCAAGTCCGAGGGGAGAGTCCCTTGAATTCGGTTAAATACTACTTGTAAAGCTTGGAGAGTAGAGAGGTTATATATGGAGGGAGGGATGACACCAGACAAGTTGTTTATGCCCAATGACAAAAATGTTAACCTTTTCAATTGGCCAAGAGAACTAGGGATGCTTCCCATCAAGTTATTACCATAGGCAGCAAATGCCTCGATAGACGAAAGGTTACCCAAGGAAGGAGGGATCTCTTCTGTTAAATTGCTACTTTGTAAAACCAATTGTTGAAGCTTCGACAAGGACCCAATCTGTGGAGGAATTGTTCCCACCAGCAGCCTGTTGAAACCCAAATTCAAAAAGACGAGGTTGGAGCAATATGATATATATATAGTGCCTGCAATCTGTGCAAATGCGCAATTTCTAAAGGAATTTCATGACTAAAGCTATTGTTTTGCAGCTGTAGTATCCTTAGGAAACTCAGATTACCTATGTGTGGGGATAGGGATCCCACCAAATTTTGACCTTGAAGCTCCAGCCTTGTCACCCTCTGTTGATGCCGTCGACCGCATGTGACACCATGCCACATGCAAAAGTGAATGGATTCGTTCCAGGAGCTCATGATTTGATGAGGATCCTCCATGATTTGATCCTTGAGGCTAGCAATGCACACCTGTCCGTCTCATTGGAGCTCCCACAGCATACAAGAGTCACTGCACTGCAAACTGATAAGTAAGCTAGGATAAATTTCACAACCAAAATCTCCATTGTGAATTATCGGTTGCGCGATGTGAAATTGGTAAATTGCATTTCAGCTCAAGCTAATTTATACATATGACTGGAAGAACCTGGATCATTAAGTACGCACAATAACAATAACAAGATAACTTATTAGTTGCCAATTTCTCCTGAACTTTAATTTTAACCAATTACCCTCCAGAACTTTTATAAATAGTCAAATTTTCTCTGGCGTTAGATTTAAAAAAAAAATATTATCTAATTTTTCATCTATCTTGGTCAGACAGACATCACATGACAATTGTAAGAGGGCAAAAATGTATTTTTGTATTGTAATTGGACTCCCATGGCTAATTCAAACAGAAAGTGTATAAAGTCAACTAGCGGAAGAGAATAAGAAGATAAAAAAAGCATATGATGTCCACATAAAGAATAAATTATTTCATCGCCTTCAAATGTTAACCGGAGAAATTAGCAACTCTTTATATGTATATGGCGTGAAGTTAAGAGAACAGTTAATTAAAGCCGGTCGGCCGGAAAGGCTTGACTTTTGAAGAAGGATCAAAGATTTTACAACATGGAGACATGTGGGCGATGTAATTAGCCACACTTAACTAAATATAATTAAGCCGACAGGCTTGGCTGCTCATATTTTAGTAATGTTCTAGGAAGATAAGGAAGAGATGGAATGCCTTGTCCAAGCAATCAAGCATGCTACACAACCAGAATCCTCATTTGAGAGAGACAGGTGATGTGATAATGGGAATTTGTTTGTCCAATTTTTAGGTCATGCATGACAAAGCTAAACAATTTATATAAGTGACAACAGAATTTCGATTTTCAAGAATTGTGTGCAACGAATGAGTTGTGAAATTTAAATTATTACAACAACTATTATATGGTCTAAAAAATTTTGAAGTTCCACAATAAAATTAATTGGTAATATGAGAAGTAATATATCTACTTATATGTAAAGTCCCTTCCTTCTTGAGGTGTAATTCGTATCTTAAAGTCTCAACCCGTCCTTGTGTGGTTTTAATTAGTTCTATTGTTGTGCAGTGTTCCTGGTTACAATCTACTGGATTCTCTCCAAGCTCACAAAATATTTCCGCAAGATAATTACTACGACATAGTTCAATAGTAATTTCTAGAAAATTATTATAATTCAACAGCCTCAATTAAACGGACAGATAGTGCAAAATCGGGTCCAAACACAAACCCATGAGCATGTCTGTAGTCTTGGTATTCTCTTGTTAGAGATGTTTACGGTGAAGAAACCTACTGATGACATGTTTACGGTTATGGATAAGGATCCTCTCTAGATCCTCTTTGTGATGTTGGACAAGAAGATAGACTCCATGCCATATTGGAGACTATGAAGTTAATTGGATTGTAATGTTTTCAACAAGGAGAAAGATTTCAAGATGAGATCAGAAATGGGAGTGATGATAAAAAAAAATATATTAGATGGAATAATATTGTATTTGATGGATGATGATTATATTTCATGGGATTCCATGCAGGCAACATGCAAATTGTGGGTAAATGGGATAGCTGACAACTTCTAGTGCAATTACAATCTTTCATATCCTTATTATCATTCATGTCTACGAGGTCAGAGGCCTAAACTTACTCACTACAGACTCGGAGAAGAAATAGAACTCCAATTACGCATTACTCGATGAGGGGGGTTGACGGTTGAGCATGCTCGAGAGGCCTCGAGTAGTAGTCAGAGGGGCCTCGAGTAACATAGGACATTTTGCAAAACAGTGTTTACCAAAGTGCTAAATGAAACTTTCCATTTTCTTTCTTGATGAATAAAGAAAGAAATAGGACAGCGTTGATGAACAAAGAAAGAAATAGGACAGCACCATATACGACCTAGAAGAGCTAGTCTGAATTAATGCTAAAGGGATTATTAACTTGGCCGCAGAGCCTGGTGTTGGCAACAACAGAAATGGGAGTGATTTATGCACAACCCCTCTTCTTACGGGCGAGAATGGGAGTGATTTCTGCACAACCCCTCTTATTACGGGCGAGAATGGGAGTGATTTCTGCACAACCCCTCCAACCGGTACTGCCCCAAACATCATTCAATGAAAGGTTTAGATTCTTGAGCAAGTCGAAGCCTTCTAGTTTTTTTTAATTTCATCAACTGACAAATTGTTGCAAGAAGGGTCTAGATCTCCAATAGCTCTCGACGAAACCATAGACAAAGGAATGGACCCATTGAAGAACTTCCCAACCACCAATGGAAGGAAACGAGTAAAGTGGTTTTTAGACAAGTCCAACATAAATTGATAGGGAGGGGAAAGCAAAATCTTGTTGAGGTTTAGTGTGCCACTAAAGCTATATTATTTTCTTGCATTCCAAGTAACTTAGTCAAATATATAATGAAACGTCAATTGGTATAGTTTCTGCAGAAGGGGTCAACTGGGGATCAGCATAATGAGTCGATAAAATCACTAACCTTCGTAATATAGTGTTTCTTAATGTCTACGGAAGGAATGATAGTACAACGCAAATTTCCACATTTATCGTAGTAGGAATCTCAGTTGCTTTCGTCCCAAGATTGCAAAAGTGTGAGAGCTCTCACAACAAACAAGTATTGCATTAAAAAGTAGGAAAAAATCCACCAAAACTGCAAGCAAATCAACCAAAACTGCAAGCTTTTTCTAGGTCACCCTTTGAAGTCTAATTTTGTCAAAAATCAACCAAATCTAAAATTATCGTCATCTAATTGTATTCAATAAATAGATAAACCAAAATGTTAATCAAATGGTTAAACGATTTCTAATTTAGTTGATTTTTTACAAAGTTGATCTTTAGAGAGTGAAAGCCGAGAAGTAGAGCGCAAAGGTCCAACTTAGAGGGTCGGTGACATTCCACATCCTAACAAGCTTAGGTATGATGAGTAAATTGCGCGTTTAAGTAGTTGGATGTGGCGAGTAAATTTCATAGTTTCGGTATGAGTTTCATCTGTCATGAATAGTAGAAAGAGAGTACAAAAGGCAGTAAAAGAATGAAAAGAATAATGGCAAGATAACCATTGCTTGGTGAATACACAAGACTATGTTTACCCAACAAAAAACAAAAGAAAAAAGAATACTTCCTACAGATACAAGAATGAATCATATGAATCAACATTCTATCAACTCGGGAATTTGTACGTGTATGGTCAACTGCAAAGGTCAGTGCATAGCTGCTGAGCCCGGGAGGCGCTGGGATCCGACAATGAATATGTCCCATTTCTACCGTTGCTTACGCACGTTAAGTTCAGTTGATTCCCTATCTGGCTCGACTGCAAGATTAGTGCGCATACAGAACAATATGTCAGTACAAAACCAATTTCTAGTACTAACAAAGTACATTGAAGAAGCAATTTCCAGACTCAGAATTTCTCGAGTCATTTCTTAAATTAAGTTTCCTGAAGACATTAGATTAAACGGCATGCCGAAACTAGAAGGATTGAATGCAACCATGATCACATAAATCAGCAAGCACTTCTATGATTCCAACTATCAAATATTAAGGCGGAAGTAAATATGCACAGAAAAGTACAGCATATTACCAAACAATAAACATTTTGTGATTTGCAACTCCGTTTTGAAATAGGGATGCAGCTCATATACTGACACCAGGAACAGTGATCATTTAGATTGACCCCTCGAAAAAGAGTAATTAGGCCAAGAGTATACCTGTCAAAAACATGACTTCTGTCAGAAAATGCCCGCATATACTGATACTACGCAAGTACAAAGAAAATGAACTTTTATTTCCAATAACAAAACAACTAAGTACTGCCAACACATACAACCCAAAACAACAAAGTAGAACCTGCTATCAACGGAGTGACCAATTAGTACTACAACATAGAGAATAGCAATAACACAAGGCCTTCTCCAAACCATTCTGATTAGAAACAAGCAGATACAGAGACTATTCACAATGACAGTAACGAAGAAATATTACAGGATGCATAATATCTACACATCTGTACAAAATCAAGTACCCTGATTTGATCAGAAACTGTGCACGCATCAACTGTGCCTACCACATGCAGGGAATTAGGTTTATGAAGTCAAATAATTAAATTTCAGGGATCAAGGAGGAGCTTACCCAACAATCAATAGTATCAGTGAGAGGACCCATAATACATATTGATACGTCTTGTGTTTGGATTTAACTGGAGTAGTAATAAGTCCCGGGGGAGCATTCCGTTGGGTAAGCCATTTAAACTGGGGGCGGATCAAAAACACAAATCCAAAAAGAAATCCGGAAACAAATCCTCCAATATGAGCAAAGTTGTCCACGTGTGGTAGAAGTCCCACTGCTAAGTTTATTATGATGATGAAAACGAGAGTAAGCAATGCTGCTAACTGCGGATAGAAATCTGAAACTGTAAGATCAAAGGGTCGTGCATATACTATAAAGAGTGCATCGTTGAATATACAGAAAGTTTATTTACCTTGTTTGCATACATTGTCCAATTTGATATGAGCTCCGAAAGCATGCTTCCTAGTAAACCAAAAAGTGCACCAGAAGCACCAACAGAAATACCATATTGAATAAAAAGAGCCGAAAGCAAACTCCCGCCAAAACCAGACATGACATATAGAATACCAATTCGAACTGCAGAAGAACAAATCAGAAAAACATTAGTTTCAAACCAAAAAACAAGTTCGTCAAGACAACTGTACATGATATAGATCAGCATCAAACTATTATTTTTTTCGACATTTCAAAATATTGAGGCATTATGTCTACACGTACAGGATATCCAAAACATTCCATGTTCCTACAGAAGCGACGGAAACTGAAATAATCTATCAGCTTTTGTTCCAAGCAATTTTATTCTCTAAAAAGTAATACTATGTCTAAACTAAAGTTTGAATAGCCTGCCAGCTACTTCCACAAAAAGGTTTCTCTTGAACCCCAGCTTAGGTGTATAAACTCTCTTCTTTGCTCAAATAATATGTCCTCTTGTTTCCATCAAACCTATCAACATACAGTTGTGAGTTATAATGCAAACAACACTAATGACCACTACTCTACGATTACAATTCAAAAAATTCATGCATAGAAATCCTCTGTAGATTAATCGCAAGGTAGTTAAAGACATCCGAAAGTATTTCTCTTCTAGAATTATGAAAGAAATTTTGCACTTGGTACCTAATTTATATTTTATAATTTATGTCTTTGTGCTTTATCTTTTACTACAAAGATCTGTGAATGTGGCTATACATGCATGATGACATACATGAAGCTGAAAATCCAGAGGCATACCAAATCCAAATTCTTGCTCAAGCCGAATTCCAATGAATAAAAGACTCAGCATATTGGCAAGCACATGGAAAACTCCAGCATGTAACCACATACATGAGATCAGCCGCCACCCCTGGTGTTGATGAACCACTCTCTGCGCATCTAGAGCACCCATCTTTTCTAATCTTTAGGATGAAAACACATGGGAAACAAGTTAGATATGCAACTGAGACCTATTGACCCTTATGGGGCATGTCTATGGCTCTTATTTCCAATTGCTCCCTCCCCCTTAAATTACAAATTTACGACTTCTAGCATTTATAGACTTTGGATGATGCATACTGAAATAAGCACATTAAACAGCTAAAAAGAATCACAAACAAGTCCTTGAAGAATGCATACTCCCTCTAACCATAGATATTAAGACAAAAAAAAATTCATTTTTCCATAATCATTCTACCATTGGCCTCACAGGGCAAGGAAAATCGAACGAAAAATTTGAAACTAAGTCGCTAAAGAACACTAATGTAAAACCTTAACCTTGTAATGTATTACAGGGGACATTTTGATTAACACAACAATCTAATCAAACAAGGTAGCTCAATACTTGCAGCTCTTCGAGCACCTTTCTTCTTTGATCAAGCATTTCCCATATGCCAACATCAAATAGACATCAAGTATTGTCTGAATGTTAATAAATATATAAAAGTTAAAACCAACGTTGTCCATCTCCTTTAAGTTTCTAAACTAGTCGTAAATCGCTTCTGTATTCATTAGTTTTCCTAAGTCCAACATTAATTAAAAGCAGAATTACATCAATCTTCATACAGTTCAACCATTTTCTTTACAAATATATCTAGTCTAACCCAATATTCCAAATCACCAAGTCAAAAGTTTTTTACAAAAAGTGTAAATACATAACTTTCAGTTACTTTTACCTTAAAAAGTCTCATCCTTGATTGATCCCACTCTAATTTCAGATCATAATCAATCCAACCATCCAACCCTCCTCATCATAATTTCACCAAAAACATAGAAACGAGATCAACTTACATGAAACAGGTTCACTGCTACTGTGGCTTCCCGGTCCACAAACAGCAGTTCCACCCCAATCCACAACTAAAATTTTCAAAATTTCGACATGCAAACACCCAGCCAATCCGAAAACACAAATTTCAATCCAAACTGCAAATCCTAACAAATTCATACGCATAGAAACTAATCAAAGAGTGAAGCTTTACGTGTTTGAAGATGGCCCAAGAAACAGGTTTTCCTTGAAGGGCTGAAAGGAGAAGCGGCCGAGGAACCGACCAATGCACCTGCCGGAGTTCTTGGGGCAATCGTTCACGAACATGGTCACCACAAAAACGACAATGTTGGCCACCACAATCAACGGCACCAGCCATGACACCCAACTCTTGAACGGGTTGTAGTCGCTGAACGACCGCCGCGGCTGCGGCGTCACCGAACCTTGCCCCGCCGGTTGCATAACGATGTCGCTCCGCCGTGGACGCACCACCTTTATATCTAAGCTGCTCGGCGCAGCAGATTGGCCTCTCTCCATAAAAATCTCCCCTTTTTCCGTGTATTGATTTTGATTCAGACCCAGAAAACCCATTTGAGTTTTGATTGCAATCTCATCGAAATCAAGATGTGGGACAAAATTGAATGAAATGGGTTTTTATTTTTGCCTCTCTTTTTTTTTTCTACTTTCTGGAGATTTTGTTTTTTATTTTTTTATGTTTCTTGGGTTGGAGGGATCTGCTTTGGTTCCAAGTTATGAACAAACTGATGTTTTGATACGTAGTCTTGGTAACCTTTGCTTCTTACTTTGCTTTCCTTTTTGTTTTGTTCTTGTTTGATTGTCTTATTAGTTGGTTAATTACATCGCCATTTTTTTAATTATGCAGATTGACATATGGTGCTATTTAAGAGTTGTGTAAATTTATTTATCAAGTTTTGTTGTGGTCTATTTTATCTGACAGAGAGACTAGGGCCGGCGGCAGAGAGAGAGAGGAGAGAGATGTGTGTTTGTAGAATTGTAAGGGAATGTGTGTGTGTTTTGTTATCTCTCCTACATTGTGCCTTTATTTATAGTAGTAAAGGGAGAGAAGATATTCCTTCTCCTCCAAGTAATACAAGTTGTAATAGGAAAGGATAACTAGAATCAAATCTAATCTAGGATTTACACAATCATACTTATTATAGGAATGTTTACAACACTCCCCCTTGAGTGTGCAAATACTTAAGGTAGATTCAGCATCATGCAGAAGTTGAGGAAGTCGACTCGTCGTCACTGATTCCAAGGAACAACGCTTATTCTCAATAAGGTAGGAACTTGCATAAGTAGTAAGTCTCACTAAAAACCCTAAGACTATGGCAAAAACCCGAGTAGGGACAAAATCCATAGTCTAAGGAAAAATGCGTGAGAAATGCAAAGTCAAAAGAAACGTCTACAGGACGTCATCAGGGATATGACCAGCCCAAGGTGGGTGCCTCGTTAAAACCTAGTTAGGTAGCAAAAACCCAATGGGAAAAATGCTCCTAATCGTAGGGAAAAAGAGTACATTAAGATCAAGCAAGTATCCAGAAGATACTCCCCCTGAGTTTGACATAATTCCAAAGGGAAATAGCAAAGTTACAACTCAGAAAGTTTACGCATACCAATTCCATGAACGAGCTTCTGAAACGTCGCCTTAGGTAGTGATTTGGTGAAGAGGTCGGCCAGATTGTCTTGTGATCGGATTTGCGTGACTTCAATCTTCTGATGCTCTTATTGTTGATGTGTAAAGAAGAACTTCGGCGCAATATGCTTGGTGTTGTCCCCTTTGATGTAACCCTTCTTGAGTTGTTCGATGCAAGCTGCGTTGTCTTCAAAAATCGTCGTCGGGGCATTAACGGCGGGATGAAGATCACAGGAGCTTCGAATATGGCCCATTACTGCTCTCAACCAAAAGTATTCCCGAGTTGCTTCATGTAAGGCGAGAATTTCAGCATGGTTAGACGAAGTGGCAACTAAGGTCTGTTTAGTTGACCACCAAGATATTGCGGTGCCTCCAACGGTAAAGACATAACCCGTTTGAGAACGCGCCTTGTGCGGATCAGATAAGTATCCAGCGTCGGCATAACCAACAAGGCGAGAATCAACCCGATGAGCATAAGGTGCGGCATCACTCGAAGATTCGTAGGGATAGAATAAGCCCAAATCATTAGTACCCTTAAGGTAACGGAAGATGTCTTTCACGCCAGTCCAATGTCTGCGTGTTGGTGCATTGCTGTATCTTGCCAAAAGATTAACAGTGAAGGAGATGTCGGGTCTAGTGCATTGAGCTAAGTACAATAAAGCGCCTATCGCACTTAGATAAGGAACTTCAGGCTCCAAAATCTCTTCATCATCTTCCTTCGGACGGAAGGGATCTCGCTTTGCATCTAGCGTTCGAACGACCATATGAGTACTAGAAGACTTCGCTTTATCCTCATTAAAACGGCGCAACACCTTCTGGGTGTAGTTCGATTGATGTACTAAGATTTCATCCGAACAATGCTCTATCTCGAAACCGAGACAGTATCGAGTCTTACCTAAATCTTTCATCTCAAATTCCGACTTCAGGTGCGAAGCAGTTCTTGCGAGCTCTTCAGGAGTTCCGATGAGATTCATGCCATCGACATATACTGCAACAATCGTAAATCCGGAATGTGACTTCTTAATGAACACACAAGGGCATAGTTCATTGTTCACATATCCCTGACTAGTCAAATACTCACTCAGACGGTTATACCACATTCTTCCGGATTGTTTCAAACCGTATAGTGAACGCCTCAGCCGAATTGAGAGCGTGTTCCGGGGTTTGGAAATATTTGAACCAGTCAATGTAAGTCCTTCGGGAACTTTCATATAAATTTCCGTATCAAGATCCCCATAGAGATACGCGGTTACTACGTCCATCAGCTGCATATCCAGTTTTTCGGAAACTACCAAACTGATAAGGTATCGAAAAGTAATCACATCCATAACGTGTGAGTAAGTTTCGTCATAGTCAATCCCGGGGCGTTGTGAGAAACCTTGTGCTACAAGACGAGCTTTGTAACGCACAATTTCGTTCTTCTCATTACGCTTCCGAACGAAAACCCACTTGTAGCCAACGGGCTTCACATGTGGAGGAGTAGGAACTACAGGTCCAAACACCTTACGTTTCGCAAGTGAATCAAGTTCGACTTGGATTGCTTATTTCCAGTTTGACCAATCAGCTCTACGTCGACATTCATCAACGGAACGCGGTTCAATGTCATCGCTCAACAAGATCTCAGTAGCTACTGCAAATGTTAATGCATCGTCGACAATCATCTCATTTCTACGCCACACATCATCTAAGCTAGCATAATAGATCGAAATCTCACGATTCTCGGGAGGAGAATTCGTCTCTTCAATGACGCTTCCATAATCTAGAATTTCCTCATAAGTTGGGTAAAATGAGTAAGCGATAGTCGGATTCACGGTAGGCTCTTCAAGACCTTGTGCCGTGGTTTTCCTCTTCCGGGGGTGTGAATCCTTTGAACCAAGGGGTCTGCCACGCTTTTATGTAGGGGCAGATGATTGGCTAGCCGCTAATGTACGTGGATCACCAGAATTGGCGTCCCGGGCTTCCAGGAGGGTAGTCCGTCGTACATTTGGTACATCTATCTTTGCAGGCGTATTCGCAGCTGGAATATGTGATCTTGTCACGCGCGCTAGATCGGTGAAAGCATCTGGCATGCTCTGAGCTATGCTCTAGAGATCTAATATGCGTTGCACTTCAGCTTTAGACTGAGCGGTGCGGGGATCTAAATGAGACAAAGTGGGAGTCGTCCACGATAATTCGCGTCGTTCATTAGGAACGTTGACGTTCTTATCTCCCCCTAACGACGGGAAGACTGTCTCATAGAAGTGACAATCCACGAAACGAGCGGTAAACAGATCGCCTGTCAAAGGTTCTAAGTAACGAATAATCGAAGGAGAATCATATCCGACATAGATTCCCATCCTTCGATGAGGCCCCATTTTTGTACGTAAGGGCAGCGAGATCGGCACATAGACCGCACAACCAAAAACGCGCAGATGCGATATGTCGGGTTCGCATCCGGTGACCAACTGAAGGGCACTAAATGGTTGTGTCGCAACAGGCCTCAGGCGGACCAACTTTGCTGCGTGCAATATTGCATGGCCCCAAGCAGCGATCAGGAGCTTGGTACGTATGACCAACGATCGAGCAATCATTTGTAAACGCTTAATGAAAGCCTCTGCCAGGCCGTTCTGGGTGTGAACATGGGGTACAAGATGTTCAACTTCAACCCCAACCGACATGCAATAGTCGTCAAAAGTTTTAGATGTGAATTATCCAGCATTATCCAATCGAATAGATTTGATCGGATAATCAGGGTGGTAAGCCCTGAGCTTGATAACCTGAGCCAACAATTTGGAGAATGCAGCGTTCCTTGTGGACAACAAGCACACGTGTGACCAACGTGTAGAAGCGTCAACCAAAACCATAAAATATCTAAATGGTCCGCATGGAGGTTGAATCGGTCCACAAATGTCCCCCTGAATCCGTTGTAGAAAAATGGGAGGATTCGAACGAATCTTGTCATAAGAAGGCTTAGTAATAAGCTTTCCCATAGAACATGTTTGACATGCAATTTCATGGATCGAACCTAAGCTTTGGGTTAGTGGATGCCCGTGTGAAGTTTTGAGGATACGGCGCATCGCTATTCGTCCAGGATGTCCCAAACGATCATGCCAAAGTGTAATTTCGTGCGCGGTCCCTGTGGTAGGGCCGGCCACATAGTGGCATTCTATGGGGCGTATGGTCGTAGTATACAGACCACTCGGGTTACGCTCCATTTTCTCTAGAATACGCTTCTGGCCATATTTGTAGGAAGTTACGCACAGAAATTCAACTCCGTTTTCTACGTGGGTTTCAGCGTGGTAATTGTTATCTCTAATGTCCTTGAAACTTAGTAACGTTCTTCCGGAACGTGGAGAATAGAGTGCCTCAGCAATGGTCAAGATTGTACCATTGGACAACATTATACGTGCCTTACCGTATCCTTCGATCAGGTTGGATGGGCCTGAGAGGGTTGTCAGAGGTGCATTATTAGGTACGAAGTTAATGAAATAGATGCGTTCACGCAAAACAGTATGCATGGTTGCACTATCTGCCAGACAACTAACTTTCCCACTAGTCATACCTAGAATGAAAAATTAATTTGAATCAGTCACATGCATAAAAGTTTATAAAAACAAGTATCAATTCAAAATAATTTCATTTATTCAAGGATTAAAAACTTAATATCCAAAATAAATCGCCAACTAATAATCCAAAACATAAAGGAAAATTGTTCAAAATCAACCAAAAAAAACAAGGTGGGGTTCGGCCACTAGGTGGAATTCGGCCCCAATTGTCTTATTTCAACTGAAAAATAAGTCTAGGTCTAAGATTCTAATCTTCCATAGGAGTGGTATCCTCCTGAAAGTCAGAAACCTCCATCTTTGTAGTCTCTGGTTCGTCCACTTGCATGAAGTTTGATTCAAACTTCTTACGACGAGAATGATATTCATCTACAACCTTCTTGGGAGCACGGCAAATACGGGACCAATGGTCCTTTGAACCATAACGATAGCACATATCGTCATTCATTGTGGCAGGTGCTTTGCCCTTATTCTTGAAGTTCGAGGCCTTGGGAGCGAGGTTTGGGCGCTTCTGGGCTTTGTTTCCTCCCTTGGATGGGCCTTGGCTCTGTTGACCTTGGTGGGATGGCTTCTGGCCGCCCTTACCACACCTCTTTTGGCGTTTTGGGTGCTGATTAGTGCTATAATGTGCTTCAGGCACAGCAGTAGCCCCAGTAGGTCGAGCTTGATGATTCTTCATCAACAGCTGATAAGCTCATATTTATACATATTTTACATCAAATTCTCTCGTCTTTTC
This sequence comes from Malus fusca, assembly GCA_035220775.1. Taxonomy (NCBI): domain Eukaryota; kingdom Viridiplantae; phylum Streptophyta; class Magnoliopsida; order Rosales; family Rosaceae; genus Malus; species Malus fusca. Next base: position 7,080,779 of record CM069061.1, on the reverse strand, counting down.
TTAGTTAGTTTCTTATATTTTTGAGTTATTTGCTTTGTTTTTGTGTTTTATCGAATTTATCTAGCTAAGAAAATAAAAATAGCACAGGTGTGATTTTAAGTAATAAATTCGTCATTTCTATTTTTCTCACTTATTTTATTGTTTTAACTTGAAAATATTTTTTGCAGAAAGAATAAAAATAATAAACAGAAAATAAAAAATGCAAGGTGGGGGAAGCACAGCTGAGCTACCAGAAATAAAAAGAAAAAGAAAGGCAGCAGTGGGGAGTGCATGATGGAAGGAAAATTAAAGAAAGCAAGGTGGAGACGGCATTAGGAAAGAAATAAAAGAAAAAGAAAGACAAGTGCATGAAGCATTAGAAAAGGAAGGCAGGCGCAATAAATTAAGGAACAGAGAAATAAAAGGGCGAAAATGGAGAAATAGAGGGGGGAACGGGACTGACAGGCTGCACAGCAAGCTGCCTTGCGCAGCTAAGAGGCAGACAGGGTACGGACAGAAAAAGGAGAAATAAAACTGGAAGGTAGGAGAGGTGCCTTCGTGGCAGCGAGGGGCAGGAAACAAAGCAAGAATAACAAGGCAGCAAAGCTGCCTTGTCAGCTCGGGGAACGCAGGAGAGGAGTGGGCAGCTGGCGTGCTGCCTTGGTGGAAGTCAGCAACTTGGCAGCGTGAAGGCGAGTCAGACGTGTTGGGCAGGTGGTCAGCGACAGCTGTGACTGTTGTGCAGCTTGCGAAAACTGATAGGCAGCGCGCAAAAGTGAAGACGTGAGGTCTCGGGCATGCTGCCTGGCAGCGAGAGAAGACAGTGCAGGAAGGCTCACGGGGAGAATTGGGAGAAGGACTTACGCACAGAAACTCCATTCCTCTCTCGGTTTAATCCTCCAACTTTATATTTTATTTTTATGTTTTAATTTAAGAATAATGTGTAATTAATTTGTGTTGGCTAGAGGTTAATTCAAAGCCATGGATATATTTGTAATTTAAATTGATTACCTTCAGTTGTGATTTCTGAGTTGTGATTTAATTTGCTTAACTGCTTGATTGATAACTTATTTTTGTATGTCGATTAAGGATGCATACTTAATTTACATGCATGAATTTGATGCTAGAATATAAGTGAATTTCACCTAATCGTTATAAACTTATATTCACAAGTAGTAAAGGTTGTTGACCACAATCGTGTTAAGTAAATTCTTGGCATAAGTTTCATGTAATTCATAGTAACAAGTGCCTCGTCAATGCTTATGATTTTCATAAAACTTAATGATTCTTGCTTGTATCTCTATTATGCAATTCATGTAGGGAACTTGTAGGGAATGTTTTGGGTTGTCGTATGCAATCATCCAATCCATTAACTTAAGGAAAATCTGAGAATTAATTTAAGCGGACCTAATTAATTTGGGGCGTTGAGAATTTACAATTTATTGAAAGAACAACTGAAAATCAATTTAGGTTGCATATGTGTCATGTGTGGAGAATAATCCTCTAGCCAGTCCGTCGTCCATCCATTCACCTTAATTTCATGTTTTTGTAAATTCTGTAATTTGTTTAAGTTTAATTTACTTTTCATCAAAAAAAAATCAATCCCCCGTTATTTTAAAAGTGTTAGATTTATTAGAAATAATTTTAGTTTGTGTTTTCTTGAATTTTGAATTATTTTGAGTCTTTTGATTTGTTTTAGTTTATTTGTTAGTTTTATTTTGAGTGATTCTATTTAAGTGTTTTGAGTCTAGTTTAGTGTTTTAAATTTTGTTTTTACGTTTTTAATTTAATTTTACTTTGGTTAGCATCCCTAGTTAATCTCCGGCCTAGAACGATCCCTACTTATCCATATACTACAATTGTCACAAATAGGGTTTAAATTTGTGCGTTAATTTATTTTCGCATCAAATTTTTGGCGCCGTTGCCGGGGATTAGCAAATTTGCTAATCCTTTTTTTTTTGTTTTTGCTTATGTTTATTTGTGTTTGTGTATGTTACTTTTGATATTTGATTTATTTTTCTTTCTTTGAATTGAGGTACAAATGGAGCAAGACCTGGATTCTACTAGCATTCAAGATCTATTGGCACAGCTCACTGCTCAATTAACTCATAATGCCGGAATGACCACAATGCCAAGTGTCCCTACATTTGGTGCATCGTATGGGCAAAGATATCAAACTCATCAATGTCCTCAATTTTCTGCCAATGAAGATGTTTGGGGATATCAAGGCTATAACCAATCAAGGAGCAACATGTTTTCCAACGCTTACAATTCAGATTGGAGAGACTATTCAGATTATATGTGGGATGAACCTCAACACTTTCAACAAAGCGGATATTGGCAGCAAGACGAATTCTATTCAAGATCTATGCAGCCACCACAGCATCCCCTTCAACAATTCCAATCAAATCAAAGTATGCCCGTAGATTATAATCAAAGGCTTGATGAATTAATTTCTTTGGTGCAGGGCTCACAAAACGAAGAACAATTACAGCCATCAGAGGAGTACTATCAATGGCCATGTGCACCACCACAGCCTCCATCACAATCTTCCCAACCAAATTCAGGTTCGTCGGTTGATAATGATAATATTTTTCAACTAATCACCTCTTTGAACCAGGAAGTAGAAAATCAAGACAACAAGATGGATGCTTTGGAGAAGCAAGTTGGGCAGATTATGGAAATCATGGCACAAATTCAAGATCAAAGAGAACTCTCCAACTCAAACATTGCAAATTCAAAGGCAGAAAGTGAAATCGATGAAGCCATCACTTTGGGAAGTGACATGGAGGATGAAGTTGTCTTAGAACCATCCAAACATAGCCCGAACATGGATGAATTGCCGCTTCAAGAAGAAGATGAGGATGACTACTTGGGCAGTTTAGAAGAATTCTTATCGCAAACTCCTCAAGTCCTTATGCCATCCAACTCAGGTGAGGAGGTTCTAAGTTCATTTCATTCTAACATCGTTCCACCAAATGTCCTTTTTCCTTGCAGGTTTTTAAATCCCAAGGAAGAAGTGAATGAAAAATACGTTGTGGAAGATCTTCCCAAGGTGCAAAGTGATATCCAAATTCTTGGTGTACCAAATCAAGTTCCCGATGGTATTGAAACGTTCAAAGAGACTTGTACACCAAGAAGAATTATTCCAGAAAATGAGGTGGCCGGAGAATTTGTTGAATACATCAAAGAGGCTGTGCATGAGACAACCAATGCCAAAGAAGTTGAGTTTGATAACAGGGGCCATGTCACAATCATCACATGCAATCTGGCTAAGTTCAAAGTCCCTGAAACGTTCAAAGACGTGGTGTTTGTAATTGAGTTTGAACGTGATTGTAAGCCATCTTCTCCATTTTTAATTTTAATTTATACTAACTTGTTTCTAATTTTGATGATTCAGGCACCGTCATTAGAACTTAGACCGTTGTCGGATCATTTCAAGTACCACCGTCCGTTCAATGATAAGCCCATGCATTTGAATAATGAAGGGAGGCCTAGGAATCACCCACAATCAGATTTGCATTCCTAATCCCTTCTCTTTACTGCTTTGATTTTGTTTTGTTTATTTAGTTGTGATTTTTGTTTAGAAAGTTAAACATAGTCTTTTTACTTTGATTTACATATTTTTACACTGATATTTTTATTTTTATTTTTTATTTTTTATTTTTTTTTGCCTTAAAAATAAAAAATAAAAAATAAATATTAATAATAATAATAATAAACATCCATATAAATAAATAAAAAACAAACAAAAAAAAAAAAAAACAAAAAACAAAACAAAAATACTTTTATTTATATATATACTTAAATAAACGTAAAATCATAAATATTTTACAATAAACTAATAACTTTCATTGGTCGTTGGTAGGTGGTGCCTCGGAGGTCGACGGAGCCCTAGAAAGACGAAGCGCCAGAGTTGGATCATTCAGAGCCTCAATACTTGGTGCTGCTCCCGAGGACGAAGGCAACATAAACCTCGGGAGTAACGCCATAAACCGTTGATGATCACTCTGAATCCGCACTTCGAACTCCTGCATCTGATCCAGCTTCCTCTTCATGCTTGTGGAGTAATTGGTTGCGAGCATGTGCAACTCCCTGTTCTCATGCCTAAGCACTCTGACCTCTTGCCGAAGACTAGCCACTTCAGCCATCAACGACTCCACCTGACGAGTTCGTGCAAGAAGGCGTTGGCCCATGTTTGATACTGAGCCTGCGCATCGGACGCTGTAGGCCATAGAGTCCTGAACAGCCAGTTCGTCAGACCGCCTGGAAAGTATCCTAGTGTCTCTAGGAGTGAGCAGATTTCTGGCCACCACCGATGCGGTTGTTTCATTCATCATTATGGAATCCCCAACTGTAAGAGGACCATTTGGGGATATGAAGGACGGCTGCCAAATGTTGGTTGGAGAAGATATATCACTATCTTCCCCAACATTCAAGTTAAGGCGACGGTCAGAAGGGCAAGACATATTTGAAGGTGTTGAGAATGAAGAGTCGGACTGATCAAGATTAAAAGAAATGCAAGGAGGAAGTGTTTACAGGAGGGAGCTTAAGTGTGTTGTGGAACAAAAATGAGCGTTCTTATAAGAAGAAGAAATCGTTGAGGCATCACTCAGCAGTCGAAGAGGCGTCCTCTCGCAAATCGAAGAGCCAGGCTCCTTTCTCAAAAGCCGGATTCTTTTCTCAAAAGCGGTGTCTCCGTCTCAAAAGTCGGACGCCGTTCTCAAAAGTCGGGCGCCTCTCTCAAAAGCTGGAGCAGTCAGGAATCACGAGGCGAGCAGCTTTTCCAGATTTGTCGTCACTCGTCACGCGCTGTCAGCTTTGCGCAAATTACGGGTTGCTTTTTCAGAAAGCGCGTAACCTGTACTGTTCATCCATCCACCGGCTGCCGACAGGGGTAAAGGAACAGTTTCGGTTGTGAAGAATGATCTATAAACGTCTACCTTCGCCTTCAACAGCAAAGGCAAACTCTCTCAACACTTCTTCATCTCCGAAATTTTTCATCTCCAAAAATGCCTTTCCAACAAACCCTCTCGAGTTTCTCTGTGTTTCTCATTCCCTGGGATACCTTTGAAAATAAGTCATCTAGAGCTAGAGTATTTCATATCATGAAGGTTGAAAGCAAGAGTATCTCATATCACGCTTTCTCCCTGTCCTTGTCCTTGTCTTTGTGATAAGGAGAAAGCGGGCAATCAGCCAGCACTCGGTGTCAATCTTCCAATCTAAGAACCGACTGCCTGGAAATCCTTCCTGATTGCTTACCTAGCATTGCTTACCTAGCATTGCTCTCGAGTGCTCATCTTCAACCGCTGATGTACTTCCGAAGAAGACGCCACATCTGCCTGGAGAACAGCCAAGGCAAGTGAAAATGTTACTTGAAGCATGTGGAGACAAGGTGCTGCTTCATCTTCAAGATCAAGTCTCATTTTCCTTGCTAAGAAGTTCCCCAGCCCAGTTCAAGCATACACCTGTGGAACGATACTTCTTCAAAAGCAAAAGTATCCCATATCATCAGAGTCAGAGGCAAAGATTTCTCATGGCATGCTTTTCCTTTACCCTTGCTCTTGGCTACGAGTCAAGGTGAAAGAAAGGAAATCGGTCGGCACTTGGACAGATTGAACAAAGAAGCAGACCACCACCTCTACCTCGTGCCTACCTGCCATGCAGAAGAACAAAAAGAGAAGAATGTAGCCTGCAGACTCAATCAACCCGGCAGAAGGAGTCCGAGTTGAAACCAAGAGCTCGAGAAGCTTCAACACCACCACCAATCAAGTCTCATTTTCCTTGCTAAGAAGTTCCGAGGCCAGTTCGAGTTCAAAGCTGTGGAAAGTCACCAAACAGGACCAATGATCACTTATTAGTTTTATTCATTATCTTTTATTTTCATTTTCAAATTTTCGTTTGTTTGTTTTTTCTTGCGTGCTTAACTGAATTATTTCTTTTCTTTGCAGGAACTTTTGGTTATTTCCACCCTTGAAGTTGATTGCAGAATTTTAGCTTGGGGGTCATCGCTTGATTTTTCTGCAAATTAAGGAAGTTTTCAGTCCTATTGCTTTATTTTGCTTCGTTATATTATCTATTTTATTTTTATTTGCATTTTATTACATTTTCTGACATTGGGGACAATGTCTAGTTTAAGTGTGGGGGTAAAGTATAAAAATGACCAAATTGAAAATGACCAAATTGAAAATTTTTGTACCTTCGAGTTGAACTAGGTTTCATTTGTTTCCATGTTATTGCTTTGTGTTTTCTTAATTAAGTTGTTTTTTTTTTTTTTTTTTTTTAAATATATATATACATATAAAAAAAATCAAAAAATATTTCTTGTTTTCCTTATTGTTTTGAATTAGATTTTTGTTAGTTTCCCGACCCAATGATATAATTGGATAAAATTTGAACCATGATGATCAAGAACTTAGTTAACATGTGTTGTGTGAAATTCCTAATTCTCGTGTTAGTTTGTACATATTTGATCATCTTTGAAAAATCAAATGCACATAGCCTTGTTGATGTGAAACTAAAGCATGATTTTAAGCTCCATATGTGAATTTAGTGACCATATACATCCTATGTGAGTTTTTTTTGAGCCTATTGAAAGTGTGTGCATTTTTCATACACTCCTATTCTTTCATGTGTGATGAACTTATGTGAGATACTTCTCTAGAACTTGCATAACGATCTTTCGAAATTTTTGTCATTGATTGCATAAACTTGAAAATGATAGAGGCATTAGGTTTACCACCATGGCCCAAATAACCTTGTTTCCCAAAGAAAAATGATATCATTAGATTGCCAATTTGAGCCGTATTTGTGAGCCTTTTATTTCTTATCACCAGATATGTCTACCCTTATGCTTGAAATAAATATTTTTCCTTACCCTTTCCAAGCGAGCAATGCAAGATTGTCTTATGTGAAGGTTTGTGAAGTACTGTGAGGGTGTTTGGCAAAAGAATAAGTGTGGGGGTATTTCATGTTTGTATTTGCTAAAAAAAAAAAAAAAAAAAAAAAAAAAAAAAAAAAAAAAAAGAGGAAAATTGTATACAAAGAAAATAAAAAGTTTTTAAAGTTTCAGTATTTAGGGTGTGGTTGGAGATGTCTGAAGAATCGTTGGAGAGCTTGAGTTCTTATAAATCTAAAGAAAATAATTGCTTGCAATGTAGCTTGGAACTTGTGTTTTCCTATTCTTTCGTTTCAATAACCCTATCCCTAAGCCTCATTACATCCAATAAAAGTCCTCTTGATTTAAGTTTTGCAATTATGACTGTGGAGAAGTGATCTTTATGCAAGCTTATGGTAGAACTTTCACATTCGTTTCTTTGAGCGAAACACATTAAAACTAAACACATGTGTGATTGAGTGCATATCCCGTGAGAAGGTTGCTAGTTTGCATATGGTGATTTTAAAATAAAAATTTGAAATTGCATTAACATGGCTATCTCACACACTACACTTCAAGGATGTTTCAAAGATTACTGCTAATATTTGAGTAAGGAAAATGAACTTAAATTGCTTGTTGGTGTTAGCTATGGTTCTTGATGGTTGTGTTCTCGAATGAAATTCTATGAGGGTCACATAGGGAGAAGCTAATAATTTTCATGTTATTACTTGTTCTGTTTTCTCTGTTTTGCTCGAGGACTAGCAAAAACTAAGTGTGGGGTATTTGATAAGCTCATATTTATACATATTTTACATCAAATTCTCTCGTCTTTTCTTAGTTGGTTTCTTATATTTTTGAGTTATTTGCTTTGTTTTTGTGTTTTATCGAATTTATCTAGCTAAGAAAATAAAAATAGCACAAGTGTGATTTTAAGTAATAAATTCGTCATTTCTATTTTTCTCACTTATTTTATTGTTTTAACTTGAAAATATTTTTTGCAGAAAGAATAAAAATAATAAACAGAAAATAAAAAATGCAAGGTGGGGGAAGCACAGCTGAGCTACCAGAAATAAAAAGAAAAAGAAAGGCAGCAGTGGGGAGTGCATGATGGAAGGAAAATTAAAGAAAGCAAGGTGGAGACGGCATTAGGAAAGAAATAAAAGAAAAAGAAAGACAAGTGCAGGAAGCATTAGAAAAGGAAGGCAGGCGCAATAAATTAAGGAACAGAGAAATAAAAGGGCGAAAATGGAGAAATAGAGGGGGGAACGGGACTGACAGGCTGCACAGCAAGCTGCCTTGCGCAGCTAAGAGGCAGACAGGGTACGGACAGAAAAAGGAGAAATAAAACTGGAAGGTAGGAGAGGTGCCTTCGTGGCAGCGAGGGGCAGGAAACAAAGCAAGAATAACAAGGCAGCAAAGCTGCCTTGTCAGCTCGGGGAACGCAGGAGAGGAGTGGGCAGCTGGCGTGCTGCCTTGGTGGAAGTCAGCAACTTGGCAGCGTGAAGGCGAGTCAGACGTATTGGGCAGGTGGTCAGCGACAGCTGTGACTGTTGTGCAGCTTGCGAAAACTGATAGGCAGCGCGCAAAAGTGAAGACGTGAGGTCTCGGGCATGCTGCCTGACAGCGAGAGAAGACAGTGCAGGAAGGCTCACGGGGAGAATTGGGAGAAGGACTTACGCACAGAAACTCCATTCCTCTCTCGGTTTAATCCTCCAACTTTATATTTTATTTTTATGTTTTAATTTAAGAATAATGTGTAATTAATTTGTGTTGGCTAGAGGTTAATTCAAAGCCATGGATATATTTGTAATTTAAATTGATTACCTTCAGTTGTGATTTCTGAGTTGTGATTTAATTTGCTTAACTGCTTGATTGATAACTTATTTTTGTATGTCGATTAAGGATGCATACTTAATTTACATGCATGAATTTGATGCTAGAATATAAGTGAATTTCACCTAATCGTTATAAACTTATATTCACAAGTAGTAAAGGTTGTTGACCACAATCGTGTTAAGTAAATTCTTGGCATAAGTTTCATGTAATTCATAGTAACAAGTGCCTCGTCAATGCTTATGATTTTCATAAAACTTAATGATTCTTGCTTGTATCTCTATTATGCAATTCATGTAGGGAACTTGTAGGGAATGTTTTGGGTTGTCGTATGCAATCATCCAATCCATTAACTTAAGGAAAATCTGAGAATTAATTTAAGCGGACCTAATTAATTTGGGGCGTTGAGAATTTACAATTTATTGAAAGAACAACTGAAAATCAATTTAGGTTGCATATGTGTCATGTGTGGAGAATAATCCTCTAGCCAGTCCGTCGTCCATCCATTCACCTTAATTTCATGTTTTTGTAAATTCTGTAATTTGTTTAAGTTTAATTTACTTTTCATCAAAAAAAAATCAATCCCCCGTTATTTTAAAAGTGTTAGATTTATTAGAAATAATTTTAGTTTGTGTTTTCTTGAATTTTGAATTATTTTGAGTCTTTTGATTTGTTTTAGTTTATTTGTTAGTTTTATTTTGAGTGATTCTATTTAAGTGTTTTGAGTCTAGTTTAGTGTTTTAAATTTTGTTTTTACGTTTTTAATTTAATTTTACTTTGGTTAGCATCCCTAGTTAATCCCCGGCCTAGAACGATCCCTACTTATTCATATACTACAATTGTCACAAATAGGGTTTAAATTTGTGCGTTAATTTATTTTCGCATCAACAGCTGGTTCTGCTTTTCAGCAATAAGTAAAACAGAGATCAAATCCGAGAACTTAGTGAACTTCTGAGCTCTATATTGTTGCTGCATGACAATATTAGAAGCAAAAAAGGTCGAGTAGGTCTTCTCCAGGAGATCCTCTTCAGTCAAAGTTTCATTGCAAAACTTGAGAAGTGATCGGATTCGACAAACTTCAGAATTATATTCATTCACAGACTTAAAGTCTTGGAAGCGCAAGTGCTGCCAGTCGTGTCTTGCTTCAGGCAAGAATATGTCCTTTTGGTGATCGAAACGATCAGCCAAAACGACTCATAATGCACGTGGATCCTCCTCAGCAAGGTACTCAGTTTGCAGAGCATCATGAATATGTCTTCGGATGAAGATCATAGCAGTGGCTTTTTCAGCTTCGCCAACAGGTTCAGTTGTTGCTTCTTCAATAGCAGGACGCAAGTTCTTTGCAGTGAGGTGGAGCTTCACATCTTGAACCCACTTGAGTTAGTTCCTCCCAGAGACCTCCAAAGTGGTTAAGTCGAGTTTGTTCAAATTCGACATGTTCCTATCACAAAATAGCTGGACAAGATGTGGTTAGTGTAATGAAGAAAAATCAATCCATTCACATAGGAGTAGAACATACAGGTTCTAATAGACATGTATTGGTTTAATTTTGCATGAAAAACTTCGGGTTTCATGGGTGATATGTTTAAGTGAAAACTTCAGGTTTTCAAAATAAGGCATGTTTATAAGAAACTTCGGGTTTCAAAGTAATTATGAACTTCAGGTTCATATATTCCTGCAGGCAAACACAAATATATATGCAAACAAATATGCAACAAATATTGTATGCAAAAATATTGTATAATGATAATTGAATTCATTTATGTGGTCTCGGAGCCTAAAAACATAGGCAAAGCCCACAGGTGGCTCATGGAGCTCACGGGGAGACATGGGCAAGGGGAATGGGCTGATGTGTGCAGCATCAAAAAAAAATTTCTTTTTTTCTTGTCGGGCTGGGCCGCTGCAAGCGAGCCCAGAAAACAAAAAAAATTTGTTTTTTTTTCTTCGGCACGGGCTGGGCCGTGACATCTCAGAGCAGCAGCAAGCCCAAAAGGGCGCTGATGCAGGCCGAGGGACAGGAGCCCACTGGGGCTCGGGTTTTTGGGATCAAACACCCCAGCGAGTGCTGGGTGTGTGTCGCCGGAGAAGAACACCGGACCTGGCGCTTCTGGCGTTGGTCGGGGTTTTGTTGAAGACTCGATTTGAGTCATGGTGACCATGGGGATGAACGGAGATTAAAAAAAATCTCGATATTCATTGTAAAACCCTAGAAATTCGATTGTAATTTCAAAAAAATCGAATTTTCAGACAAAAATTCGTCGGGGATGACTGCAGGTCGTCGGGGGTAACTGGGCATGGCTGCAGGCCATGTTGGTTGACGATTTCAAGGGTGGCGACGCCTGCTGGGCGTCGGGTCTGGGTGTTGGGCCTGGAGCCGTGGCTCTAGGATTGGTTCTCGGCTCGAGAAAGGCACGGGTTCGAAGAACCCTAATTCCCCAATCGCAAAAAAAAAAAATCAATTCAATTATATTATATGCATGTATAATTCTAATGAATCACATATTTATTTGATGCATATGCAAATAATAGTTTCAATGCATGTACATATGTAAGATTCAGTTCATGACAAATATCAAATTCACATAATTGTAGCAATTTTGGTGATGAAGCATACACAATTTATGTAGAATCTAAAATACGTTAAACGTAAAGTTGGGTCATGCATCATGATGAATGTTCATGCTATCAGGGCTTGCAAAATATCGAGTTAAAAACCGTTGTTTGGAAAGAACCTAATTGCGTGATGATATGGATGAACTGGTTTGATGCAGAAAAAAATTCTCCAACGTCAGATTCCTAAGCGCAGCGGTAGGAGCGTGCTGATAACGTGTTGTGGTCTATTTTATCTGACAGAGAGACTAGGGCCGGCGGCAGAGAGATAGAGGAGAGAGATGTGTGTTTGTAGAATTGTAGGGGAATGTGTGTGTGTTTTGTTATCCCTCCTACATTGTGCCTTTATTTATAGTAGTAAAGGGAGAGAAGATATTCCTTCTCCTCCAAGTAATACAAGTTGTAATAGGAAAGGATAACTAGAATCAAATCTAATCTAGGATTTACACAATCATACTTATTCTAGAAATGTTTACAACAAGTTTTATGTTTGTTGTCAAGATTTTAATTATGCAGATTGACATATGGTGCTATTTAAGAGTTGTGTAAATTTATTTATCAAGTTTTATGTTTGTTGTCGAGATTTTAATTAAGAGATCATTTGACACGTGTAATATTGCGCGAAGAGAGAATTCGTGCTTGTAGCTTGTAGATTGTTCTGGTCAAAGAGAGTTTTCTATGACTTCGAGTGTGAGGAGAAATTTTTTATTACTGCAACAAAGTCACATAGTTTTATTATTTTAATCTTTAAAAAAATTAAATAAATCACCACTCTACATGAGTAGGTAGCAAGTAATGTCAAAAGAAAAATGTGTATTAAATATTATCAAGCATATGAACACTTTCAACATTTGAGTATTCAACATCGACATCACTCTAGTTACATGTAAAGTTGGTAACTTGCTATGTTTTTTATTTTTTGGCAACCACCTCATATTTAATTTCCAAACTAATTTCATTGCATGACGCAAATGCTCTCTTTCGAGACAACGGGACAACCGACTCTAAGGGTGTGCAAGTGGTGTCATCACACAGAGCCTCTAGTTCGAGAGACTCTTGATTTATGATTTTATTCTACCTAAGGGTGCATCGGTTAACCAGATTAAACTCTTAGTGTAAGTGTTCTCGCACTTCTTATCTACCCCAAAAACATAGGGGATGCAGATAGGTACCTAACCACCATGCCATGCTTCATTTTTATTTATTTTCTTTTGCGTTATATCAATTTACACGTACTAAAAATAAATAAAGAAATATAACAACCAAAATTTTAGACCTTATAAGGCCATCTCCAACCAAAGGGTCTAGATGGCCAGAGGGCCGAAAATAGCCCTAAAACCCTCTCCAACTGAGGGCTAGGCCAGAGGGCTCGGGAATCTGGGAGGGCCCCAAGGAATTTCAAAGGGCCAAAGGGCTGGCTGCTTTCGGCCAGCCAGCCAGCCAGCCCCGGGCTTGCTATTTTTTTTTTATAGTTTTGTTATTCCTGTCGGTTATAACCGACAAGATTTTTTTTCTTATAACTTCTATTTCACAAATTTTGGTTCATATTTTTTTTTAAATTCCATTTTTTTCCTATAACTTATATTTCACAAAATTTGTTTCAAATTTTTTTTAAATTCCATTTTTTTCCTATAACTTCTATTTCACAAAATTTGTTTCATATTTTTTTTTCCTATAACTTCTATTTCACAAAATTTATTTCATATTTTTTTTAAATTCCATTTTTTTCCTATAACTTCTATTTCACAAAATTTGTTTCATTTTTTTTTTAAATTCCATTTTTTTCCTATAACTTCTATTTCACAAAATTTATTTCATATTTTTTTTAAATTCTATTTTTTTTCCTATAACTTCCTAAGCCATTATACAACATTAAATTAAATTAAGTAACATGAAACAACGTTAAACAATATGAAACAACATTAAATAACATTAACCAACATAAAAATCATACAACATGAAACTTAAACAACATTTTAGTTGTAGTTTTTAAATAATAAATTATGTTTGGCCCTATGGCCCTTTGGCCCTCGGTTGGAAACGGTTTTTTGTGACAGGGCTAAAACGAGCCCTCTGGCCCTCTGGCCCTCGGTTGGAGACGGAGGCAAATATGGCCATGTACTGTTCATTAAAATATTAATATCTTGGGGAATCTTGGAGGGCCAGAGGGCTAAAACGAGCCATCTGGCCAGCCCTCGGTTAGAGATGGCCTAAGGGTCTCCGTTTGAGTCTTGCACAGGGCTCTAAAATCTCAGAGTAGATCTTCTTTGGGTAATAATTTCATGACTTGACGATTGCAAAATTCCAAAAGCATACCAAGGTGTTTGAAAATGGAAAATGATTTTTGGTTTTAAGGTGGAACAAGTACTTGGACAAAATTTGATTAATTGAATATTTTTTAACAAAGAAGGAAATGGAAGGAAAAGTAATGTCCAAACCTTTCCATCAGGCCATTACATTACTTGCCCTACGAGGATAGTTTAGGAATTAGAAAAACCACATTACTAAACAAGTAATTGGAGTTGAAGACTCCATTTGTTATAAATTATTTTATTGTTTGTTTCTGCCTCCAGATTAAGACATATAATCCACCTTAATTAGGTCCAACATCTGCAGGCTTAAGATAAAAACACTGAATTTCATGTAAAAAAAATTGAAGGAAGAAGAAAAAACAGAACTGGCAGCAGAGATTATAGCTAAATTTATATTTATACTATGTAAATCATTTTATCCTTTGTTTTTGGCTGCAGATTAAGACATATATCCACCTTAGGTGAAGCATCTGCAGGCTTAAGAAACAAAACACAGAATTTCAGGTTAAAAAAATAAAAATAAAAAATGAAGGAACAAGAAAAAAACAGAAGTGCCAGCATAGGTTATAGCTAGGTTTATATTATACTATATGTGGTGGTTTAAATTGTTTGGATTAATGTTCGTGCATGTTGGTTTATGACACTTTATTTTTTTTTCGGTCAAATGATAGATTTTGTTAAATTAGTCACTGACGGAGTTCAAGCCTACGCTTTCATATAAAGAGTCGACTCCTTTTCACCATTATAGTAAATAATCACTTGCTTCAGACACTTTCTTTGATTAATTAGTCTTTGCATGGTCAATTTTATGATAGGTTTTAATTTCAATGTTGCTTATAATATTCATGCAATAATACGTTGAATAGTTTATTATCATGCAAGTTTACATGGTTTTCTTGAACTTAAATTGATTAATTTTATAAAGTGTGGATAAAGAATTCGAAGAAGAGAAACAACAAACTAATTTTGTACTATGTGTTTCGGCTTTTCTGATTGACCACTTCGATAAAATTAAAATGTTGGTTGGTCATTGTAAAAGTTAAAATTATAAAACATTGAGTATTAATTTATTTACCATTTGGCATTTGATATTACTTCTTTTGGTGAAAAAAAAAAAAACAAATCAGATAGAAGGGAGTCTACTTCATTTCGAGTAAGGGCATATCAGCACGACTCGAATTTAGGTCTTGATCTAGTAAAGAAAACGATTATTACCAACTTAACCAATCTTCATCGGCTTATAACCATTTGATATTATTCAATACCACTATAGTCTAATAATACTTTATTTTTATTTGTAAGTGAATATGTATCAAGTACGGCTTTTCTAAATAACAAGATTGATACTTAACTATAATTGTGGGGCTTAGCAAAATTTCTCACCTTAAATATTGTTGTAAAAAATCATTTAATAATTATGATGATGATTAGTGCAGGCATAATTGATGATACCTTAATGGTTTTATCTTCACTTGTAAGTAATATGTTCAAATTTCATGGATATGAGTTTGATACTAATTTATTTCTCCACTTTTTAGTATAAATATATCGTTGTATGATAAAAAAAATTAAACCATACTTAAAACGTAGCCCATTAACTATTATTTCCAAATATAAATTCAAATTCGTTCATGTTGTGTTCTTAGGTATGTTAGCTAGGGCTAGGGATTAAGACCGACCAAACCATAATTATAGGACCAGTCCAGTTAATTTTGTTTGATGTATTTTTTAGAGAACTGTTATTAGCACTCTAAAAATCTCATTCTACACTCCTCATAATTGTAATTTTCTTTCTAATTATGAAAAATTTTGAGGGCAAAATGAGATTTTTAGAGTGCGACTAACAATTCCCATTTTTTATAATAGTTTATTTGAAGGATAATAATAAGCACACATCATGTTTAGCTTCAAACATACTCACGTTTAATCAAGTCGTTTTTGTTTGATTTAATCATGTTGATTTTTGCATGTGATCCAATATTTTAGTGGATAGGATGTTACTTTCTATCATGCGTCTTGGGCTTGAAACTCTTCCTTCATAAATTATTGTAACAGTTTCGAACTCCTCCGGCTCCCCTTAAGAATAATATTTTTTTTTAAATGATGATAATAAATAAATAAAAGTGTGAAAATCATTTTCTCTTTTACTCATATATCTTGAATGGGTAATGCTAGGTAACATACCAAACCGATCACTTAAAGTTTCTCGAAAAAGTGGTCATATTGATAAATCTACAAAGTCCAAATGTTGAACAAAATAATTTTGCTAAAATATTAAGTTTGAAGTGAATTTCCATGAAGTGTGATGGTTTTTCAAGAAACTGATTGAGTATTGTGTATATTTAGAATGCTACAATGAATTGTTTAGCAACGTCCCCCATTAGATCTCATTCCCTCTCTCAACAAATTCAACCGGACATTAAT
Organism: Malus fusca; assembly: GCA_035220775.1. Taxonomy (NCBI): domain Eukaryota; kingdom Viridiplantae; phylum Streptophyta; class Magnoliopsida; order Rosales; family Rosaceae; genus Malus; species Malus fusca. Next base: position 7,064,744 of record CM069061.1, on the reverse strand, counting down.
TTCTTCTGCAGAAACCCATGCCATGCAAACCTTTTCGGATCCCATGCATTTCATTTTCTTGCTTCTCAAATGCATCTAATTCCACATTAAATTTTCATCTTTTTCAATCAAAAACACGATTAATCTTCTGATATTCCTCTTGGGGTTTCTTTTTCTCCCTTTTTTCTTACCCGGGTTGGTTCCATTTCTTGTACCTCTCACATTGTTCCATTGAGTTTTCTTAATTTTCATTGATCCAAGATTTACACAAGGGAGACAATTACGACGACGAATCGGAAAAGGTTACGATTGAGGGCCTTTCGTGACAACATGGGAAGGCCTTTCGTGACGTTCGCAGCCTGCCGCAACCAATACTGGTTTGTATGTGCCTCATTCCTTATATGGTTTCTATTGCTTTGTGTATACCACTCGCAGTTCATGGTAGGAAAGAGCTTGATTGCTTTGTTAGGTAATCACAATATCGACGTTTCTGTTACTGTTGCTAATGAGTCTGAAATTTCCGGTGATTTGGTTTCTCTGCCTGAAGAAACCAATGAAAGTAGGAGCACAAAATCAAGAGATGAAGGTCATATGAACATCGTTTTCAATGACCGAAGTGGTGGCGTTTTTAATTTGAGAACAAAAGATGTTTTCGGAATCGAAGAACACGGCATTGAAAAATTTGGGCACCTTTCTAAGAAGGAATCAAAGCCTCATGACCGTAATGACCAAGTGAACGATCCTAGAGAAAATAAAGCTGAATCTGAGAATGGGGATGAAGACGCTAAGCCAGAAGAACATTTGGATAAAAGGGATGAATCGGATTCGGAATCCGTTTCTGAATCATGCACAGGTAAGTACATATATGTTCATGACATCCCTAGCAAATTTAACAAGGACTTGTTGAAGAAATGTGGTTCACTTAGCAATTGGACTGACATGTGTGAGCTCGCTTCAAACTTTGGCCTTGGTCCCCGCCTTTCGAATTTGGAAAAAGTTTATTCAAACACTGGTTGGTTTGCTACAAATCAGTTCTTGCTAGAGGTCATATTCCACAGCCGAATGAAGCAGTACAACTGTTTGACAAAAAACTCATCACTAGCTTCAGCAATTTTCGTACCTTACTACGTTGGCCTAGACGTGGCGCGCTACCTTTGGGGATCGAGCATATCCACGAGAGATTCTGGCTCACTTGAAATTGCGAAATGGCTGAGAGAAAAACCAGAGTGGAAGAAAATGTGGGGGAGAGATCATTTTATGGTGGCAGGAAGAATTACATGGGATTTTCGCAGGTGGACTGACAAGGATTCGGAGTGGGGGACGAAGCTTATGCTTTTGCCCGAATCGAAAAACATGACAATGTTGGCAATAGAATCCAGCCCTTGGAACAGCAATGACTTTGCCATACCATATCCAACATACTTCCACCCTTCAAAAGACAATGAGGTGTTCCAATGGCAAAACCGAATGAGGAGGCAGAAGCGGCGGATATTGTTCTCCTTCGCGGGCGGTCCTAGGCCTAATCTCCAAAATTCAATCCGCAACGAAATCATAGACCAATGCAGGGCAGCAAGGAGAAAATGCAAGCTCCTAGAATGCACAACTGGTCCGGACAAGTGCCACAAGCCGGTTTTTGTCATGAAAATGTTCCAAGGCTCCGTCTTCTGCCTACAGCCTCCCGGAGACTCTCTAACCCGAAGATCAATCTTTGATTCCATCCTCGCAGGCTGCATTCCGGTGTTCTTCCACCCAGGGTCCGCATACGTCCAATACGTATGGCACCTCCCTAAGGACTACACCAAATACTCAGTCCTCATACCAGCATTCGACATAAAAAACGGGAAGGTGAGCATTGAGAGGACACTGCAAAAGATTCCGAGGCAGAAAGTTTACGAGATGAGAGAGGAAGTTGTGAAGCTGATTCCGAGAGTGATATACGCAGATCCAGGATCTAGATTGGAGACGCTTGACGATGCATTCGACATTGCGGTTAAAGGGGTTCTTGAAAGAGTGGAAACAATTAGGAAGGACATGAGAGAAGGGAAGAACACAAGCTTTGATTATGCAGAGAAAGTGAGTTGGAAGTACAATATGTTTGGGACTGTGGAGGAACATGAATGGGATCCTTTCTTTGAGAGACAACATATTTAAATTTGGCCTTAGACAGATGAGAGTGTAGTGTGCATTTAGTTTTTTTTTTTTTTTTTTTTGTAGTTTTTTCCCCTTCTTTTATAGGGTTATTCTTTTTCACTCACAAATTATTGGTATTTGGAATCACAGAGCTTCAACTTTCATCATTAGTACTTTGGCAAGAACAATATATCTTCAATATACATGCTCCTCGACAGCGAACTGTCTGGAATAATTGTCTTGCACTTCTCACAATGCAGTCTCTCCCTTATATTTATACAAAGAAAGTGTGAGATGACTTGTTTAGAGTGCAACAACAACTCACTTGTTGAAATCACATTGCAAAGTACTCCATATTCCTTTGCCAAATAAAAAGAGTGGAATTTTACTAATCTGGATCACATCGTCAACGAAGATCATGCATTTAAAATTCAAACTTTTAGGTATATAAAAAGAAAAATCCTTATACGTTTTACACAGATGACCCTAGACGAGTGATTGATAGATAATAAAGCTTCTAAGGGCTAGTTTGGGAAAAAAAAACGTTGTTTTCAGAAGCAAAGGTAGAGCTGCTTCTGCTTTTTGCAGTTTTGGACCCATGATTTTGACAAAAACCACTCTTTTTTTTTCATTTACGAAACTCAATTTTAACCTCATCTTTTTAACAAGCTGCTTTTATAATAATTTCAACAATGTCAAACCAGCCCTAACCCTTCTCACTAACCATACATTGGGTAAGAAATTCAAAATATTTGTGTATACACAAACTCTTTTTTGAGTGAGCAATAATCCAATTTTTTGTGCAAAGTTCTTAACTTGCAATGTTTCAAGGTTCTAACGGTTAGTAACGTTTCAGAAACGAACTTGACAGCAAGCGTTTGTAGTCCAACGGTTAGGATAATTGCCTTCCAAGCAATAGACCCGGGTTCGACTCCCGGCAAACGCAGTCCTTTTTAATTTTCCATTTTTGTTTTGTCCTTTCTTTCGTGAAAACGACGTCGCGTATCTCCTTGAAACTGAAAAGTATCCTCTCCATCTTTCCGACCACAGTCGAACCACAGCCAATCAAACCACCCAGATATTTACGCGCCAAAACCATTTCCGTGGCCCAAACTCTCTCTCCCCTCTCTCCTCTCTCAACCGCTTACTTCAGCTCCGGCTTTACCTTCCACACTCCAATTCCATGGCGGCCACGAGCGCCTCCTTCACTCCGCGCTTAGTGGGGTCCACAGTAAACCCTAGAACCGCCGGAGCTCCGTTTTCCGTTCGAATCTCCTCCGGCGGTAACTATCCGACGACCCGCGATACCCTCGCCGAGGGCCCCTACTGTATCTACGTCGGCCCCATCGAAACCGCCAGCAAGGAAACCCTCGAAGCCCTCTACAGCCAAGTAAGCCCCTTTCATTTTATTTTTTTCCCCAGCGATTAAGTAAAATTCATTTTCTGGGTTTGGATGAAATTTTGAAATTTGATTGATTGGTGGTGCACGTGGCAGGCACGTGATGCGTATTACAGTGGCGACCCCTTGATAGTCGATGACATGTTTGATAGAGTAGAGGTACGTATGTATCTGTGACTTATGAGTTCATAGATTTTTGATAGGCCAATGTTTTTTTTTTTTTCAAGTTTTGGTTTTTGTTGTTTACAAATTTTGCAATTGATTGGAAGAACAGTTGAAGCTAAGATGGTACGGCTCGAAATGCGTCATGAAATACCCACGTTGTAGTCTTAGGAGACAATCAACTTATGCAGATGCTGAGGTAATTGGTTTTTATTGAGTGTTTTTTTGAAGTGTTGTTTCTAATTTTGGCATTAATTCATGAATATTGCTTTAAAATATGGTAAGGTGAGAGGAAATGAAAGTATAGTTATGCTCGAATTGACGATGGGGTAATTGGGATTTGATAGTTTGCCACTCATTTGGTTAAATAAGCAAACAATCTGTTAGCTCGCGCGTTTGGATGATTGTCAGTGTTGATGTATGTTCAAGAGACGTAACGCAGAAGCACATACATTAATTGTTGACAATCATTCCTTCGTATACGTGGTTCAGTTACTAACTGCGATGTTAGTTTATAAACCAAAATGTATTTGTCATTGGGCCATTTGTTATGCTATGTATTTAGTGAATAGGAAAAGTGGATTCTATCAATCTTTCTCCACTTGATTATTGAATGACATGGATGTAGGGCAGGAAGATTTATCACAGGTTTTTGCATTAGCAAGCATATGGATCCTCCTTCTTGCTTTTGGCACTTCAGCGTGTCTTGTGCCCATAGTTTACTCTGTGGGAATAGCTTATAAAGATGCTTTCGATCCGGGATTTTCTTATATAAACCAAGCGTCTGCTCTTTCCATGCTAAATTCCATTCTCTTCGTGACACTGGGTTGTATCATCGGTTACCCAATTGCATCCGCTTCTGGTAAGCAAACCTGCATCCATTCTCTTCAAAAGCATTTAAGAATTTTAAATTTTGTGGAATATTTTGTTTTTCTTTCCTTTTTTTTTTTTTCCAAATATGATGTCAAATTTTTTTGCTATCTAATGTGGCCGCTCTGTGTTAAATCGAGGAAATTGGATATCGATTAGGAAATATGTATAACTTTCAATGTTATTATTTTTGTTTTAAGTATCAGCATATATTAAAGTGACCTTTCTCACAGTTAAAGTACTTAAAGGCCTGTGGAGAAATGACTTGGTGGCACTAAAAGGAGTATGCCCAAATTGTGGGGATGAGGTCAGTTGATTCAGTCTGAGAACTTCTAAAAACTCTTGGTTCATAATTTTTTAGGCAACCGTTTTCTTCTTTTGATTTCAATATAATCTTTCTGTAGGTGTTTGCATTTGTGGATTCCGAGCAGTCTAATAACTCACCGCATAGAGCAAATTGTCATGTGTGTGAATGCTTGTTAGAGTTCCGTACCAAGGTTGAGGTAACTTAGTTCTCTTTTGTTTCTCACATCCAAAAATTCATATGTTTAACATTTGTTCTTATTTTGTAAAGGTCTGAAAACAATTATGAGAAAATCCAAAGCAAATATCAGTAATTTAAGTGAGGATTCATAATCTTAACAAGTACACACCCAGAACCTATTACTGTAAATGGCTTCTGTAAAGGGTAACTGAACAGGATTGGAAAGTATCCTCGCACCGAATATTCTTGGCAATTTCAATAAAACTACATTTATTTAAAACATTGCTAATCATATCTCTTACGGAATTGGATCCTGCTTATGTAAGATATGTCAGAAATGTGATATATATAGCATCGCTCTTGCCACGTTGTGTATGTATCTTAGGTATTGTGAGGTTTTGTGGTAAATGGTCTCACTTTCTCACTTGGCAATGTGCCCCCTTCCCTCTTCTCATGGCGCTAAACTGCCCGGGGTCAAATCATTGGTTCTGTTAATACTTCCGTTTTTATGTTTTTGAAATGTTGATAGGTTCTCTGATTACCGAATGGATACAGGAGTTCGAAAAGATATATGTTCCATTGCCATTTTATAGAATCAAATCATTGAGAATGTTTTTGGCTCACATTGGAGGTTATTTTTGTGCAGAAATCTGTTTCACCACTCGGTAGAAGATGGGTCTACGGCCGTATCTATCTTGTTTCGCGAAGAGGCAGAAGCCAACTCCAAAGACGGCTATAAATGTCTTCGAACTCCAAAGTACAAATGCATATTGGAAGCTCTTATACAGTAGGACAATTCATTCAAGTCATCTTTTTTCCAAATTATAATGTAATAAACCTCAATCTTACCTGAATAGAGCCAGTCCGAATGTATTTCTTACAAGTTATTGTCATTGGTCATTCGAAGCTGAGTTTCTTCGATCGCATTCTGATATTATCGTTCGGTATATACAGTAGGGAGTTCCACCTAATGGAAATGTTCAATTTGAATCAAATATGACATATTACGTTATCAAACTGTCGATCTGGTTGCATAAATTCTTTTTTGCATGTGTAGTCCAAATTGACAATATGATATCTTTCGTTTCCCAATGTTTCACATCCAAATTTTGGGACTAACCACATAAGTTGTTCCTGCTTTTCGTGAAACCGGTGCCCAATTTTTTTAGGCCGAGTTTGAAAATAAGCTACTCAATGAGCAATACATTCCATAACGACTGTAAATCCTGTATATAACGTACTCTGCGCGTCGTTTCGTCAGTCAAAAAATTGCTCAAGCACATAAATGATTGTCAGCTAAATCTACAAGAATAATGCTTGCAGGTACTTTTATTTGAGGCTGCCAAAACAATTTTGATTATCATCAGTTCTGCAGGCCAAACATTGCTACAATGCGTGGACGTTTGAAGGAACATTGACCCGAACATCTAATCACCATACTAATAACGTTTGCTTAATCATAAAGAAACGAGAAAACAGTAATGACTTAACGACTTCTAACGGGAACTTTCTCATTGTATCCAATGTATCATTCTTCATGCAACCAAGGTCCTATAACTGAACACCACCGCAATGAAAATGATGGCGATAATGGATAGATAGCGAATCAGAAGTGTCCCAAGCTGTATACTAGAACCCAGGCAAGCTGAAAAACAGAAACAAGGGGATATGAGAAAAAGGCCAATGACTCAAGGAAACCTGATTAATCTTAATTTATACAAGGTGGTAATTTCTCATGGGGAAAGAGGCCGTAAAAGTATGAAAATTACCAGAAAAAGAGTTATAGAAGCGAAAAGCCCCTCTTGGAGAAGAGCTCCATGACCACCAAAGTCTTCTTCATCAACCTTTAGTATCATTGCATAGTAGCCATATATAATTCCAGTTGATATCACCAGAAAACTGAGAAGAAAAAAAAACCACCATATAATGATTAACAAGTGGAAGCATATCCTAGTGAAAACTCAAAACCATCAAAAGATAAAACGATTATGTGGGAAGCAAGGACATCCAACTCGGGCACATGTTCTTTTCTCTTGGCCTGAAACTCAGAGTCTCCGAGATAAGTTGTCCGCGAGAATCTAAATAGTATTACATGCCTGCGTAAACATATCACCTTGGTACAGTAAATTGAAAACTGTCGGCACTGAGTCCCATTAAAGTTAAGGCAATTATCACTTTTCGAGAACTACAATATTGCAGAAGCAATTCGATGAATGCTCCACTTTACAGTTGAACTCACTAAGGCCAAGACCATGTCAAGCAATGTGATTTTCAATTTAAAACTAAAGTTTAACTGGGTAACTCTTCTAGCATACGTTTCAATACAGTAGCTGGTGTAACTGCTCTATGACATATTATGGCTTCTTCAAAGAATCCCCAAAGAAGGCAAGACTCAAATCGTTCACTAGCTCTTCATTTAATATGTCGATTTGGAAAACAACTTTCTAAAATTAGAATTCACTAGTGTTCATCTAGGCTATTAAGGTTCTCACCAATGATAAGCTTCTGAACTCAACACCCCTACGAATTAAATACAAATCATGAATGAATTGTTTTATGTTTTGAAAATAACACCTACAGCCTAGAGAATCTAAGTTTCAGCGTAATTGTAATTATCTTTGACGATCCAAATAACGGGCAGCCCCAAACAAGTTTTAAAGTCTGCTACTACAGATTTCTTACCATTATGCTAACAATGTTCCATTGGGAAAATTCCTGCCTAAGATTTGCTTTGATGGGTTCCTAAAGATCCGAATGAGTATTCTCGCTAAACAAGCTGTTCACCGATTAGCAACGTAAAACAATGATGGTGTATAGTAATTGGAAACCGTGACAAGCAATGAAGAAGGTGTGCAACCATCAACTTACATGACGAACCATATACCTCCGACCAACGGTATTGCACCCCACAGCAGCCCACATGCGAGGGCCATTGATTGTCGAATCCAATGCAAGACATCTCCCAATTGATCCTGCACACATACACAAACACACAAAGTAAATCATTCAAGTCAAAGTTACTAACAGGGCAATCAGAAAGCCATGCGAAATATTAACCAAAGCAGACTTTATTAGGTCTCCCCAACAGTTTCTGCTCACTATACTCAATAAATTTGACCGTTTCAATATTGCCCTTAAATTCCAAAATCTCAGGAACCCATTGTAAAATCAAATGCGTTAATACAAGCCCAAGATTCAACTTCTTTTTTCTAGTTCGTTCTCCATCAAACTTTCTCGGCAACCAAACAAATCACAGTGATCAACCATGGGGAAGTTGTAGTACCTTGTCCCAGGTAGCTTCCGGATCCAACAACTTGGCGAATTTGAACGGCGACAAGTGACCGTTCTGGTGCTGCTGCGACTGCTGCTGTTGACCGTTCAATTTCACTGATTTACCTTCTTTCATGCTTCGAAAAGGCGCAAACTTTTACTGGAATTAATAAAATCCGCCGCAAACCTTCACACAATTCAGTGGGTTTCTGCCGAACTTGCAGACGGACGATCAGAGCTTGCTAGGGTTTTGGATTTGGGCGGAGAGATTGAGAGAATAAATAAAATTAAATAATTGAATAGAAAAATGGAAGAGCTTCGCTGTAGATCTGATGCGATTGGGTTTTGGGTGGGGGGCAAGTAGTTTGGTGCTGCTGCTGGTAAAGTTAGGTATCCAGATTGTTCTTGAAGACCAACGCCCAAAACGACGACACCGTTTACTCTTAATAAGTAGATAAGTCTTATTCCTAACTCAATTTAATGTTACGTTGAAAGAAATCGAATTATGATCTTATTCTAATTCCTTTTTTTTATTTGGGTCAAAACCCGAGCAAAATGTTTTGGTAGTTTTTTTAATAGAATCAACTATATATGGTTCGTTTAGATGTGTTTTTAAAATGACTGAAAGCACTTTTAGAGAAAATATTTTTAGATTTCAAAAGCACTTTAATTGCCTTCTGCAAAAAGAGGAAGCACGTTAAGTGTTTTTTTCAAGATTTACTTTCATTTTTACTAATAATTGGTTTTAAAAACATTTTCATCAAAAGCGTTTTCAGTCATTTTAAAAGTACATTTTAAAAGTACATATTTACATTACAGGTCCGAGCACAAAATTAAACAAAAAAAAAATATCAAACAACATAATTTATACAAACAGCTCGAGTCTTAATAACCTTCACAATACCATCTAGAAGCATACTAATACTTCATGGGAAATTTTATTTAAACCCATTTAAAATTTTATTTAAATTTTAAATGTTAATTGTCTATTTTACCTTATTGCATAATTACTATTAAGTACAAATGAAATTAATAATAAAAATCAAATTTATCAATAGACCCACATATTATAATTAAACCCTAGCATCACCCTTTGTTTTTCATACGTTTATTCCGACTAAAATCATAATAGCTTTGATAGAGAAAAACAAGCTTTTATATTGATGGATGGTGATTTTGAAGTTTTTAATCCTCCAACTAATGTAAGACTCGATTTATTAATATTTTGTTTGTTTGCTTCTTCGTTGGATTAAATTTCTTACTTTTTATATTATATTGTATTTGTTTCTCTCTACTGTCTATATTCGCCCCAAAACACCAGTGCAAGGACTTTTTATTAGTATTGCAAAGACATAAAACTTGATTCTTGGTGCAAATAAAGGTTGCTCAACCTTAACCACGAACTAGCGAATGACATGTCTTGCACCTTTTTTATTCGAAATAGCTCCAATTTGTTTATTTGTTTATTAACATAGCAGCAAAACACCTAGCCCTATGTCACTTCAAAATTTCTTAAAAAGTACATGAAAAATGCTCGATTTAAAAAGGACTTAACTGGAGCTTGCCTAATACTCTCTTGGAAAATTCAAGTCTATGGAATGATAGATATTAATTCTTTAATAAAAACAATAGGGGTGAAGATAGTAAATTGGATGTAGAAAAAGGTTAGATGGATTCAAATCTCATATTCATTTGTACTAATTTGCCAAAATGGTTAAATAAAGACATGAAAATACCCCTTACTTTATTGATACCATAATAACAACATATTAATACAATACTAATAATATTTTTGATATAATATCAACAATACATTGAGTATCGAGTTGATTTACATTTTTATAATATACGAATTTATATCGAGTATAAGTTGAGAGTATTTTCGTCAAAATATACATGGCTATTTCGGATTCATGTGTTTGTAAATAGGCTCTAAAACCATTTGATTTCCGGGGTAATGTTACTATGTTAGGGTTTAAACGAAATTTTAAAATTATATGACGTGATTGTTGATTATTAAATTAGTGACTAATCGCCAATGCGTCAGGTCTCACTGTTATCTGAAATTACAGTTCTATCCCCACCTGCCTCCTCTCCGCTCTCTCCGTTTCTACGTTCTTCGTTTCTTAATCCCATTGGCAAAACTTCCGTACGCTTTTCCTCTGTTTTTGGTACTTTTCTTCCCCTTCATTTTCCAATTTTGAATTAGGGTTTTAACATTTGGCACAGAATCTAGAGAGAGAGAGAGGGGAGAGAGATGGGTAGCCCAGAGAAGGATCAGAGCAAGGGCTTCTTCGCAGCCATGAGTTCTGGCCTCTCAATGTTCGGCAACGCCATGCACCGATCCGTTGGCGGGTTAGCTTTTTTCTTCCTTTCTCGTAATTCATTTTTGCACTTGAAATTTTCTTCCTTTGGAATTGAACTCGTGCCGTCTTCGTCAAACCATGATTGTTTGTTTCCTCTGTAGATATACTCGTAATCAGTTATTGGTTTGGGTTCTGTAATTTGATTGAGCTGTGAATTTTTTATTTTTTCATGTGATCGGATTCGGTCCAACTCTTTTACCGAAATGTGTCACTCTTTCGGGTTTCCGGACTGCATTTGATGACTGTGATGTATAGTGAATTGTTGAATGGAAAGTTTTGGTTTTGATTAGTTATCGTAACAAGGATAGTGAACGGAAATTTTGGGTTTTCGCTAAGTAGCATTACGTGGTTTGATTAGTGATCATACCAAGGATACTGAATTCTGGTTTAGAAGGGTTTAAGAGACAATGTGGTCTTTGTATCAGCTTTTGAATTACGATACAAGTTGGATTTTTTACTTGAGCTAGTGTTTTTTTTTTTTTTTGTTTGATCGAGCCTCGGGTGTCTCCCTTACTAGGAGACAGTTGAGCTAGTGTTTTAATCAGCTGATGAGATGTCTTATGTTGGAGTTTATAACGAGTACTCTGTGTATGTGTGTTTGCATGTGATCTAAGATCATTAGGGTCCTACAAACTTAGATTTGAACAAAAAATTGGTCATGTAGTTTTGATATTTATGCACAGATTGTCTGCCAGTATTAGATGGTTCTTCCATGTTATAGTCGTTAACATAATTCTCTTGCTATAAAGTATTTGAACAAAGAAGTGCTTATTACTTGCTAGGCAAGGGTGCCTTGGGTAATACTCCACTAGTTATTAAAGAGGCAGGTCTCTAACTGGGAATGAAATTCTTAACTTATTATAGATATTGGTACATACTCAATTTTACTTATATTTTTAAAACATTTAAAATTATAGTGAATTTTCCTGATATACCAGAGAGTAAGCATCATATTAATTCTCTGATTGAGCCATTATATATATAACTTTCATGTTCATCGTCATCGTGCTACTTATATTCTGGGTGCTTTTTCTGTACTTTTGTGCGCTACTTTCATTTTCTTGTGTACTTTACTAATTATGAAAAATTTACCCTAGTCATTATGATATGTTATTAAGGAGTGAGTTCTGTTGGTTGAGAATCTGGCTCTCCTGTTGCTTTTAGGTTGCTTGGTTATGAAGGGGTGGAAGTCATCAATCCAGAGGGAGGCGAAGAAGATGCAGAGGAGGAAGCTCAAAGAGGAAGATGGAAGCAGGAGGTACTATGATTTTGTATGTTTCTACTTTCTATCTTTCAAGGGATGTGTTGCTCTTAGGTACCATTTTCTTGATGATAAGTGGGTTGTTAGGAGTTAGAGTATTGTCTATTTTAACTGTGTTTTTATATGTTGGTTGGCTATTTGTTCGGGAAGGCATGTCGTCTTTATATATATATATATATATATTTAGGTGTTGTAATTTGCCATTTTCATGTTTAATCCAGCAATTAAAGTGCAAAGCTTGTGGAATCTATTGTGATAGGCATCCTAACATTAACTAATAAACTGATTCGCTTCTGTTTTTATTCTTCAAATATGAAATTCTGTTTGTTATTCTTAAGCCTGCATGGCTTATTAATCCTGAAACATTGAGCTCTCTGCATTTTCACTGTTTAAGGAACGAGATAGTTACTGGAGGATGATGCAGAAGTATATTGGCTCAGATGTGACATCAATGGTGACTCTTCCTGTACTTATTTTTGAGCCAATGACAATGTTGCAGAAGATGGCTGAGGTTTGTGCTACTTAATATCTGCACAGTTTGGTATGCCTGGGATTTTATGCACACTGTATTTATAGTTGATTATTGAATAAATTGTGCAATGTCTGTGACAGTTAATGGAGTATTCACACTTGTTGGATCATGCTGATGAATGTGAGGATCCTTATATGCAGTTGGTGTTTGCCAGTGAGTGTGCCTTTCATTTGAATTTTTTTTGCGGTTCGTGTGCAAGTATTACTGTTGGCATGACTGTATGTTATTCATTGCAGCATCATGGGCTATATCAGTCTACTATGCCTACCAGCGGACATGGAAGCCATTCAACCCTATCCTCGGGGAGACTTATGAAATGGTTAATCACTTAGGGGTAACATTTATTGCAGAGCAGGTGAGCTTTTGGGGGATACCACTGTCCTAAGTCTTTTAGTTGTCCTGAGTATGAGCTTTTGAGAGTTTTGAGGTCGTTAGACCTTTGTCCTGAGTACCATCTTCCTGGATAAGCTTGATTTCAGAACCTCTCCAAAAAGACCCTTTCTGCGAGAACTTTGCAAAAGATCTTTTGGGAGAACCTTCAAGAGATGGACCCACCCTAAGGCTATTTTATACGTCTGAGTAATCATTTGTAGAATTTCAAGTACTTCCTCATTAGTTTTTTTTGCATGTTCTTCTGTCTTCCGTTTAACACTATAAATAATGTTAAATGATTCATCATACATCATTATTCCAGGTGAGTCATCATCCACCAATGAGTGCTGGGCATGCAGAGAATGAGCATTTCACTTATGATGTGACTTCAAAACTTAAAACTAAATTTTTAGGGAATTCGCTTGATGTTTACCCTGTTGGAAGGTAATACACAGCTTTCATGTTTCTTTTAACAAATATTTAGTTTGTGAACCTATTTTATGTTCTCCCAAACATTGTAGTTTGCATTTTGGATGCCATTACCGTGTGTGAATAGAAGGGTTTTCGTTTATCCCTCTTGTTCTGTTTTTTGAGTGATTTCTAAAGCTAACTCTTATTGAGGGATTGACCTGCTTAGCTTTGCTCTTATAAGAGTTGTATTTTTATATCAATACATGGCTACTCATATATCAAGAGATTAGGTGAACTGTTTTTTTATTATGGACATTTGTTTGTCGATTCAATTTGTTGGTTTGTACTTTTGTTGATGCAGATGGTTTGTTTTGTGAAACTTTATTAATTTCAAGTGTACTTTTATTTACCATCATCATGTTTCCTATATCTTGTTAATCGTTTTAAGCTGGAAGTTTTGGAAAAATATATATAATTGCTTACTATTGGTTTGTATACAGAACACGTGTGACTCTTAAAAGAAATGGTGTCGTCTTAGATTTAGTGCCACCTCCCACAAAGGTAAACAACTTGATATTTGGCCGGACGTGGGTTGATTCACCAGGGGAGATGGTCATGTCCAATCTGACGACTGGGGACAAAGTTGTGATATATTTTCAGCCATGTGGCTGGTTTGGGTAAATTTTCTTCTTTGAATTCCATGAAACATCTGCTCGTTTGTCTATGAATTATTCAATTGTTTTGCAGCCTTGTTAATTCTTGCTCGTACATTCTCTGGTCTAGAGGGATTAGAACTATCTACAAGGTTCTATAGATTTCTGACCCTACCTTTTCTCTTAATGTATGGCTTCAAATGTCACTATAAATTACAAGGTCAAGAAGGCTGCTTCATTCTAAATGATTTATTGGATCTGTAAATAATCTATCCCAATACAATCAACTACAATTAGAAAAGATTTGTTACACTTTTTTAATGTCCATCGGTAGCTCCCAAAATTAGTGAATACGACCATCTTAGTAGTTATCCGTGCTCTTTTGTGTCACTTGTCACCTGCTAGTGGTGTACAATTAAAAGTTATATTTGGTTGCAGAGCTGGCCGCTATGAAGTGGATGGATATGTTTATAATGCTGCAGAGGAACCTCAGATATTGATGACTGGGAAATGGAACGAGTCATTGAGTTATCAACCATGTGATTTGGAAGGGGAACCCCTTCCAGGCACAGAATTAAAAGAGGTTACTCATGGAATCTGTCTTTGTTGTATGTACTAATTTTTCTAGTAGGTGCTGTGGAAAGGGTGAAACCTCTGGCCTTGACATTTTTGTAAACAGGCGGTTTAAGTTTAATCTGCAACATGTGCATTTACTTTCTTGGAGTTAATCACACACGCCCGCATACACATTACACACACACACGCACGCATATGTATGACCATAATTAAGAGATTTTGATGCTATTATTTCTTGGATGACCAATTATAGTGTGTGATTAATTAAAGACAACTAGTGTCCCACCAGTGTGGTAAAAGCGTGTTACTTATTCATGCTTTGTGAAAGTCGTCACTAGTATTTGTATGTCAGGTTTCAGCTGTGTCCTTTGGTACAGAAACAAAAGTTTCAATAAGATAATGAGTAGTTTGTTCGCTAGGCTCTCTGTTTCTGGAACCTTATTTTAAAGTGGATCATACCTTTTATGATTTCAATTAAGTTCGCTGGGCAAGATGCTGAAGAGTATACATTTATCTTTTCTGCAGGTTTGGCATGTTGCCGATGTTCCAAAGAATGACAAATTTCAGTACACATATTTTGCACATAAAATAAATAGCTTTGACACTGCTCCTAAAAAGTTGTTGGCATCAGACTCTCGTTTGCGGCCTGATAGATATGCACTTGAGAAGGGGGATCTGTCCAAATCTGGTGCAGAAAAGAGCAGGTCTCTCTCTCTCTCTCTCTCTCTCTCTCTAAACGAAAAAGGATTTTGTGTTATTTCCATTAAGGAATCAGATGGTGTTGGAACTTTTTAGCAAAACTTACATCGGTTTGTTTCAATTTAACATAATTGGTCATCATGCATATTGAGTCTTTGTTCCCCCGAAAAACTGATTGCCCCTCTGATTACCCTTTTCTTCTTTTCAGATTGGAGGAGAGGCAGAGATCTGAAAAGAGAGAGCGAGAGGCCAAGCAGCATCAGTTTAGGCCAAGATGGTTTGACTTGACAGAGGAAGTTACACCTACACCTTGGGGTGACTTGGAAGTCTATCAATATAACAATAAATACACTGAACACCGAGCCACAATTGATAGCTCGGACTCCATTGATACGGTTGATGTTACATCAATTGAATTCAACCCATGGCAGTATGGTAACCTGTCTGCATTCTATGGTAACCTGTCTGCAGAATGAGGTATTTGCTCTTCTATGTTCATTCCCCCTCCCCCAAATATTTTCTTGTTTGTTACTAAGATCTTGTAGTCTACATAAGAAAGAAGCAAAGACGTAGAAAA
Organism: Malus fusca; assembly: GCA_035220775.1. Taxonomy (NCBI): domain Eukaryota; kingdom Viridiplantae; phylum Streptophyta; class Magnoliopsida; order Rosales; family Rosaceae; genus Malus; species Malus fusca. The sequence continues at coordinate 7,049,003 of CM069061.1, read as the reverse complement.
GGTTACGTGAGTCACTGGCAAACGTTATGATATCCCGGTGATGCATTACGTTATGATATCCTGGTGATGCATTGCCAGCTCCTCTGACGTGCGGTAGATACAGCTATGTGCACGGAGCAACATCACTGCTCTGAGCCTAAAGTAAGAGTTGGTGTCATGTTATCTTACTGGTAGTGGTTTCACCCTTCCCTACTAGACATGGACCATGTTTCTTCTCTCTTCATTAAGTTGATGTGTATCACTTTACGGACGCCCGAGTTGGGATAAGAAATTACACTGACTGATCCCACCAAGTGTTTGGAGGACTTGCATGAGAAAGAGTTCATCGCTATTTTGACATTCTGGTCCAATAATACAATGTTATGTGTAATTTTTTTTTCTTCGCGTCATCGTATTATTGAATTAAAACATCATGTGGCGTCGAACTAGCGATGAACACTGTCGAAATTTCATTTTACATTCATTCCCCATTGCAAGCAAAAATCAGGGTAAGTCCTCAAAAGTCCGGACTACTGGGTGGTCCAGTGTTATATCCATTTGATTGGCAAGTAATTAAAAATAGCATTTTTTTCTGTTAGTTTAAAAATAGTATTTTCTCAATTCAATTATAACCGTTCATTTTCCGTACTACTGAACAATCCTGACTTGAACAAAAATTACAGAAACCGTGGCTTCCATTTGCAACTCAAATACCCAGATAGGTCGTGCACAATGGCTGCTTGGGCCCATGATATCTTGGCCCCACATCCAATTCAAATCAAGGGCCCATGGCCCAAGGGTGTTAATATAGCGATGTCCCCATCAGTTATGGGCCCGGGTGAAGAGATTCCCAATTGAACAACTTTGACGGCTTCATGATCATCAACAAGCCTTTCCGCCCCTTGGATTTAAAACTTGAAAAAGCACCAGAAAAAATGGTACTTCCAAATTGGAGAGTCTCACCATTCCTTCTCTCAATTGGATATACCTTTTGCCACTTTACCAGATTCTTCCTGAAAAATGCATTAGACAAAAGAGTGGTGGTCCTACCACTCCTCCCCCAACATTTCTATTGCACTTGCACTTTACTTGCTTGTTAGGTTTATATGTCTATTCTAATCAAATATCTTATACTCACGGTTCGTTTGTAAATGCTGATAAAATTGCTGAAAGCGTTTTTGACAAAAATATTTTATAACCAATTCTTAGTAAAAATGCAAGTGAATTCTGAAAAAAAACCACTTAAAGTGTTTCCTACAAGAAGCACATAATTGATTGAGACTTCTTGCTAAAGCACTTCAAGTGCTTTTGAAACCAAAAAACATTTTCTTTAAAAGCACTTTCAGTCATTTTCAAAACACTTCCAAATGAGCCTTAATTTGGTTATATTGGGTTTTTTTACCCAAAAAAAAAAAAAGGTTATATCGTATTGGGCTTCAAGGCCTCCTTTTTTTAGGGGTGTGATATCCACACATCCTATTTTACTTCTCACACACTTTTTTAATTTTTGGCTGTCGGATCAGATGAATTGAAGAAGATCAACAGACAGAATTTATCAAGGTGTGTGGATAGCACACCTCTTTTTTTAACTCAATGGATTTTCTTTTGATTACATGTCGGTGAGCCAAAATGCTTTCCACTCTATCCTCTGTAAGTTTGCCCCCACGGCCCCAATCTCTTAATTCCTCTTTTTTTTTTCTTCAATATTTCTATTTATAAAATGAATTCTAATTTTTTCGTAAATTATTTTTTTCTTAATTTTATTCAAGTAATGGATATTTTAATACATAAACTGCATACTAAAGGATGTGACTAAAATTGTTAACTTTTAACAGCACAGCGATCAAATTGACTAAATTAAAAATGCAGTGATTAAAATAAATTTTGACTTATAATACAGTAACAAAAAAAGTTTTAAATTCAAAATGTTATTCATCAGTAGCTCACAATGCTAGTCGGGCCGTACTTTCTTGGACAATAGTGGTCATAAAGTCTTGCAAAATTTTAAAGAAAAATACTTAGCTATTCAAAAATAAGTATGAACTTTTACTCAAAATTTTTAGTGTTTTAATCACGGAGCTTTGTACTTGTGATCAAAATCGTTCACACTATGAATCACACTGTAAAGATCATCTCTGCAAAAAAAAAAAATTAAAACTAAGGTCATTTAGTTAATCTATTGTAGCAAATACATAGACAGTGTATAATGCTTTTACCAATACCGTTCATTTGTTTTTAAACAGTTTGATGATTAAACAACCTTAGTTTTAATTGATTTTTTGCAGAGGCGATCTTTATAGGGTGATTTATAATATGAACGGTTTTGATTATAAAACACGAGGTTCTATAAATTGACAACAAACAATTTTGAGAAATTTTGAGTAAGAGTCCCTACTCATCTTTGAGTAGCCAAATATTGTTCAATTTTAAATAAAGGTATAATTGGACTATTAGTCTACGTGGTGATAAGGTAGTCAGAGGATAACTTATGTGATAAAAAATTAGAATTTAAGCCTATGTGACGAAGTCTGTTAGGATTTAGATCCAAAATTAAAAATTTCTTCAACTATCCGTTAATTGTTAGGCTAAAACGAAACTTTTAGTTTTGAGGCTTACATGCTAGCAATTAACAGAGAGTTAATAAAACTTTTAATTTTGTGTGTAAATCCGAACAAACTTCACAACATTGGTTTAAATCCTAACTTTTTTTACCAAATGAGCTATATTTCTACTACCCTATCACCGGAAACTATTAATTCAATTAAACTTTAAATAAATAATTTTAGCATCATTTCAATGTCTCTAAAATTGGAGAGTCTCACCATTTCCTTCTCTCAATTGGATATACCTTTTGCCACTTTACCAGATTCTTCCTGAAAAATACATTAGACAAAAGAGTGGTGGTCCTACCACTCCTCCCCCAACATTTCTACTGCACTTGCACTTTACTTGCTTGTTAGGTTTATATGTCTATTCTAATCAAATATCTTATACTCACGGCTCGTTTGTAAATGATGATAAAATAGCTGAAAGCGTTTTTGACAAAAATATTTTAGAACCAATTCTTAGTAAAAATACAAGTGAATTCTGAAAAAACACTTAAAGTGTTTCCTATAAGAAGCACATAATTGAGACTTCTTGCTAAATCACTTCAAGTGCTTTTGAAACCTAAAAACATTTTTTTTTAAAGTGCTTTCAGTCTTTTTCAAAACACTTCAAAATGAGCCTTAATTTGGTTATATTGGGTTTTTTTACCAAAAATTAAAAAAGAAAAAAATGTTATATCCACATATCCCATTTTACTTCTCACACACCTTTTTTATTTTTGACCATCGGATCGGATGAATTGAAGAAGATCAACGGATAGAAATTATCAAGGTGTGTAGATAGCACACCTCTTTTTTTAACTCAATGGATTTGCTTTGATTACATGTTCCACTCTATCCTCTGTAAGTTTGCCCCCATGCCCCCAATCTCTTAGTTCTTCTTTTTTTTTTCTTCAATATTTCTATTTATAAAATGAATTTTAAGTTTTTTGTCAATTATTATTTTTCTTAATTTTATTCAATTAATGGATATTTTAATACATAAACTCCATACTAAAGGATGTGACTAAAATTGTTAACTTTTAATAGCAAAGCGATCAAAATGACTAAATTAAAAAAGCAGTGATTAAAATAATTTTTGACTTATAATACAGTAACCAAAAAAGTTTTAAATTCAAAATGTTATTCATCAGTTGTTCACAATGCTAGTCGGGCCGTACTTTCTTGGACAGTAGTGGTCATAAAGTCTTGCAAAATTTTAAAGAAAAATACTTAGCTATTAAAAAATAAGTAGGAACTTTTACTTAAAATATTTAGTATTTTAATCACGGAATTTTATGTTTGTGATCAAAACCGTTCATACTATAAATTACACTGTAAAGATTATATCTGCAAAAAAAAAAAATTAAAACTAAGGTCGTTTAGTCAATCTATTGTAGCAAATACATAAATGGTGTGTAATGCTTTTACCAATACCGTTAATTTGTTGTTAAACAGTTTGATGATTAAACGACCTTAGTTTTAATTGATTTTTTGCAGAGTCGATCTTTATAGGGTGATTTATAATATGAACGGTTTTGATTTTAAAACACGAGATTCTATAAATTGATAACAAACAATTTTGAGAAATTTTGAGTAGGAGTCCCTACTCATCTTTGAGTAGCCAAATATTGTTCAATTTTAAATAAAGGTATAATTGGACTATTAGTCTACGTGGTGATAAGGTAGTCAGAAGATAACTTATGTGATAAAAAATTAGAATTTAAGCCTATGTGGCGAAGTCTATTAGGATTTAGATTCAAAATTAAAAATTTCTTCAACTATCTGTTAATTGTTAGGCTAAAACGAAACTTTTAGTTTTGAGGCTTACGTGCTAACAATTAACATAGAGTTGATAAAAATTTTAATTTTGAGTGTAAATTCGAACAAACTTCACAACATTGGTTTAAATCCTAACCTTTTTACCAAATGAGTTATATTTCTACTACCCTATCACGGGAAACTATTAATCCAACTAAACTTTAAATAAATAATTTTAGCATCATTTCAATGTCTCTAAAAATTTGTATATAATCAGTTAGGCAACTTGGGTGTTGCACCACTCTAGTCCCAGCAAATCCGAATAAGTTCTCCATCTCCAATGCGCGTGGGAATAATTGTTGGGGATTATTTTGGCAAGGAAATAATAGTTTGAATTCTTGATTGGAATTTAAACCTACGTGGTGATGACATATCACAGTCAACTATTTTATGCTTGGTTGGAACTGGAAAGTGCCTCTTATATTATATTTTGGCAAGGATATAATAGTTCCATCTGGTCTTTTGGCTAATTCATTTTCTTTTCTAGTTCTTTGTTTTTCAGTCTATACGAAACACTTCTGGTACTGTTCACTTTTAACGAAAAATCACATTTTTACTTTTCATTAGTACCATTCACTACACATTTATTTGTCATTTTTCATTAAAACCAATGTTTTTTTGGACTTTTCGTTAGTTTTCCTAAAATTTAAAAGGGATAGAAGCCTAACTCTGACCTTGAAAGAAGTCATGAACAAAAAATAAATAAAACTCACTTCGAACAAAACCTATAACAAGGAAGTTGAGAAAAGTTATATAAGAATAAGCCGATGCAACACATGAGTGCATGAATCCCACCAAAGAACACAAGGGTGATCAATAATTGGCTAAACAACCAGCAATTTAATTATTCTCTCGTAAAAGAATGCGAAATTTGAATTTGTATGGAAAAAAACTCGACAATTATATTATTTGTGCAAAAGCTTTGCTTTTTGTATGAATAACGACATGATATGTGTTTTACTCCACTTTTTCTAACATCAACTTTGTCATGTCAAAAAACACACGAGATGGATGAGATTTATTCACTAAAATAAGCAAGTGAAATTCTTTATGTTTTTTTATTTGTTGCTTAACTCATTGACAGTAATCTCTAATTTTTTTAATAGGACAATAGTTTATGAGTAGCGTGTAATGTAAACCCAACCCAATGAATATATCTTTTAAAAATGCCTTGTTTTGTTCTTTTTAATATTCTTCTGATGTACTGTTAACGAATTAGAATCTGCTGCCACTTAATTATAAGAAACTAATAATGATTAATAGATAATTGTGTAATAATATTGTTGGGTTACTAAGTACTAGTTTGGTACTGAAGTGCTTTTATAAAAAGTGAGTATAAAAAAAAGTTGAACTCAAAAAAGAGTTTGGTAAACACTTAAAACAGCTCATTTTCACAGTTTTGAGTGAAAATAAGTTGAAAATGTGAAGCAGCAAAAATGAGCTTATTCTCACAGCACAGCAGAATCAGTTTTTTTTCAAAGCACAATAATACCAAACCAGCCCTAAGTCTCTGTTGAAGGGCTCCCCGGAACAAGAAAGCAATGACAAGGAGCAAAGAGATTCTCAACCGCCATTTCAACCATTCGAGAGATTTTTTTTTTTCGGAAGCACGGCTAGGTATATCAAGTGTTAAAATATAAGTGATTGGATGCTTAAAGATAAATTTCCAATCATTTGTATTATAACACTTAGTATACAATGTTGTATTACCGGTACATTGAAAATTTTCTCCAACCATTCATCCTTCTCTCCCACCTCTCAACAAATGAATGAGATCTGATGCTCCCTTTTACGTCAAGAAACCCCTTCATGCTACGTGAACTTCAATTTAACTTCAATCCTCCAAACTTTCGCTTTAAATTAAAAGAAATATGGAATGGAACACTTTTTTTTCTTCCCCTATTTGCATAAAACATTGGGGATATATAGAATTCTTGTATGTTTTGTACTCTTTTGTGCTTTATATTTTATTGTCATTGTTCAAGTAGGAAACGGCTAGCATGAGTTGCTTATGTATGCGTAAACATTAATAAGTGTCGATGAATCTTGATTTGAGTAGAATTTACTTGACTTAAGAGTTTACGATTGCTTACGTACCTAAAGTATTGTGTTTAGTGTAACTCATTCACATAAATTATGACATAAACCTGATACAGAAAAATCAAGTTTTTTTTTGGCAAGTATGATTTTTCTATTCTATAATACAATGTGTACTTTTTTTTCTCTACATATCACATTATTATGGGTTTTTTTAGCCAAAATGGTCTCTATGATTGACATAACTCCTCACTTTGGTCTCTGACAATGAAAATCGATAGGAATAGTCCATGAGTTTGTTCACCATAAATTATTTTGGTCTTTCCGTGAAAAATTGTCAATATCCTCGTTAAGCAGAGGAGTTAGTTTGACAAAAAATACCCTTATGAAGGAGGTCACATAGTTGTTCACGTGGTAATTAACGAAGATATTAACATATTTTTCATAAAAAGACCTATATATATACAGGCCTTTTAAGGGAAGGGATCCCCATTAAAAAAATATTGGGGATTAGGTATGGGGCCCACTCCACATCAAACTTCAACGATCCAAACCGTCTCTTTTGTAAGCCTCGTTTTATAGATCATCCTTACAAAAATTCAATTCAATCCGAAATCATTTGCCTATTTAATTATCAAGATAAAATTTAATTGTTTCTTATATAACAAAGTATTCGTTAATTTCTTTGAACTCAATTAGATGTCTTAAACATTTACGATTTGACTAATACTTTGCAATGATGATCTATGAGGTGCAACTTGAAAAATAGATGATTCAGATCGTTGAAGTTCGATATGGAGTGGGCCCCACACCTTCTTAAGGAGAAAAACTAATGAAAAAGACTTGAAAACTTTGAGTAACGATAAAGACAAAATAAAGGGTAAAGTGAATAGTACCATGATTGATTTTTTAGTGTAAAAATGTGGTTTTTCGTTAAAATAAACAGTACCGGGAGTTTTCCGTTAAAATTCTATTCTTAAGGTTTCTTATATATAAAGGAGTACACAAGTCATTGGCATAAACCGACAGGTAGGTTGTGGTCCCATTTAATATTTTGGGGACTCCAAATTCCAATGGGTAAGATTAGATGATTAGATGATCAGCTGGCAGTTGAACAAGGCTGAGAACAATCAACGGCATAATCTTAATTCGAAAGAGTTTCTCAACCGCCACTTCAACCATTCGAGAGATTTTTATTTTTCGGAAGCACGGCTAGGTATATCAAGTGTTAAAATATAAGTGATTGGATGCTTAAAGATAAATTTCCAATCATTTGTATTATAACACTTAGTATACAATGTTGTATTACCGGTACATTGAAAATTTTCTCCAACCATTCATCCTTCTCTCCCACCTCTCAACAAATGAATGAGATCTGATGCTCCCTTTTACGTCAAGAAACCCCTTCATGTTACGTGAACTTCAATTTAACTCCAATCCTCCAAACTTTCGCTTTGAATTAAAAGAAACATGGAATGGAACACTTTTTTTTCTTCCCCTATTTTGCATAAAACATAGGGGATATATAGAATTCTTGTGTGTTTTGTACTCTTTTGTGCTTTATATTTTATTGTCATTGTTCTAAGTAGAAAACGGCTAGCATGAGTCGCTTATGTATGCGTAAACATTAATAAGTGTCGATGAATCTTGATTTGAATAGAATTTACCTGATTTAAGAGTTTACGATCGCTTACGTACCTAAAGCATTGTGTTTAGTGTAACTCATTCACATAAATTATGGCATAAACCTGATACAGAAAGATCAATTTTTTTTTGGGCAAGTATGATTTTTCTATTCAATAATACAATGTGTAATTTTTTCTCTACATATCACATAATTATGGGTTTTTTTAGCCAAAATGGTCTCTATGATTGACATAACTCCTCACTTTGGTCACTGACAATGAAAATCGATAGGAATAATCCATGAGTTCATTCACCATAAATTATTTTGGTCTTTATGTGAAAAACTGTCAATATCCTCGTTAAGCAGAGGAGTTGGTTTGACAAAAATACCCTTATAAAGGAGGTCATGTAGTTGTTCACGTGGTAATTTAATGAAGATATTAACGGATTTTTCCTAAAAGGACCAATACATAGATGATAGAAGGGATCCCCATTTTTTGAAAAAAATGGGGATTAGGTGTGGGGCCCACTACACATCGAACTTCAACAATCTGAACCGTCTATTTTGTAAGTCTTGTTTCATAGATCATCCTTACAAAAATTCAATTCAATCCAAAATCATTTGCCTATTTAATTATCAAGATAAAATTTCTTTGTTTCTTATATAACAAAGTATTCATTAATTTCTTTGAACTCAATTAGATATCTTAAACATTTCCGATTTGGCTAATATTTTGCAAGGATGATCTATGAAGTGCAACTTAAAAAATAGACGGTTCAAATCGTTGAAATTCGATATGGAATGAGCCACACACCTAATCCCCATTTGAAAAAATGGGGATCCCTTCTTAAGGTTTCCTATATATATATAAAGGGGTACACAAGTCATGGATTTGGATTCTCTCTGAGGCAATTGGTCAGGATCCTCCTGACCGGTGTTTGTGAGCCGTTGAATTTTTATCTAACAGCTACAATTATTATAACTTTTAGAGGACCCCCTGTTTGTAGCCGTTTGATAAAAATCCAACAGCCCACAAACACCGGTCAGGAGGATCCCGACAAATTGCCTTGGAGAGGATCCAAATCCCACAAGTCATTGGCATAAACCGACAGGTAGCTTGTGGTCCCATTTAATATTTTGGGGACTCCAAATTCCAATGGGTAAGATTAGATGATCAGCTGGCAGTTGAACAAGGCTGAGAACAATCAACGGGATAATTTTAATTCGAAAGGCCTACCATATGTTGCGAATTTTGGCAGTTGAACCAGCATCATATATAATACCATACGTTGCGAATTTTCCTGTTCCTTCTGATTTATCAATTTAATTTAATTTAATTGGAATCACAGATTTATTTGCTATCTGCTATCTGCATGCACTTTTTCCAGCTTTCGTGGGGCTGCATTTTTAGCCTTATTATTTAGAGACGCGTGCTGCAATTGCTCATGATGCATGCATGGGCCAGCTTACCTTAGCAAGCAGCCACAGCTAAACCGTCTTACTTTGACATGTGCACTCTACATCCCTCATGTGCATATCATTATATCACTCTCTCTCTCAACCGAAGACCTTAACATCTTCTTTCCAGTTCCACCAGATCGAAATGATTTTACAGAAATATATATATAACATTTAGAATACTTAAATCACTAATTTTGCGTTTATTAATGCATGAATTAGGTGTTGCTCGATAATAAATACTGAAAATATGACTTTACCCTTGAAATTTAATTTTCTCCACATAAAACCCATCATAAGTTTTTTACTCAAATAAAACCCATTAACTAGATTTCACATCAGCAAAATCATTAATTATATTTGACTTTACACATTAAAAAAATTTCGATGCCCAAAACACCCCTATTTGAATGTTTGATGTACACAATTCGTTCCATATAGATTGTAAGGGAGAATTAATGATTTTACGAAAATAATAAATAATAAATTTATTGCCTAATATATAATAACAACAAAACATGCCTAACATATGTAACAATACATGCTTAGTTAAGTCAACAAATTATATTTTACATATAAATGTAGGTAAATTATTTCACACACATATATATAACAAAAATAAAAAATAAAAAAAAATGTCTGGTATATGTAAAAATTCATGCAAAATAATTTACCTACAAAAAATGTTATTTGATTTAGTGCACGTACTATTCAAATTTTAAAATGTTAGATTGCTTAAAAAAAGCAAAATAATTTCCCCACTATATGTAAAATACATGCAAAATAATTTACCTACATAATAAAGCAAACCCAATGTATGCAAAATACATGCAAAATAATGTACCTACATAAAAAAATTATTATTTTATTCAATACTATTTTACCTATTATTTTGTACATATAATAATAAAATGTGCCCAATATATATGATGATTTATTCATATAATGTGCCCAATATTTTGTACATAAAATATTTTATTCATTACCAAAATATCTGAGATTTTGTTATGGTTGTATTGCAATGGAGGGTCAATATGTTTTCCTTATATATTGGGTTAAAAAAGTCCCAAGAATCAAAGCGTAAAAAACTCAAAAATGTTTTTTTTTTAAGTACGATATTCATTAATAGAATTTAGAAAACGTACAATAGTGAGGATATGGTGCATAACATGGTCTCGATAAAAATTTTGTTGGAGATTTCAATCCGATCGAAGAGAAAAAGAGCGTCCCGCACCTAACACATACTATATAGTACTATCAAAAAATATTAATTAAACTTGGACACAAATAAGAGAAGTCAATTGTTTTTATTTGTTTATTTCATTAATTAACTGCATATAAATTTGGTAGATTATAAAGTAGTTGACATTCAGCAAAACGTCATGATCATACAATAAAAACCTACGTTAATTACAAGTGAAAAACAAATCTTGACCCATCTTGATCCCTCATTTTCCAGAGTTAGAATAAGCTGGTTGTTCCCTTTTAATTGGTCCTCTAAGTTGTGGACTAGTCAATAAACATCAATTTACATATTACATGCCACGAATTAAGGGTTTAAACTTAGGATCTTGTACGTGCACGTCTCTACTCTGTCTCCATGCTACTTGAACTGGTGTTCTTGATCAATTTAAGTTTTTTTAGTTCATCTTGATCGCCAATTAATTTTTTTACAAACATATTATTCAAGTTACTATTGGGGATGCTCTAATTGTACTTTAAGGGTGCGTTTGTTTGTTTTCACTTTTACTGGACTAAATTCGACTAAAGGTTACTGTAATCCCGTATTTGCTATCTGCTAGAACTAGCTTTAATGGAATTAGGAGGGACTCGCCTCGACTAAGGGCCTCGCTAAAAAATCTTAGTAAGACCCCCTGAAAAACAATAGACTGCTAAGACCATATATGCTCCACGTCGTATGTAGGTCAGGGCCGGCCCAGGCCCAGTGCAAGCAGGGCAACCGTCCGGGGCCCAAAAATATTGGGGGCACCAAAATTATTAGGGTGGTATATTTATATATGTTTTCATAAGAGTATAAATTTATAAAACTTGGTTCAATGACACAGAAATTTAAGTAGAAGTGGTGGTTTGGTCATTTGAAAATAATGAGAGGTCTTGTGTTCAAAACACCACATGTGCTTATTTACTTTCTAATTTTTACAAATTTCTTTTCATAAGAGTATAAATTTATAAAACTTGGTTAAAAGATCAAGAAGTTTAATTAGAAGCAATGATTTTTGTTGTTTAAAATTAACAGGAGGTCCTAAGTTCGAAACGCTATGTGCATGTTTATTTTTTTCAATTTTTACAAATTTTTGTTTGGTTGTTAATTTATTTTTAGTTACTAGCTAGTACCTATGTGGGTTGTTATTTTTAAATATTCGTTTCAATTCAAGTCTAATCTTCAACAATGAGTAATACGTAGACCAAATTTTAAGTGCAAATTTGTAAATTATATGACGTGTTATCAAAATATTTAATTTAATGCTCATTCATTACTAATACATATCAATTAAAAACTCGAAAACATCATTATTTTTTTAGTCTCATATTGACAAGGTTAGTAAATAAGGAAAAACACCTCATGATTTATACAAAAACACTTTCAAAGTTCAAATGGAAAACAAAACTCATCATCTATCTACTTATAAGCCCAGAGTTGTTTGGTTTTATTCTCTCAATACAAAATAAATTAGTCTTTTTGTGTTTCTAAATTATTGAGTTTGAAGTGCTTTTCTAAGTATAATTTTATCAATGTCTTACGTGTGAAAATAAATAATTTTCTTATATGAAGTTAGGGCACTTTTTTTTGCGTCGCCCCGGCCCTAGGACTTCTTATAACGTGAAGTCCCATTTTACATATCTTTCTCAGCAAGGTTCCATTTGCATTTTTCATTCCCTAACACTTTGTCTTTTGCAGTTTGGATTATCTATCGACACAACTATTAAGGCCAAACAAAGTTACAAAATATGTTTACCTTTTTTGGTAACCTCACACCCACACATTCTTTTCCAACCATGCATTCATATTAGATGCCGCTAGCTAGAAGGTGAAGCTTCTTCCTTTGCGTGAGGCTGTGAGCTCTCCAATGCTTTCCCACTTTAACCTATTTGTTATCCATACTACTATTTCTGGTAGATAGAGACGGAAGCAGGCCAGATGGGAAGGGAAGGTGGGGGTTGGAGGTGAGAGGGGAGGTGGGTAGGGCAAGATTTGGGATGAAAAGATGGGGCACCCAATGAGTGTTTTATATATTTTTAAAAAGCCCTACACATATGCATTTGATATGTTGTATTAGAACTAACAATTATGGGCTCATTTGAAAATACTTTTAAAATGACTGAAAATGTCTTTTATGTAAACTTTTTTTAAAACTAATTCTTAGTAAAAATACAAGTGAATCATGGAAAAGCAACTTCAAGTGTTTTTGGAATCCAAAAACATTTTCTCTAAAAACATTTTCAGCCATTTTAAAAACTTTCAAACGATATATCACTATAAAATGTTAATCCCATTGACATATTTCTCACCGCTTGTTAAATTTGAAAACAACCACGTTACTTAATTCGTCCACTGATATTTCTAAACAAAATTTATCCACTACGGGATGTAAATAGTTAGTCGACCAATTGTATTTTATTGATTGATTAGTTACTCATATTCTGCAACCACCGTCTTTTGGATGAAACCCCCATTTTTGAAACACCTTTAACTCGTCAATCGATTGTTTTTTGCTAGTTCCAAGAAGGACGATGTCAATCACAATAGGGATTGGCTTCGAAATGATTAAAGAATAAAAACTAATTGTTACCTGAGAGAAAATTTTACATATAGTCCTATATCATTCAATTATCCTTTTTGCCATCCTCAGCTTTTGATTTTGATAGTCTTCAGACATTTATTTGTGTACTTTTTGGTCATTCCATTAAAGTATAGTAGTTTATTTTGTAATATTTAGGGACGAATGCCTCTCACATCTTGTGCGTTTTTCACAAATTTCATCTAAAATTGTAGTGACAACTTCAATTGGCATGTCAAATTGAATTTCAAACCCAAATTGCGGTGAATTAGAATATGACAATGAAGGTGAAATGTGAGGAAAGTATATACGTTCTAAAAGACGCTAGGCGCTAGTCGGGCGGCGGGCTGGGGCCTAGCGCCTAGGCGGCGCTAGTCGGGCGGCGGGCTGGGGCCTAGCGCCTAGGCGCCTAGGCGGAGTCTAAGCGGGCGCCTAGGCGGACTGGGCGGATTTAAGTAAATCCATTATATTTCGTGTAAATAAGTGTCTGTTTATACTTAAAATATATATAATTTCATCATAAACTACAAAATAGAATGACATATGTATTATAAAGTATTGGAACATAATGAAAACACGGGAAACAAGCATATAGTGTGTGCCCATTTAAGTATTCAACAAGTCTCTTATAATTTATTGAAAAAAATTAAATGCAAATTGAAAGTTATCTATTTTCTATCAAAGTGAGTCGCAACCTAGGCAGGTGCCTAGGCGGGCGCCTTAACTGGTCTAGGCGCCCTTTATTAATTTTCAAACGCCTAGACATTAATCGGGGCGGTGACCAGCCGCCTAGCGCCTAGGCGGGGCCTAGGCGGCTCTAGGCGGGGATTTTTAGAACATACAACATGGTCTAACATTTTCACCCAATCCACGAAAGAATCAATGACATAGGAATAAGTAACGAAAAAAATACAATTATTATCTCTTAACTCTTTTTTATAAAAAAGAAGTACAATGAACATTTTGAGAAGTGAATTGGAAGTTGTAGTTTGGTCTGACAATTTCTTTCACGCTTGACACGAAAATAATCTAAACTACATAATAATAAAACATAGTTTGTCAGCCAAAAATTAATAAAATTACTACTATACCCTTTAATGCAAAACTGAAAGAAGATATTAAAAAAGGAAAACTAATGAAAAGGGCTTGAAAACTTTGAGTTTTAATGATAAGGACAAAATAAAGGGTAAAGTGAATAGTATCAGGTTTGACTTTTTAGTGTAAAAATGTGGGTTTTCGTTAAAGTGAACAGTACCGCGGGCTTTTCGTTAAAACTCCCTATTAAAAAAGAAAACAATGTGGGCATTAAAGTAATTTTGTACAAACAAGTTTTTACTTTTTTTTTCCTAAATTTTACAGCTATCACTTTAAATTTTTTACAGCTCTCTCTCTCTCTCTCTCTCTCTCTCTCTCTATGGGATGCCTGCCAACCTATTAAAAACAAATAACTCCTCTAATAAAAAATTAAAAAACATAAAAAGTATGCTTCTCAACACATGCATAGAGCGTGTGACCTTTGCTAGTAGATTTTGTGTCAACCTCTTAATGAGTTAGGTCGTTATCAGGCCACTTGTTAAAAATCCGTTAACAATTCAAGTTGTTATAGAGTCACCCATTAAGAACCTAATATGATATCATTTGCACAAACATTAAGCATGACAATTTATTGCATAACTCATTAATCCAACACGAAGCAACATGACCATGTTAACGAATCAGGTCATCTGTTTAACTAACGAGTTTGACATAATACGACTTGTTAAGATAACTAGTATGACATGAAAACACATGAACGCAACAAATACGGCGTATTTGCCAAACCTAGTTGTAGACACTCGTTTCACCATCTTTTTCACCTTTTTAAACCCTAAAAAGAAGGAGGAGGGGGGGGACCCTAAAGGAAATGGGAGAAAAACATTGGAACCAAACTCATTCCCACCTGTGTGCCTAACTACCACTTTCTAAACAAAGAACCAAGGAAACAGAGCCCTGTTTTTCTATTCGAGTTAGTTCCAGCTACTTCCGCCACACCACCTGTGACGATAAGCTCCACGTGTGGCGTGGCGAGAAGCCCCACGTTCCCCTACGACGCAAGAGAAGCGCTTTGTCTTCCTCACTTCGTTAATTGGCATCCCACTCTTTTTCGATCGCCACGCGTCGACTCTACACGATGTTTCAATTAGTCGTCCAAAACTTCAAACTCCATTATTTTCAACGGAGATTCCACTCAACGCCGTTACCTATCTTGGCTCTCCACCAGCCGCGTCGCTAACAGAGATTCCTCTCCGTCACATCCTCCTCCGGGTCCCATTCGTTTCAAAAATTTTAAACTTTCCCGGCCATGGATCTGCTGTCTCCAACTACGTGTCTCTTTTGTGTCTCCTTTATATTTTTTTTGACATGTGTCCTCTAACTTAACCAAAACTTAACACTGTTAAATTTTATTATTTTGTGTTGAAAAAAAAAATTAGACCAGTTATATTATCTCTTCCCCCATCTTCTTACCGACGACCAAGGTACCCACCCTTCCGCCATCTTCTCATCGACGCCGGCGTCCCTCCATCTCCTCCTCTTCCTTCGTCTCCCTTTGCTCCTCCATCCTTCTCTATTTTAGCCCAAACAATTGCTCTCTCCAACTAAAATCAATGACACCGACTCCAATTTGAAGGCCTACATACCTGATTATATGAATCCCTACTGGATCCATTACAGAACGGAACTTACAATTGTTGACCTTCATCGCCAGATTCAAGGTGGTACAGATTATGTAAAGCATGGTGGTAAGATCCTTGCAACTAGTATCGTTGCATCTGGTGGCTATGCAGATGATTTGGATAATTCAAATTCCTTGATTATACAGGCCAAGTAGGAAATGTGATGAATACTGATTTGGAACCTGAAGATTAAAAGCTTGAACTGGGAAACCTTGCTTTCGATTGGAAGAAATCAAGAGCCACACGGAAAAAAGTGAAGAATTCTAGATTTATTAACCGAACAGTCGGTCTGATTATTTTGGTTTTTTTTTTACACTCGCCGAAAAGCGACCAATCGCGACCTCCCTTTTTCGCCACGTAGGATTCGGGTCTCCCTCTTACGTCACCCCCACCCCGGTTCTATTTTTTGTTTTTTTTTTAATTGATTTAATTTTCTCGGCAACGATGAATAAAGCGCGCAACATGCTTATCGGGATAACTGTTCCGACGAATACAACAAAAATTACAATAGTGTTAAATGACTGATACGCCCTTGATGAATGTTCGGATCCGTGTTCGAGGAGAACTATT
Organism: Malus fusca; assembly: GCA_035220775.1. Lineage (NCBI taxonomy): Eukaryota > Viridiplantae > Streptophyta > Magnoliopsida > Rosales > Rosaceae > Malus > Malus fusca. Next base: position 7,032,412 of record CM069061.1, on the reverse strand, counting down.
TTTAGATCTGAGAGCGTGAGGAGATAGAGAGGGAGATTTGGGATGGGATTAGTGTTAGAAGAAAGCAAGGAATAAAATAGTGGTGACTTAAACGACTAGATCAGTACTTGAGTATAAATTTTAGGTCCGTATTTTACACAGTAATATATCAGGCATTAGGTTTGATTTATAACACTGTTGAATCGCATGATGGTTGGGAAAGACTGAAATATCTCTTTGAGTATTTTCGACTCTTGGAAAGATGAATTGCTATGACAAAGTCACCTGCTGATTTAAAAAAAAAAATTGGTGGATCTGTACTACTTCTCTGCGGTCCATCCTACTTTAATTTCTCCATCTTGTTTTTTATCCTCCGCAATGAAACTGCTTTTTGTAATTACTTGTGGTAATTGCATTTTGTGAAGAAAAATCTTCAGCTTGTATTTACCTTAATCAATGTTTTTTTGCACTTAATTCTTTTGAAGAAGGAATGTTGTTTCAGTTTATAGCAATTTCAAAAGTAATCTAAAATTTCGTAATTAATATCTTCTCAAAATCCTGCAAACGAAATATTGTCTAATGAGTCAGATAGTGACACAAATACGATGTTTGGGAAAAATAATTGACAAACAAATAGTTCTATTTGATGAGGAACAATGATCAAACAAAACATTCTTAATGAGAAGGAGACACCAATGCGATGCTTGCGGAATCCAATTGAGAACTAGAGTTTCTCTTTGATGTTAAATAGTAGGGTCAACATGATTTTGTACAAAAATCTCCCAAAATCATGCAATCAAACAAATCATTCATTCATAGTAACGAGAGTTGCATCAAGACTCGGGCTCGAAACCTTGTGGGGTTAGGAGTAACACGTCCCAAGTTTAGCATGTCTCGTTGGGTGTGAAGAAGCATTGGGAACTCTTTCTTTCTTCGAAGTTGTTTCCTTTCCTATCCCCCCCCCCCCACCCCCGATCCCAATATGGAATAACACTTGCTTCTAGTTATTCGAAAAACTCAACTGACTTCTCCGGACAAGGATTGTCTGTCCTTCCTTTTTTCATGCCCTTCCATGCCCTTCTGTTTGTGTGGTCACGGTTAAGCCACGTCAACATTTTATATTACTATTCATTTTTGTCTTATTATCTTATAAAAAAAGATATTATAAAATGTTGACGTGGCTTAACCGTGACCACACAAAACAGGAGGGCATGAAAGGGCATGAAAAAAAGGAGGGCAGACAATCCTTGTCCGACTTCTCCTTTAGTATGACACTTGAGACAAACAATTAGAGGTAATAGAATGCTACTTGATATTAAACAATGAATGAACATGATCTTATTCCTAGTGAATTTCTTCTCAAAACCCTGCAATTAAACCTAACATTTACGGGAAACGTGACGCTGTTTCGTTACTTGCGAAAACCTTTTCGATACTTTGAGAAATTAAAACAATTTTTTTTTCACAACATTGCCAAATTTGCAAGTAGTTAACCCATTTGGAAAAAAAATTACAATAGCAAATTTTATTTTTCATGATAACAAAAATTACAATAGCAAAATTTGAACACCATTTTTCTATCTTTTTCTTGGCAACCAAACGCCATCCGTTCATTTTTCATGTGAGATTAACCACAAATAAGAAATAACTCCATGTCCCACAGAAATGATAACCGATAAAAAATACAATAAAAAATCATTTTCTTCGTGACTCAACGTTTTTCTCGATCCGGCGGACCACAAGCAGCCACATGATGGCATTAGACTCCACGTGTCACGATCGCACGACGCTTGGAAAGTGGGGTTCACCCAATAGCGAAGAACCGGTCCTTTACGTGGTTTCCACACACCTGGTATAGCCGGTAAGCCAAGAGGGAATTACCGATAGGCCCGGTGAGAGGGGTCAATGGTATAAGATGCGGGGGTTTAAGCAATGGTTCGTGGTTTTCAGAGGGTTTTGGCGATCGGAGGGAGTGAGATGAGTTTTTTGGTATTAGAGAGAGAGAAAAATGGGTGCTGTTTGAATGGGAAGAAAAAGATCTGTATAATCCTGGAAAATATGAGATAGAGAGAAAATGGGTGAGAAAAAGGTGTAAATTTCTGTGTTTGTTTATTTGAATTCTCCGATCTTACATCGCCGGAAAGTTTTCGAGATTTTGGATTTCTCGGCGCAAAGGTTTGAGGTTTGAGCGAAAATCCGTTGGCCAGAGGTGAGCATGTTGTGATTTTTGGCGAAAATTGTTAAAGCTTGCGTTTTTTGATGTGGGTTTTTAACGGTTTCGATGAGCCTTTCCCGAACAGTGTGTTTGGTTGCCGAGAAAGTGCGGGAAAGGGGAGAAAGTTGTTTGGTATTTGACGCGGAATTCGACCGGGAAAGCCTTTTTTGGCTCGGAATTATGGGATTTTCCGCTCGGAAATTCTGAGCAAACAAACGGGTCTTAAAAAATGATATTATTTTTTTCCGTTGATTTTATGGACGATCTGATTTGTTCGGAGGGTTTGATGGATTCGATCTGGGTTTCCCGGTGGAAGTCATAATTTCCATCCCAATTTTTATCCGAAATAAAAAAATTTCACTCAGAAACTCGAGAAATGAAGATTCTCTGTTTGTTTTTGTCTGTTGTGGAGACCCAATCTGAATTGTGTGTTCTTCAAGCTCGATCCCGGCCGAGCGTTTTATTTTTCCAGATTTTCGGACAATTCCCTGAGAATTAAGGGATTTTTTTCTTCAGAATTTTGGTTTTTTCATTGCTGGATTTTGTATTTAGATCTGCCTTTTGGGTTTTGCTGTGGTTTAAGTACTTTTCCTTTTTTCCCGCTTCTCATTTACTCCGTCAAAAATGGCGAATTTTTGTTATCCTGACAGAAACTGTTAAGGATTTTGTATGATGGGTTCGATTGTCATTTGTTGTTTCCTGGTACATGTTAAGGTTGATTTATCTGTTACTAAGTCATTATTTTTCTGTTAATTCTTAGTTTTCCCCCTTTTCTTATGTTTCTTGTTCTTCTGGGTTTCTATGTATATGTTTTCGTAGTCAGATCATGTGGATCTGATCGGAGTTTCGGACATGAAATTATGCTGCTTGTTTGTAATTTGATATATACTTGTACGTTTTTGGAATTTTTGTATGCTAGTTTTGGTTTCTTTGAACCCAAATGCAATCGATGTTGGGTAATAATGTTCCGGATATCTCCCGGGATTCTATCGATATGCTCCTCGATCGTATGTTGCATGATAGAGTGAATTATCCGAGATTATTTTCTGTGATCCTAACAATTAGTTTGTTTCTGCGAAATTCATTGCTTGCATTCATCTGTTTTCAGGAATTCTAGGTTTTGGATTTTGATTAGTGGTAGCTCGCGAGGTGTATATTAGTTGAAAGGATTATTCTGCGTCCTGGTGCTTCGTAGTTGGATGTAAATTTTCGTGTTATGATTTTTGAGAGATGGTGTTGCAGAAGAGGTTGGATTACGGATTCAATGGCTATCAGGTGCCTCCCACTCCTAAAGCTTCTAGATCAGCAAGGGTATGCATATCCAACGACTCTTTATGATTTACATTTTTCGTTTACAATTTTTATGCTTTATGTTTTATCAAAAGAATCCATATGCTTAAGTTTCATAACGATTTTCAGAAGCGACGTGCGGTTCGTAAGGTAGTTGAAGACAATGCATTGGGTGCATTTGACTTGTTGGCCACCGTAGCTGGCAAGTTATTGCTCGAGGGAGAGAGTTCTCCCGCTTCCAATCATACATCAATTGGAAAAGATCAATGTGCAGGTAGTAAGGAACATTGCCTGGACGGAGATAAACCATTGAAAGTGGAACCTTGTGATCAAGGCAGCTCCGACAGGATACCTTTGGTATCTGATCATATCTCGCAAGGTCAGAATCTAAGTTCGTGCTCCAAGGCATCTCCAGTTCATCAGAATGAATGTCATTCTGTTATGACAACTTCTAATTGTTCGGAGAGGTTTGTTTCTGATATGTTGGTGAGTGGAAAATGCAAGAATGAGGTGGGAAGTTTTACTGGCAAATTAGAAGCTGGCTATTCTGGAAACAGGGAGCCTGGTGATTGTAAATTAGATGGTGAAGTTAAAATATTAGTAAATGATGAGACTAAGAGTGGGGAAGTGCTAACTGGTACCGGGGATGGTATGTGCAGTTTAGAGGATCCGGTTGTCTGGGAAGGGGAGCCTCCTCCACTAGCTAGTTCAGATAGTAGCACCAAGGTGCCTATGTATGTAGACCATATTCCTCAGCGATCTTTCCCCGCTAGCCGGGATGATGTAAATGTAGTTAGTAGAGATGATGACGAAAATTCCTCTGGGTGTACACACCCTAGTACCGCAATGAAGTATTCAAGGCCAGCTCCGTTGCGGATTGGAGACCGTAGAATACGAAAAATATTGGCTTCAAAATATTGGAAAGTAGCTCCAAAGATGAAGGATGAGACACATTCTAATTCCTGTAAGTGGCCGCCTCGTACTAAAAAAATTTGTGAGTTTCTCGAGCTTCCTTCTAAAGTTTAGTAGTAATGCTGTGTGGTTTTGCTGATCTGTTTTCTAATAACTATTATCTTTTTCTGAATCTTTAGATCGGGATATGAAACCAAATTACCACAATAGGAAGAATTGCTACAAACGTCAAAGATCTCAAATGAATATGCCTTTCAAGAAAAGGAGGCTTTTTGACCATAGCACGGTTCCAAATCCGGATGAAGGTATTAGTAGAGAGGGATTCTTTGACTTACGTGAGAAGGGAATCAATGCTTCTGCTTCGTGTTCAAAGATGCAAGGTCATTTTTAAAACCAGATTCTATTCAATCTGAAGTGTGATTATTTTAAAGTGTTTTGAGATGTATGAGTCTTTTTACCAAGTAGTTTGAAAAATTTATGCAGCCACTGGGACGTCTTCTTCGGTAGCAGGACAGCACTCATCTTTCCAATCAAGAAATTCTCATGGTATGAGAAGCTTTCACGTGCGCTTGATATGCTTTTAATTTGATTGGTGTCTTAACATTGCAAGAGCTTCTTACGAGGTGTTTTTCTTATACAGTGAAGCTCAGGATCAAGTCGTTCAGGATTCCAGAACTATTTATTGAGATCCCAGAGACGGCAACTGTTGGTTCATTAAAGGTATTTTCGGACTATTTTGATTGTCTATATCCTCCTCGTTTAGCTTTGAAGTAGAGTGGATTTGTGTGAATGTCTATGCATACAGTTCTTTCCCAGTCTTAGTTCAGCTCCTGATGATGTGCGATTATTCTGCAGAAAACAGTTATGGAAGCAGTGACAGCTGTACTTGGAGGTGGATTATGTGTTGGTGTACTTCTACGAGGAAAGAAAGTGAGAGATGACAATAAAACTTTACTGCAAACAGGAATTTCTCAAGATGACCATCTAGATTCTGTGGGATTTTCCTTGGAACCCAACCCTTCCCGAAACCCCCCTCCTTTATGTTCTGATGATTCTCCCTGTATGCTTCCCTGTGATGAATTAAAGCCTTTAATAAGGTAATGCAAATATGCTCTGGCCTCGTCAGTTTTGCACCTGGTTCAGTTTTTTGTTTATCTCCCTGCGTGGTGGGGCTTCTTTTCTGTGTTCATTTTTCTCTTTTTCCAATTGAATGCTAGGATGATTTCGAAACTTTTTTACAATGTTAGCCGTTAGGTTGTACATAATAGTCTTGTGTAGTTGCTATGCAAGCTCAGTCTCCTAGGATTGCTTTCAGACGAAGACTAGATGGTTGCTATTTAGCTAATAATGATTTTGCACCAGGTACCAACCGGGTCCTACTAGCGAACCAATACCTGAACCTCATATGGCCAGTTTTGGGGGCTTCATAGAAAGCGATCATGATTCAGCACCCTCTCCAACAGAGATGTCAGCTGAAAAAAGCACAACAGATTCTAAAGCATTGGTTGCTGTTCCAGATATGGGTGTAGATGCACTAGCTGTGGTCCCTGGGAACAGGAAATCAAGGCGGTTTGATATTGGACAGCGCCGAATTCGTCGACCTTTCTCTGTTACGGAAGTGGAAGCACTTGTCCAAGCGGTTGAGAAACTTGGTACTGGAAGGTATAAATGATATAACAGCAAAAATTCTCAACATTCGAGAAAATTGATTTTGTCCACATGACACTCTAAAATTTTACTCATAATTTTTCAGGCCCATGGCCTTAAAAGAGTAAACTGCGAGCTTTCGATAAAAAAAAACGGCACTTCCTGCTGTAGTGTGGAGTTTTTAATGATTTTGCTTATTTACAGGTGGCGTGATGTTAAACTACGAGCTTTCGACAACGCTAAGCATCGAACATATGTGGATTTAAAGGTAAGGAGTCTATTTGCCAATGATGAAATTTGAATACAAGCATTGTTTCTTTCAAATTTTCCTAACTTTACGAGAAGTTTACTCATCATTGCATTGGCCTTCTTGGTTTTCTGGTTACCTAATCGAGCCCCGGTAAAAAATTTCAAATTTAAATTTCATATCATATGTTACTTTCACATGGTTTATGATTGCTTCCTCACCATTATAGTTTTTACTATTTATGAATCCTCTTTCGTGGCTTGGGTCCACTCGAGGTACGTAGTTTGATCTGGTCAGTCTGTCAAACAGCTTGCTTGAATTAGGGGCAAATGATTAGGCAGTCTTTATATGGCTTTGTTAATCTGCATAACTTAATCTATTAAATACAACTGTCTCAAGGAATCTCTTATATTCTGATCTTACACGCATCTCCTACATCTGACTTTGTCTGATAAATACCGTTGCTTGCTATGCTTTTTGGTTTTCTGTTTGAAAACTGCTTAAAAAGTGAGGCATTTGATGTGGGTTTGGTTGTGATTGTGTCGTTTTTACGGGTTGTGTAGGATAAGTGGAAAACCTTAGTGCACACGGCGAGAATATCTCCTCAACAGAGGCGGGGAGAGCCTGTCCCCCAAGAGCTCTTGGATAGGGTCCTAACAGCTCATGCGTACTGGTCCCAGCAGCAAGCCAAACAACAGCTCAAACAGCCCGAGACTTGCATTCTCGTCTGAACGAAAAGCGGCAGCACACGTTGAACAAAAATTGAATGGTTGGTTTTAGGAAATCAATTTTTTTTTTTTTTTTTTGTTTTTTTTTTTGTTAATGATTGTAAAAAAATTATGACAAAGTGCAAGTTGAAGAATGTTTATGTAATATCAGTCGGGTCCGTCGTCGCTCTTGCCATGGCTCCCTTTCCCCGACCGGAGAGGCCGCCGGCCCTTGTAAATGGATGACAAAATAAGAAGAGAGATGGCTAACTGAATTCTTTTGAAACCCAAGTTGTTGGTTGGTGTTTCCTGATTATTTTTTGGGTACATGTATGTGGTTTGGGTGATTGTGAAGGTATTAGTTAATGTAATGTTAGTTTAATTTAGCATTGATGCTGATGCAATTCTTGTAATCTTCTTTTCAGTTGCAAATAGATAACAAAATCTCAAGGCCAACTTACATCATTACTATGAGTTTTAACTTTCTCATGTCTCGGCACGATTGGTTTGAGATATCTCTATATTGTAACAGATATTTCATTGGTTGTATTTTAAGCCAATCACATACTGATATGAGTTTCAATTTTCTCGTATGTATCCTTGCACAATACTTACTATTACAATGGCATTCTCGTTGCATCGAAATCGTATGTGTTACGCTCGAAATGCCAGAAAGTATCATAGGAAGAGATCCACATGTAAAATAAGGGTAAATTGCCAAAATAGTCCTAGAGATTTGCATAACTCATTACTTTGGTCCTTGAAATTCCAAATCGATAAAAGTAGTCCCTGAGATTGTCCACCATCCATCATTTTGGTCCATCCGTTAAAAATTCCGTTAAGTGTCCCGGAGCTCTTGGCCTGAAGTTTGGGCAATTTTCAAAGCTTCGTAACTCAATCGTTTCTTAACCAAATTCGACCCGTAATATATCAAAATGAAGATAGGAAAGTGTAGAATAAGATTATACCTATTTCAAAGCCCAATGGTTGCCGGAGATGGCTGGAAAATAGCCTCAAAGTTGACTGGTCCGAGTGAAAACTTGAAAATTCTCCGGAAACTGGGTAAACTTTAAACGTTCATAACTTCTTCAATACTCAACGAAATCAAGTGATTCAAAACTAAAATCATACTTCTTGACGAGACGAAGATAATGGTACCTTTTTCGACGGCTAACTCGCTGTGTTTTGGCCGGAAAACGGCTCAAAAGTGGCTAACTCGAGACCAAGACATCCACTTTCGAGCCGTTTTCAGGCCAAACCACGGCGAGTTAGCCGTCAAAAAAGGTACCATTCTCTTTGTTTTTGTATCACTTGATTTCGTTGAGTATTGAAGAAGTTATGAACGTTAAAGTTTACCCAGTTTCTGGCGAGTTTTCAAATTTTCACTCGGATCAGTCAACTTTGAGGCTATTTTCCGGCAATCTCCGGCAACCATTGGGCTTCGAAAGAGGTATAATCTTATTTTACACTTTCCTATCTTCATTTTGATATATTATGGGTCGAATTTGGTTAAGAAACGATTGAGGTACGAAACTTTGAAAATTGCCCAAACTTCCGGCCAAGAGCTCCGGGACACTTAACGGAGTTTGTAACGGAAGGACCAAAATAATGGATGATGGACAATCTCAGGGACCACTTTTATCGATTTGGAATCTCAGGGATCAAAGTGATGAGTTATGGCAAATCTCAGGGACAATTTTGACGATTTACCCGTAAAATAATGATATAAAGAGGGTAATGACTTGAGCAATACTTTTGTCATTGAGGGACTTTCCGGTGGTAGTCAGATTGGAATCTAACTGGGGGTGATGATGCATAAATGGTGTGGTTTGAATTAAAATAATAGGTTTGAGATTGGAGTCTAATTTGAAACCACCACATGGTGGCCCAGTGATTGGGAGGATTCTAAATATGTATTTTATACAGTTTGTTATGTGTTCAGTTTCTGATGCTAAAAAGTCACACGAAATTGATAAAAAAGAAGCTAAAATGTAGCTATGAGTCTCTTAAAAAATGAAATTGGAGTCTAATTTGGCCTAATGTAGGACAATGATTAAAAGTCCTGAATTTTTAATTTGAATTCGAACTTTTTGTGACATGAGGTTTCTCTCAGTCCACTTTGTACCGATCAGGTTCATCACATTTTATTTAAATAATATTCTTTTTTCCCCTGTATTTTAAGGTGGAACTGATTTATTTAATTTTTTGTTTCTTTGGGGCAGTGGGGGTGGTGGGTTGTGCAAGTGAATTGTGACGAGTATATGGACCCCTTTAGCCTTTAGGATACAAAAATAAAATCAGAATCCCACACCCTTCCATCAATATTATTTCATAATTTTTTTGAAAGTTTTTTTTTTAATTTTTTAATTTTATTTTATACAACGATACTTTATTTAAAAATGAAAAATTGGCTTAGAGTTAGTCATGACCAAGTGATCTCAACATAAATTTTATATGTCCTAGTCATTTATTTTAGTTGAATTTGAGATATCTTACTTACAAATAAATAGAAATACTATTAGACCATCATATCTTTTGGTAGTTTGAAGGCTCGATCCAATTTTTGAAAAATTGAGTTTGTTGCTTTTAACGGATTCCAATGAGACAGTATTAGATCGAAGGCACTACATATGAATCATCATTGCATCGATATAAGTAGGACATAAAATTTCCAACGAAATAAAGACTGAATGCCACTAAACCAACTGATTATGTGCAAATTTTTTTTATGGTGTATAAACCTAAAGATAGAATAACAAGTGAAGAGAAATGGGGGCAAGGTAGGGAAGAAGAATAGGAGAATATGCGAATGGCATGTGAATAATTGAGTAGATATATACTTGAACTTGATCCTCCTTCAAGTTGTTTGGAGAAACCTCAAGTTACTTCACATCATTTGTCATTAAAAACCAAAAATGTTGGGCAAATTGGAATGGTCCCTCCACCCCACCCCACCCACAATTTTGTCAAATTGTCACTAATACGTCCATGCCTATATATCTCTATATCTATATATCTATCACTTTCGTGTAATGTCTATTAATTCTATGTGGATAGTCTAGATAGGAGTGGATTTGTGGTTACTAATAATTGGGGTGTCTTTTTCTGCCACAATTCTCATTTACAAGGACTATAGAACATGTATGTAAATAAGACTAGTGGATCCAGGATTCTAACATCAGGTGGTCCTAATCAAGGTACGCTAGGCGCTAGTCGGGCGGCGGGTTGGGGTTTTCTGCCTTTGCGCCTAAACAGGGCCTAGACATATTTAAGTAAGTTTATTTTATATCATACAAAGAAGTGCATATTTACACTTAAAAAACTATACTTGTATTGAAAATTTGAGTTTATTATTTTAATTAGGTTTATTATTTAACGTATATCATACAAAAATATCAGAAATTTTTGCTTTAGTATTTTAGTGAATTTGACGGCATGAGATGAAATTTCAAGTGATTACGAGTTCGTAGTATTTTACCAAATATTCTCATTTACTATTAAAAGGGGCATAAGACTATCCTTGCTATAAAAGGTGAATAATAATTTTAGATTTTTGGTTTTCTTAAAACTTAACATGTGGGTAGACATGATTGCCTATCTGATAGGGCCGGGACATGAGCGCTCCGGTCCTTATGGGTTAGGCCGTCATCACCCCAACGTAGACAAAGAGATTAGTTGCTTACAAAAGTTGAGTGTAGAGTCGAATTGAGTTGCAAAGGTCCATTGTGGAGTGAAGTAGGTCATGCAAGGTACATGGAGCCAATGGACGAGATGGGTCTTACTAGGTTCGCAATGGTTTGAAAAAGCCATCGAACTGCCATAACTCGCATTTGCAAAACCAAACCGTGACTTGAGTTCCCAATTTGTGCACATTTGCCTAAAGGGCTTATACATATGGGCCTCAGGAAACCCAAGTAACCTGGGCCTTCCTTTGTGAATACAGGATGCATTGGCATCAGTTCAAACTTAAGAGCCCAATTTAACTTCAACTTTTATGCTCAGTAACTTTTATGCTCAGTAATGCCGGGTCAATACAAGCATCACCCAAAGTTCAAGGCCTATAGCCCAATCCAACAAGTACTTTGAGGGAGCATTTGCTCACCACCATAATTATGGTCTATGCTTATCATATACCTCATCATTTGCCAACATGTACTTACACTTAACTCGAGTTAATTTTTTTCATATTGGGAAATAAACATTGAATATGAAAACCAGAGTTGGTTAAAAGGACATGTGGCAAGTGATGAGGTATATGATGAGCATACACCATATTTTATGGTAATAAACGAAAATGCTCCCGTACTTTAATTCAAGGGCTATGGCTTGTTTGACCATGTAGAAAATAGTATAAAGCAAAAGTCCATTCCATTAGTACACATTCATCTTCTTGTTTTAGTAGAAAAGACATTGGTTTTTTCGAATATCTTAAAAGAATTAGTCAAAACAAACACTTTGTTAATTGTTTAGGCACAAAAAGTGGATAAGAAAAAGCATTAGTTGGTCGACCTAATTACATATAAATGAGATTACTTTTCTTATAAGCCGCCTCGTGCTTAATTTGAAGCGAAAGCGACAATATACATATTACAGAGATTCCGATATTCACGGTTGCATTTTGTTTTCATTTCTTTAGGAGCACGCATGATGACTAGTCTTTTTGACTATTTGGTAGTATGAACGCAGAGAGAAACCTCCAAAAGAAGGAAAAGGAATAAGTTATAAAAATCAAACTTAGGAATGAAGAAAAAAATGTGACTCGAAATAATGAGGTCCCAGAATGTCACTGAACAAAGACAATGATGCTAATAGTGACACCAACGGCTCAATTTTAATAACATTCAATGGATGTTACTACAAGTGGGGTATAAGGTACCCTGCCTTTGAAAAATAAAGATGACAAAAGAGGAATTGTGAGGATTATTGGATTGGGTTGGGTCTATGTAACTTTCAATTTCTAATTGAATTTTTATATAATGACTTATATGGAACTGGTTCATCATTATCGCAGTATCTCATTTTAATAAACTGACATATGTAATGTTTGAACACATATTATATATTAGGGGTTTTTTTAACTTTAATCCTTCAAGAAAATTGAAATTTAAAATAAACCTGGTGTTAGATTACATATTGATTATAATCCCTTGATGTGTCCTTAATTCAAAATAATTAATGTGCATTTTATTTAATGTCTCCCCATTAAATAATTAAATTTATTCATATACAAATGTTAATTTATTTTTTTGACAAAAAAGAGTTTTTTAATTTATTAATTTTATTTAACATTCTTCAAACTTGAAAGACTCAATTAATGTACCGAAATGTATTATGTTGAACTAATGTATTTAAACGTTAGTACCGAAATGTATGTACCGAAATATATGTACCGAAATGTATTATATTAAATTAATGTACCTAAATGTGTGCACCGAAATGTATTATATTGAATTAATGTACCTAAATGTTTGTATCGAAATGTATGTACCGAAATATGTGTACCTAAATGTATGTACAGAAATGTATTATAATGAATTTAATGTATCTAAATGAAGAAGACAAAGTTCATTGAAATATATTGTATAACAAAAATTAGTTTATCTAAATGTTTACAACAAAATATATTATGATAAATGAAATGAAAATGAAAATGAAATAAAATTAATACATTAAAAATTAGGAAGAAAAAGAGAAATAATTAATAAATCAAAATATAATTAATAAATGAGGTTATTAATGTATTAAGGGACTAAAATTAGATTTTGATCTTACTCATGATTTTAATCTAAAAATCATCTTTGCCAAGAATTAAATTAACGTTTTCTATATATATTATTAGATCAAAATATTATGTAATAATGAACTTGTTTTATGTAAGTTGCCCTCGTCGGCAGTCAAGTCAAGAAACTGCAGCATGAAGTTAGAAGTGGGTGGGGAGTTGAACCAGGGACCATGCAATTCAATTCATTTTTGTCTCTATCGACCTTCAAATATGAGGGTGGTAATTGAGTCGAGTTTGTCATTTCAGTTTGAACATGAAAACCGTAGAGGTATGACGATTCTAAAGCGATCTAGAACTAATGGCGGGAGAGAAGCGTGATAAATTTTATCATATTGTCTCAACACCTATTACTTGATGTTAGTTTTATCATAAAAAATCTCGATGGTTAAACTGAAATGATATTAATAATATTAATAAGGAACCTGCATGCATTAATAAGGTTTATCAAAGAGAGCACGAATTTGATCTTTTTCGTTGGCGATTATGTTGTCTATATTTCATTTTCAATATCGTTATAAAAAAAAAAACTACGAGCTTAGATATTGAGATCCATTTTCAAACCATGCAGACCAAACCCACCATCAGATGATATTGCTGATGTATGCACGTTGATCTTATATAACAGTGCTAAAGTACTGGTTTTTTATATGACTTATCGACCAAGCCTAGCTAGCAAAAGCATACAACAGCTTCTGAGATCGTTAATTTGTTTGCTTATTGATTTGCCATATCTTCTGTTTCGGTGCATACTAACTACGCATGGGACGAAATTATCTTCAAGATTCCTAACTGGTTGACCATCTCCATCTCAACCAATATAATTATAATTTTCAACGTTCTAAGTTTGTATCCATCTTTAGCTGGCTTTGAAGTTTGAACCTTATACAAATCTATCAATTAAACAAAAAGACTATCGAAGAACGCTTAACTGGTAAGTAAAGTAATATTTATACATTTATTCGACTCTTGTTTTCTTTTCTTGGTTGTCGGTTGACTAAAGATTATATTATTAATAGTGGTTAACATTAGAGGTCCATCTCGTTCACTTGTAACTCAATTCAATAGTGAACATGTATTACTAATTATTAGGTAACCAAAAGAACATTTTTTATATTGAGAAATGTTATGGAGACTCTCAAAGTGAGATTCTTTATTAACTCTCTGACACCTCATGATTTAATGTTAATTATCGTGCTAACATTAAAAACATCAAACATGAAGTGTCAGAGAATCTATTAAGAGTTTTACTTTCAAGAGAGTCACCTTAGATAATTCTTTGATATTTTCTCATTAAAAAAATAAAAATATTGTATGAGTTATATTATTCAATCCCAAGTCAAATATTAGACAGAAAATTATGGTTCTGAAGACCAAACTCGATCCATTAAGATAAGCTAAACCAATTCTTGATCACCAGGTAGTGGAATACAGATGCACACATATTGTTGGGTTTTTGGCTCAAAATTAGGATGATGCAATAAATTAGGTTTGCGTTACCTATTTGGTTTTAGTGTCCTATTTGGGTTTGGTTTTGACTTCTTAGTTAGTTTCCTTGGTGGAGAGATTTTGTTAATTACCTATTTGATTAGGATTTAGATTTATTTCCCATTAGGATTCATATTGTAACCTAAGTCCTATGCACTATAAATAGGACCTTAGGGTTAGTGTATTTAGTGTGGCTCATTCGTGTGGCAATTTGGTGAGAGTCAATTTGTGAGTTTGTGAGTTAGAGAGCAATTTGAGAGAATCTTCTCCGTTTGTTTTGAGCTCTCTACTCGTTTGGTTTAGGGTTTGTAATTTGTGGGATTTGGGTTGTGAGAGTTTAAACACTCTTTTGTAATCTCCGTTTGTTTAGTGAAATTTCTTGCCGTGCTTCGTCCGTGGAGTAGGCTTTACGCCGAACCACGTAAATCTCGTGTTAGTTTGAGATTGTTTGTTTTAGCTTTCACCTACGACATTGATATTTGGTACTTTGTTATAATTCGCTTCCGTTTGCGCATAAAAGTACAACAAGTGGTATCAGAGCCCATGTTTCGGCTTGGGCTTTGCTTGGCAGTCACTATAAAGCCTTATGTGTTGTCGGTGAAAGTTGATATTGAAAAGTTCGACGGCAATGACTTTGGTATTTGGCAATTGAAGATGCGTGCTTTGGTAGTTCAAGGAAGGAATAAGAAAATGAGCAAACTTGGAAAGAACACTTGTAGCTATTGTTATAAGGAAGGCCATTGGAAAGTAGATTGCCCTAAACTCAAGGGCAAAAAGAAGCCATTTGATAAGTCTTTTGCTAGTGTTGATGTAAACATTGCAGAAGATCGTTGTTCTGAACTCCTCTAAATGTTATGTGAGGAGGTGGAGCTTGGTACTCAAGCTCTTTGGGTGGAGTGCAATTCGCACTTTTTGTTCATATGTTCAAGCTTTTGCTTGGATTTTGTTTCGTATTTGTTAGTTTCCATAATGGAATTTGTTGGAGAAGGCGTTGGAGGAAATTTGAAGTTTGAAGACTTTTGGATTTTTTGAGTCTAGGTGGAGATCAGTTTCGAAAGAATTTGGTGCATGTTTGCGTTTGTATTTTGGTATCCCAAATTTGGAAGTTTGCTAATTTCTCGCTGAGGTGGAGATTGTTGGGTTTTTGGCTCAAAATTAGGATGATGCAATAAATTAGGTTTGTGTTACCTATTTGGTTTTAGTGTCCTATTTGGGTTTGGTTTTGACTTCTTAGTTAGTTTCTTTGGTGGAGAGATTTTGTTAATTACCTATTTGATTAGGATTTAGATTTATTTCCCATTAGGATTCATATTGTAACCTAAGTCCTATGCACTATAAATAGGACCTTAGGGTTAGTGCATTTCGTGTGGCAATTTGGTGAGAGTCAATTTGTGAGTTTGTGAGTTAGAGAGCAATTTGGGAGAATCTTCTCCGTTTGTTTTGAGTTCTCTACTTGTTTGGTTTAGGGTTTGTAATTTGTGGGATTTGGGTTGTGAGAGTTTAAACACTCTTTTGTAATCTCCGTTTGTTTAGTGAAATTTCTTGCCGTGCTTCGTCCGTGGAGTAGGCTTTACGCCGAACCACGTAAATCTCGTGTTAGTTTGAGATTGTTTGTTTTAGCTTTCACCTACGACATTGATATTTGGTACTTTGTTATAATTCGCTTCCGTTTGCGCATAAAAGTACAACACATATATATAGGGTTATTTCCTGGTAGTTTACTACTTTGGAAAAAGTCACAGTTCATATTTAATGTAGGGTTAATCTCTGTTTACTACCCTAAAGTTTATTGGTTTTCAACATTTGGTACATGAAGTTTTTTTCGTCCCAATTTGGTACCTAAAGTCATAATTCTAAGACACTTTCATACATCCGTTAAGTTTTCCGTCAAAACCTCCGTTAAATGATGACGTGGTGCCCACGTGGACAATGACTGGGAGCCACGTGGATATTAAAAATTAAAAAAAAAAATAATTTGACCCAAACACTTCCGTCTCCTACCTCACACCCCCAACCCCCTTTCTCACTTCTCTCATCTGCACTGCACCCACCCTTCATTCTCTTCTTTGCAACCCGTACCCACCCTCCCTTCCTTCATCTTCATCGTCGGCTCCATCCATCAGCGACCATCCTCTTTGTCTTCGCGTCTCCTTCCATAGCAAAGCCCAGCAAACCCTAAATTTCTAACCTTCAAATCAAACGAGGCAAAAGGCTAGGCAATGGTGATGCGTGCGGGATCAATGTGTGTTTTGCGGGATTTACGGGGGCTTGGAATCCTTGTTGGAGGAGAGCATCAGGCGGTTCATGGCATCGTCCAAACGGGCAACCTCCCATGACTTCGGGGCTCCGAGATCCTCTGCCACAGAGCCCTCCATGGCATATCGATCGCTCCCTCTTTCACTATCTCTCTCTCCGGGTAAGTCAAATACGCGCAATCGAAAGGAGAAATGGGAAAGAAAATCGAGGCTAGGGTTTGAGGAAGGGAGGCGAACAATTCATCAAAGGACGCGTGTGTCCTCTAAGGCTGAGACTGAAACGCCATTGAGATTTGGGGTTTGGATTTCATGTCAGATTGGGGGTTAATCTAGGGTTTCAGAATGAGAAAGGGAAAGAAAGAGAGAGAGAGAGAGAGAGAGACAACGAATGGAATTGCAGAGGAAATGAGTGATAGGGTTTGACGATGGATTCTGTGTGTTTCTGCGATTATTTGGCTTCGCCTTGATTTCAGCGGCCATGGCTGCGAGTTGAGAACGGCGAAAGGAGAAATTTCTCCTTTGTTGGTGTTGATGCTGCTTGGCTACCATGGTTGGATTGCTGCGGGTTGCAGAGGAAAGAATGGAGGTTGAGTGCGGGTTGCAGATGATAGAAGGGATAAAGGGGGTTGGGGGGGGGTGTGAGGTAGGAGACGGGTGGGTGTTTGGGTCAAATTTTAATTTTTTTAATTTTTAATATACACGTGGCGCCTAGTCATTGTCCACGTGGGTGCCACGTCATCAGTTAACAGAGTTTCTAACGGAATACTTAACGGATGTATGAAAGTGTCCTAGAATTATGACTTTAGGTACTAGACTGGGACGGAAAAAACTTCATGTACCAAATGTTGAAAACCAATAAACTTTAGGGTAGTAAACAGAGATTAACCATTTAATGTATATTGTTTGTTTGTTTTGACAGATGATGATGGAAATTTAATTTTATGGTTATGATATTAAATTTATTGGTTGAATGAAAATTATTAGTTCTCTCTAAGTATGAAATTTAATAAAAAGTTGTAATTTTTTACTCTTCATAAAGAAAAATGTTAAGAAGACTATCCCAAAAGTGGAACTTTCTGGGGCTCTCTACCAGCTCTTGTTTTCGGCATAATATGTTGCAATGTTGACATGAAAATTAATGCTAAACTTTGAGGTGACATATAATCATACTTTAAAAGAGTCACATGCTTTCAAAAGGAGACATCTCTATTATAAATAGGCAAGTCCCATTGTAGTCAGGAATCACTTTTAATCATAGATATTAGAGAGTGTTATTGAGTGTATATGTGAGAGTCTTAACATAATTGTGGTTCACTGAAGCTTTATGATTTAGAGTATCATATTACAAGGACGTCCATTGTATTTTGAGAATCAAGTGTCGATCACCTATGATCATTGTTATAGAACATAAACTTGTTTTCAGGACAAAATGTCTATTATTTGCCTCTATTTTCAAGGTTTTCTAAACCTCAGACAAAGAATATGAGAAATTTTTAATTGTGACGAGAATACAAGTGGTACACCAAGTGTTTCAATAGAAGTGGTGGGAAATTTTATTTTTTAAGTTATTAACTTTTTAGCACACATATCTCACCATTTGTATAGTGACACGTGATGTACCACCCCGTATACCGGTTACACTGAAAAATCTCTCCAAAGAATACACACATTACATACATCACATTGTTTCTCTTTGATTGAGAATACCAATAAGATTGGCTCAACTTTCGACATATATTAAGCATATGCCAAGCAAAATCTAGGAGATTTACAAAAACGAATAATACTGGATAGCCTAATTATTTAAATCAAATTTATAAACCATATAAGATTTATGACAAGTGAGGTTTCCTTGGATATTATAAAACTGTTGTGCATGCACACCACTACGTGACTGATGATGTGGTGTTACTACTCAGCCACATATGATGATATCTGCTGGCTTCACAGTGCATATTTTCAAAATGGATAAGACTGGAAACTTCCAAATCAACATTTTCAATTTTCTGGAGGATGCATGTGATTTCTACGCAAGGGAAGTCAAATCAGACATTTAGAATTACCTTCAATATACAACTTTGGAGAAACCTTTGGCACCGACTAAATTTTGGATCTACAAATATATTTGGGAGCATTTTTCTCACCATCATAAAATTAGTGTGTATTTATCATATATTTAATTATCTGTAACGTGTTATTTTACTTAACTTTAATTAGGTTTTATAAAGCAAAATTAAAAAATTAATATTCAATTGGAAACCTCCGATCCAATGCTGACCATCAAAGTTTAACTTCTTAAAACATTCAATCAAAGGTTTACAATTGATAATAGAGTGATAAGGGCATTGTAGGCTACAACAACTCTCATTTACTGCCAGTATAGTTTTGGCTCTCATGTAAAACGTACGTGAAAGCAAAGTTGGTGAGTTTAGAAAAAATGCATCCATGAGATTTCAAATTCTAAGTTAGGATTTGAAAGTAGACTAACCTTTTGAAGCTTCATTCTTTAAGTAATACTAGAGAGATTAAATTTTAAATTATATTGTGTAAATCATCTGACATGACTGTTAATGATGAATTATTAATTAAATGTTAATTGACGTACTTATTTATTATTAGCAACACGTTCCTCTTCAGTTTTTTTTCTTTTCAAAAAGTTGCCAATGATTAAGGACACTTTATATATATATATTTGGTACAACGATATATTTTATACTAAGAGGAGGGGAAGTTCGGTTAAACCACACAATGAGCAACCTAATTTAGTATCGAATTCGCAATCCACGAGATTCGAACCTAAAACCTCTCACTTTTTATATTTAGCAAACGATATCATCACACTACAGGGGTGAGGGAGTTAACCAAGCCTCACAATCAGCTGGAACAATATGTTTTAGATTTGTCTTTGGTAAGAATCGAACTTAAGACTTCAGAAATACCAGTAAAATATTACTAACCATTGTACTAAATGACACTAATTAAAAACAAGGGGTATGCTATCCACACACCCTATTTTACTTCTCACACACCCCTTGATAATTTATGTCCGTTGATCTTCTTCAATTCATCCGATCCGACGATCGAAAATTAAAAAAATGTATGAGAAGTAAAATGGAGAGTGTAGATATCACACCCCAAAAACAATTCGCCCCTAAAGAAAACAACAAAAGAAAAGGTGCGTAGGTTAATATCCATTGGTCAACAGAAGACTTCCACAGCTTTACCAATTGGATGAGCTGCGTAATCTCTCTGCAAGAAATGCCATGAAACCACGCTGTGTGGCGTCTCTTGCTTCTTGACTTCCACATCCTTCGCTCGCCTACTCTCCCCACTTTCTTCTTCGTCTCTCCTACGCTACCCGTTTCTCCGGCCAGACCTCAACCCAGTAATGGCTTAGGGTTTCTCTATTCTCTCCCAGGTAAGCAGATTCTTCACCTCAAATCCCAAAGTTTCAATCTTTCAGTCTTAATTTCCTCAATTTTCACCAAATTCGAACTGGGTTTTCATCAATTTTCTCAAAATTTTGATTGACATGGATCCAAGTTCGTATCAATTGCCCAATTCCAATTCCAATTTCATCGACCAGACACTTTCCCCCAATTTCAATGAGTACCCAAGTAGCGACCCCTTTGTAGATCTTAGCTTTGTGGACCAAAACCCTAGCAACTCGGCTCTGTCGCCGAGCCTGAGCCCCGAGGGAGATGACAGTGACTACTCTGACAGTGTGCTCAAGTACATAAACCAGGTGTTACTGGAGGAGGATATGGAGACAAAGCCCTGTATGTTTCATGACCCTTTGGCTGTCCAAGCCGCTGAGAAGTCTCTCTATGAGGTTCTTGGTGGGAAGTTTCCGGCTTCTCCGGATCAACACCCGCTTAATGTAGAGAGCCCGGATGGTTGTTCTTCTGCAACTTTCAGTGATTATAGTGGCAAGACTAGTTCTAGTTCCAACTCTACTACTAGCCATTCGGTCGATTCATGGAGCAGTAGTGTTGATGTTTTTGAACATAAGCCCTCTATTTTGCAAAACCCAATTCCTGAAAACTTTGTTTTCCAGTCCAATTCAAAGCCCAAGTCTCAGTTTTCGTCGAAAGGGGACGCCTTGGTGGGTTCTTATGTGAGTGAGCGTATGCTTTCTAATTTGTTTAGTGAGAGTGAAATGGTGTTGCAGTTTAACAGAGGGGTAGAGGAGGCTAGTAAGTTTCTCCCCAAAGGCCAATTGATTGTTGATTTGGAGAATAACAAGCCTTACACAATGGCTGATGGAAAGGCAGAAAATGTGGTGGTTAAGATGGAGAAGGATGAAAGCGAGTATCTTCCTTCTAGTTTGAGAGGAAAGAAGAGTCATGAGAGGGAGGATACAGATTTGGAGGATGGGAGGAGTACCAAGCAATCAGCGGTTTATGAGGATATGGCTGATCTGTCGGAGATTTTTGATAAGGTGCTAATCTGTGGTGACGGAAAACCCGAGCCTATTGTGTGTGAAGGGGAAGAAGTCTGTCAGGATGAAGCAAACAAGGCTCTGCAGCAGAATGAGCAATCTGTTGGAACTAGTAACGGAAAGAATCGTGCCAAGAAAAATGGCGATAAGAAAGAAGTGGTTGATTTGAGAGCTCTCCTGATTTTATGTGCACAAGCTGTTTCTGCTGATGATCGTAGGACTGCTAATGAGCTACTAAAGCAGATTCGGCAGCACTCTTCCCCATTTGGCGATGGTTCTCAGAGGTTGGCTCATTGCTTTGCAAATGGCCTTGAAGCACGGTTAGCTGGCACTGGAACTCAGTTATATACTGCTCTATCTTGTAAAAGAACGTCAGCTGCTGATATGCTGAAGGCTTATCAGACTTATATTAAAGCCTGCCCATTCATGAAGGCCGCGATAGTCTTTGCAAACCACACAATTTCAAAATTAGCTGAGAAAGCAGAAACACTGCATATTATAGATTTTGGAATCCTTTATGGTTTTCAATGGCCTGCTCTCATCCATTGCCTCTCAAGAAGAGCTGGCGGGCCTCCAAAACTACGCATTACGGGAATAGAGCTTCCCCAAAGTGGTTTTCGACCTGAAGAAAGAGTCCAAGAGACGGGTCATCGTTTGGCAAAGTATTGTGAGCGGTATAATGTTCCTTTCGAGTACAATGGCATAGCAAAGAAATGGGAAACTATCCAATACGAGGAACTCAAAGTCAAGAGAGATGAAGTGCTTGCAGTGAACAGTCTGTTCCGGTTTAGTAACCTACTTGACGAGACAGTTGCGGTAAACAGCCCGAGGGATGCTGTTCTAAATTTAGTTAGGGGCATGAATCCTGATATTTTTATCCTCAGTATTGGTAATGGATCTTACAATGCCCCCTTCTTCGTCACTCGCTTCAGGGAGGCTCTATTCCACTTCTCTGCATTTTTTGATATGTGTGATACCAATTTACCTCGTGAGGATCCGACGAGATTGATGTTTGAGGAAGAGTTCCTTGGGCGAGAGATTGTGAACACAGTAGCTTGTGAGGGCTCTGAGAGAGTTGTGAGGCCTGAGACATATAAGCAGTGGCAGGTTCGGAACACGAGGGCTGGGTTCAAACAGCTGCCATTGGACCGTGAACTCATGAACAAATTAAGGTCTAAGGTGAAACTGGGGTACCACCGTGATTTCGTGGTTGATGAAGATGGAAACTGGATGCTGCAAGGATGGAAGGGCAGGATTATCTATAGTTCCTCCTGTTGGGTTCCGTCTAGGTCCTGAAATGCATGCTTGTTAGAACTGAATTGACTTGCACAAATAGGCAGGTAACCATTGAAGGTAACTTCTGTAGTTCTAAACATATATAGATAGTGCTGTATTTTGCAATCACCAAGCTGTCTTGGTGACTTTGTACTGGTTGCTTATCAGTATTCTAGTCTGCTTTGTTCGAACTTGCCCGGACTCTGAATCCTTCCCTTGTATATAGATCATTCTAGCACTGCTTAAGCTTGTATTAGAAAGTTAATTTACGATGAACTATTGTAATGTTGAACATTGTAGTTTTCTTTTTGTATGTCTAAGTTGAATTTAATCGCCAAATGAACGCAACCTTTACTTTTCTGGAATGCCGGAGAAGGATTGGTTACCGCTTTCACATTCATCCAAACTTTTGATCGCCGCGCTCAAACCTAGCGCGATCTAATCAAACTTATGGCTGACACCGTAGAGAGAGTGAAGCCCGTATGCGAAGTGGAAAAGGTAAGAGGAGTAGGTACCATTTCAGCTTCATCAACTTGAAAAGTAACACGTAGAGAGACAAGGAAAAAGGAACGATGGAAAGACGAAAGGGAGTCCTGCTATACAACAGTGCCATGCATTTGTTAAAATTGGCTTTGTTAAGCTTTTCTTGAATTCTTAAGCGCACATTTAGCTGTTAAATTCAGTAATTTATACTGCTCATTGATGTACTTCAAAATTTTCGAACTGAAAAGGTGAGGGATGTAAAATTCAGTAATTTATACTGCTCATTGATGTACTTCAAAATTTTCGAACTGAAAAGGTGAGGGATGTAAAATTGGCCGTGTTTCAGACGCATAGATAATTTATGAGGAACACGACCCTTTGTAGTTTCCAAGGAAGCTGACTGATACATGAACAATAGAGCAGAAAATATGCTTGTTTTGGATTGCAACGTGCATGAGAGTAAAGCTAAAATGATGAGATCAATCTCACTAGGTCACCTTATCATAAGGGGTGTGATATCCACACATCCCATTTTACTTCTCACACACCTTTTTAATTTTCAGCCGTCGGATCGGATGAATAGAAGAAGATCAATGGACAGAAATTATCAAGGGGTGTGTGAGAAGTAAAATGGGGTGTGTGGATAGCACACCCCTATCATAATATCCTAATGAGTTATACTAGCTAGCATGAGTCGCTCGCATGCGTGACCGTGGTCGTTCATGCACTACAAAATTCAGGTGTATAGGTTTGTTTGATGATCATTTCGTTTTTTTATCTTCGATTTTTTTCTTATACTTTTAAAAACTGCATACTAAAAACTTGTGCGGCTATCGAAGGGGCACGTAATTAAACAAAATAGATACAACACAACAACGCAGCTGATGACACACTGAATGATGAATACAACAGAACAGCTGAACTGAGCAATGCAACACAAAAACGACGGGTCGTGTCAACAATCAGGGGACCATCCTTTGTATTGTAAGATCTTACGGATCTCAAATAAGGACACTGGAAATATCTCTATGTTCTCCAATGCGCCATACGTAAGCAAAATTTGCAACATGCCAACAATTAGCACCCTGCAAACTTTTTTATTTTTGTTTCTATATTCATGGAACTCACCAAATATGGGTCATTCAATTTGTTTATCAAATAATATGTCAGAACATTTCATGCATAAGTTGTGTGTTACCGTCAGTTGCATACCAGCACAGCACGTGAATTATATCTGGAAAATTTGGTAAACTAGCCATATTTTGTACCACGAAATGGAATTTAGCCTGCCCATTGCAATTCTTATAAATTTAACCAAAAATCCATGTGAAAGTTCTAAAATACCCTTGCATACATAAATCTTTTACAAATAGGTTTTGGCATTTGTCTCCTCCGATTCAGTTGCCTTTTCCTACGCCGCCGGACAGCTTCCTCGAGTCTCTGAATGAGGACTCGCACCCGGCAGTCCCACTCCGGAATCTCTTGATGGTCCGACCAATGGATGCGCTGCAGTGTTTTCTCACCGAATCAATCCACTCAACGCTCTAATCAGCAAGGACCAGATGGACATGGTAATGGTACTGGGTCGAAATAGTTGCAAATATCAGTTAAAGAGCCTGACTTTGCAAGGTTAGAGACTAGAAATTTACTTGAAACTAACCAACCCGGCACGTCAATACGCACAATCCAAACCTATAAGAAAACAAAGCAAGTAAACAAGAAACTCAATACATTACTTATACAAAATTAAGCACAAATATCAAACTTTCAAAGAAAAATAAGCTGTGGGTATTGAATATTACAACAGATTACCCATCTGGGGGCCGTTTCGATATCGAAATCAAATCACTAGCAACTCGTTTGAAATCCAAAAGTGTAGAACTCAAATTCTCAGTGAAACAAACATGGGTTTATCACTAGCAATTTGATTTTTATATTGACTAAATTATCAAATCAGACCGCAAGTGAAGTGTTAGCAGAACAGAAAATCCTGAGGAAGAAGAAAACCTCTCCTGACTACGCCGGGTGAAGAAATGACTTTCTCATCAGCATGTCGGTGAAACCGGAACAAGGCGCACGAGAAGTTCCGGCCGTTGAAATCGGTGATTTGCGTGAAGAATCATTTCAAGAAGAGCCACTGCCCAAAAATGTACTCGTGCAGCCGGGACAACAAAAAGAGATTCTCAGTGGTGGCGGATTTGAAGAGCCACTTGAAGCACTGCGGCGAGGCTAGGTGGTGGGAGTAAGTTTGTGACAGCTATGGAGCAGGATGACGAGGAGAGAAAGAGGAGGAGGAGAGGAGGAGGAGGGCATGGCATGATTGTGAAGGATTTAGTCATTAAGGGTATATTAGTACTTTTATGTTAATATTTGATTATAATTATAATAAATTTAAAACAGTGATTATAATTCTACATGTATTCCAAATTTTGGTTAGTTTTCCAAATTTTCCATTATATCTCTACTAGGGGTGGGTTCGGTTTAAATCGGTTCGGTTTTTTGCCAAAACCGAAACCAAACCGAAATTTCAGTTCGGTTTGGTTCGGTTCATTTTTGTCGGTTCGGTTTTTTTTCGGTTCAGTTTTTTCCGGTTCGGTTTCGGTTTTTTGTTTTTTTTCTTTTTCAAAAAATGAAAAACATTGAAATTTTAAATTTTAACATATCCAACACAATCATAACATAAGCATTCTAACTAGAATCAAAGACAATGAAAATAAACATTTAAAGTTGAACTAAAATCATCAATCAAGTCTTCCAAAGTCCAAACTAACAACCTCACAACACAAAATCGTACAAATGACTTAGAAAAGTTAAATTGTATGATGTTGTTCAAAGATCAAGGTTGTTTGCTTGTAACTGCATGTTGACAACTTGATTAGTAAAAGTAATACGTGAGTGGATTTATTTAGTGTGTGTTGAATTCTTTTCCATTTCAAATTACCCAAATAATCTACCCGAAATAAATGTTTATGGATTATGTTACATGTTATATGAGAGTAGATTTGGAAAAGAAAGCTGTGGCAGAAGTAGACAGTACTATGTAGATGGATGTAGGTACTTAAAGAGGAGGTTTGGTTCCGGAACCTTATATGGGGGATAAATAATAGGTTAGGGTTTAGAGTTTTTATAGGCATTTTTTTAATATTTTGAGCTTAAAGTTTGGCAACACATTGGGTTTAGCACATTTTAACTTACAAATTGGGTTTAGAAAATAATACCCAAAACAAATAATTAAATAAAAATAATAATTTAATTAATTCGGTTCGGTTCGGTTTCTAGATCACTAAAACCGAACCGAACCAAAAGAATTCGGTTCGGTTCGGCTTTTTCAATTCGGTTCGGTTTTTTCGTTCGGTTCGGTTTTTTCAGTTTCGATTCGGTTTGGTTTTCGGTTTTTTGAACCCGAAAACCGAAAAAATCGAAAAAAACCGAAAACCAAACCGAACCGAAACCGAAAAAACCGAACCGAACGAAAAAACCGAACCGAATTGAAAAAACCGAACCGAACCGAATTAATTAAATTAATTTTTTAATTTAATTATTTGTTTTGGGTATTATTTTCTAAACCCAATTTGTAAGTTAAAATGTGCTAAACCCAATGTGTTGCCAAACTTTAAGCTCAAAATATTAAAAAAAGGCCTATAAAAACTCTAAACCCTAACCTATTATTTCTCCCCCATATAAGGTTCCGGAACCAAACCTCCTCCTGAAGTACCTACATCCATCTCCATAACACTGTCTACTTCTGCCCCAGCTTTCTTTTCCAAATCTACTCTCATATAACATGTAACATAATCCATAAACATTTATTTCGGGTAGATTATTTGGGTAATTTGTGATGGAAAAGAATTCAACACACACTAAATAAATCCACCCACGTATTACTTTTACTAATCAAGTTGTCAACATGCAGTTACAAGCAAACAACCCTGATCTTTGAACAACATCATACAATTTAACTTTTCTAAGTCATTTGTACGATTTTTGTGTTGTGACGTTGTTAGTTTGGACTTTGGAAGACTTGATTGATGATTTTAGTTCAACTTTAAATGTTTATTTTCATTGTCTTTGATTCTAGTTAGAATGCTTATGTTATGATTGTGTTGGATATGTTAAAATTTAAAATTTCAATGTGTTTCATTTTTTGAAAAAGAAAAAAAACAAAAAACCGAAACCGAACCGGAAAAAACCGAAAAAAAAATGAACTGAACCGAACCGAACGGAAATTTCGGTTTTGGCAAAAAACCAAACCGATTTAAACCGAACCCACCCCTACTCACGGTGGTTGTGGAACTCACACATTAATGGTTATATTTCGTTGAATCCCATGAGCACTTGATGTGATATCATTTTTCTTCGTGCATTTGGAATATGAATTTAAATAATCTCGATATTAATATATATTTTAACCAATAGATTGGTGAGTAAATTTAATGACTCCCTATACAACATTCAGTGTTCTAAAAATCGATCGAAGTGGCTGACCATTGCCTCCATTAATCCATAACCGTTTAAAAAATTAAAAAGTTTATCAGGCAATCGCCTAGACGAAATAGGTGAGTTGGGCGCACGCGAGGGTGCGTAAGCAGGCGGGTCGGAGAGTGATTTTTATTTTTCAAAAGGTGACTTAAATTTTCGTCAACCACAAAAACAATGCTTCGACTTTGAATGGTGTGTTCATTAATTGTATTTGCCATTGTGGTTTTGATTTGAGAATAAAAGGGAGGAGATAACGGTGGCGAAAGGGTTCTGTAGTCAACGGTCATGGTTTGAGGTCCTGTCACGTCCTCACATCATTATGTGCATGCATGAACACGTTTACACGAGAGGCTGAGAAGGAAGAAACTAGAACGTCTAGAAGACTACAAGTATTGCAAATTGCATGTCGGCTCTCTCTAATCTCTATGGAGGTCCAAATCACTTCACATCTCATAAGGTACCAAAACAAATGGATGGTCATTTTCTTTTCCCCTAAGTAGTACCAAAGTTGTCTAAATTTAGAAATACTAAACGACACTCCCTTCCAATAATGGTGACCATTTACGCATTATTAACGGGATAATTTCGACATATAGGAGATTGTTTAAAAGTTGTACCAGACATTTACTCTTTTATGTCTAAGTCTGAACTTTATATGAATGAGTAGAGGCGAAGCCATGAAAGGACCATAATGGTCATGGGCTAATCCGAAACTAAGGGAGGGGCATATCACTAATAACTTTTGGTTTCAATAGTTTTAAAAATCAAGCTCTTTCACGCACGGGTGGAGCCACCCACAAGGCTAAGGTGGGTTGTAGCCCAGGGAGGTTTTTTTTGTAAGTGTAGTGCTATCTACACAACCATTTTTATTTCTCACATATCCCTTTTAGTTTTTGGCATTCATATCGAATGAATTGATGAAGATGAATGACAAAAAATCAATAAGGGTGTGTGAATAACACTATTCTTTTTTAAACTGGTGCTTTAATGGCTTATGTTAATGCATGTGTCCTATATAGTCCACTCAATTCCAATACAGGTTATTATTTCATGTATATTTAGTAGAGGATAGGTAATAAATAATACTTTTATGTTAAAAATAATAAATTCGTTCTATCTCCCCTCCCCCTTCTATCCTATTCGTTAAAGAAAAATATCATTTACCCTATGCAAATTAGCCTCTGTACTTCTTACTCATGAAAAGAAAAAGAATTTTCTTTTAGTTCACAATTAAATCCCTATCTCTGCAAATCCTTACTTTTCGTTGCAATTTTCCAATAAATGTAACCTCGGTATGTTCTTAATTGCTTTATTTACTTATTTTGATTTATTTAGTAGGTTAATTATTTATATGGTCCTTGAAGTTGTCGGTTAGGGTTATGATTTCAAGAATTGTTTATATTCTATTGTTGTTTTTTGATATTGATTATAATTTTATATAAGAAAAAAAATAAACATATGATTTTATGGTACTAATTTCAGCTAGCCCACCAAAGAAAAAAAAATCATGGCTTCGCCCTTGCTTTCTCGCTTGTTGTTTTTACACCACATGATAGTGAGTGAATTAGATACACAGACTCAGTCCAGTCGTACCAGGTCAGCTCAAGGCTACCTTGATATTATTTTCACACAAAAAAACCTAGAGTTATACCTTTGATTTCCAATATATATATAATTAGGGGATTAGGGCCCCAACTATAATATTTTCCTTTTTTTCTTCACTGTTGTTCGATTTGAGGCTGGTGGCTCTTATGCAGTTACTGTGAGTTTTGAGGGACAAAGGTGATCAAAAGAGGGACGGTAGCTTAGGCAGATCCTTATTTTTTTTAAAGGACTTTTATTTTAAATATGAGTCATGATATATATTGGGCATGTGGTTGAGTTGAGGGCTTAGGCAGATGCTTATATTTTTAAAAGGACTTTTATTTTAAATTTGAGTCATGATATATACTGGGCATGTGGTTGAGTTGAGGGCAAAGATGAGAGTCGGTAGCTTAGGTAGTTCCTTATTTTTTTTAAATTAGGAGAGCATTTTAACGTGAGATTTTTTTACCCCTCCTGATCTAAAATTCTAACTTCGCCATTGCAAATGAGTAATGAATACAAAGTTTAAGCACGAGAATTGGAGTTAGTTGGAAGCAAAAGTATAGAAACGTATCTATAGTCACCTTTTTTTTTTCTCCTTTGCCTCTCATCAATGTGGGATAAGTTGATCATGTTGTACTGTACGTGACATCATGTCCAAATTCCGTAAGTGTTTATATGGACTCGTGGGATGTATGTTCAACTCTTCTCATGTTCTGATCGATTTGTATTAGAACAACAGGGTATGATAGTTCATTTTTTTCATGATCCTTGTGGTGATACTGATAGGAGCATATTTATGCGACTTTATTATTTTATTTCTTTACATTTATTTAGTTAATTTCCATTTATTGTAGTAATTTAAATTATTTTCGTATTATTGTAATTTCAGTCAGTAAAGATGACAATAAATATCAAAATGGAGCAATTTGGAGCAGTTTTGGACTTGGATTGGATTACATGCGTGGATAGCATATGGGTTGGACGTTTTTGGTGTTTAAATGGTGCTAGATATGTGCTAAAATATGAAGAAATTAAAGTTGAGGCTTGGAAGACAAGGAATTACACAAGAAAAAGGAATCCTAATTGGAGAGGAACATTATCTTATCTTATCTCCAGCTGCAATGATGAATCCTAATCACATTCCAACACTCTCTACCTGATTCTTAGAGTCCTAAAATAATTGAAAATGCCAAAACCTTTTCCTCCTTGGATTCAGTCGTTCCCCCCCCCCATATATATATATATATGAAATTCCTCCAACGATTTAGGGTGTGCCGCGCCTACCATTCATCCATTGAAGTTGCTGAAATTTTCAGAGTTCTTTCTCTCTTTGTTTTAAGTTTCAATGTTTATTTTAGATTGCTTTTCAGTTATGATGAACATGTGTAACTAAGTTTCTTTTTAGCTAGAGGTGAATTCGAAGCCATGATCATATGTTTTATATAAATTGATTACATCCAGTTATTGTTTCATAAGACATGAATGTGATTTACTTATCTACTTTATAGAGAACTTATTCTTGTATGTTTAGTAAGGATGCATACTTAGTTTGCATGCAGGGATTTGATTCTATAATATAAGGGAATTTCACCTAATCGTTATGAACTTATATTTATAAGTAGTAAAAGTCACTAGTCATGATTGAGTTAAGTAAATTCTTGGTATGAGTATCATGCTTTTCATAGTTACGAATGCTTTGTCAACGCTTATGATTTTCATAGAACTTAATGATCTTTGAGATGTATCTCTATCATGCTTTCATAGTTAGGGAACTTGAAAAGAATAATTTGGTTGCGTCGCTGAGTCCAATTAAATGAACTTAGGAAAATCTGAGAGTTAATTAGTGTTGGCCATAGTTAATTTGGGGCATTGTCATTAATGGTTTTGTAGGAATATTAACTGGAAATTGATTTGTATGCATATGATTCATGTGTGGAGAAGAATCATTTAGCTATCATTTCATCCATATTTCATTCACAACTTAATTTACTTGCTGCCATTTACTTTTATTTTAATCAAATTCGTCCAAAATCCCCCAAGTCATTGTTTTGTTGCTAGTTTAACTTAGTTTTCAGTTTTATAAGTTTAATTTGTGTTGGTTAGCATCCCTTCTAATCCCCGGAATAGAACGATCCTTACTTACTCGTACTACAATTGCATAATTTATAGGGTTGAATTTGTGTGTTAGTTTCTACCACATCAGATACCCTACTTTTAAATAGACCTCTGTGGTGAAAAAGCTATTAATTGTAATCTTGTGGTGAAATTTGTTATCAATCATAGTCCATATTAGATTTTTCCTCATTCTTCTTTCATTTGTAGGGACAAAATTGTTATTTTCGTTTTTATTGATTCCATCAACCAATCATAAAGCGCCATATGGACATAATTTAAAAAAAAAAAAACTTTTAGAGCTACAATAAAAGAATAAATAAACAATAAAATTACAAGGTTCATATTATCAGACTTTCTCATTTCAAGATAGCCAAGAGTCCAAAATCAAGATTTAAAAAATCACAAAGACATCGCCGCGTTTAGATTAGAATATAAGTTATTTTAAGAAGAACAGTGGTGGACGGGACGACTAGGGTTATGTGAGAGAGAGGGGGAAGGTGATGGTGGTCGTTGTGGTTGTGGTTGACAAAGATAGGGATTGGGGAAGGATTTTTTTTCCCCCTTCTATTTTTGTTGATTATACAAGAGTGGAATTACCAAAAAGAAAAGAAAAAAAAGAATGGAATGACCTTTTTACCCCTGCATGTGGATGAGATTTTGACAAAATTTTCAATTTGGACTACGATTGATAACGAACTTCACCACATGGTTAAGATTAACACTTTTTTCACCACATGGATCGATTTAAAAGTAGTGTCTCACCATAGGGATCAAGACAAAAATTTAGCCTTTTTATTATTAACAATTCATTATATTTAAAAAAATTATTAATCATTTCAAAAAGAAAAAAAAACTCAACTCATTCATTCTCTAGAAGTAGAACCAATTTCTCTCTCTTCCTTTTCCTCTTAACTCAGGGTCCACTCTTGAATTTTATTACTTTTTTTGACATTTAGCCTTGAGCAGTGGCTTCATAATTGCAAAATGAACAGTAGCTCGTTAAGTTTATATAGTAACAGATTAATGATGAACTGTCCATTCATTAATACATTTGAATGACTAAACGATTTCAAATTCAGATGATATTTTGTAGGAATAATCTTCAAATGAAGATTGAGACATTGAACAATTTTGATTGTGAAATTTCTATTGTAAAGATACATTATTTGCAAGTGGGGGAATGAGATCATCATCCCAAGAGGGGGAATGCATATATTATTCATTATATAGAGTCTTTTATATAGTCTCTTGAAGATGATTTTTATGGATTCGTTCTTTAAACTAGCTTTCTATTAGTTTTATAGAGTCTTTTGGAGATTCTCTTAGATTTATAATAAGGGGTGTGATATCCACACATCCCATTTTACTTCTCACACACCTTCTAATTTTCGGCCGTTGGATCAGATGAATTGAAGAAGATCAACGGACATAAATTAACAAGTGGTGTGTGAGAAGTAATTTGGGGTGTGTGGATAGCACACCCCTATAATAATACACGACCTCCATTAAAAGTCAACCAATGTTAACACAACTAGAGAAAAACTTATATGTAATCATTGAATGTATCATCTATCGTGGTTGTGTACTATTTACAGAATTTTGGACATGCGAAACATATTACATGCAAGTTTTTATCGTTTGAATGAGTTTAAGTCTTATGAGTTGCGCAACCCTCATCTTCCTTCCCTATTCCCTTTCCTCCAAATCTTTCAAGTTTACATTCGACTTGGCTGTTATTGCGGTATCTAGGATGCTACTTTTGACCTTAATAATGGTGATTTCTACCTTAATGGCAATGTCTCTCCCGTTGTTAACAATATGGTTACTCCTTATGAAAACAAGTGGTGTTCTTGGTCTTATGGCTAGGGCTTTTGTTCTATTGTTTCAACCATAATTTATTATAAGTGTGCCCTTAGCATAGATCTGTCATGTTATTCTGATTTGTTGACGATCTATATAAGTGATAATTGTTATGTTAGTGTCGAAGTACGGATTTTTATCTTTAATTTGTTGGTTGTGCATATTCTTACCAATTCAAGTCAACATTGTGTTCAAATTCATCTAAAAGGTTATGCATGCTTAGTTCTTAGAGAAGGTTTACTCTTATTTGGCATCATGTATTCTTTTTGTTGGATATTTTTTGCAGTTGTGTTGAAAAACCTATTGTTTTTTTTTGCAATTATAATATATTCCTTCTTTTCAAGGGAATAAATTTTAAAGTTTGATGTCCTAAAAAATGAAAAACATTTAAGTTAATTTTTTTTTTGTTGTAAATACAAAGTTGACACGAACTAAACCAAATCATTTTATTGTAATTAGTTCGATAGTAATTTTGAAGTACAATTGATCCAATCCAATTATGTCAAAAGTAACATTCTATAATATAAACTATCAAGTAATAGTTTCATGTGATTCGATATTCTAGTGAATAGAATTTTAAGCTTCTACTATGCTTCCCGAGTTTAAAACTCCACCCTTCTCTTCCTCTTAATAATGAATGTTTTTTATATAATAAAAAAAATAAAAAAACTACTACATTATTTTAGAATCTTCCATTTTCCTGTCCCATTTCCAAATTCTGTTACATTGAAAAGCAGAAGAAAAGGACAGATTATCGAAAGAAAAACAAAGGACGAGTGGGACCAAATCTATGCGTCGCAGGAAAGGAAGAGGATCCTCTCCTGAGCTCAGGATGGGGATCCTCCTGACCAGCCCATCTGGGGCATTCAAATTTAATCCAACGGCTTCAAACAGGGAACCCTCTAAAGTTATAATAATTTCAACAGTTGGATTAAATTTGAACGGTCCAGATGAGCTGGTCAGGAGGATCCCCATCCTGAGCTCAGGAGACGATCCTCACAGGCAAGAAAAAGTTCAGGCTCTCTGACTCCCATTGAGATAAAAGCGGCGTTCCAAGAACGTTCGTGACGCCGGTCACGCCCACCAGCTTATAAATATCAGAAAAACTCACCCTGCAATATTTAGTTTGGTTGACCGCCGCTTCTTGTCTCAAATCTCAACGCTTTTCTTCAAGGTACGCTAGTCCTTTTCTGTTCATCTTGTTCTCTGTCGTCCTATTCGGTAAAGGTTCGATCTTTGCTTGTTCATAGAGCCTTCCACTTGGTACAAATCTGCAAAAACTCTGATGGGTTATCGATGTTTTTCAATTTCCCTGATGGGTTTTTGAGGGTTTTCTATTTTGCTTCTGATTTGTTCTTGTTAGTATGCTTTATTCCTTGATGGGTTCCTTCTGACTTTGTCGGTGAGATTAAATCTTTGAATTTCATCATTTTGTGTGTTGGATCTCTAAGTTTTAGAGGGGTTTTAGAGATTACAATTGTCCCAGATATTGTGTTTTTCTGTGATTGTTATGGATCATCCAACTTTCAATGGAGTTCCTGATTACATGAATGGTTTTAGTATTGATGACCTAGCCTTCTCACCCAATTCAACTCAATTCCCAAATCTCATAAATGAATATCAATTTAACCAGCTCTCTCCGGATCTTAACTTTATGGATAATCATTTTTTCACTCCACCCGATTTCGAACAGGGTTATATTGTTCCTAAAGTTAGTGTGACCACAATTGGAGAGTCATTTGTTCCATGTAATAGTTTGAGTCCACCAGATGAAGGCTCATTTTCACTGCCTAATACTTTGAGCCCTGGAGGAGGAGACACATCCTCCGATGACAGTGATTTCTCCGAATCTGTTTTCAAATACGTAAACCAGATTCTTATGGAAGAGAATATAGAGAAAAAGCCTTGCATGTTCTATGATCCATTGGGTCTTCGTATGACTGAGAAATCGTTCTACGATGTTCTTGGTCAACAGTACCCCTTTTCACCCAATCAGCAACCCCTTTATATCAATCCGAATGTTGAGAGTCCCGATGGTAATATTTCTGGGAATTGTACTGATTGTAGTGGTAGTAGTACTAATTCTGGTACTAGCAATTCCATTGATCCTCAATGGGTTGGCGATCTAGGAGACCAAAAATCTTCTTTTCCACAAACTTCCCTTCCCAATGACTACCCTTTCCAGTTTAATTCAAAATCCAGTTCACAGTTGTCTCCTCTGGAAAATGGCATGACTAGGCTTGGTGACGGGCTGCGTGTTGGTGATGAGCAGCATGTTGATAATGTGCTGCAGGGCTCTTCTATAGAAGAGTTTGTGGCTCAGAATATATTTACAGATAGTGATTCTATCTTTCAGTTTCAGAGAGGGTTAGAGGAAGCTAGTAAATTCCTTCCGAAAAGCACTCAGTTGCTTGTTGATCTGGAAAGCAACACAGTGTCTCCAGAAGTGAAAGCACATGTGCCGATAGTTACTGTCAAGAAAGAAAAGAGTGAGAGGAAGAACTCACTTAATGGGTCAAAGGGAAGAAAGAATCACAAGCGGGAAGATGTTGATCTCGAAGAAGAGAGGAGTAGCAAGCAGTCCGCAGTTTATTTAGAAGGGACTCAAGAGAGTGAATTATCTGAGATGTTTGACAAGGTGTTGCTTTGTCCTGGCGGAAATAATGAATCTCAGTGTGACAATGTTGCTTTTAAGAATGAAGCAAGCAAGACCTTGCAGCCAAATGGACAGGCACAAGGATCTAATGGTAATGGTGGGAAGGCTCGTGGTAAGAAACAAGGAGATAAGAAGGAAGCTGTGGATTTGCGGAATCTCCTGATTTTATGCGCACAAGCCTTGTCAACCAATGATTTTAAAACCACCAGTGAACTGCTAAAGCAGGTTAGGCAGCACTCTTCTCCTAACGGTGATGGATCTCAAAGATTGGCTCACTTCTTTGCAAATGGTCTTGAGGCTCGTATGGCTGGTACTGGCACTGGAACCCAAATGTTTTATACGTCCCTTGCTTCCAAAAGGACACCAGCTGTTGAGATTTTGAAAGCTTACCAAGTTCATCTTTCTGCTTGCCCCTTCAAGAGAATGTCAATTTTCTTCAAAAACAAGATGATTTTGAAGATGGCCGAGAAAGCAACAACCCTTCATATTGTCGATTTTGGTATCCTGTATGGTTTCCAGTGGCCCATCCTCATCCAGCATCTTTCAAAGAGAGCTGGTGGACCTCCGAAGCTACGCATTACAGGGATAGAGGTTCCCCAACCTGGGTTTCGTCCAGCAGAGTGGATTGACGAGACTGGACGTCGCTTGGCAAGATATTGTGAGCGTTTTAATGTGCCTTTTGAGTACAATGCGATAGCTTCACAAAACTGGGAATCCATCCAACTGGAGGACCTCAAGACCGAAAGGAACGAGGTGCTTGCTGTGAATTCTATGTTACGGTTCAAGAACCTACTTGACGAGACAGCTGAAGTGAACTGTCCAAGGGATGCTGTTCTAAAACTAATAAGAAGGATGAAGCCAGATATTTTTGTGCACTCTATTATCAATGGTTCCTACACTGCCCCTTTCTTTGACACTCGATTTCGGGAGGCTCTCTTCCACTACTCTGCCTTGTATGATGCATTTGATATTAATATACCCCGTGACAATGAAGAGAGGTTGATGTTTGAGAGTGAGTTCTATGGCAGGGAAGTTATGAATGTAATAGCATGTGAGGGCGTAGAGAGGGTTGAGAGGCCTGAGACATACAAGCAGTGGCAGGTTCGATGCATGAGGGCTGGGTTGCAGCTGCTGCCAGTGGACCAAGGTCTAGTGAAGATTTTCAAGGATAAGGTGAAGGCATGGTACCACAAGGACTTTGAAATTGATCAAGATAGTAATTGGATGCTCCAAGGATGGAAGGGCCGAATTGTGTATGCTTCTTCTTGTTGGGTGCCAGCTTAGGAGTCTTGTAGAGTATGCTTGATTGAACTTCTTTGAGAATTGCAATGGAAAGGATGATCGACAAACTGGGCAGAGGTACCATTTCCCTTCGTATTTGAATATTCTTTTCTTCCGTGTTGTACACTAATATACATGCATATACTAGTTGGCTTTATGGCTGAACTACTAGTCGGCGTTTTTATAAAATGAAGTTGATCCTTGTTAGGGTTAAGTTTGTTATTTACTCGCTCAGCAAGTTAAAAGAAAAAATCTTATTCATATTTTTCATGTTTTTTTCAGGTCATTGGTGGTAATACGGTAATACCTTCTCGCAGAAGAACATTAACAACACAACTCCTTTTTCTGTGTGGTTCAGAGGTCCTTTTTTTTGTTTTTTGTATTAATGGTTTGTCTACTTGATGTTGCTAATGAAAATTAGAGCAAAATGTAAATGCTGGGCTTCGTTAGTATTTCGTTGCTTGTATGGTAAGGTGTGTATATATGTTGGTAGGTTTCGGTAGGACAGAATAGTTCAACTTTGTTCTGTTAGAGCTCCATGCGGAGGCTGCATACGGCATCACACACACCCGAGTGGAACCAACTTCGCAGGAACCGTATCCTGGGGATCCCGCTGTATTTGTGAGTAGTGTCGCATGTCTTATCTGGTCCGTGTGCGTCTGAGACTTCAGAACTTCTCCATCCGTTATAGGATCCCGCTTGACTGTCATTCTCTATTATTCAATGCAAGTTATCGAAGTCTTTTATGGGAAAATTTGAAAGGGGTTGGAAAACTTAGGGCTAGTTTGATATTGCTATGCTTTTTTTTGAAAAAATGCTTATGTTATACCGTGAGATAAACAGTTGTAAAATAAAGCTGGTGTTTTGTGAACTTTTTTGTACAATTGCTTTAACAAAAAAGTGTCCGAGTGTTTAGTAATTTTTTATATAAAAATGTTAGTGACTATATTGAATAACTAAAAATGGTACGAAGTTGGGTGTAATATAATATTCTGTTTTATTTTTTATGTGTAATCTCACTTTTGCCAAAGTCAAAACCTAACAAGTCAAAGCATAATATTTCTGAATAGATAATGTTAGAGAGACTATTTTTAAACTAAAAATATTTATGTATATTCTAATCATTTGATTTACTAAAGGGCACCACGTATTGTGCCCAATAAAAAAAAAGACACAAACACATTATCTGACAGTTTTGTCAAATTATTTTACTTCTAAAGATATGAATTTTTAGCTATGCTATTTGGAACTCGATTTTCATTCCACTTTGCTCCTTGAAATTCAAAAGTCACCACCTTACTCTCTGAAACTCGATTGTAATCTCATTTTGCTCTTTGAAACTCAAAATTGGCCACTTTACTCCTTAAAACTCAAAATTCGCTTTACATTGTCTTGTTTCTATTTTAAGAATAATTTCATCCATTCAAAATTTATAATTGGTAATATGCCAAAGTTGCCCTGAAATTAATGAATAGTAAAAAGAACAAAAAGAACCATATTCTCTCTACACCGGCCACATCCATTAAGAACATAAGAAATATTGAAATCGATGGAACTAATGATAATGTGGCTAGAGATGAAGGGAGAATGATGAAAGTATGGACAACGATTAGAAGGAGAGAGAGGAGAGAGGTTGGAGAGATGAAATCCATAAAATATTTTTGATATTTTTCTTCTTCTTTTTTATATACTACAATGTTTAATTTTTTTTTGTTTTATCTATGCGGCATCATTTGATTCAATATGTGAGCTTTATTCTTATGTCACGTTAGTCATAAGTGAGCTCTAAATATACCAGATAAGTAATGTAACATAATAGATAGAAAGAAGTCAAAGTGAAGTGAATATTCAGTTTTTGGGAGTAAAATTACGACTTTTGAGTTTCTAAGAGCATAGTGAGATCAAAATCATGTTACTGGAAGTAAAATGATGCCTTTTCATGGCGTAAATTAGAATCAAAATCAAATTTTAGAGAGCAAAGTGACGACTTCTGAATTTCAAAAAACAAAAGAAAATAAAATCGAACTTAAAAAAGCTAGCTAAAAATAAGTCTTATTTTGTCAAAAACTTGTAACAAAAAAATTACGCTTGTTTTAACTTTTAAGTTCAAAAAACAAAGTGCTAAACTATCACACGTGATTGTTTTAGGGGTAAATATCAGTTTACTACCCTCATGTTTCGTAGTTTTCAAGTACATAAAGTTTTTTTTCGTCCCAGTCATACCTAAAGTGTTAATTTTGGGACAGTCTCATACATCTGTTAGTCAAACTGTTAAGTCTGCTCTTAAATGATGACGTGGTGCCTATGTGGACAATGACTGGACGCCACGTGTCATTAAGGGTCCATATGGATTTTTTGTTGAGAAGGGGTTCAAAAAAAATTCAAAATTTCAAAACAAAAAAACAAAAAACAAAGAAAAAACAAAAAAGCCTCGTCTTCTGCCTCCCCCAACCCCCCGCACCCTCTCCCTCCCTCATCCCCCCGCACCCTCTCCCTCCCTTCTCTCTTCTTCAACCCGCACCCTTTCCCTCCATTCTTTCTTTTACAACCTACACCACCTTCCCTTCTCTCATCTTTCCTCCCTTATCCCTCCATTCTCTCCTCTGCACCAACCCACCAAACCTTCCTCTTGAACTTTCCAAGTCGATTCTTACGTACCCAATACCGGCTTCCTCCGCCGCTAGTGATATACGGTTTGCGGCGGCTAGGGTAGCACAATCGAGGGCAGATATGTTGGTTCTTCAGGAAAGGGAGAGCGGAGAGAGATCGGAGCCGGGTGGGGTTGATAATGAGGGTGGTGGTGGTGGGATGGTGAGCCAGCAGCAGGAGGAGTATATGGATGAGAAGGAGCTTTTAAATTAGCGAATCTACTGTGGACATTGCGGAGGGAATGCTGGTGAGTCTGCCGAGGATTTCTTCCGACAATTCCCCTGGGAATTTCGACGGAGAAAATCTTTGGAGCTATTAATTAATTATTTAATCAGATTTCCAATTTCGTAGCTAGGGTCACGATTTGGATCTTCATTCGGGAAAGAAGAAGCGAAATCAATGCTTGCATTTGGAAAATCGCTGCCGAGAGGAGATGAGAAGAGGGTTTGGTGGGTTGGTGCATAGGAGAGAATGCAGGGATAAGGGAGGAAGGAGGAGAGAAGTGAGGGAGAGGGTGTGGGGGGGGGATGAGGGAGGGAGATGGTGCGGGGGGTTGGGGGAGGTAGAAGACGGGGCTTTTTTTTTTTTTTTTTTTTTTTGAATTTTTGAAATTTTTTTTGAACCCCTTCTCCAAAAAAAAAATCCACGTGAACCCTTAATGACATGTGGCACCCAGTCATTATCCACATAGGCACCACGTCATCAATTAACGAGAGATTTAACAGTTTGACTAACGGATATACAGAGGGGGAGCGAAAGGTGCAGTCGTACAGGGCCCCAAATTTGAAGGGGCCTCCAAAAATTTTGTCATCTAATGTTATATATTTAGAAAATTGCTTTTGTTAGTACTTTAAAATCTCATTATGCATTCCTTATAAGAGTAAAACTTGTTCCTTTCTAAATATAAAAGGGTAATGCTAGAGAGACTAAATTTGTGAACTAAATGATGAGTCACAAATAGGAAATGATCATGTTTATCAATATTTAAGTAATAATCCAATCATCAACTTACATGTCATTTAATTTACAAAATTTTGTCTACAAATTTAGTATCCCTAGCATCACTCAATATAAAAATTTCTAGTACAATGAGATATTCTGATTGTCAATAATAACACCCTAAAAACGATAGTTTTCCAATTTTAGTATATAATAAGGTTATGTATTCAAGTGGACTTTAAAGTTAGAGTTTTGAAGTTTTTTTTTCTTCATGTTTAGTTGTTTAAGATTGAACTGCTTTTGATTATCTAGTGAATGTTATGCTTGTAACTTTTTTACTTATAATTAATGACATTTGTAAACTTGCAATCAATTAAGTGATTGTTTTATAACATCAATACATTGTTTTACTTTTTTTTAATACTATCTTAAGGAGGGGCCCTTTTATAAATTTCGCACAGGGCCCTCGAAATCTCAGAAACGGCCCTGCAGATGTATGAGACTGTCCCAAAATAAACACTTTAGGTATGACTCTGAGATGAAAAAACTTGATGTACTAAATGTTGAAAACCACAAAATATGAGAGTAGTAAACTGATATTTACCCTTGTTTTAGACATTGCAGTTGCACGTGGATTTGTCGGTAAGTACTGCTTGTCTGATTGTGGGGGTTGTTTTCTGTTTAATAAAGCTTTCCCTTTTTGGGAAAAGATCACATTACCAATTGTGGGGGTTATTTCCTATTCAATAAAGCTTGCCCTTTTGGGAAAGATCACATCACCAATCAAAATATCTCATGCTGTCTCTTCAATCAGAAGCCTCCCTCTTATCTTTTCTCCAATCCGAGTCTCTCTCATGAGAAATTTTTAGTTATGACGGGAACACGAATAGTACATCACGTATTTTTATGTAAGTGGTGAAATTTTTTAATTTTTAAGTTATTAACATTTTAACACACATAACCGACCATTTATATAGAAACACGTGATGTACCACCTTGTGTAACAGTCACACTGAAAAATCTCTCATATTTCACCCCGTCTTTCCTCTTTTCTCTGCAACCCAAAGACACAACGCCATCTCCTGCAATCGACCTCCAAACCACCACCATCGTACTCAAACCAGGAACCTAGCCATGGGTTTCTTTTCGTCAAAATATGAAACAAAAAATTATGCTTAGGTGCAATTGTTTTAGTGACACCGTTGTGGAGCCAAAAATAATTAAGAGGCGACACGTGAATTTTTGGGTAAAAATGATAAAATTACTCTTGAGGCATACGAGAATTCCTACGCGCGAGCAGTGGACAATCATCCCTCAATCAAGTCAAAAGTGCCCAAATAGGTATTTTTTTATAACCTGTGTCATCAATCCCTCATCATATCTTCTCCACAAGATAACCCCCAAAACATTCATTTTAAATTATGTTAATTAGCTAATTAATGGATTTATTACCTAATTAATTTATTAATGCCTAATTAAACTACCAATTACACCCAAAAAACACACAAGAGGCCGGTCACCTTCTCTCCCAAGGGGGCCGGCCATGCCTTATATATTCTACCTCATTTTCTCTAAAAACCTAAGTTTTCACTCTTGCTAAACACTCAAAAAATTCTCCAAACACTTTTCCCTTAAAATTCTAACTTTGGCATTGGGGGTTCTTCGGCCAAAGCCCCCCATTCATCGTGGGAGCGTGAGGCCTTTAGCCTTGACCTAAGGTGTTATTTGTTTTGTAGGTGCAATTTTGTCCAAGAACAAGAAGGAAGAAATTTGCATCCACGTTCCTCTTTAATTTATTCACTCTCTCACCCAACTTTTTCATAGGTTTGGTCACCTTCTAGGTGTCGGCTAGCACTCTTCGAATTTCGGTGTCCACCTGGACATAATGGTCAACAAAGTTGTCAAAACATGAGGTACAAATGGACCACCTATGCTTACCTCTTTGAGCACAAAACACCCTCCCTATCAGCAAAGGGCATGCCTATAAAGGGCACATAACATTGTTGCTATTGTTATATGGACACACATATGGTGTCCTTAAGCCTGACACAAATAACTTTTTGTGCACTATGATATTTTTGTAGAGATTAGAGATAACTGGGAAATTAAGAATAATGTGGAGGCTGAAGATTGGGGACGGTGCAGATGGCCCATATTTGTCCAGCACAAACAACTTTCTGGGGAGGCAGACATGGCCGTTTGATCCTCATGCAGGTACTCTTCAAGAGCGAGCTGAGGTTGAAGAGGCTCGCCAAAATTACCTCAAAAACCGATTTCAGGTCAAGCCTAGTGGCGATTTCCTCTGGAAAATGCAGGTACGTACTTATGTCGACGTACTATTGGAATCATGGCATCATGCATGATGCGAAAGGGTAAGCTTAGCTCGATTCTGTTTAATGTAACAAAAATAAAAAATAAAAAACGCTCATTTTCTTATTGAAAAAAAAAATAAGGGAAAAGGTTACTTTTTTTCGTTGGTTCATTTCCTTGTAGTTTAGCTTTTTTTTTTTTTTTTTTAATTTTATTTGTTATTAATAGGTTTTTTATTCTATGTTTGTAATTTTGTGTGAGAAGTTTTGAGTTCAAATCTCAAACCAATTGCAATTCATATGTTGCACAATTATTTTTCTTTGATTCGAGCAAACGAAAATATGATGTTTGCTTGCACAGTTACACAGATCTAACGACTTTTCCTTAATTGCAAGCTTTAGTAAGCTGAGTAGAAACCGAACAAATTACAGATACTACCATTGTGACTTGTGTCCAAAATTAACAAGATTCTCACAAATTATTAAATTAATGCAGTTTCTAAGAGAGAAAAATTCCAAACAAGCGATTCCTCCATTGAAGATCAACGAGGGCGATGAAGTGACACATGAAATTGCAACAGCTGCAATGAAGAGGGCTGTCCATTTTAATTCAGCCTTGCAATCAAGCCACGGACATTGGCCTGCTGAAAATTCTGGCCCATTGTTTTACCTTCTTTCTCTGGTGAAAATTCATCACTCTTTTGAGATTTCATGCAACAGCTAATTACTAATACATTTTCTTCTTTTCATACAGGTCATGTGTCTGTACATTACTGGTCATCTTAGTGTTGTATTCTCTGTGGAACATCGCAAAGAAATCAAGCGTTACATATACAACCATCAGGTGCGAATATTGTACGAGTTATGTACGTATGCCGTGTATAACTAGCTTGTGCTTGTTTTCCCTCCTTTTATTTTGGCAGAGGTGGGGAATAACTTATGCCATGTTATTAACCAGTCCAATCTCTTTTTATAATTAATTAAATTTTATGGTAATTAAAATTTTGTGTTTGTCTGTGTGTTTGTAGAACAAAGATGGTGGGTGGGGATTACACATAGAGAGCCCCAGCAACATGTTTTGTACGGCTTAAAACTATGTGAGTTTGCGGCTGCTTGGAGAAGGACCAGATGGAGGTGAAGAGAATGCCATGGCTAGGGGAAGAAAGTGGATTCTTGACCATGGGGGTGTAACCAATATACTTTCTTGCCTAAAAGCTTGGCTTTCGGTACTGTGACCTTTTTTCCAGTGCACACACACATATATATACGCGTGTGTATAACTTTTGAAGTGAGCCAATTTCTTCTTATGTAGATACTTGGTGTTTATGACTGGTCTGGATGTAACCCAATACCTCCGGAGTATTGGATGCTTCCTTCTTTTCTACCCATGCATCCAGGTTTGGAAGTTGGGGAGTCTGCTTCACATATGGTACATGGTTTGCGCTTAAAGGTTTAGCTACTGCTGGAAAAACTTATTACAATTGTCCGGCTATGCGCAACGGGGTTAATTTTCTACTGGCAAGCCAAGGAGATGACGGTGGATGGGGAGAGAGTTACCTTTCATGTCTACGCAAGGTAAATTCTTTATCTACTAAATCTCTGTAAGTCATTCATTGATATATACAAACCTTTATGCTGAACTGCCCTAGCTAGTGTAAAGAGACCTTTGCCGTAGTGTAAAAAACCAGGAAAAGCTATTTATACTCTCTAAGAAGCAAATTGTGGTTTTTATATGCAGAAAATTATACCACTTGAAGGAAGAAGATCAAACTTAGTACAAACTGCATGGGCTTTGATGGGTTTAATTCATGCTCATCAGGTAAGTTAATAATGTAAAATAGAACTCATAAAATACTCTTTTAATAACTAAATACATGCTGGAAAATTTTACAAGTTAGTAATTTGCATTAATTTTATGTTGGGGTATATATTTTGGGTGTTTTCATGTCTTAGAGTTTTGTAGTAGGTTAAATATTATGATCGCTTTACTTTTATTTACTAAGGTTTACTAAGAAATTCTTGTGTGTATCCGATACAAATATGACTTGGTATATCAACTTAATAAAAATTTGCCACGTTTATATTTTTTAAAGATAATTTATTTCTCTCTTACGGTTGGAAATAGTATTCCAATTGTACCCTTTGACATAAAATTAGTAAAATAATAAAATAAAAATATTAAATAACCCATTCTCTCCCCTTTCCGTGTCAACCTAAACTGTATGTATCTGCCAACGACT
This sequence comes from Malus fusca, assembly GCA_035220775.1. NCBI lineage: Eukaryota > Viridiplantae > Streptophyta > Magnoliopsida > Rosales > Rosaceae > Malus > Malus fusca. The sequence continues at coordinate 6,987,579 of CM069061.1, read as the reverse complement.
GTCATTCCCCTTGTTGGTGTCAAAAATTGGATGGAGTCTCGACTAGGTTCTATATGTATTTGACCCGAGTGTAGCTTTCAATCTCAATGCCATTATATTGTTAGACGCACAGTTAGAACTTGAATGTGGGAACCAAGAAGTATGGGCTGTCAGTTTTATATATCAGTTTTCTATTTCCACATGTGGTATTCGACAAGTCAGGCACGGGCAGCATGGAGATGATCATGGACTTGTTAATTTTATATTTGTCCTCAGCATGTGCAGCATGGACTGCTTGTTAGTTTATAGGTCCTCAAACACATGCACCACGTGCAGCATATTCCTGATGTATTAAGTACGTAAATATAAATACATGCAGCCTCTCTTTGTAGAGGTTGTCAATCACAGTGAAAACCTTGTGTAGAGTTATATCTTTCCTGTGTGTTTTGTTTTCCCTACAATCTACAATCCTAGATCTTTTATGGTATACAGAGCCTCTTAAGTCCAACGACAAACGATCCATAATTTTTTTTTTCCCGCATGTCTTCCAACAACAACAACACCTTCCCTGATTCCCACCAAACCCCACCACCTGCAACTGCTCTAATCAACATGTCTTCGTCCATGACTACCATTGTCAACATCAAGCTCGATAGGACTAACTATCCGTTATGGTTAGCCCAGATTCTTCCAATCCTTAAGAGCCGTGATCTTATGGGGTATGTGGATGGTTCCGTTGTCTGTCCATCCAAGTATCTCGCTGGAAGCACCACTGTCAATCCCGCCTACAACACTTGGATGCAGCAAGACCAAATGATCCTGAGTTGGATCAATGGCTCCCTTACAGCCTCTGTCCTTGCTACTGTGGCAAGCAAACGATCAGCTCGTGCAACATGGGAAGCACTAGAGCAAAGGTATGCTTCTTCTTCGCAGAATCGAATTCTTTTCCTGCGAAATGAACTACTCCAATGTAAGAAGGGTGATTTATCTATTGCTGACTTTCTTGATAAGATGAATGTCATTGCTGACAATTTGGCTCTAGTTGGTAAGCCTGTGGACGATGATGAACTCGTCCAAATCATTTTGAATAATCTAGGTTCCGCGTTCGAAATGACGATTAATGCAGCACAGGCACGTGATACTCCGATCACGTACCCTACTCTTGAATCTCTTCTCCTGACTACAGAGAGGAGAATGGCTGAACACATTGTTTCACTAGTTGAATCAGCCCATGTGAATGCCTTTGTAGCTGCAAGAGGACGTGGTGGACGTTCTCGTGGTGGTGGACGAGCTGGCTTTCCGTCTAACCGTGGTGGTGTCAACCAACGAGGCTTTGGTCCTCGCAACAACAACAATAATTACCAACGTGTTCCTGCCAGTAATGGGGAACGTTGTGGAGAAGGACGAATAACCTGCCAGATTTGTGGAAAAGAAGGGCATCCTGCCCTTGACTGTTACCAGCGCATGAATGCTGCATACGAAGGACGCATTCCAGCCCAGCGTCTCAGTGCAATGGCCTCCTCATCCATCCCCTTGAACCGTCAGAAAAATGGTTCGTGGTTAATTGATACAGGCGCTAATGCACATATCACACCTGATCTCCAGAATTTGGTTAACCCTAAAGAGTACAACGGTAATGAAAACATTGGTGGTGTAGGTAATGATACTGGACTCGCTATTGCTCACTCTGGTTCAAATCAAATTAATGCTAATTCTTGCTCATTTAACCTTAAGAATGTTTTACATTGTCCGTCAGCCTCTACCAATATTATCTCTGCCCATAGATTTACCCTAGATAACAAATGCTACATTCTAATTTTTCCATATTATTTTGTTGTTAAAGACCTCAAGACCAAGAGGACGCTTTTCCAAGGGAGGTGTGAGAATGGGTTGTACCCATTTCCAAATGGCCGTGGAGTATCCAATCATCCTTTTTCAGCGTTTGTAGGCGTCCGTGTCTCTGCACAGAAGTGGCATTCTCGTCTAGGGCATCCTGCTTCTACAATCATAAAGTTTTTAATTTTGAATAATCAAGTGCCAATTCATGGCACAAGTGATGTCAAGTTTTGTCAGTCTTGTCCGTTAGGCAAAAGTTCCAAGTTGCCTTTCAGTTCATCCGAGTCTGTTTCCATGTTTCCCTTAGAACTTTTACATTCCGATGTTTGGTGCTCTCCAGTAATTTCAAATGAAGGTTTTCGTTATTATTTATTATTTGTGGATGATTTTTCACGATACTCTTGGATTTTTCCCATGAAAAATAAATCAGAAGTGTTCGAGATTTTTGTTAAATTCAAAACAAAAGTTGAAAATATGTTTAATTGTTCAATTAAAACTCTACAATGTGATGAAGGTGGAGAATACAAGAGTCATGCATTCAGTCAATTTCTTGCTTTACATGGAATTTCTCAAAGGTTTTCATGTCCCAAACATCCTGAACAAAATGGTCTCGCTGAGAGAAAACATCGTCACATTGTTGAAACTGGTTTAGTCATGTTGTCTCATGCTCATGTTCCTACCAAATTTTGGTTTGATGCCTTTTTAACGGCAACATATCTAATTAATCGACTCCCTACTCGTGTATTGTATAATACTTCACCCTATGAAAAATTGTTTCACAAAAAGCCTAAATATGAGTCATTCAAAGTGTTTGGGAGTCGTTGTTTTCCTTGGTTGAGACCGTATACTAAAAATAAACTTGAGTCCAAATCAAAGTCTTGTGTATTTTTAGGGTATTCGCTGGATCATCAAGGATATAAATGTTTGGATTTATCCACGAGACGAGTTTATTTGTCTCGCCATGTCCTATTCGACGAGGACTCTTTTCCTTTCCAGGAACTCACACCTTCAGTGGAATGCGTTGATAACGGTACTGTATCTTGCCATGATTTATTTTTTAATTATCCAAATGCTTTCCCTCAAGTCGTGTCTCCCCCCACTACTCCACCTCCACATGCGTCAGCATCTGTGTTACACCCACAAATTAATCCTAACCAATCTCCATTGCTGCTACCACTTATTAGCCAACCTATAATACCTCAACCATCTCCAAATCATCTCAACGTGTCTCCCCAAAATCCTAGACAACCTACATCAGCCATAGGACCCTCAAATGAGCAAGAAATAGTTTCGTGTGTCCCAAATAATGAACCAGTGAGTGAGCCCGTGCAAGAATCACAGCAACATCATCCAATGACTACTCGTTCCCAAACTGGTGTTCGTAAACCAAACCCTAAATATGCATTGCATGTTGTTACTACTGACAACCTTGTTGAACCCACTTGTTTTAGTCAGGCTGTAAAACATCAGGAGTGGAGAGATGCAATGGTAAAAGAGTTCAATGCCCTGCAACGGTGTGGGACATGGAGTTTGGTGCCCTATCATTCTCAGATGAACTTGCTTCCTAACAAATGGGTGTATAAAATAAAACGGCGTGCAGATGGTTCCATAGAACGTCATAAGGCAAGGTTAGTAGCCAATGGCTTCCATCAAAAACAAGGGATTGACTACACTGAGACCTTTAGCCCAGTGGTTAAACATAGTACTATTCGGATGGTTCTTAGTCTTGCAGTATCGAATAAATGGCATGTTCGTCAACTGGACGTCCAGAACGCCTTTTTACATGGCTATCTAGCAGAAGAGGTGTATATGAGACAGCCCGCAGGGTTTGTCGATCAGCAATGCCCAACTCATGTTTGTAAACTGCAGAGAAGTTTGTATGGTTTGAAACAAGCACCTCGTGCTTGGTTTCAAAGGTTTTCTGAATTTTTACTTCAGTTGGGTTTTCAAGCTTCAAAGTGTGACTATTCATTATTTGTGTTCAAAAATCGTGGGGTTTATTTGATTCTTTTGATCTACGTAGATGATATTTTGCTGACAGGGAATAGTCCAGTTCAAATGAATCATTTAATCCAGAAGCTTGGTACGTTGTTTTCGATGAAGGATTTGGGGCCTCTTCATTACTTTCTTGGTGTTGAAGTAACATATTTCAACAACAATATGCATCTGGATCAGTCCAAGTATGCTATTGATCTCTTGAAACGCACCAAATTCATGGATGCTAAACCTATCTCTACCCCAGTTCCCTGTGGACAAAAGTTGAGTGCCTGGGATGGTGAGACGCACAGTGATGCTCAAACTTACAGAAGTGTTGTTGGTGCCTTGCAATACTTGACAATAACAAGGCCAGATTTGTCTTATTCTGTTAACCAGGTGTGTCAATTTATGCATTCCCCAAAAACTACTCATTGGCTGGCTGTAAAACGGATTCTACGTTATGTGAAGGCAACGTATGATCATGGCCTGGTATATAAACCAGGAGGAATGCAACTCAGTGCTTTCTCAGACGCGGATTATGCCGGTGATCCGGACACGAGACATTCTACTGGTGGCTTTTGTATTTACTTGGGTTCGAACTTAGTTTCATGGAGTTCAAAGAAGCAGAAGACAGTGTCTCGTTCTAGCACTGAGGCCGAATACAGACAACTTGCGTACACTGCTGCTGAAATATCTTGGTTGCGTTCGTTGTTCAGGGACTTGCAACTTAATCTTGCTTGTCCTACGATTTGGTGTGATAATATTTCCTCAATTTCCCTGGCGTCTAATCCAGTTTTTCACTCACGCACCAAGCACTTGGAAGTTGATTATCATTATGTGAGAGAAAAGGTAGTTCGTGGAGAGCTGATAGTGAATTTCATATGTTCCCAAGATCAAGTTGCAGATCTATGTACAAAAGGTTTGTCTTCTGCACGATTCAAAATGCTGGTGTCCAAGCTTCCAGTCGTTTCTCGTTCTGTTAGCTTGCGGGGGGATGTTAGACGCACAGTTAGAACTTGAATGTGGGAACCAAGAAGTATGGGCTGTCAGTTTTATATATCAGTTTTCTATTTCCACATGTGGTCTTCGACAAGTCAGGCACGGGCAGCATGGAGATGATCATGGACTTGTTAATTTTATATTTGTCCTCAGCATGTGCAGCATGGACTGCTTGTTAGTTTATAGGTCCTCAAACACATGCACCACGTGCAGCATATTCCTGATGTATTAAGTACGTAAATATAAATACATGCAGCCTCTCTTTGTAGAGGTTGTCAATCACAGTGAAAACCTTGTGTAGAGTTATATCTTTCCTGTGTGTTTTGTTTTCCCTACAATCTACAATCCTAGATCTTTTATATATAGCTTGGGAGAAAAAGAGAATAGACATGTCACTGCTTTAGGCTATCAACAAACAATGTTTATGTTTGAGTGTTTATGAAAGTTGCGAGTTAATTTGACTTCTAACTAAATGATTTTGTACCAAGTGGAACACTATTGGTTCAGTTAAGTTTTGTTCTGTGAATCAAGCAGAAGAAGACTTAAATTTAGTGTAACCTCAGTATGCTTGCCTAAACAGCAAATGAAAGTGGAATGAAAGCTAAACCTAGAAACAAAATGTAATTATTTTATGATGAAGTTACAAACATTCTCAAAAGTAAAATCTAGGCTGATGGACTGAGCTTCATAATTTGAAATGTATTGAATGGAAATGTAAAGAAAGTAGGAAAACTTAGCAAAATTCAGGTCATGAGGGACAAGATAATGCTAGAGGAGTCCACTGAGATCACTAGTGTTGGATTGGATTTAGTACAAAATATGCGCCTCAAAGAGGAAATCAGGGTGGTTGGAATTGCACATCCACCGAATCATACCACAGATTAGTAGAGCTGTGAAAGGTTTAGATCTTAGGGATCGTAGGCAGTGTTTACTTCGAAGAAAGGCTTTGAGATCATAGGCAGAGTTTTTGCTGAAGAGAAATTGAGTTTATAGGCAGGGGAGAAGAGCTTGAATGCCTCATTTAATCATAGAGATTGTATTTGACGAAGGTTCAGAGCTTGAATGCCTCTGTCTCTATTTATAGGCAGGGGAGAAGAGCAACCTCGATCATATTACTGAGCTAGATTAGGGTATATCGGTTATTTGACTATAACAGGGATTGTAATTCGTGGTGGGTGACCTTCAATTATGCTTGAGGCGGTTAGCATGATCGCAATAGTGATATCAATGTGTCGGATGACGTTTATGTAGACATTTAAGAGGCAAGATATTTTTGGGCTTTGGTTGCTTACATGTCACATGCACTTCGGGAAGGAACCTGTCCGAGCCCTCAGACAGGTTAAAGTCAAATAAGGTAGTCGTAAAGCCCCAATTTTAGACTTTGAAGTTGATAGGTTGAAATGGTGCGAATTTTGCGTAAATAAAAATAAACGGGTCTCATAGCAGACCTTATTTTAAGGTGGAATGATAATCTAGTTGTAAAATTGTTAAAAAAATTCCAAAAATACATGTGTCAAATTATAAGTGCCTCGATATACGGCTGATGTAGCGCAGCAGATACACCTAAGATTCCTCAAGGTTTATCATTGCTTTCATGTTTTTTAATCTTTTCAGAATTAGATATTTATCATTGCTTTCTGTACCCATTATTTGTCCCAAAAAAAAATGCCCACCTCTAATATTTCTACATGTGTATGCTTAATCAACACCCACTTAATCCCAAAACTTAACGTTTTATCTAATATTAGAGGTAGGCATGTTTTTGGAACAGAAGATTTGAAGCCTAGCGTAGTAGAAGACCATTAATTCTTGACAAAATGTAGTTCTTTTCTTAGGTAGTTATCTTGACAATTTGGAGTCTCCCTTATTCATTTTGTCAATGGATTAAAGGTTGGTTTGATATTGCTGTGCTTTGAAAAAAAAATTTGTTTCTGCTGTACTGTGAGAATAAGCTCATTTTTGTAACTTCACATTTTCAATTTTTTTTTTGGGAATACTTGATATAACTCTAATTTTTTGAGCCAATAGTAGGAATAGTCTAATTTATTAAAATAAGTCCAATTCTTTAAATTTAATTATTTAATTATCAATAATTATCTCTTAAAAGAAAAAACTTATTGTAAAAATCAAATTTCTTCCTAATTATCTCTTTGATTATCTCTTTTTATATATATATTTTTTGTTATTTCTTGTTCTTCCTCCTGTTTTAACCCATTTATAGATTTTTTTTTAATTTTTATAATCAACCTATATCACAGGTTAATTGTATTTATCTACCTATATGACATATTCTTTTTCATAGTCAACCTGTCACAGATTAATGTGCCTTGCTTGTAGGTATATTATGTTTTGTTCTATCTTTTAGTTAGGTTTCATATCTCACTTATAGGTATAATACACATTCATATATTTTGCTACTTGAGTTAGGGTAGAATGTTTTGCAGATAGATTTATGTTAGTATATTAATTTTTTTTTGTTTATAAGATATTAATTAGATATTTTGGAGTTGAAAAATGCATAATATTAAAAGATTTTAATTGATTTTTAATATTTTTAGAAAATATAAAAGGAGTATAAAAGAAATAAAAACATATAATTAGATAACTGGAGTCACTCCTAAAAACACTCTATGTTTTTGGACCTGGATCTAAAATCCCCTTTTTTTTTTACCCCAAACTGTGAAAATAAGTTGTTTTTAAGTGTTTACCAAACATCTTTTTGAGCTCAGCTTTTTTTTATACCCACTTTTTATAAAAACACATCAGTACCAAACCAGTATTAAGAATTAGAGTTTGTAATCAATTTCTTTTCCCTCATCCTTTGATTTGTTAATAACATTTCATTCATCCAGGATTCTAACTTCTTTAAAAACAAAAAAAATCTTGTAGGCAGAAAGAGACCCTACTCCTCTCCACCGTGCAGCAAAGCTGTTAATCAATTCTCAGATGGAGGATGGTGGATTCCCTCAGCAGGTTGCGTACCGCCTAGTTTTCAGAAGAAAGTTAAATAAATAAAAAATACACTAATATTGAGTGGTGATGCTTAATGGCTTCCATTAATTTTTTCAGAAAATGGCTTCCTTTGTATGCAATCGGAAATTAATGGGAGAAGAGGAACAATATCATCTCCGTACAGAACACATAATTAACCTTTTATTTAACCTCGATTTTCATGTTCGCAGGAAATGACAGGTACTTTCCTTACATGTTACACTACGCAGCATATTTGCAATACTTTCCCCTTAATGGCCCGTGTGATTTGGTCAGGAAGCTCAGATTTCTGAGCTCAGGAAAGGATCCAAATCCTTTTTCGACCTCCTACCAGAAAATTTGAGTATTACAGATGGAACCGATGTTTTCCAAGACAAGGAATCTTCATTTATTTTTTAAATGAGAATTATTGTGGGCTCACATCACATCGAACTTCAAATCGTTTATTTACCGTTTATTTTTCAAGTTGCACCTCATAGATCATCATTGCAAAATATCAACTATCGGAAATATTTGAGTCATCTAATTGAGCTCAAAGAAATTGACAAATACTATGTTTGAAGAAACATTGAAATTTTATCGTGTCGATTAAATGGGCAAATTGTTTCAGATTGATTTGAATTTTTACATAAATAATCTATTAATCGACACTTATAAGAATAGATGGTTGAAATCGTTGAAATTCGATATAAAACGAGTCTCACAACTAATTCCATTTTTTAAGAAATGGAAATCCTTTCTAAAAAAGGCCTGTATTGAGATAATGATGACCTTCACTTTGACAAAACCATATTCCCTCCAGACCCAAATAAACTGAGAACCATATTCCCTCCAGACCCAAATAAACTGAGCCTAAGGATCAAAGGATCCGGACCGTTGAAATTTGATCAAACGGCTACAATTATTATAACTAAGGCCATCTCGTTTGATCAAATTTCAACGGTCCAGATCCTTTGCTCAGAAGGCCCAGTTTTTTGGGTTCGGAGGAGATCGGGTTCCACTTTGACAATAATGGTTAACCAGAAAGTTTAGGTACGTAGAATTAGTCAAATGGACTTGTCATATGGAAGACAATTCGTCAGTGTATACTGTATACCATGACAAAAGTTTTGAAAAACAAAAGAAAGTCAAAGATCCAAACATGTGATGTTTACTTTTGAGTACCTAAGGCCATCTCCAACCGAAGGGTCCAAAGGGTCAGAGGATCGAAAATAGCCCGAAAATCATCTCTAACAGAGGGCTAGGCCAGATGGCTTGTGGAATCTGAGAGGGCCCCACATAATCTGAAAGGGCCAAAGGGCTGCATGCAACCAGCCAGCCGGGGGGTGGCCAGAAAAAATATTAATCATGTCGATTATAATTGCAGGAATGCTTCAGCTAAAATTCAAATGCAACGGCTAGCTGATGTCAGCTAGCCGTTGCATTTGATTTTTTTTTTTTACAGTTTTATTATTATTTTTTATTTACAAAATTTTTCCTATAACTTCTATTTTTCATTTTTTTAAATTCTATTTTTTTCCTATAACTTTTATTTTACAAAATTTGTTTCATATTTTTTTTAAATTCCATTTTTTTCTATAACTTATATTTCACAAAATTTGTTTCATTTTATTTTAAATTCTATTTTTTTCTATAACTTCTATGTCAGCTACCAACGGCATGCTGACGTCATTTAGCCGTTGGATTTGAATTTAAGTTGTAGTTTTTAAATAATAAATTATGTTTGACCCTCGATTGGAGACGGTTGTTTGTGACAAAGCTAAAATGAGCCCTATGGACTTTTGGCCCTCCAAGATATTAATATTTTAATGAACAGTACATGGTCTCCAACCGAGGGCCAAAGGGCCATATGACTCGTTTTAGCCCTGTCACAAAAACATGTCTCCAACCGAGGGCCAAAGGGCCAAACATAATTTATTATTTAAAAACTACAACTTAAATTCAAATCCAACCGCTAAGTGAAACAAATTATGTAAAATTTTGGAAAAAAAAAATGAAACAAATTTTGTAAAATAGAAGTTATAGGAGAAAAATGGAATTTAAAAAAAATATGAAACAAATTTTGTAAAATAGAAGTTATAGGAAAAAAATAGAATGAAGTGAGATAGTATGGAATGGTGAAAATTATATGATAAATAGTGTAGGAATGTGTCACATCCCCGCCCGGGCCCCCACCACATCCCGGGCTCGACTCCACCGTAACACGATATTGTCCGCTTTGGGCCCGGACTACGCCCTTACGATTTTGTTTATGGGAACTCACACGAGAACTTCGCAGTGGGTCACCCATCATGGGATTGCTCTCGTGTGAACTCGCTTAACTTCGGAGTTCCGATGGAACCCGAAGCCAATGAGCTCTCAAAAGGCCTCGCGCTAGGTAGAGATGGGAATATACATATAAGGCTTACATGATCCACTCCCCTGGGCGATGTGGGATGTTACAATCCACCCCCTTAGGGGCCCGACGTCCTTGTCAGCACACTTTTGGCCAAGGATTGGCTCTGATACCAAATTGTCACACCCCGGCCCGGGCTCCACCACATCCATGGCTCGACTCCGCCGTAGCACGATATTGTCCGCTTTGGGCCTCGACCACATCCTCACGGTTTTGTTTCTGGGAATTCACGTGCGCAGAACTTCTCAGTGGGTCACCCATCCTGAGAATGCTCTGACCCTTTTCTCGCTTAACTTCGAAGATCCTAAGGAATCCAAAGCCAGTGAACTCCTAAAATGCCTCGTGCTAGGTAGAGATGAGAATATACATATAAGGCTTACATGATCCACTCCCCTGGGCAATGTGGGATGTTACAAATGGCTTATGTATTTATAGAAAAAAAAAAGTTTAAATTCATTATAAAAAAAAAAAAATTGAATACAACGGCTAGTCAGCTAGTCGTTGGATTCAAATTTTTGTTTAAGCATAAATATAAATACATTCATGTCTGTTATATCTGACAAGATTTTTTGAGTTTCTGGCCAGCCCTTTGGCCCTTTGGCCCTTTTAGATTTTGTGGGGCCCACGAGCCCTCTGGCCTAGCCTTCGGTTGGAGACGATTTTCGAGCTATTTTCGGGCTTCTGGACCCTTCGGTTGGAGATGACCTAAATTGTCAACAGGATCCTCTTTGTTAAGTAGTTATCATAGCATTTTAGATCTCAACTGCTCTGTGACTTGTGTCTCACATAGTTATAGCATCAATGGACGTATTATGTGCGACATCGATAAGCTAGGGTAACAATTGGTGACTATTATTAATGTGTTTTTCACATATTACAGTTCGCTGGTTCTCGTTCATTAACCGAAGACAAATATACATCAATCGTTCGTCTACGTAAGCATGTGTAAACAACGTATTGGCTTTAGACAATGACTCTGTGATAGTGTTTATCTTGATACAACATTTATACATTTGCTCTCGTTTACAACCATATTTTTCACAAAAGAACGAAACACAGTGAACTGTATATCCATTTCAGTAGAGAATACTAAAACTCAAACTCAAGGGTTACTGTTTATTAACTGTATATCGGCTTCTGTACAGTGAAACTTTGAAAGTGCAGTCTTGCCCTTTCGATTCGTCCATCATCGGTGGATGTTTTGGCTTTAGTTGTTCTGGATCTTTCTTTTGGTTTCGGCTATTCTCTCTCACATATCTCCAATTCCTTTGTTTTTCGCCGTCCGTTTTGCTCCGCCTTGGCTTCTGTTTTCTTCATCGTCTTGTCGTTGTTGAAAATATTGACTGTTTTCGTTAGTTGTTCTTCGATTAGTAGTAAGGGTTGTTAATTTCTCTGCTTTTTTGGTTTGATTCCAATATTTTTTTTGGGTTTTTGATTGGTTTGATCTGTGTTTTCTTAGTAAGTTCTGCATGTTTGTTGCCGCACAAGGTTTTTTTTATTTCAGAAATTTTGTGGCCATTTTGGATTCGCTTCGAACTTGGTTGAGATCCATCTAATCCGGCGTTTCCAGGTGAGTTTTGCATGTTTGATGGTTTGTTTTTCAGATCGTTTTTGTGCATGTTTGATGCGTTTTGTTTTTCAGTTTCGGGATTCATTTCTTGGATGTTTGCCGAAGAAACGATTGGCCTGAAAGAGAGGAAGGCATTTCTGGGATTATACTTGGGAAACAAGACGATATTGACAGGGTTGATAGTTCTGACTGTGATGACAATGATGTTGGGGATAAGGAGTTGGCAAAACCCCTTGAACCATCTCACGTGTACCTCTCTAATGCTGAGGTTCAGATCAATTCCGGAAGGATTCCAATCTGGCAAAAGTCTAAGGTAGATCCTTTCATTTATGTCTTAGATATATTTCTATACAATGAGTCCGTCTGCTGCTGGTGAGTGAACTAAATTTTGGTAAAGATGTTACCAGCGGAGAGATGGAAATAGAGACGGTTCCTGTTCACGAGGTTGAAATGAGGCAGGAAAGATTTGCTACCTGTTGTTCATCCTTTTCATAGGTTTCTTTCAGTCTGACTGGAATGGCAGGTAATGTTGCTGCTGTATTCATGTTAAAATGGACATGAATTTGCTTAATTGTTTGCAGCATTTTGTACGAATCCATCTTACATTTTTTTCTTGCTCCTGGAGGTTGTTAAGCTTCCTTGAAAATCTGCATCTTTGCATTTCTTATGTGCTTTGTGTTTGTGGTTCTATATGGTTTGATGACCTTTTCTGAGAGGCTAGAGGTTTCTTGAGCATGCTTTTTTTTAAATAACAAGTTCACAAATATTGCTTTTGAATGTTTTAATTTTTAAACACTAGTTGAATTTGTTGGGGGCTTTATGCAGGTTTCTAATTGGAGGAGGATGCTCGAGTTCATCTTCTGATTCTCACGAAGATAAAGAAAAGTTTCAGGAAAAATCTTGGTAGTTCTGGTGTGAATTTTACACCTAAAGGCTCAGCTATAAACCCAATGCTGGTAATAATTCTGGTATTTCTGATGTAATATTATTATTGTTTTATGAGTACAAGAGGATTTTCTAATGCAACCGTTTCAATTTCGTTTATGTGATTTTGGATTTTGGATTTGTTTTCTGTTCAAATTTCCTTTTGTGATTTTGGAGGGTTTTGTTTTTCCGATTCTCTCACTCATCTCTCAGCTCTCTCTCTCTCTCTCTCTCTCTCTCTCTCTCTCTTCTGCTAGATGTCAATGTTTTCGAAAGGCACAAAGACTTTTCTGCTAGATGTCAATGTTTTCAAAAGTGGCAGAAAGCAGTGTGACAGAAAGTGACAGCCTTCTTCCTAGCCGAAGGCTGTGTGTATGAGCACACAAAAGTCTTGAAGTTGTGTGAAATTGTCAAAAGTTGAGGACTTTTGTTCACCTTTCCTTTATTTTTTTTGTTTTTGCATGTATTAGTCTTTTGCGGTTTACCATCATTCTATTTTTTTATTTTTTTGTAAACTGGAATTCATAACCAGGTAAAGATGCCCAAGCATACACTGAAAGCCCACAACAAGGCAAACAACCGAAAAACAAAGCCGGAAGTGCAAGGGAAAGAAAACTCGACATTACTAGGAAGCAGTAGCGTCACCCCTTGCCTATTCAATTTATTTGATTCATAAACATTAGTGTACATTTATATTATTGGATTATCTGTCATAAGAAAATTGTTGTCTGGACATGCCACAGAAACTACTTAAATAAACTCACATCTAATCTTTTTGGCATTCACAGAAAACAAATCTGAGATCTTTTGTATGTTGTCCGTATCAGTCAAAATTTTTCCATGTAAAAATCTTCTTAATGTTGCCAATATAAATAATATTAATCTTTTATATTTTTTAGACAACCTTTCAAATAATTTTTAATCCCGCAACAATATGCGGGTACCAATTTTTAGTAAATACTAAAGGGCTCCATTTTCCTTAGTTAGGTCATCTCCAACCGAAGGGTCCAGAGGGCTAGGCCAGAGGGCTTGTGGAATCTGAAAGGGCCAAAGGGCTGGAGGGCTGGCTGCATCCATGGCTAGAAAAAAACACCAATCCTGTAGGTTATAACCCACATGAATGCTTAAACTAAAATTTGAATCCAACGGCTAGTTGGCTCCAGTTACCGTTGGATTCAAATTTTTTTTATAGGTTTTTGGGGCCTTTTTTTTTTTTTTTTAATTCTTAAAAATTTTAATTTTTTTTTCTATAAATACCTAAACCATTCATTCACTATTCCTTTAAATTTAATTTGTAGTTTTTAAATTTAATTCGTCGTTTTTTAAATATAAGTTGTAGTTTCTAAATTTAAGTTGTTGGATTTGAATTTAAGTTGTTGTAGTTTTTAAATTTAAATAATAAATTATGTTTGGCCCTTCGTCCCTCGGTTGGAGACGGTTTTTTGTGACAGGGCTAAAACGAGTCATCTGGCCCTTTGGCCCTCGGTTGGAGACGGAGGCAAATATGACCCTGTACTGTTTATTAAAATATTAATATCTTGGAGGATCAGAGGGCTAAAATGAGCCCCTGACCATCGGTTGAAGATGGCCTTATTATGTTTGCGCAAACAAGCTCATGCTACAAAACCCTAACGTGAGGTTGAGGGAGCTTTATCATTCATCTTTTCTCTCTTCTTCTCTCTCTCACTTCATATATTAATTCTCTGAGTTTACTTTATGAAGATTGCATATTCCATTGAACTCGTCATAGATGTGAATCAAATCTTACACTCAAATAAAACAAAATACTACTATAGGTGAGTGAGAAAAAAAAATGAAAAGTATGCCTACACAGAAGGATTAGTGACAACATAATCAATATATTGTTACCGTAAAAAGCTAACTTAGTCAATCTTCTATGTTTTTTGTATTGCCAGTGTATAGTTAACCCAAAACTGAGATATAAAAATTACAAAATAGAATGATATATATATAATAAATGTTATCTGCTTTATATCTAATCGAGAGGGTCTAGGCTAGTTAGGCGGATGCGTAGGTAGGTTTATGCGTATTTTCTTAATTTTCAAACGCTAGCGCCTAGGTGGGGCTTAAGCGGCGTTAAGTGAGCATTTTAAAAACAGTGCATAAGAAAAAATATGGAGTTTTGAGAGAATTAACGGAGGATTTAGTGCAAAATCGAGTAAGGTGGCGTTCTAATATTCATACATATCCGACTGAAGTTAGAGGAATGAGGCTAGGTTGTTGTGGTTGTCGGTGGCTGACTTTGTCCAACTTTACTAAGCCCCTTCCTAAAAGAGTCATTGCTATAAAGATTGATGGATCTCCAGCCAATGGCGGAGCCAGAAATTATTTGTTGGGTGAGCTAAACTAAAATTATTACCACGAAATCAAATGGTTAAATTTTTTTGTTACTTACATAAAGTTACACAATAATAAGCCTAAAAGCAATAATTTGAAGTAAGAAATTATATTAGATGTCTGGTGAGGATCATAAGGTTGCTCAGTTGATACTGGTGCGATATCATTAGATGCAAAATGTATATCACTCTCTAATTTATCACTGTCATATCTTTTTCTAAAGAATGAATCAATAGTTCTTAACCTCTTCATTGAAGAGACATTGACCTAACAAATTGAAAAACAATAAACAAGTTTATATAATAAATTATATTTTTAAGAAATCTATCAGGAAAAAAATATATTAAATTGGAAACTGAACATTTCAAGTACAAAAATTCAAACAACAAACAAATAAACTCATCAAGAATTAAAAATAAAGTAGTCCGAAACTTACCTATTGAGGAGAAAAATCAATAAACTTTCACAATTGTAGGCTTAGTCTTTGTGAATTGTACACGAATGTCACCAAAGCTTTCTGAAAAGTGAAAAAAAATCGGCTACTGTTATAGCCTTCAAAAGCCGAAAATACAATCTTAAGAAATGTGTAAGTACTCATTAAAATGAATAAATAATAAAAAGTTTATAATTACTCTTAAAAACCTAGAATTATGTGTGATAAAAACCTAGAACCGTGTGTGATTGCTCCTTAAAAAATCTAAAAATAATAAAATATTAAAACCTATAGACTACTCCCTAGCAAACCTAGGAAACGTGTTCAAAACTTTCACTAAAGTAAACAATTTATTTAATATTTTCAACTCTTTCTTTTTTCTAAAAGTAGTATTACTGTCGGAACTTTTATTTCCTAAGTGAGTTATAATAATTAAAAATAATAAAATAGTCTAAACTATCAGTATTTTTAAGGCCAAACAATTATAACTCTCTCTATGCAACCCACCCAACCTTGTTACTGCCTCCGCAGTTCCAGCTCCAATTTTTTTGGAGTCCAGTCACTCTATTTGATCCTTATGATTTTTCTCAGGTGTGACCGTGCGAGGTACTCTGCCATCTTTCTTAGTTATTCCAGAAATTTCAGCAGATTTTATTGTTTGTTCAATTCAATCTTTTTTCCTGTTAGCGTGTTTGCTGATTGGTCTGGATCAAAAATACTTGTTTACTGATTTGTGCAAAGTCTGAATCTTGCTATCTGTTTCTGGGTATTTTTCCCGCTTGCCCAATTGGGTCAAGTTCTTATCTGGTTAGTTTCATGAGCCAAGACTCCATTTTTCATGTCACTTTCTAAGTTGTCCATAAATTCTTGGTTATCTGTTCTAAAATTTTATATCCCAGGCCAGTTGGGTTTCTTGAAATTTGAAAAATCTGACTTGGGATTGTTGGAAAGTTGAAACTTTTATGGATACCCTTCTTGAAAGATGTGATGTTTCCATGGAAAGATTCAATTTTGGGGTCTATCCTCATCAAAATCTTGTAAATGGGTTCAAAATGGATCATGAGTCCACCTATTCAATTTTCCCTCCAACAAATGTGGACCATAATTCTAGTGATTCAAGTCCTCCTTTGAACACTGGTTCAGATGGAGATTCTATTGACCCTGGAGATTGCAGTCATCCCGTGCTTAAGTACATAAGCGATATTCTTCTGGAAGAAGATTTGGAGGGTAAGCCCTGCATGTTGCAGGACTGTTTGGCCCTCCAAGCTGCGGAAAAGTCTTTCTTTGATGTCCTTAATCCAAAGGGTCCTCCTTCGCCAAACCAACCCCCTTTGTCCCATAGCCTTGAGAATCCGGATGATGATTCCACCCCGAGTTTTCACAGCGGTAATGGCGCCTCTATTGCTACCAAGACAGACTGGGGTTTTGATCCTTCAGAAACCTCCCGTTTCCAATCTTATCTTGTTGAGTCTCAATCGGATAACCTTTTGGGTTCGGATCCTCCTTCTGAGATGCAAAGTTTTGGGCATTTTGGAGGTGTAGGGGAGGCATGTAAGTTCCTCCCAAATGAAGGTTTTGGAACTATTGACCTGGAGAATTCGCACACTGATCCTTGCCCTCTGGGAATTCGCACACTGATGAGGAGGCCGGAGAATGATGGGTGCAACTCAACAAATATATTGAAGGGAAAAAAGAATCATCAAAGGGAGGATGGTGATTATCCAGAAGAAGGGAGGAGCAGCAAGCAGCCAGTTGCTTTTGCTGATGACTCGGAGCCGCAGGAAATGTTTGATGAAGTGTTACTCAGTCATGGGCGGAGTCATTTCGGTAACAAGCAGTCAAAAGGGTCCAAAACAACACGTTCAAAGAAACAGAGTAGCAACACAGAAATAGTAGATTTGAGCACATTGCTAACTCAATGTGCACAAGCCGTGGCAAGCTATGACCAACAAACTGCACGTGAACGACTCCAGAAGATAAGGCACTACTCTTCCCCGCGTGGTGATGCAAAGCAGAGATTAGCTCATTACTTTGCTGATGGCCTAGAGGCACGCTTGGATGGCGCCACAACCCCGTCATACTCTTTTCTTGTTGGTACGCAGTCATCAGCTGCTGAAATATTAAAAGCTTTTCAGGTATCTGTTTCCTCATCCCCTTTCAAGCACACGTCAAGTTTCGTGGCCAACGGAACGATTATGAAACTCTCTGAAAACGCAACAAGGCTTCACATTATTGATTTTGGTATTGCTTATGGTTTCCAATGGCCTTGCTTTATCCAACATCTCTCGGAGAGACCTGGTGGGCCTCCTAAGCTTCGTATCACAGCAATTGAGCTTCCCCAACCAGGTTTTAGACCTACAGAAAGAGTTGAGGAGACTGCACGCCGTTTGAAAAAATATGCTGAGAGATTTAATGTTCCATTCGAGTGCAATGTCATTGCACAAAAATGGGAGACAATCAAGTTTGAGGATCTTAAAATTGACAGAAATGAGCCGACTGCCGTCAATTGTATGTTCCGTTTAAAGAATATACCTGATGAGACGGAGATGTTGAGCAGTGCCAGTCCAAGAGACATTGTGCTAAAGTTGATCAGGAAAATTAATCCAGACGTTTTCATTCATGGGATTGTGAATGGTACATACACTGCACCCTTCTTTGCCTCACGGTTCAGAGAGGCACTCTTCCACTACTCTGCATTGTTTGATATATTTGAGGCCACTGTTCCCCGCGAAGATGAAATGCGGCTGTTGTTTGAAAAAGCAGTTTATGGTAGAGACATAGTGAATGTCATAGCTTGTGAGGGACTGGAAAGAGTTGAAAGGCCTGAGACATACAAGCAGTGGCAGTTTCGGAATGTGAGGGCTGGGTTCAAGCAGCTTGCACTAGACCAAGAGCTTTTGAAGCAAGCGAGGAGATTGTCAAAGTGTTATCATGATGATTTTTGGATTGACGAAGATGGGAACTGGATGCTGCAGGGATGGAAAGGAAAAATTCTCTTGGCCATTTCAATTTGGGTACCGGCCTAGAGCTATTACAATCTTTACTATCTTTGGTGTCGAGTTTTTTCTGTAATCTTCCATCCAGGAACAAAGGTGTTTATACTGCTTTGTACTTGGTTTCGTGAGTTTATTGTTTATTTTTCAATTAATTCATTGCTGCCAATGAGAGCTTGATCGTGGATTTGTAAAACATAAGAAACCCAAATCTATGGAAGCAATGAAGAAAATTTCAACTTAAAGAGGAAAAAATCTAAAAATTGTTATACTATGAGGTTGCTGGTGAACTCATATGTGATAAACCAAGTTCAAATTCAACGGTTCCCGCCACAACATTCACTGACGATCGCAACCACATCAGTCAAAAGGAAGGCTGAGATAAACCTTATCTGTTGCAAGTGTTATCTTTTGTATTATCTGTAAATCGGTTATTTATCTTTTGTATTATCTGTGAATTATCCTTGGTTTGAAGAGTTTGTTCTTCATCCAAATACTTCTTGTAATCTCTATAAAAACATCAAATGGAATACGCTCAGATCATCGAGCACATTTACTTATATGGTATCATCCTTTCCCCTGTCTCACGACTTTTTCCTTCTCAATCCTCATGGCCTCTTCCGCTGCCACTCCTCTCACTAATGTTTCTGCCTTCCTACCCTTGAAACTTGATCGTCACAATTATCCTTTGTGGCGAGCCCAGTTTGTCCCTTTACTTCGAAGTCGAAGTCTCATGCCCTTTGTCGACGGCACGTCAAAATGTCCCTCTGCATTTTTGATTGATGATGATGGGCAACTTACTGATGCCATCAATCCCCTTTTTGAACCCTGGATTCAACAAGATCAGATGGTGCTTTCGTGGATCACCAGTTCCCTCTCTCCTCCTGTCATGCATGTTGTTGTCAAGTGTGTTAGTGCTGTCGAAGCTTGGACCGCCTTGCAGGAACGGTATGCACCTTCCTCTCATAATCGCATCATTCAACTCCGTGGTGAACTCATCAACCTTCGTCGCGGTGATCTTAGCATTTCTGACTTTTTGGATAAAATTAATAATTTGGCTGACCAATTAGCTTTGTCTGGTGCTCCCATGTCTGATGCCGATTTGATTGCTACCATCTTGAACAACGTTGGACCTTTGTATGAGAATACTGTGGCATCCATCCAAGCTCGTGAAACCCCCATTTCTTATGCCGCGTTGGAAGCACTGCTCCTCAGTGCTGAAAGACGTCATCTCACATTTACTTTGACTGGAGACCCTTCTCTTCCTACCATGACTGCCATGGCTGCCACCCGTGGACGCGGTGGTGGACGCGCTGGCTTTCTTCCTCGCCCTCATGGCAGTGTTGCGGGTCCTTCTCCCGGTCGTGCAGGAGTCCTTGGTTATTGAATTTTGAATGTCTATATTTTGTAGGAAAGCTCATATAAATGAGCGGAAGAAGGGAAAAGAAAACATAAGCCGAAAGAAAGGTGAGGACAAGCAGAAAACATGGAAAAGTAAAGGTAAGGAAAACATGGAAAAGTAAAGGTCACCATACACCCATGCTTTCTGTCACTATACACCCAGAAAACATGGAAAAGTAAAGGTCACCATACACCCATGCTTTCTGTCACTATACACCCATCACCATACACCCATGCTTTCTTCCAATACTCCCCCTCAAGCTGGATCAAAGGGATTAATTGATCCAAGCTTGAACAAAAGACGTTGAAAATCAGCAGAGGGTAATCCTTTTGTGAAAATATCCGCAAGTTGATCATGACTGCGCGTGTAGTGAGTGTCGATCACCTTGGACTGAACTTGATTTCTGACGTAGTGACAATTAACTTCAATATGTTTAGTTCGCTCATGGAATACAGGATTCGATGCAATGTGCATCGCGGCCTGATTATCACAGTGTAGGGACATGGGTTGTTGATGAGGAAAACCTAAAGTCAACAGAAGGCTTTTGAGCCAAATAAGTTCACAAGCAGTGGACGCCATAGCACGATACTCTGCCTCTGCACTAGAGCGTGCAACAACACTTTGTTTCTTGCTTTTCCAGGTAACTAGGTTGCCTCCCACAAACGTACAAAACCCAGTGGTAGACTTGCGATCGAGAGAATTGCCTGCCCAGTCAGCATCGGTATAGCCTGAGATCTGAGTGTGACTATTGTTGCGCATAAGAATTCCTCTACCAATGGAACCCTTAAGATAATGTAGCACACGATGAACAATCTTCAAATGATCCATGCTTGGAGAGTGCATAAACTGGCTAACAATGCTGACAGCATATGATATATCAGGACGTGTGATAGTCAGATAAATGAGTTTGCCAACCATTCTTTGATAGTAACTTAAATTGGGAACTGGATCACCGTGAGTTTTTAGCTTCAAGTTGCTATCCAAGGGGGTACGAGCAGGCTTGCAATCTGTCATTTTTGCTTCGTGAAGAAGATCCATGACATACTTGCGTTGGTTGAGGAAGAAACCCTTGTGAGAGTGTGCCATCTCGATGCCCAGAAAGTATTTGAGAGTGCCAAGATCCTTGATAGCAAACTTGTTGTTGAGATACTGTTTAAGAGCATTAATCTCTGACATATTATCACCTCTCACAATTAGATCATCAACATAAATGAGCACAACTAGTTTACCCACTAAGCTGGAATGAACAAATAGGGAAGAATCCGCAATACTTCGACAAAAACCAACCCTTTCCAGAACATGACTGAGCTTGGCATACCATGCACGTGGACTTTGCTTGAGACCATAAATGGATTTATGGAGTTTGCACACCATTTCTGGATTGTTTGATTGAGGATGACCTGGGGGTAGCTTCATGTAAACCTCTTCTTCAAGTTCACCATGCAGGAAAGCATTTTTAACATCCATTTGAAAGAGAGGCCATGCATTGTTAATTGCAACCGACAACAATACTCTAACAGTGTTTATTTTTGCCACCGGAGCAAATGTCTCTTTATAATCGATGCCATAGGTTTGTGTAAAACCTCGAGCAACCAAGCGAGCCTTATTCCTTTCGATTGTGCCATCTGAATGAAACTTAGTTTTGTACACCCAACGACTCCCCACTGCCTTCTTTCCTTTTGGAAGTTTCACTATAGTCCATGTGTTATTTTCATGGAGGGCTTGAAGCTCCTCTGCCATAGCATTTCTCCACTCACTGTGAAGATTGGCTTCTTGAAAACTTTGAGGTTCTCGAGCTTCATTAATGGCACTTAGGAATGTAGCAAAAGAAGATGAGACTTTGCTATAATCAATAACATCAGTCACGGGATACCTGGCAGTGTAGGTCACATAATCATGCAACTTGGATGGAAGTTTCCTCTCTCGTACAGGATTGCGACGAACTGTAGGAGATTGAACTACAGGTATTTGAACAACATCATGGTTGGAAGGATCACTGGAGGGTGCAGTGTGAATCTCTGATGAGGAAGGGTTTTCATCTTCAAGATGTTCCACCGAGTGAAGGTTAACATCATCCGGCACATGATCACTAGGAGTGCATGTTGCATCTTCTCCGTTTGGATATGGAAAAGGAAATAAGTCCATCAAATGCTCCCCCTGTCTAGAGTAATCCAGTGATTGTGAGAAGTAAGGAACATGTTCTTCAAATTTAACATCCCTTGAAACAACCATTTTTCTAGTTGTTGAATTATAGCACTTGTAACCTTTTTGGGTAGATGAATAACCTAGAAAGACACATTTGGCAGCCCTTGGGTCTAGCTTGTCACGATTTTGAGTTTGAATGTGAACAAAGCATGTACACCCAAAGACTCTCAAATGGGAAAAGTTGATCTTTCTATTTTTCAAGACCTCATAAGGTGATTTAAAATTCAACACTTTACTAGGCAATCTATTGATGAGATATGCCGCAGTAAGGACTCCTTGAGACCAAAACTTCTTAGGCACATTCATGTGAAACATAAGAGCTCTAGTCTTCTCAAGTAGATCTCTATTCTTCCTCTCGGCCACCCCATTTTGTTGAGGTGTTCCAACACAGCTTGTTTGGTGTAATATACCATGCGTGCTCAAGTAGTGTGACATGTTATGAGACATATATTCTGTGCCGTTATCTGATCGTAAAATATGAATTTTTGAAGCAAATTGGGTGGCCACAAGTCTATGAAAATCTTGAAAAACTTCCATCACTTCACTTTTAAATTTCAAAAGATACAACCAAGTAATCCTTGTGAAATCATCCACAAAAGTTACAAAATATTTGTATCCATCAAAAGACTCTATAGTTGGTCCCCAAACATCGGAATGCACAATTTCAAAAGGGTTACTAGCCCTAGACAAAGAGGAAGTAAATAGTAATCTAGTAAACTTAGAAAAATGACAAACATCACAAGGACTTGTAACTTTGCACATATTTGGGAACAAGGTGGATAGAACTTTTTCAGAAGGATGTGCTAGACGTTGGTGCCAAAGTTGTTGTTCTTGAGCTAAGCTTGAAGTGACTTGAAAAACCTTGGGAACTTGAATATGCTTGGAAAGATAGTAGAGACCATTTAAGAAAAATCCTTCACCAATCGTCTTCTTGGTGACTACATCCTGAAAGATCACATTTTTGGGAGAGAAAATGGCAAGACAATTTAATGAGTTTGTGATCTTGCTAACAGATAAAAGTTGAAAAGGGAATGAGGGAACATAAAGAGCCTCAGACTCGACATCACTTGAGATCAAATGTATTTTTCCTTTTCCCACAACCATAGCATTTTTTCCATTGGCAACTGACACTTGGGATGGAATAGAAAATTTTTCAAATTTATGCAAGTTTGTAGACTTGTTAGTCATATGATCAGTGGCTCCAGAATCTATAATCCAATAATCATGCACATTACCAATGTTGAGAGCAGTTGAGAAGGAGTGTAAGATACCTGGGATGTCCCTTTGTACCACGCCTTCATTTCCAGCCAGGAAGCCAGCAAACTGTCCTAGTAGTGCAGTTTGATTGTTGTCACACTGATTTAGTGGTCCTTCACTATCTCCAAGACCTTGTTTCTTGTGAAGAAACATAGCAAACTCGTTGATCAGTGCAGCTGGATTAGTGGTGAACTTCAGTGCTCCATCAGAAGAAGTTGTGGCAACATGATTTGCCTTGTAAGAAGGGTTGTACGAGCCTTTCGAGACACCTTTGTTATCCCTAGGAAACTTTGGTTTTAACTCTGGATGAAGAATCCAGCATCGATCTCTTGAGTGCCCACCAGCATCACAATGGCTACATTTTAAGCCAGTTTTCTTTCCTTTGTAGCCTCTCTCCTCACCAAGTTTTTGGTTAGAGAAGTAAGCCCTAGCTTCTGGTATATTTGCCTTCATGTCCAAGGTCATGACTTTCCTTCGAACCTCTTCTCTTTGAATTGTGGCACACACACTTGAAAAAGAAGGCAGGTCGGGATTCATGAGGATATGACTTCGAAGATCTTCGAATTCAGGACTCAGGCTTGCTAGGAGTTGGAATATTTTGTCTTCCTCGGCTCTTTTAGTTAGCACAGCAGCGTCGATGGTGTGTGGTCGATACACATTCAGCTCGTTCCACATAGTGGTCAGCTTTCCAAGATGTTGCACAAATGGCTTCCCTTCCTGTTGCAAACCAGCAATGTCCTTCTTTAACTGAGACACTCTAGCCGCATTGTTCTGATTTCCATACATTTCCTTGAGATTTTTCCAAAGAGTCATGGAGGATTCAGCATAGCTAAAAATTTCTGCAATCTTACGATCCATGGAATTGAGTAGCCACGACATGACCAACTGGTCTTTGCATAGCCAAGCATCATACTCCGGTGAGGTAGTCTCAGGCATTGGAATAGCACCATTAACATAACCAAGCTTTGATCGTCCTCCCAGAGCAAGAGAAACTGCTCTCTCCCATGGAAGATAGTTAAACTCATTTAGCAAGACAGAACTAAGACGTTGATTTGGGTTGATATCAATATCTGAGTGTGGTGATGGTGGAGTAGCATGAAAGCCGTCTCCTTCCAAATTTACTAAGCTTTCTTCAGCCATGATTGAAGGACAAGAAGCTCACAAATCTCTCAAGAGAACATCACAGAGACAGGCCGGTTAGGGTCACTGCTCTGATACCATATTGAATTTTGAATGTCTATATTTTGTATTATGTAAAACCAAGTACAAGGAAAGCTCATATAAATGAGCGGAAGAAGGGAAAAGAAAACAGAAGCCGAAAGAAAGGTGAGGACAAGCAGAAAACATGGAAAAGTAAAGGTAAGGAAAACATGGAAAAGTAAAGGTCACCATACACCCATGCTTTCTGTTACTATACACCCAGAAAACATGGAAAAGTAAAGGTCACCATACACCCATGCTTTCTGTCACTATACACCCATCACCATACACCCATGCTTTCTTCCAATATTGGTGCAGGTCCTTCTTCTGCAGACCGTCCCCCTCTCCGATGCCAAATCTGCCGTCGTAATGGTCATTCTGCTATCGATTGTTACAATCGCATGAATACCGCCTATGAAGGCCGTGTTCCCAGTGCTCGCCTCACAGCTTTAGCTGCTCAGACTCCTCGTAGTGCTCCAACACCCGCTGCTACCACAACTTGGCTGCTCGATTCCGGTGCCAATGCCCACATCACCAACGATCCTGGCCAACTTACGAATGCACAAGTGTATACCGGCTCCGATCACGTCAATGGCGTTAATGGTGGTCCAGGTTTGAACATTTCTCACATAGGAACCTCCTACCTACACTCTCCCACTAAATCTTATACTCTCTCTAATACCTTATATTGTCCCACTGCTTCTCAAAATATCCTATCTATAAATCAATTTTCTTATAATATGGTCAATCTGTCTTAGCTTTAGTAAACTGTGACTAACCAGAGTTTTTTTCAAGTTTTACTTTTAATGCTCTTATTTTTATTTATTTGTTCTTTATTGGTTATTAATTTAATTTTAATTTTTTATATATTTTATAATTAACATGGTCAGCCTTCACTGCAAAACTTTGTATAGAAAATTAAATTATGGTGGGAACCAGGAAAGGTATATATAGTCAAAGCATGGACTTCTGAACTTTGCTGTTGGTCCCTCTAAAGCTGATGTTTTGGTAAAATTTGGCAACTGACTTTGTCATACTTATTGAGTTCAGACCTGCCCAGAAGTCCATTAAATGCAGTGTGAAGATGTTTCTGCAGATTTTATTGCAAAAGAGTAAAATAGCATCTGTCTGATCATTGTGCTGTTCCACAAGTTATCAGGTACTCTGCAATATTTCTCAGTTTTTCCTTCATTAATTTCATTTTTGGTTATCAGTTCCAAATTTTGGTTTTCACCAGTTCCAAATTTCATCACTTTAGAGTCTTGAAAAATAAGAATTCTGAGCAGATCCTGCTAGATAGGTTGTTTTTGTGGATAACCCTTTTGTTGAAAGATTTTCTCTCCCCATGGAAGGATTTGAATTCGGCGATGGCTCGAATTTAGTGTATTCTGATGAGAATCTTGCAGATGGGTTCGTAGAGAATCATGAATCCACCAACCCAAATTTCTTTCCATCTAACTTAGATCATCCTAGTGATTTAAGCACTTCTTTGAGCCCGGGTTCGGATGCTGTTACTATCGACACTAATGACTGCAATCAACCTGTGCTCAAGTACATAAGTGAAATTCTTCTGGAGGAAGATTTGGAGGGTAAGCCCTGCATGTTGCAGGAATCTTTGGCCCTCCAAGTTGCTGAAAAATATTTTTATGATGCCCTTAATCCGGAGGACCCTCCTTTACTCAACCAACCCTCTTTTTCTGTGTGCCAAAGCTTTGAGAACTCGGATGTCGGTTGTCATAGCAGTGATGGATATATCGCCAGTTTTCCTAGCAGTAATGGCTCTATTTCTGCTAATAGTGGCTGGATCTGGGATTTTTCACAACCCTCGCATGGAATCAAGTTCCTTCCAAATGAAAGTTGTGAAACCATTGACCTTGAGATGGACCAGTTAGTGCCTCCATGTTCTGATCAGTGGCCTCCAGGTCCTTACACACTGATCGGGAATTTGGCATCGGAGAATGATGGCTACAACTCAATAAATGGACCAAAGGGAAAGAAGAATCATCGAAGGGAGGATGGCTATGATGCAGAAGAAGGAAGAAGAAACAAGCAGTCAGCTGCTGCTTCTGACAATTCTGATCTGCAAGAAATATATGATAAGGTACTACAGAGTGTGAACCATGAACCCGACTCGTGTTTGCATGATGAATCTTCAAAAACTAAGGGAAATAGGACGTTGCAGCATAAGGAGCAGTCAAAAGGATCTAAATCATCACGTGCAAAGAAACAAAACAGCAACCGGAAAGTAGTAGACTTGTGCAAAATGCTAACTGAATGCGCAGAAGCTGTGGCAAGCTATGACCAACAAGCTGCAAATGAACTACTCAAGCAGATAAGGCAGCACTCTTCACCCTATGGTGATTCAACCCAGCGATTAGCTCATTACTTCGCTGATGGCTTGGAGGCGCGGTTGGCTGGTGCCAGAACCCCGTCATATTGCCCTATTATGATGGTGAACTCACCAGCTACCGAAATCTTAAAGGCTTACCAGGTGTATCTTACTGCATGCCCTTTCAAGAAGATGGTGCACTTCTTTGCAAACAGAACAATTATGAAAACAGCAGAGAAGGCGACAAGGCTTCACATTATTGATTTTGGTATTTCTTATGGTTTGCAATGGCCCTGCCTTATCCAGAGTCTCTCAGAGAAAACTGGCGGGCCTCCTAATCTCCGTATCACATTAATTGAGCTTCCCCAACCAGGTTTTCGACCTGCAGAAAGAATTGAAGAGACGGCGCGTCGCTTGACTAAATACTGTGAGAGGTATAATGTCCCATTTGAGTACAACGTCCTTGCTAAGAAATGGGAAACCATCAGACTGGAGGATTTTCGTATTGACAGAAATGAGGTGACCGTGGTTAACTGTATGCACCGGTTGAAGCACATGCCTGATGAAACAGTGATGGCGAACAATCCAAGAGATGCTGTCTTAAATTTGATCAAGAGTCTCAATCCAGACCTTTTCATGCACGGAGTTGTCAATGGAACATACAATGCACCCGCCTTTGTCACACGGTTCAAACAGGCACTGTTCCACTTCTATACCTTCTTTGATATGTATGAGGCCACTGTTCCGCACGAAGATGAACAAAGAATGTTCTTCGAAAGAGCAATATTTGGGAGGGACATAATGAATGTCGTAGCGTGCGAGGGACTGGAGAGAGTTGAAAGGCCTGAGACATACAAGGAGTGGCAGGCTAGGTATGCGAGGATCGGGTTCAAGCAGCTCCCGTTAGACCGGGAGCTCTTGAAGAAAGTGAAGACCATGTCGAAGGTGATGGGGTATCATCGTGATTTCCGAATCGAAGATGATGGCCAGTGGATGCTGCAGGGATGGAAAGGAAGAATCGTCATAGCTCTTACTGCTTTGAAGCCTGCTTAGGAGTTTCACTCTGTGATGCCTAAAATCTGTATTTTCTTGTATCTTCAATATTTCCTGTAACCCTTTTTCAGTCTTGTTTTCGTTCCTAACTATACGCCTCGTTTGGTATCCGAGATTGTACTAGACTGGATAACTCACTAGATTCAATACACACGTTGGATGAAGCAACGGACGTGAACTTCCAAATCTTGTCCAAGTTGAAGGAGATGCTTTACTTTTACCTGATACTAGTAAACATCAGTACGGAGGTTGCTATTGTTGTCTACTTTTTTGGTATTAAATATATTCGAACTTTGGTTCTCTGGTTTGCTGTAAATGTCAACATATTGCAAGAGGTTTGTAGCTAAAATGGATGAGAGAATTTACCCTAATGTGTCGTGTTTTGTTCGGTTCTCTGCTCTCCAAATATCGTTTGTATAAAAGAAAACAAATTAGCATGGTCAATGTTCAGAGTCACAGTCACAGTCAAGAAAATAATAAACACATGGGCTTACAAATTTTATTGATTAGCCCAAGTGCAGTTCTTCACAAGAGATACTCTCATGTAACTAAAGATATCGTGTGCCAAACATTTATCAAATGAGTAGTGTATTTTTTAAACACTTGGCAAACATTTATTGAACAAGTAGTGTACTTTTTAAACACTTGGCAAACATTTAAGTGACGCAACTTAAACAATATCTTGGTTGCAAAAGAGAATATATGCCGCTAGTAATTTAGCGTATTTCCCTACGCTAAGCTAGAGCTATTAGAGTATAGTTTGAAACTGATCTGGGTAATTAGAATTATAGGCTTCTTATTCTTTTTACCTACACAATACGACACTGATATCAAACCTAATTGGCTATATATGTGCATATATATATATATGCATATATCAGCTTTCATTCAATCTTTTTTCCCATTTTGATTAGAAGTTGGCGGCTGGTTTTGTCCCACTTCAAGAGTTAGGATTACATCTATCAGCTTTCATTCAATCTTTTTTTTCTTGCTCAATCTTATTTCTGCTCATAACCTGTTTTCTGATACTCTCTCTCTCTCTCTCTCTCTCTCTCTCTCTCTCTTACCTAATTGGCTGCAGTTCTTTCTTTCCAAAGCTTACTGATTATCAGTTCCAAAATTCCAATATCACAGTTGAGTTTCTTGGAAACGAAGAAAACAAACCAGTTCCTGCTAAATCGGTTGTTTAGGGATACCCTTCTTGAAGGATTTTCTGTTCCCATGGAAAGATTCCCTTTTCGCCATTGTTCTACTCGAAATCTAGTAAATCATGATTCAAGCTCTTCCCAAAATCATGTAAATGGATTCCAAGTAAACCATGAACATAGCAATCCACTTTTCCTTCCACCCATCTCAGACCATCCAAGTGATTCCGTGTTTTCGAGCCCTGGTTCGGATGGAGATACTACTGACATTAGTGATTGCAATCATCCTGTGCTCAAGTACATAAGTGATATTCTTTTGGAAGAAGATTTGGAGGGTAAGCCCTGCATGTTGCAGGACTGCTTGACCCTCCAAGCTGCTGAGAAATCTTTCTATGATGTTCTCAATCCAAAGGGCCCTCCTTCGTCCAGTCAATCCCCTCTTCCGGTGTACCAAAGCTTTGAAAACTCACATGATGATTTCACACAGTGTTGTCATAGTAGTAATGGCCGTGTTGCTGCTAGGACACACTCGGTATTGAGTTCAGAAGCCTCTCATGTCCAATCTTGTCCGGTTGAGTCTTCATCGGATGCATACAACTCAACGTCTAGATTGAAGGGAAAGAAAAATCACCTGAGGGAGGATAGCGATTATACAGAAGAAGGGGGAAAAAACAAACAGTCAGCTGCTTCTAATGATGGCCCTGAGCCACAAGAAATGTTTGATGAGGTTTTGCTCTGTCAGGATGTGAATCACGAGTTTGAGCCTTGTTTTCATGATCAATCTGTCAGAACTGATGGAAGTGGGAAGTTGCAGAGCAACAAGCAACCAAAAGTTTCAAAAACAGCACGCTCAAAGACAAAGAATAAGAACATGGTAGTAGTAGATTTGTGCACAATGCTGACTCAATGCGCACAAGCTGTGGCAAGCCATGACCAGCGAACTGCTAGTGAACTAATCAAGAAGATAGGGCAGCACTCTTCTCCCAATGGTGATGCAACCGAGAGATTAGCATATTACTTTGCTAACGCCCTAGAGGCGCGCTTGGCTGGCTCCAGAACCCCCTCATATTCTCCTCTTTTAAGTACGCAGACACCAGCTACCGAAATCTTAAAAGCTCACCAGGTGTATGTTACTTCATGCCCTTTCAAGAAGATGTTGTACTTCTTCGCCAATAGAACAATTATCAAACTAGCAGAAAATGCTACGAGGCTTCACATAATTGATTTTGGTATTTCTTATGGTTTCCAATGGCCATGCCTTATCCAACACCTCTCTAAGAGACCCGGTGGACCTCCTAACCTTCGTATCACAGCAATTGAGCTCCCCCAACCAGGTTTTCGACCTACTGAAAGGGTTGAAGAGACAATGCGTCGCCTAGAAAAATATGCTGAGAGATTTGATGTCCCAATTGAGTATACTGTGATTGCTCAGAAATGGGAAACTATCCGATTTGAGGATCTTAGAGTTGACAAATATGAGATGATTGTTGTTAACTGTATGCGCCGGTTAAGGCACATACCCGATGAAACAGTCGTGGTGAGCAGTCCAAGAGACACTGTCCTAAACTTGATCAAGAAAATAAATCCAGACCTTTTCATTCACGGAGTCATCAACGGGACATACAATTCACCCTTCTTTGTCACACGGTTCAGAGAGGCGCTCTACCACTTCTCTGCAATGTTTGACATGTTTGAGGCCACTATTCCTCGCGAAGATGAGCAGCGGCTGATGTTTGAAAAGGCAGTATAGCGTGCGAGGGACTAGAACGAGTTGAAAGGCCGGAGACATACAAGCATTGGCAGGTTAGGTATCACCGGGCGGGGTTCAAGCAGGTGCCCCTGGACCAGGAGCTCTTGAAGAAAGTGAAAGCCATGCTGAAGTTGATGCGTTATCATAACGATTTTCGAATAGATGAAGATGGCCACTGGATGCTGCAAGGATGGAAAGGAAGAATCGTCATTGCTCTTTCTGCTTTGAAGCCTGCTTAGGAGTTTCACAGTGTGATGCCTAAAATTTGTACTCTCTTTGAATTATCAATATCTCTTGTAGCTTTTCTTTTTTCAATCTTAATTTTCTCTTATCCATCTCTGTCTATGGAGCTTGATCAAATATCTTCTGCAAGTTTTTAGTTTTGGAATATGATCATGATGATGTCGGATTTACTACGTGTGTATTTGATGTGAAAGTTACATCATAACACTGGCGTACTAGCATACGCTTAGTAAAAAAAAGTATGATAAGAGCTATGACTTATCTTAAGAATTGTAACTTGTCAACAAGCAATACGACGTACTAGAAAATATGTGCTTATAAAAAAGAATGAGTCCGTTCATTCTCCTATGAGATTACATCTACGTTAACAAACTCTTCCATTCCTTTTGGCTTATTTATCACTTAGCAATCTCACATAAATTAATAATTTAGCGACATTAGATTCAGAAACGAGAGAAAACTCTAATGAATTTGGGATTTAACT
Organism: Malus fusca; assembly: GCA_035220775.1. NCBI lineage: Eukaryota > Viridiplantae > Streptophyta > Magnoliopsida > Rosales > Rosaceae > Malus > Malus fusca. The sequence goes on along the minus strand of CM069061.1, from coordinate 6,956,056 downwards.
TATCAATGCAAAAAATTTCATTTTCCAACGCGAGTTAAATATTATCTACACAACTCTTGACGTTAGTACCACAAAAATTAAACACGTGAACAACATTTACTGGGTTACGTGCGATCACAAGCATACTTTGAGCAGAACACATGATTAACCTACTAAACAGACAACAATATACAATAATCACTCATGCACTTAGAAAAGTTGTTATAGTAGCCCACGCATGGACTTAGAAAAGTTGTTTTGGTAGCCCATGTTGGTATGATCGTTATGTTTGCGGTCCTTATTCACCTGCACACACACACAGCGGATGGCGCACAAGGTGGCTGGTGACTTTGTCCAACTTGAAGATGAGATTAAGACTTAAGACCTTCCCAGAAGGTTAAGGTTCACGTATGTATGTATGTACGTACGAACGTATGTATGTATGTATAAAGAAACAAAAAAAATACTATCACTAAACACGCATACACTCACGCATATATATTTGGATATACCTGCAATCATATCTTCTGACCCACTTATGTTTTCATCTTTTTCAGGTGTGAAGTATTCTGCAACACAAATGACCAAGAGGTACTCTGAAAATATCCAATATTTGTAAGTTCAAATCTTGATTCTGTTCTTAACCTGCTTGAATTCCACAACCAAAAATCTGTATGTTTGTGAGTATTTCCGACGTACCCATTTGGCTTGATTTCTTATCTGGTGTGTGAATTGCATAAAATAAGATTGAAATTATATCACTTTCTTGTTTTCCCCAATTTTTGTTGGCCATCCGTTCCAAAATTCCAATATCTCAGTTGGGTTTTCTGGAAAAACCAGAAAACTCTTACCAGTTTCTGCTAAATTGGTTGTTTTTATGTATAACCTTTATGAAAGATTCTCAATTTCCATGAAAAACTTCCAGTTTGGTTCTACTCAGAATCTTGTCAATGGATTCCAAGTGAATCATGAACCCACCAATCCACTTTTCCTTCCAACTACCACAGATCATCCAACCGATTCCGGGCTTTCGAGCTCGGGATCAGATGGAGATTGCTTTGACATTAGTGACAGCCGTCCTGTGCTCAAGTACATAAGTGATATTCTTTTGGAAGAGGACTTGGAGGATAAGCCCTGCATGTTGCAGAACTGTTTGGCCCTCCTTGCTGCTGAGAAATCTTTCCATGATGTTCTTAATGCGAAGGATCCTCCTTCGCCTGACCAACCGCCTCTTCAGGTGTACCATAGCTTTGAGCACTCAGATGATGATTCCTCTCAGAGTTGCCATAGCAGTAATGATTCTAGATCTGCTAGGACAGACTCGGTTTTCGATTCTTCAGAAACCCTGCTGGCTTCAGACTCAATTTCTGGGAATTTTGGAGGAGTTGGGGAAGCAAGAACTCTCATTCCAAATGGGAGATATGGAATCATTGACGTGGAGAGGTACCAATCGGTCCCCCCGGGAGGTAATACACTGAGGAGGAATTTCGCACCCGAGCCAGAGAATGATGGCTACATCTCAGCAAACAGATTGAAGGGAAAGAAGAATCGTCAAAGGGAGGATGGTGATTATGCAGATGAAGGGAGAAGCAGCAAGCAATCAGCTGCTTTAGGTGACGACGCTGAGCCACAAGAAATGTTTGATAAGGTATTACTCTGTCATGTGAATCATACGCATGAATCTTGTATTCGTGACAAACCTTTGGGCAGTGAGGTATGTGAGAAGTTGCAGCCTACCAAGCAGTCAAAAGGGTCTAAAACAACCCGCTCGAAGAAACAGAACAATAACAGGGAAGTTGTGGATCTTACCACCCTGCTAACTCAATGTGCACAGGCCGTGGCAAGCTATGACCAACGAAGTGCGAGTGAACTACTGAAGCAGATAAGGAAGCACTCTTCTCCCTATGGTGATGCAACCGAGAGATTATCTCATTACTTTGCTGATAGCCTTGAGGCGCGCTTGGCAGGAGCCAGAACCCCGTTATATTCGCCTCTTTTGAGTATACAGACACCAGTTGCTGAAATCTTAAAAGCCTACCAGATGTATGTTAAGTATTGCCCTTTCAAGCACATGTTACACTTCTTTTCCAACAGGACAATTATTAAACTAGCTGAAAAGGCAACAAGGCTTCACGTTGTTGATTTTGGTATTTCGTATGGTTTCCAATGGCCCTGCTTTATCCAACGCCTCTCAGAGAGAAATGGTGGACCTCCTCATATTCGTTTGACAGCAATTGAGCTTCCCCAACCAGGTTTTCTACCTACAGAAAGGGTTGAAGAGACGGGGCGTCGCTTGAAAAAATATGCTGCAAGATTTAATGTCCAGTTTGAGTACAAGGTCATTGCACAGAAATGGGAGACTATCCAACTTGAGGATCTTAAAATTGACAGAAATGAGCTAACTGTGGTGAACTGCATGCACCGGTTAAAGCACATACCTGATGAAACCGTGGTGGTAAGCAGTCCTAGGGACGTTGTCCTAAAGTTGATCAGAAAAATTAATCCAGACCTATTTATTCACGGAGTCATCAACGGGACATACAATTCACCCTTCTTTGTCACACGGTTCAAAGAGGCGCTCTACCACTTCTCTGCAATGTTTGACATGTTTGAGGCCACTATTCCTCGCGAAGATGAGCAGCGGCTGATGTTTGAAAAGGCAGTATATGGTAAAGACATAATGAATGTCGTCGCATGTGAAGGACTGGAACGAGTTGAAAGGCCTGAGACATACAAGCAGTGGCAGGTTAGGTATCATCGAGCTGGGTTCAAGCAGTTGCCTTTAGACCAGGAACTCTTGAAGAGAGTGAAGATTATGCTGAAGGCAATGGATTATCATGATGATTTTCGAATAGATGAAGATGGCGAGTGGATGCTTCAGGGATGGAAAGGCAGAATCATCTTCGGTCTTGCGTTCTGGAAACCTGCTTAGGTGCTGGATCTCATGTTATCTAGGCTAGAGTTTTTTTGAGTCCTGGATAACTATTACAATATGCAATCTTTTTGTTCTCTAGTTTTCAAGTTGTTTGTACTATACTGTTCTAAAAATTCTCGTTTAGTGTCATTTAGGCCCTACCTAGGCGTTTGGCGACTAGCCACCGTTTCAATTAATCTCTAGACGTTTAAAAATTAAGGAATGGCGCCTAGGCGTCCATCTAGATCCACCTAGGCGCCCATCTAGGTCACAACTGTCACATAGACAAAAAATAATTAACTATCATTTTGCATTTTATTTTTTCAATAAATTGTTAGAAAGTTGTTGAATAATTGGATGAACACTCGTTCTCCATGTTTTCAGCATATTATAATACTTTATAATCTGTCTGTCATTCTACTTTGGATAACTAAATTTAATTCAAATTAAAAAAAAAAAAAAAAAAAAAACCGTCTAGGCTCCCCACTAGGCGCTAGGGCCTTGCCCGGTGCCAAACTAGAGTATAGCATCTTTTAGAATCTCATGCAATATATGTAGTCATGGTTTATGATTAACAGCTCTCTGATCAAAATGCAGCTCAACTAAAAGAATATAGTCCGGAAAGCCCTCTAAGCGCGGTTACTTGGCTGCGGCAGCCTCATTGCAGATTATGCGCGCGATTTAACTTCTAACTCATTAGTTACATAGGAAGCAGGGATTAAACTTGATGAAAATTTTTAATATGGCTCAACAGATTTAAGAACTTGAACTAACGAATCAAAGCGTGAAGTTATGAACTCGAAACTTAAAATTATGCAGTCAATTTACTTCAAACACACATTCGACTTGTAAACTTCAAGAAGCTAGCCGAAGAGGACTGTCACGATAAACTCATTTAACCGCTGTGATTCCTTAGTTACTCGCTGACTCTCTCGCTTTTTTACTCGGGAATCCGAAGGCCAAAATACAGAGTTTACCAGGCCATTTTAACTGCTATGCATCATTGACGGTAAACCTAATGCACAATGCATGCAATTCAAGTGTATGTGAGAGAGAGAGAGAGAGAGAGAGAGAGAGAGAGAGAAAGAGAGAGAGAGAGAGAGAGAGAATTTGGACTAAACGCTTGAGGAACAAGTACCAGGCCATTTTGGACTGCTATGCATCATTGACAGCAAACCTAATATACAATGCATGCCCTTCAAGTGTATACAATGCATGCAATTCAAGTGAGAGAGAGAGAGAGAGAGAGAGAGAATTTGGACTAAACAACGCTTGAGGAACAAGGAGTGGACTCAGTCGAGCTTCAAGATTCTTATCTGGTGTTGCTGCTGCTATTTTGTTCCTTCTATTGTTGCCTTATTGGGCAAACAAAGAGACAAGAGACAAAAATAGCAATGACGGGCAGCCTATAAATATTCAAATGCCACAAAAGAAATCTCCATGCATTGAGTCAAACCAAATAGGCAAAAAAAAAAAAAAAAAAAAATCAAGGCTTTTCTTTGAAAAATTCAAGAGACTGTTCTGGTTGAAAAAAAAAAACCCACCACATTGTGTTTTGTTAGAGATCCACATCACATCAAATTGGATGAATCTGACCCCACCACCAAAAAAAAGAAAAAGAAAAATCAAGGCTTCAAGAGACTGTTCTGGTTGAAAAAAATGGACAAGGATCGTCTGCCCTCCACTTTCGTTCTATGTGCCCTCCTGTTTGTGTGGTCAAGGTTAAGTCACGTCAACATTTTATATTAATATTTATTTTTATCTTATTATATCTATTAAAAAATAATATAAAATGTTAACGTGGCTTAACAGTGACCACACAAAACAGGAGGGCACGGAAGGGCACCGAAAGTGAAGAGCAGACAATCCTTGTCCGAAAAAAATACCCCACCACATCTTCTGTGTATCGGTAGATATCCACATCAAATTGGATGAATCTGACCCTGTTTATTAAAATGCAAGGACAAATTGGAATCCCCTTTAATATTACTTTTCTCTCATGTTATGAATCAAGGGTTTGAATAGATTGGCGTCCTTGTTGCTGTAGTTAAAGGTAGCCGCCCCACTGCACCATATCATGGATAATGCACCAAAGCTTAGAAAAGTTTGGTACTATCCACACATCTTTTTTTATCTTTCACATACATTTTTTAATTTTCAGTCGTCTGATCGAATGAATTAAAGAAGATCAAAAAATAAAAATTAATAGATGGATTGTGAAAGGTAAAAACGAGTGTATGAATAGCACCACCCTAGAAAAAACCATATTTGGTTTAGTAAAGCACATAGTTTACGCATGATTATATGGTACTAGAAACTGTCTTGCTAGACTATTTGGCATCAGAAAATACTTATGTTACTAGATTGTGAATTTGATATACGAATTAGGTTGATTTTTGTCTGAATATGTCATTTACATTCATAATACGATAACATAAGCATTTATCCACTACAAATCTAAAAAGAGAGCTTTACCTTATATATTGGTTCTCCAAGTTGTGTCATGTGTCTCATGGCCTCGTGGCTGGTGCAAAAAAAAAAAAAAGCTCATACAATGTCCGTCTCTTCAGTCTCTTCCCCAAATCTTAGGGCATGTTTGGAACAACATTTGACCAAATGCAGTTGCTTATATCACATTTGACATAAATACACAACAAGACACCGTATTTAAACTCACAATACGATTTCACCAAAAAAAAAAAAATTCACATTACAACAATATAAACATTAATATGAGAGTGTAAGTTTAACAAGAGAATATTACCTTAATAATGATACTCCAAATTGTGTTATGTACTGTGTCCATTGTCTCATGATGTAGCATTAAAGTATTTACCCCTATACTCAAAGCGTGTTTGGAAATACTTTTGTTAAAAAACGATTGTTTATACCACGTTTGATATAAATAGACAAACAAACTTTATTCATGTTAAATCACCGTTTCTCCCAATAGAAATAAAATATAAAATAAAAAAAAACAGAAGAAAACAAAACAAAATCAATTCTTCTCGTGCAATAATCTTTGGTCCCCCACTTTTCCACTTCACACATTTGCATCCCGATGTATCTGGTTGTCCAGCCCAAACAACTAGTCCAAAATTGTTTTAAAATACAAACGATATTCTACATTAAATTTATCATATGAAAAAAATAAAAAAAAAATTAAACCCATAACGCAGTAAGTTGAAGAAGAATTAACCACCACGACAATCCACCACTTACATTACTAGTCCAAGAAACTTCTTTTTAATCAATCATCATACACAACATTATCGGTCCATTTAGTACTAATCAATGAGAGGTTTCTCCAATCAAGTGTAACCTTTTGACTCTGGTGATGGCAATCAAAACTTAATATAATAAAGTAGTGAGAGCAAAAGCTAAAAGGAAATGGAATAATATTCCACTCTTAATATAAAAACAAGCAAATCAATTTTGTTTACTAAACTAATCCAATAATTGTAGGATTATCACTCATTAGTAACCGCTAATCCCACATAGGGGTAGATTTGGCAACAAATAAGTCAAGCTGAGTTCTGAGTCAGGTTCACATAATCTGATCATGAAATGGTACTATATTCATATTTAATAAGGACAAGGATTGTCTACCCTCCCTTTTTTTATGCCCTTCCATACCCTCATGTTTGTGTGGTCACGGTTAAGCTACTTCAACATTTTATATTACTATTCATTTTTGTCTTATTATCTTTATAAAAAATTAATATAAAATGTTAACGTGACTTAACCGTGATCACACAAAACAGGAGAGCATGGAAGGACATGGAAAATGAAAGGGCAGACAATCATTGTCCATTTAATAAAGAATTATTCAACCGTGTAAAGAAAGTATGATGCTTTTACGTTTTGATAGGGACATACACCAGAACCGGTTATAAATTTTTAATCAAATATAGAACTGTAGCACATAAAATAAAAAATGAACAGCACTAACAATGATCGAAGCACAAACAATAAATGATACTAATTCGTGATTTAGGTACAGGTTATTACATGTTTAGTGACCTTCCAAGTTCTAATTTCTATTAAATGTTTGTAATTAAGTTAAAAAGTGCTTCTATTGGGAGTACAGACTCGTTTGAATGTGCTTTTAAAGTGACTGAAAGCGCTTTTAGATAAAATATTTTTGGGTTTCAAAAGTACTTAAAGTGTTTTCTGCAAGAAGCACCAGTTATGTGCTTCTTCCCGGAAACACTTTAAGTGATTTTCTAGAATTTACTTGTATCTTTACTAATGATTGGTTCTAAAAACATTTTTACCAAAAACGTTTTCAGTCATTTCAAAAGCACATCCAAACGAGCTTCATCTTTAAGAAAAATGCAAGTGCTTTCTAAAGGAATGACACAATATGTGTTTTTTTTTTCCAGAAAACACTTCAAATGTATTTTTAAATCCAACACAATTTTTTTCCGCCAAACACTAATAAAAACACTTTGGTAATCCAAAAAACGCTTTTAGTTACTTTAAAATAACTTCCATGCAGGCCCGCTAATTTCCCTACAACAAAATCGATCCATTTTGATGACATATATTAATCAATTTCCCATTTCCAGGAAGGTGTGATCAGATAGACTTTTGGTAGCAGACCAAGATTCTTTGTTCATAAGATTTATCATCATTCCTCTTTTATTAGTTTTAGGATTTTTGAGAACTTCATCCAACATGATTGGTTGAAGCCCTGAAATATTCTAAGTTGGCTGCTATTGTAATAGAAGTGCAGGCTTAATTTGATCTTGTACCAATTTTGAAGTCGCATTGCCTAATATTTACAAGTGCTAAAGTCTTTTTGTTTTAAGTTTTAAATATTAATTTATAAATTTTCTTTGTGTTTTAGCTTCTTCTATTGTTTTATGAAGTTTATGTTGAAGTTTCTAATATATCCCTTGATTTAACGGAAAGAAAGACGATGTTAGTGAACATGGCCAATTGTGCAATACATTGTTAAATTCAAAGACTAAATAAACTAGGGAACTTTAACGAAAAGCTCCCGGTACTGTTCACTTTAACGAAAAACCACATTTTTACACTAAAAAGTCAATCCTGGTACTATTCACTTTACCCTTTATTTTGTCCTTATCATTAAAACTCAAAATTTTCAAGCCCTTTTCATTAGTTTTCCTAATAAACTAATATGAGAGTTCAGTAAACTATTGCTACAGATAAGCCTACAAAGTATATATAAAACTAGAAGTGTTCATACACTTCTTACTCTCTTCATCCGCTCAGATTTCTCATTTGCTTCTGAATCCCGTTAGATTATGGATACCTTTGAGGATGAACTTCCCAGTCCCATGAACAAATCCGTAATCGAGCAAGTCGACGTCCCGGCTGACTCGAATGCGAATCCTGTTCATGAGTTTGAAGCCAACCATGATTTCACTGATCACAATTTCTTCCCTGTCAATTCAGACCCTTCAGATAATTTATCCTCGTTGCCGGGGGTGAGCACGGAGATGAATTTTCCGGAAAGCAGTGAAGCATCCAATGCAATTCTCAAGTACATAAGTGAGATGCTTATGGAGGAGGAGGAATACTTGGTGAACAAGCCCTGCATGCTGCAGGAAGGTTTGGCACTCCAAGCTGCCGAAAAGTCATTGCATGATGTGCTTGTTCAGGAGCAAAATCCCTCTTCAAGTGATCCACTTCTTAGTTCCATACATCGAAATGTTGAGGCCCCGAACGAGGGCAGTAATCACAGCAGTACTGGCTCTATAGCTGCTGGAAACCGGGTTGGCTCGGATTGGGGTTCTGTTCAAGATGTTTTCGAGTCCTCTCGTGCCCAAATTCCAAACCCTTTGGTTTTGAGCGGCGAGGGTGAAATCACGCATCTAAAACACAATTCATCGTCTGTTGTGGAGCAGAGGGAGCTGCAGGGAAAGGATGTGAGTTTCAATTCGGACAAGGATGGCAGCGACTCGTCAAATGGATCATGGAGTAAGAAGAGTCGTCAGAGGGAGGACGAGGATTCTCTAGATGACTGGAGGAGAAACAAGGATCCAGCGGTTTATGCTGACGAATTTGAGCTACCGCAGCTGTTTGATGAGGTACTGCTCTGTCAGGGTGAGAACTCATGTTCTCCCAAGGAAAGCGAGAAGTTGCAGCTCAACCGGAAGTCAAAAGGATCGAAGGGCAAGAAAACACGCAAGAAAAAGCTGGATGACAATGCGGGGATGGTTGATCTATGGACGCTGCTGACTCAATGCGCACAAGCTGTTGCAAGCTATGACAAAAGGAATGCAAATGAACAACTCAAGCAGATAAGGCTGAACTCTTCTCCCTACGGCGATGGCACGCAGAGATTAGCTCATTACGTGGCAAATGGCCTCGAGCTGCGCTTGGGTGCTGATGTTCCCTCGTACGCTTCCCTTCCCAGCAGTGAGATGTCAGCTGCTGATATCTTAAAAGCTTACCAGACTTACATCACGGCATGCCCTTTCCACAGGATGTCGAATATCTATGCTAACCAAACGATTCTGAAACAAGCAGAGAAGGCGACAAGGCTTCACATCATTGATTTCGGTGTCCTCTATGGCTACCAATGGCCTTCCCTCATCCAAGACCTCTCCAAGAGACACGGCGGACCTCCCATGCTTCGCATAACCGGAGTAGAGTTTCCCCAGCCAGGTTTCCGGCCTTCAGAAAGGGTTGAACAGACAGGGCGGCGGCTAGCGAATTACTGCAAGAGGTTTAACGTCCCCTTCGAGTACAACGTCATAGCAACGAATTGGGAAACAATTCGGTATGAGGATATCAAAATCGACAAAGATGAGCTAACTGTAGTCAACTGCTTGTACCGGCTAAAAAACCTACGGGATGATATAGTGACAGACTGTCCTAGGGATACAGTTTTGAAGCTGATCCGAAGAATTAGCCCGGATTTGTTCATCCATGGGATTGTCAATGGATCCTACAATGCACCCTTCTTTGACATACGCTTCCGAGAAGCACTCTTCCATTTTTCTTCCCTGTTCAACATGTTCGAGGAGACTGTGCCACGAGAAGATCCACAGAGGTTGCTCTACGAGCAAGAAGTATTTGGCAGAGATGTTATCAATGTGATAGCATGTGAGGGTCCAAGAAGGGTCGAAAGGCCGGAGACATACAAGCAGTGGCAGATTAGAAACAAGAGAGCCGGGTTCAGGCAGGTACCATCAGACCAGGAGATCTTGAAGGAAGTCAGGAGTATGGTGAAGAGAGATTACCATAAGGATTTCTCCGTCGACGAAGATGGAATGTGGGTGTTGCAGGGATGGAAAGGCAGGATATTCCATGCTATTTCGTACTGGAAACCTGTTTGAGAGTTACAAAAGGCACCAAGGCAATGCCCGAAAAGTGTTTGCTAGCAGTCTGGCTCAATTCTGCTGGTTTTCGGACTTCGGGGGAGCAATTTTTCGGGACTTAGATTAGCTAGTACCGCTTAGAACTTGTGAGCATGATTTGTTGTTGTGTACTCTCTTACAATCCGATTTGGGTGTACTAAGAGTTCAGTTTAATGAAAGTTTATCGTTATGTTTTGAAGACCGGTCGATGAATGCATCGGAGAACCCTGAAAGCCGATATCAAGGCCGTCGACCATAAGTATTCTCCTGGGTGCTAAACCTGCTGATAAACCTAGGAGCCATAGTATCTTCACCACAATTATCAAGATTCCAAAGTAATTCTCTCGTAACTCCGGTAACCTAATCGTTGAACCACAAACAAGAACTAACAAAAACGCAATGTTATAACCCAGTTCACCAGAAAATCTAACAAATTTGTGTGCGGAAAAGAGAGAAACCAGTTCACCAGAAAATCTAACAAATTTGAATGGCTGTTATGAGAAGCGAGCATTAAATATTTGACAAGAAGATTACACATTTAAATGATAGGGCTTGAAAGCAATTAAAAAGTAAAAGTACACGCAACTATAAGTGAATCACCTAGTTATGCTTAGCCTCTTTTGTTTTGACTCTTTGATGGTCTGAGAACATTCCAGTTCAGGTTTTCACCCTTTGGTTTCCTGTAGGAGCCCTTGCTTGTATTTGGTGACGACTGCTGACCAACTTGATTAAGTTTGGGCGACTTGTTCGGATGTTGTTTCCCAGAAACTACTTCGGACTGTTTTCTTTTATGGTCTCCATTAGGCTCACCGTTCGACTTGTCAGTATTTGAGCACTCTGCTTCATCCATCGAGGATCCATTTTCTCTGTTGAAATGCAAATAGGAGAAAAAAGATAGGAGAGCAGAAGCAAAATTTCGGAACCAATTTTTGCCAACATATATTTCTTAGTCATCCAACAGAATTTTCATTTAAAGAGACAAAAGAACAAAAATTAAGTATTGAAATGTTAAATCACCCACCTAAATGACTCTTTTTCACTTTGGATGCTAGAAGATGTGGCAGCAGCAGCAGGCTGACCAGGGTTTTCCGATACTTGATTCAGTTTCTATCATGGAAACACTTTTATGTGAGGTGAGATAAAGCCAATCAAGAAGTACACAAGATGTCAATAGCCATTAGAAATCTTAAGGTCCATGAACCTTATACTCACATCAATCGCTGGATTGAAACTGTGAAACGACATCCGCCCTCTAACTGCTTCAGGTTGAGGGTCACCTTCCACTATGACCACGCTGCCCAGCCGTCCACATAAAGCAAGTAAAATTTGAACAAAATGAGGTGGAGCAATGTAACTAATGAATAACTACGGCAGGCAGTCGCAATCATCTCTGGTTCAATGCACGGAGTTATCCTAATTGAGGCCTTAGGGCATCCACGTTGAGACATTAATGCCTTTGCATACTAAGGGATCCCAAAAAGGGTTAAAACCTTATGAATGCCAATTAAGTAAAACTCTCTCTTGGAAGTTATAGCTTATAGTTAGGTTCTTCAAACTGGTTCTCCTAGGAATCATCATTCACAACCTATAGCCAATTTTTCGATACCAATAAATCCAGAATTTCTTAAATTCCTCAGATACTCCACCTACTTTAGGTCACAAAAAAATATTTCCCTTCGAAAACTATCATGCAACAAACGTTTACGAAGCGACGATCCACACTAAACCTTCAAATATATTCTTTTCAGCAACTTAATCCAAAAGGCGAAACAGTTCAAATACTTTAGATAAAAATTAGAACAAGAAATAAAGAGATGGAAAATCTACCACTTTCTTATTTGGCGGGAAGGGAAAGCAAAATCCACAGCTGGTTTGACATCTTCTTCTTTCTTCACCTCTCTCTGAGTTGCTCTTTGCATAAACTACAGTAATTAAGAAAAATTAACCCCATTACGTTAAATTAATCTGAAAATCTAATTACAGGTGCACCAGAAAATTATAGAACTCAAAATTAAAAAACCCCAAGAAGAATTTAAGCAAAACCCAGATCAGATTCTAAGTGGGTTTATCAAAAATAATAATTTAATCAGAAATTAACACTGAAAATTAATCGAAAACCCCAAAAAAATTGAAATTTCTTCGTTTCTTTTGACCTTTAAGTTCCTGAGAGTGCTGGAAAGCTCTCGCTTCGCCATATTAGCTTTCTGGGTTTTCACTCTGGAATCCAATTGAGAATTGAAGTCGTTAACTTTAAGTGGAATTTCTCTGTGGAGGCTCCGCCGTGAATGAAAAAGCTTTCCTTTATTTGTTCTGCAACTGCGGGAGGAGAAGACGATGAGGAAGGACGAAAGGTTTCTTTTGGGGACGAATGGGGATTACCGAACGAAAAGACAAATTTGACCCTCTCTAGTGATGGGCTTCTTTTGGGCCAGGGTTTGGGCCAACTAGGTCACCAAGTCCACGTTAATTCCAAATTTGCACCTAGGTTTTTGAGGTTGTTAATCCTTTGATCTCTAATTTTTTTTGTCTCCAGTTGGTTCCTTAACTTTTGAACTTCTATTTAATAGGATAAACTAGCGAAAGTGTCCCCGCGCAATGCTGCGGGTTTTAAAACCATATAAAACATATAGAAAGTTATAAATGTATATACGATAGGCAATACTATTTACATACATTTGAAAATCTTACAACCCTATTTACAAAAAGGAACAAAATAAGAAATAATTTTGGCAATACCATTTATATATGGTGACTTCTTCTTATGCAAAATTTGTGCACTATCAATATGTTACCCCATTCTTCAACACTATCAATCTGTTACCCCATTCTTCAACACTATCAATCTGTTTTTGCCTGGCTTACCCTCTCAATAACAAATCTCTCCCACTGAACACAAACACACACAGCCAACTACAGCTTCATTAAAATGGTTATACAACGTTTGAATTGATGGTACACAATTATGTGATTAGATGGGTCAAGCAAAACCGTATGATTTTCATGCTTATCTAGGTTCAAGTGTATCCCTAATCTATACATTACCTATGAAATCCTTGTAATTCACAGTGAACATGTTATGCTCAGGATCAGTGGTGTTGGAGAATCATCCCACTGCACATACACAACCCCACGAAAATCGAAAAATACTTAGAATGAAGGCATGAAAATTTTAGATTTATTTCTAGCTTTTGAATTAAATAAAATCAAGCAAAAATCAAGCAACAAAATAAGCAAAAACGTGCATAAGTGTGGAAATCATTTTCCTTTGAGTAAAATGAAGAAATTACATGAATTGGGCCTGGGAATTCCGTTCGAAAATGTCAAAATCATGCAGAATTAAGGGCCTTCTTGATTGGGATGAGCAGAGTGGACGAAATAGGCACATTGGGATGTATTTGTAGATCAAGACCTGGTGTTCTAGCTCTATCCATTGAGATGGAGTGAAAGGTCCTCTGCCTCCTGCTATACTCCATTGCATGGCAGCAACTCCATTACTCAACTCCCACTATTATGCCCTGAAACACAACCAGAAATCAGAAAACCGAAATATATATATATATATATTTGAAGTTGAAATTTTTTTTAAAGAAAAATAAGCAATTCAGAGCCTTTGAAATTGGCCAAAAAACGGGATAACTGAGCTTCTACACCTATAGTGAATATATTATGTGAACGTGGTTCTTGCTCTCATTCTATCAACATCACGATTATGAAACCTTCGACATGATCAAGAAAAATTTTCTAAAACCCAATTACATTAAATCACAAATTCAAAACATTATTTTAACATGCAATTATCGAACCATAAATACATAACTGTAAATAATTCTTCACAGTTTTAGAGGAGGAGGAGAGAGGAGGAGATGTGCGACCACCATGAAGCTCCAGAAGGTTTTCTAGTCGACCAGGAAGGAAGAAATCACGGATCATATGACTTTTTGTTCAATTTTCATAGGCTATACAAATTGTTCGAACAGATAATTCGAGTCTTTTAACAAATATTTAACAGATAGAACTCAAAAATTTTAAGAACAAAAACAAAAGGTTCGAAATTTACTCAAACCCAACAATAACAGAAGAAATTAAATTAATTAGAGCAAAGTCGGTACAAATTCCAAAAACCAAAATTATACGCAAAATATCAGAATTTATAACACAAAGAACTCACCGAAATCGAATCGTATGGAGAGAATGAACCATCAGGACATGAGGAATGAGGCAAGGCAGGGGCTACTATGAGTGAGTTTTGGGTTGTGGATTTCAGATTTCTCATTCGGGGAAAGGATGAGGATTCTAGGTTGGGGAAAGTAAGGAGCAGGGAGAAAGAGGAGGATGCCCAAAAAAGCAAAACGATTTCTAGGGTTTGATGGAGTCTGCAGCTAGTTAGACTTGCTAGATTGTTTTATCACTGTGTTGTCGAAGAGAAAGAACGACACCTAAGAACTCAGCAGAAAGAATAGCAACCTTGTAATAACACAAACTAAGCAAGGGTAAAATTTGAACGACACTGTGCTTATGAACAGTGTTTCAGTTGATTTTCAGTTTTAGTATATATTGAAATTTGCAAGAGAATTTTAGTTCATGTTGATGCAGGACAAGATAGAGATCGATTAAAAGGTGAGCAAACTGAAGGAATTTGTATGAGCTTAGTCAAAGAATCATTAGTTCCGTATTCATTCATCACCCATATTGTAAGTATATTATCGCTTTCCCGAGTGGCATCGAAAAAGGATATAAAGAGATAGTTTCTAGTACTACCCTCATGTTTCGTGGTTTTCAACATTTAGTACATCAAATTTTTTTCGTCCTAAAGTCATATCTAAAGTGTAAATTTTGGAACAGTCTCATACATCCATTAGTCAAACTGTTAATTCTTCTGTTAACTGATGACGTGGCGTCCACGTGGACAATAACTGGGCGCCACGTGTCATTAAAAAAAAAACTATTAAAATAATTAATTAAATAAAAGTAAAAAAAAAAAATCCCCAGATCCCCTTTGTCTTCCCCACCCCGACTCCCCTCTCCCCATCCATTCTTTACTCTGCAACCCCTACCCTCGCAACCTCTCCCTTCCTCATCCCCCGCACTGTCTCCTTGATGTTCCTAATTCGTCACCATGACCTCACCTCCAACAATCAAATCTCCATCACCGACACTCATCCCGACCAGCCTTCGTCTTCCAATGAAGACCCCCAGATCTCCGCCGTTATTTTTCCTTTCGATGAAGTCGCTCCGCCCCGTGCTCGGCCCAACTCTACCAGAACAGCAACCCGAACCCTCCTCCGTAAAAAAACGCCGCACCAGATGGAGACCTTCGAGCGGTGACGATTCTAACGACGGAGCGAGGAAGACGGCGGGTTTTTTGGCGGCGATTGTCTGTTTTTCAACGGAGGATGGGGAGGCAGTGGAGGTGGCGGCGGGGTTGGAATTTCGATGGGTTTGGAGGGAATAGTTGGGATGAGTCCTCATCGTCTTCATCGTCCGATCCGGCGTTCGCATTCAAGAGGGTGATTCGAATATTGGCGGATGGGTTGGGAGACGCCGACATGGAGAAGGTGCCCATGATATTGACTTCGGTCTGCTGATTCAGTATCGGTTTGTTCTCAATGGAGGTAGGGGTTGCAGAGTAAAGAAGGGATGGGGGGAGGGGAGTCAGGGTGGGGAAGACAAAGGGGATCCGGGGATTTTTTTATTTTTTTTTACTTTTATTTAATTAATTTTTTTAATAGTTTTTTTTAATTTTTTTTAATGACACGTGGCTCCCAGTAATTGTCCACGTGGGTGTCACGTCATCAGTTAACGGAAGAGTTAACAGTTTGACTAACAGATGTATGAGATTGTCCCAAAATTTACACTTTAGGTATGACTCTGGGACGAAAAAAACTTGATGTACTAAATGTTGGAAACTACGAAATATGAGGGTAGTAAACAGAGTTTAACCCTAGTTTCTAATAGTTCCACTTCCTATCTGGTCACATGAATTTGCTTTTGAAAGCTTTGGATACCATCTCCTGAAATTTCTCGGCCACTAAACTAAAACAGAAGATTTTTTTTAACACAAGCTATTCTACATTAAAGATGAGATAAAATTTCTGAATCCGAGACATGAGTTGAAAAAAAAAATACCCTAACTTTTAGAGCATTCCATCCTTAAAAAGCAAAAAAATTAAAAATAAAAGATACTCGTCATATTCCACGAGCCACAACTCAAAGAGTAATACTAGGTAGATCAACTTTTAAACTTTATTTACAACCATGTGTTGTGTCATAAATAAAAAATAAGCACGTTAATTTAATTATTAATAATTACATTATATAATTTACAAAAATATAATTCAAATAAACGAGTCGTTTAAGTTTTGAGCTTTGATTCCAAATAAAAGACTCTCTGAAGTCTAAACCTATAAAAAGTCGGAACGTACCCATCTCACAAAAATCACTCTCTGCTCTGACCCAGCTAGCAAGAAAGAAACCCAGCACTTCCAATCCATCATCCATTACAATCGCAAAGGTGCCAATCAAAATTCACACTTTCTGTTTTAACACCATTAACAATTCAGCAACTTTTGGTTCTAATTTCTTCTGGGTATTCGGTTTTCAATCGTTTTGCTTGAAATCAAATAGTGGGTTTCTTATTCTTCTTCTTATCTTTGTTCCCTTTTTCTGTGAACAGAAATGGGTATCTTTGTTTATAACTCTATATCTGAAATCTGTATGTTTTGATGGGTATTCTGAAATTTTTTTATTCGAATTGAGAATCGGGTTCTTTTCTCACTGTTTTTGCTTATTTGGCAGGATATCAGTAATATTTTGGCCAGTGGCAGCTTGTTGGACCCAGTGAATATGGTAAGTTGAATGACCCATTGTTCTGTTCCTTTTAGTTTGTGCTTTCTAAATTTGGAATATGAGAATAAAGTTGTTGACTTGACTGTGTTGGTAGTTTAGTTTCTATTTCTGTTGATTATAGCAACCTTGAATAGTGATGTTGATGCATGTTTGTAGAAAGAAGGAGGTTTTAGATTTGACCAAAAATAGGAGTTTTTAGATTTGAACGGTTCCGGGTCTCAGTTGATGAGCTTAGATGCTTCTGTTTCACATTTTATCCATGATCTAAATGTTTGGAGTTACTTTGACTGAAGAATTTTGTTAAATGATCTGATTATTTTTATGTAACAGGCTTATGAAGACTTTCGCACTTCAGCGTTTGAGCAAAGTTACCGTTGTTACCCTGTCTCGTTTATTGAGAAGGTTTGAATTCTGAAACCCGAAGGTTAAATTTCACTAATGAAGTGTGCTCCATAAGTGAGGGCAACACTCTGAAATCTATCATTGGGACCTATGCTGGAGTGGGAATACATCTTCCAGTATTTGAGTTTTGTGATTAGTCAGAGTGATGTATTAGTCATAATTGAATTTATTCGTTCAGCTTCCAAACTGGTTGTACTGATTCCCTTTTAATCTCGGTCTTTGCAGCCATATCTGGAGAAGGGTGATAAAAGTATGTTTATCTGCTTGACTAGTTCGTTTATACTATCCGTGCGATCCTTTCTTTTCGATTGAACATGGTAGTACTGAATGCTTGTCTAATATACTTTTTTTATATTTGTCCCTCCAGTTATAATGCCTCCCTCAGCTCTTGACCGCCTCGGTAATCGATCATTCTGTCTCTTATTTGTCCTGCTGTTGCGAATTGAATTTCAATTTATCTAACCCAGTCTTGATATATGATGATGTCAACTAAATGAGAACTTGTCTTTTCCAGCATCTTTGCAGATCGACTACCCTATGTTGTTTGAACTTAACAATCCTACTGTTGGACGAGTTACTCATTGTGGGGTTTTGGAATTTGTTGCTGATGAGGGTCTAATATATTTACCATACTGGGTACGCATCTTTCCCTCGCAAGTTGTAGTAGCAACATTCCAGATACGGTCGTGCTTCTAACTCATTTATATTTTTTTGTTCCTTTGTAGATGATGCAGAACATGCTCCTTCAAGAGGGAGACATATGTCAAGTAAAAAACAAAAGCCTAGTAAAGGGAACATATGTGAAGTTGCAGCCTCACACTACGGACTTCCTTGATATCTCAAACCCCAAAGCCATGTTAGTTAATCACTGATATATTTCCATTTGGGTAGTTGGATTGCAGTTTGAGATGACTGTAAAATTATTTTTAATCCTAACTTCTCTTGCTTTCGCAGTTTGGAAACTACATTGAGGAGCTACTCTTGCTTAACCACTGGTGATACTATCATGGTTCCTTATAACAATAAGCAGTATTACATTAACATAGTTGAAACAAAACCCTCCCCTGCAATCAGTATAATTGAGACGGACTGTGAGGTTGATTTCGCCCCTCCTCTTGATTATGTGGAACCTGTAAAACCTGCACCACCTACTTTGTCTAAGAAGAGACCACAAGAAGGTGCTTATGATTTTTTTTTTTTTTTTATATAAATAATTTGATAAATGGATTGAAGTTCTAATCATTGGCCTTGAATGCATATTAGTCTTCTGCTTACAAGACTGTAGAATTCCTTTCTATCAACTGACGTGGATTTTCTGTTTTTAATGGGTATCTTTCAGCTGAAGAGGTACAACCTGAAAAGATACCAAAATTCAATCCCTTCACTGGTTCAGCAAGACGACTGGATGGAAAACCGATGACAGAATCAGTTGCACCAGTTTCCGCTCCCATACTGAAGCAGCACCAACAGGAGAGTGAAAATGGAACCAAGGATTCTAAGTCATCAACTTGTGCCGCTCGTAAATCTGGAAAGCTTGTGTTCGGTTCAAATGGCGACCAACCCACGAAAGAAACCCCAAAAGTACGTCCCTCATTGTTTGTGATTTAAACGAAATAAGTATGACACCATGCTTATCTGTTCTATCTGTACTTGTAATCCCAGGTTGCCCCAAAGAACGGCAAGCCAGAGCCATCTAAGAAGGCAGAAGATACACCTCAGAAGGCAGAAGAGCCGAAGTTCCAAGCATTCACGGGGAAGAAGTATTCGCTGAAAGGGTGAACTTAAGGGCGTATCTTCATCGAAAACAAGGAAAGAAAAGAAGGCATTTCTTCTATCAATTCTTTTTTGAGAGATGAAACATTCAAGTTGTTTTGGCAATGGAAGGTCCAACCCCAGAAAGCGCCCTGCACTTGAATGATGTTTTTCTGTCATATGTAAATAGGCGCATGAACCAAAGGTTGGTATAAAGTGGCAACTTCCATGTCGTACAGATCAAATGGAACCATGTTCATATATTTATAATTCAAAATATTTCTTGAATTTTGTTGATTGTTGTTAGGCCATTGTGCCTTGCTGCTCTTCGTTCTTCGGAAATCATTACCTAGAGTAAATTATGCAACCTACCTCGGTCCTTAGGGTTCGGTAGATTACAGTGTTGATATCTGAAGTGCTTCTTCAGGAAGGCGTCCAAGTGAAAAGCACCCATAGAAAGCAGTAGGAGAACTAAATGGTGAACCTGTGGCAATAACATACAGGTCTTTTACTGTACTAACACAAGTATTCAACTCCACGGTTGCGTTATGATTTTCAATATTATTTTTGCATTATATTTTTTATTTAATATCGTTCATGAAATTTGAACTCATCATCTTCTACACCACCGTCGCTTTCCTCATTGTATGACATTGACGTTTGGTCCTTCATTTTGTTGATTTCATCGTGATGGATACAAACCATATTTCTGTACCAAATCTCAAATGATGTCATTTGCTTGCTGCTTCTTCGTTTTCTCTTTTGGAAACCCTAACCAACAAATTCGATCGCAATTGGATTCCGGAATTGAAGGAATGGAGATTTATTTTTAAATTTATTTTAGATTAGTTTTATATTTAAATTGATTTTATTTATTGATTAAACTTTATTTATTTGTTTTTTATTCGCGTAGTGCAAAGTTGGCATCCACATCAACAAAAATATGGGCATGCATTTGTCATGTCATCATGTAATGGTCAATTTGACGGATTGACTAACGGAGGTATGACACTGCAACGAATCCGTAAGTTGTATGACATTGCAATGTTCAAAAGATGATATATGGGTTTGTTATGTGATCCAAAGTTGAGGTGGTAAAATGTAATTTACTCATGAAATTAATTAATAACGGCAATATTATTAAGTTGATTAATGTGCATTCTAATGACAAGACACTACGTGATTATGTGACCACGACATTGATTAATTTCTCATAATTAAGGTGGAGTAGTTGACATGATTCCCCTACCCACGTCATTTTTCACGAATGAACGGTTAAGATTTAATCAAATTTTATTCAGTTAAATCTTATCCGTTCTTTATTGCTTTTTTATGCTCAGGAGATCAGCCAAGCTCGTAGTAACTAGTTGCTTAATTTGAATAATCGTTACGTTTAATTAAAAGGAGGGAGGTGCAGAGATTTAAACTCAAAATTGTTGTAATATTAAGAAAAAAAAATTAGGAAGTTGTATTGGTACTTCAAAAATCTTATTCTACACTCCTCACAATTGTATTTTTCTTTCCTAATATAGAAAGTTTGGAGTGTAGAATGAGATTTTTTTAGTACTAATAACAATTCCCAAAAAATAAGTCAATGTTTGCAAGGATAAAGATGCTTGGAAAATTCTCAAAAGTGACATGAAGTTTATTATATGTATTCAAAATTCACATTTCCATGCATTTTTTTTGGTCGAAATTCCATGTATAATATCATCAACTTTCATACGAGAATTGCTTTTAGCTAGTTTGGAGGAGTTTCTTCTCAAAATACTTATTGACCTATTCATAGAATTTCGTGCTTATAATCGGAACTGTTTATATTATAAATTATTCTGTAAAGATCATCACTGCAAAAAATCAATTAAAACAAAGATCAGTTAGTCAATCAATTGTAGCAAACAAATAGATATTTTGTAATGCTTTTTACTAAATTCGTAGTCAAATGTATTCAAGTAGGGTTTTCTGGAACATATTAATAAACTAGACCCATATTTCGAGAAGAAACTTGGAAAAAAGAAAAAGTAAGTGATTTAGACAAATCTTTTTTGTCAATAACCTCATACCAATCAATCGAATATTCATTAATACGTAAGAGAAGAACAAAAGTCGTACAGATGCACAAAAAACCATGGGTAGGAACTCAAAAAGAGATATTGAAGTTGTCAACTATAACCCCAAAAGAACCAGATTCCGTAAACAACACAGAGGAAGAATACAAGGAATATCTTATCGAGTTAATCATATTTGCTTCTGTAATATGCTTCATTTGTTTTTATACAGTGTGATGACTAAACGATTTTAGTTTTAATTAATTTTTTGTAAAGATGATTTTTGCTAAGTAACTTATAATATAAATGGTTTTGATCATGAAAATAAAATTCTGTGAATAACCCACGAAGTATTTTGAACCTTTGAGAAGCAAGTCTTTCTCTTTTCATATACGAGAAAACTCTATATACATGCAAAGAAATCTAAGACACTGCTTAAGCTATTTTATCTCATAAACATCAAGTAATGTCTTATGCAGGATACAGAATTTACGTAGTTTACTAGCTAGTTGAACTAGAACATGCAGCTGGAAGCGTGGAAGCATGGAACACTAGTAATAGTTATCAAAACCGGCGGGTGGAACCTCTCCGGGCCACGGCCACGGGCACTCAACGTAGGGATTTTCGTCGAACGTCGATAATGTCTGGTATGCGAATAGAGCTGACAGCACGAAGGAGAAACATGAGTCCAGACCAAAAATAAAGAAAAGACAGGTGGTGATCATGGCTGCCACTGCCATGGATGATGATGTCTCTGAAGCTTCTTAAGCTGCCTAGTTAAGATCTTCGTTGTTGTAATTTTACAAGTAACAATTGTCGATCGAATTAATTTGATCGACTTAAACTTTGGATGGTCCTAAATTACAACTCGAACAAGTGCTTAAATAGTACTAAAGCATAAAAGTACCTTAACTGACTAGGAAAACATAAATTTAGTTGCGATAATATTAACCTTAATTAATTAGGAAACTTTATGTACGAAGGTTTAAGCTGAGAGATGGCAAGAAACAAAAAAGGAAAGATAGCGGCATACATATGACCATAACAATTGTGCCCGCCCATTGGGTGCACCTCTTTGTTCACCCATTTGTAAAGTTTATTTTCGAAACCGTTCATTCTCTTAGTTATCATTTCTTGGGTTCGAAATTCGTGGATGACAAATTTGATACCAAATTAAGTTACCTATTGTGTGCCTTAGCCGAACTCCCCCTCCTCCTAGTGTAAAAATATTGATATACTAAAAAAAAAGTCATTTGTGCCAAAAGATCAACCAATTTGTAGATCATTTACTCTTTTAAGTAGGAGAAATTTTTCAGTGTGACCGTCGCACAAGGTGGTACACCACGTGTTCCTATATAAATGGTGGATTATGTGTGTTAAAAGGTTAATAACTTAAAAATTAACATTTTCCACCACTTGCATAAAAACACGTGGTGTACTATTCGTGTTCTCGTCACAACTAAAAATTTCTCTTTAAGTAGATGAACAGTTCATCTTAAAGATGTTAGTTGTTACCAAAGTCATGCATTTAATACATTCATATGGATGAATAAGCAATCTACAAGTTGATAGATTTTTCACAAACGGGGCCTTTAAGTGATGACTAAATTACATACAATTTTGAATGCTACTAAACCCCACCCACGTGTCCAATTTTTCTGTTCACGTATTAGCTATGAAACCCTTCACCACAAACGCATATAAAATGTGTTTGAAAATAAGTTAGCACTAATCACTAATCACTATTCATCAAGCAGTTCATCAAGCAGGTTGGTAGCTCTGAAGTACAATCGAATTAAGTTAGCACTTGTGTTTTCTTCTGCATCGATCAGGAAATTACTTAATCCTTGTATTCAATTTAAGGGAGAGAGATGCGTCGATCAATATTCTGTTCGTTTTCTTATGGTAAAAACTCTTGTATAATAAACACCTTTTACTCAAAGAGTCAATTAACCTGAATTATTGTCAAAATTGTGATCAATATAAACATGGTAAATATAATCTTATTATAATATAAAGAAGGGTCTTTCCAGCATGATTTAGACAAAACAATGCTAAGTAGTGCTATATCAAGCTTACCACATCTAAGACACTTCTACAATTTTAAGGTAAAAATTACATGATAATATCGACAACTCATCAGCCGTTTCCGGCGCTCCACTACGAGCTATTTCCTTCTCTATGCTTGATATGGTAGAACGTAAAGAAGCTGTGTGTTGGTAATCAACCGTTCAGATGACCTACAGGTAGGCTAAGCTTCTACCAGTTGCTCAATTGCAATCTCTCGTGAATTCCGGACATTTTCAGACTCCTCAGTGCTGGTTTCCCACAGTTCTGGCAGTGCTTCCTTCATATTATGGATGCTCTCAAGTGCATGGTCCACGCCTTTAGTTCGGTGAGAGGTGCCAACCTACAACCATTTTGATAAACGATATTTTGTGAGGATGATATTCCAAGATCATTTTTCAAAAACTGCAATATTACAATTGCGCAAATTTTGTATTTGCAGCTTACCAATACTGTGTGGAGGCCACACTGCTTCGCAGTTTGTAAATTCCGAATGCTATCGTCGAAGAACAACTGGAAAGGAAACCGAAATCATAAAATCAATACAGTGCGGAAAACAAGTAAAAGTAGACATTTAGAAAACTACTCACACAAAGCTAGAATAAATGGCGATAAGAAACAGAATTACCCCACATTATGTTAAAGTGTAACCTGCCAACTTATGAGACTTATGGATCAGTCAATTTCCCTTAGTAAATAGGTAAAAGATCTTACCGTTCTTTGAGGATCGATGTTTGCTATCTCAAAAGCTTCTTCATATGCCTGTTCAAATGGTTTGGAGACAACTGGGGTCTTTGAAATTACCGCACCAGTATTTGGTTGTTCAATGTGTTCAGCTACATCTGCACCAACAGAATCATCAGCATTGTTGGTCGGATTCAGTGTCTCAAAGCATATAACCGACTCAAAGCAGTCCTCAATTCCAAGCCTCTTGAGCACAGTAGCCGCATGTGCCTTATCCGAATTCGTGAAAATCTACACAGAATAACCAACATAACATGAGAAGCAAGCATTAATGTAATGAAATTTCCCTTTTCTTTTTCCTCAAAGACAACATCTGAGTGCATTTCTGGATTAATAAAACTTACAACTTTCCGGACAGGCAGACTAAGTAAAAGACCCCTCAGAACTGTTAGACAAATAGGAAAGTAGTTAGACTTAGATTGTAATTGTACTCCTAACTTGTAGGAGGAATCCTTGCTACTCAAGGAATGTATTTGTATATATATACCTTTCACGTATCAATGAAATAATAATTCAGTCATATATTATTTTCTACATGGTATCTAGAGCAGGTTCAAAACCCTAGCTCGGTTCAAAACCCTAGCTCTATTTTTTTTTCGGCCGCCATTCATGTCGTTCCTTATGGCCGACCCTTCTTCCTCCGATGTCCCCTTTTACATTCATCATTCAGACCACCCCAACCTTGTTCTTGTCTCCAAAAAATTAAATGGTGATAATTACACCTTCTGGGCTCGTGGCATGCAGATTTCATTGAGTGCCAAGAACAAGATTGGTTTCATCACAGGCGATGTTCAGGAACCTTCTTCCTCCGACGACCCTGATGCTCACGCCGCTTGGCGTCGTTGCAATGACATGATTCTTTCTTGGCTTCTCCATTCCTTGGAACCTGATCTTCAAGAATCCGTTCTCTTTTCCACAACTGCTAAGGATGTGTGGGACGACCTCCACGAACGGTTTTCTCAGAGCAACGCGCCTCGTATCTTTCAACTCAACCGTGAGCTTGCTACAATTTCTCAAGGATCTTCTTCTGTCTCTGCTTATTTCACTCGTCTCAAAGTTATTTGGGATGAGCTTGCCTCTTATAATGATGGCTGCACGTGTTCTTGTGGCACTAAGTCTGAACGGCAACATCTTATGCAGTTCCTCATGGGTCTTCACGACTCTTTCTCTGCTGTTCGTGACCAAATCCTCTTGATGAATCCTTTGCCTACTGTTCGCCAAGCCTGTTCTTCTGTTTCTCAGGCCGAGAAACAACGTTCATTGGGCTCTGTTCGTCCCACTGACTCTCCCGCTGCCATGGCTGTCCGCAGTTCCCGCCCCTCTTCAGACAGGCCCCCGCTCCATTGCACTTACTGCGACTACGATTTCCATACTCGTGAGACCTGTCATAAGCTGCATGGCTATCCCGTTGGCCACCCTCTTCATGGGCAACCCTGGCGACCACCCCGTCGCGCGTCCACCTCTGGCGACTCCTCTCGCAACCACCCTACTGCTTCTTCTGCCCGCAGTGCCCCCGCACCTTCCAGTAGCCCCCGGCTCTCTTCCGGCAGCACCTCCAGCGCATTCCAACCGCGCTCTTCCCCATCTGCCTATCAGGTGCACAGCTCTCCCAGCCTTCACGACCTGCAGATAGCCATGCCTAATCTATCCATGGATCAATACTCTCGTCTCCTCGCTGCCCTTGACGATTCCGCAGCCCCGTCGTTTTCCCCTCAAGTTCATGCCGTCTCTAGTGCTGACTTCGCCCAAGGTTTGTTGCATGTTGCCCCATGCCATGGTCAATGGATCCTTGACAGTGGCGCCACTGATCATATTACTTCCTCATCTTCCAACTTGGTTCATCCTTCTGCTTCACTTTTACCGCCCGTCTCCTTGCCTAGTGGTGCCACGGCTCCCGTCACTTTAACTGGCAATCTTCGCTTAAATTCGTCGATTGTTTTGAAGGATGTTTTATGTGTTCCCAATTTTACAGTAGACCTTTCATCCGTTGGTAAGCTTACAGATGGTTTATCTTGTTCCGTGACTTTTTTCCCGTCTTGGTGTATTTTGCAGGACTTGGTTTCGAAAGCGACGATTGGTGTGGGTAAGCGACGTGGCGACCTTTACTACCTCGTGGCCCTTGCCTCTTCCCCCACCCACCAACCTCTATGCAACCTCGTCACCATACCTTCCTCTTTCTGGCATAGGCGCCTCGGCCATCCCTCTCCTGCTCGTTTACAAGTTTTAGCCTCTAGTTTTCTCAAATGTTCTTTCGATGCTAGTCATGTTTGTGATGTTTGTCCATTGGCGAAACAAACTCATCAACCTTTTGGTTTAAGTTCAATTTCAACAACTTTTCCTTTTTCCTTAATTCATTGTGATATTTGGGGTCCAAATCGTCAGTCTTCTCTTACTGGCGCTCATTATTTTTTTACTATTGTGGATGATTACTCTCGTTTTACCTGGGTCTTCCTGATGAAGCATAAATCTGATACTCAACAAATTATCAAACATTTTTTTGCCTATGTTCTTACCCAATTTAACACCACCATTAAAAGCATCCGTACTGACAATGGCGGGGAATTTTATTCTCTTCGCCATTTTTTCTCTGAACGTGGGGTTGTTTTTCAAACTTCTTGCATTTACACGCCTCAGCAAAATGGCGTTGTTGAACGCAAACACAGGCACCTCCTTGAAACTACTCGAGCTCTTCGGTTTCAATCACACCTTCCCCTCAAATTTTGGGGCGAATGTGTCTTCACTGCCACCTATACCATCAACCGTCTTCCCACCCGTCTCCTCTTCAACAAAACACCTTTTGAAGTCCTCCACCATAAACCTCTACTTTATGATCACTTACGTGTTTTCGGTTGTTTAGCCTATGCCACCTCCGTCCTTTCACTCACTAAATTCTCTCTTCGGGCTCACCGTTGTATCTTTATTGGTTACCCTGCTGGTCAAAAGGCTTATAAACTCTATGACCTTGACACACATCGCACCTTCACTAGTCGGGATGTCATATTCCATGAGACCTCTTTTCCCTTTGCCTCTCCTCCCACTACACCTGTCACGGACCCTCCATCCTCACGCCTATCTCTACACATTCCCCCCTTACTGGACGTTCCTTTTCCCACTTCCCCGGGCCCTACACCACCGCCCCCTCCCTCTTTTCCTATTCTTTCCTCATCTTCTGACACCGTTACCAGCCCTGCCCCGCCTACTCATCTTCCTCCACCCACGGCCCCCACAGCTCCTCCACCCATACCCCATCTCCCACCCATGCCTTCTCCTGCACCTTCTCCACCTCCCCGTGTCTATTCCCGCTCCCATGTGCCACCACCTTATTTAAAGGACTACGTTTGCTCGCAGGTGATTCTGCCCCCACACCCGTCCTCGTCTTCGCCACCAGGTTCTCCCCACGGTACGCGATATCCCCTATGTAATTATATTTCTTATCATCGTTTCTCTCCACCTCACCTTTCATACATCTACTCTGTGAGTCGGGGTGTCGAACCCTCTTCTTTTGCAGAGGCTGCCAGTGATCCCAACTGGCGTCGTGCTATGAGCGAGGAACTGGATGCTCTTCATGCCAACCGTACTTGGACCTTGACTACCCTGCCCTCCGGCAAGGTTCCCATTGATTGTAAATGGGTGTACAAACTTAAGCACCATTCTGATGGTTCTATTAAGCGTTACAAAGCCCGTTTGGTTGCCAAAGGTTTCACACAGTCGGCAGGTATGGATTATCATGACACATTTTCTCCTACTGCTAAAATGATCATTGTGCGCTGCCTTCTTGCCCTTGCTGCTAGTCAATCTTGGTCTCTTCACCAACTCGACGTCAATAATGCTTTCTTGCATGGTGATTTAGATGAGGAAATCTATATGTCTCCTCCACCTGGTCTTCGGCGACAGGGGGAGAATCTTGTGTGTCGCCTCCATAAGTCCCTTTATGGTCTCAAGCAGGCTTCTCGTCAATGGTTTGCCAAGTTCACTAGTGCCATTCTTTCTGTTGGGTTTCAACAATCCAAAGCTGACTATTCATTGTTTACGAAAAAGTCAGGTACCTCTTTTACAGCCTTACTTATTTACGTGGATGATATTGTGATAACGGGCAATGATGTGGGTGCAATTGCTACTCTGAAACGTTTTCTTCATAATCACTTTCGGATTAAGGATCTTGGTGACTTAAAGTACTTTCTGGGTATCGAGGTTTCTCGGTCCAAACGTGGTATTTATGTTTCTCAGCGTAAATATGCATTAGAAATTCTCAAAGATTATGGCTTTCTGGGCGCACGACCCATTGCTTTTCCTATGGACGATACCAAACTATCTGACAAAGGCGAACTTCTGAAGGATCCTGAAAAGTATCGGCGTCTAGTAGGACGACTAATTTATCTTACAATAACTCGACCAGATATCACCTACCCTGTACATGTTCTAAGTCGGTTTATGCATGAGCCGCGTATTCCTCATATGGATGCTGCACTTCGAGTTGTTCGTTATTTGAAGTCTACTCCGGGTCAAGGCTTATTATTCCGTTTTGACAATCAAATCAAGTTGACTGTTTTTTGTGACTCTGACTGGGCAGGTTGTCCTATTACTCGTCGGTTGACAACTGGCTACTGTGTTTTCTTGGGCAATTCTTTAATTTCATGGCGGACAAAGCGACAGAAAACTGTGTCACTTTCTTCTGCTGAAGCGGAATATAAAGCTATGTCTGGAGCTTGTTGTGAGATAATTTGGCTACGCTTTCTATTAAAAGATTTGAACATTCCCTTAACCGGTCCATCTGATCTATTTTGTGACAATCAAGCAGCATTGCATATAGCTGCCAACCCTGTTTTTCATGAGCGTACTCGCCACATTGAAATGGATTGTCATTTTATACGTGATAAGATTGTTGATGGCACTATAACTACCAAGTATATTGGTACGGCAAATCAGCTGGCAGACCTATTTACGAAGCCTCTTGGGAAGGAGAAATTTTCAACCATGTTACGCAAGTTGGGCGTTCTTGACATCCACTCTCCAACTTGAGGGGGAGTGTTAGACAAATAGGAAAGTAGTTAGACTTAGATTGTAATTGTACTCCTAACTTGTAGGAGGAATCCTTGCTACTCAAGGAATGTATTTGTATATATATACCTTTCACGTATCAATGAAATAATAATTCAGTCATATATTATTTTCTACACAAAATTCGTTCGTGAAAATCTACACAGAATAACCAACATAACATGAGAAGCAAGCATTAATGTAATGAAATTTCCCTTTTCTTTTTCCTCAAAGACAACATCTGAGTGCATTTCTGGATTAATAAAACTTACAACTTTCCGGACAGGCAGACTAAGTAAAAGACCCCTCAGAACAGAATCAGGATGAAGCAACTCATATGGCAACCTCCCATGAACAAAACTGCAAAGGTAATTTTTGCAAAAAATTAAGATCACACAGGTGTCGTAAATGACAAGAGCACAAAGTAAGGTGAGGCATTTGGTACCTATGAAAGTCATCACAGTCGAAGTTATAGCCCTTAGCCTGGAAATCAGGAATAAAAAAACAAAAACCATGTTCAATTGCCATTCTGATCTGCCTTAATTAAAATACTTTCAAAAACTATAAATAAGGGTTGAAGGGATCGCAATGACCATACCTTAAGACCAAGGTTCTAAAAGACGCTAGGCGCTAGTCGGGCAGCGGGCTAGGGCCTAGCGCCTAGGCGCCTAGGCGGCTAGGCGGGCGCCTAGGCGGTTAGGCGGGCGCCTAGGCGGCTAGGTGGGCGCCTAGGCGGACTAGGCGGATTTAAGTAAATCCATTATATTTCGTGTAAATAAATGTATGTTTATACTTAAAATATATATAATTTCATCATAAACTACAAAATAGAATGACATATGTATTATAAAGTATTGAAATATAATGAAAACATGGGGAACAAGCATACAATGTGTGCCCATTTAAGTATTCAACAAGTCTTTTACAATTTATTGAAAAAAATTAAATGCAAATTGAAAGTTATCTATTTTCTATCAAAGTGAGTCGCAACCTAGGCAGGTCTAGGCGGGCGCCTCAACTGGCTAGGCACCCTTTATTAATTTTCAAACGCTTAGGCATTAATCGGGGCGGTGACCAGCCGCCTAGCGCCTAGGCGGGGCCTAGGCGGCGCTAGGCGGGGATTTTTAGAACAGTGCTTAAGACCAGCCATTGTTGTTCCATAATCCTTGTACAAAGAAATACACAATTCCGGAACTTCACTTTCGTCCATGCCAAGCTTTTGAATCATATATTCTACAGAAAAAATTTATAAAACTTACACTAAAACAATGAACATTTCACAGCAAAGTTTTAAAATCCAGAATCATAAAGCCCAACTCGCCTTTAATATTCGTAGTGATTTGCACTGAAATTCCAGAACTCAGAGGGTAAAGGGTGTCATCTAGATCTGGAAATCAAAGTAACTAGTTCTTATATATCCGCCTTCGAAAACCATAAATTTCAAATAAAAAAACCTGTGTTAAAAAAAAAAAAAAAAAAAAAAAAACTTACCAAACAGAAGGCACTCATATTGGTGATACTGAACCTGATTTCCATCTCTACCTACAAGGCTTCAAAGAAGACGAATCGAAAAAATCATTAAGCATATAAACAATTACATAACAACAAAACATCAAAAGCAAAAGGCAGTTTCCATTTACCAAAAACACAATTAAAGTAAAGCAGATGACTCAAATCCCAGAAAGTCTAGACATTTAAGTAAGATTTCAATGGTAAAAAAAACAACCCCAAATTTTGATTTCTCCAACATTAACCATTCTAAATTTCTAAGTGAGAAAACAATGCTTCATCACAATCAAAATAGAAAACCCAATATTTGGTTTCTCCTACATTAACCATTAATTGCAAATACGAAAAAAAAAAACATCCAATGCAAGAAAACCCTAACAAAGTAGGAATAGACTAGAGAAATGAGCGTTACTTGATCCGAATAACCGACGTTGCAGAGCCACAGAGAGAGAGAGAGAGAGAGAGAGAGATAGAGAGAGAGAGGACTTTAAGTAGGGTAAAGTGAAAGAACAGAAGAAGACGCGGAAGTGTGGAAGTGTGGAAGTGTGTTTAAATAGGCACACAACCGTTTTTTAAATATTAATTCAATTTATTCAACCAAAGCCAGTAAAAGATCTGACCTCATTACGTGGCCCTATTGGAGCCTGACACGTACATATGTTAGATGAGCGTCTCCCAGAAATCGCGTTTAACTGGACAAGTGTCGCATATCACCATGGACGTTTTAGTTTGTTTTATTTTTTATTTTTTTGTTATCATGCGTCTTTTTTATCGTTGCATGTTAGCCACGTCCCATAAAAAGGTGAAATATGAGAAAAATAAAATAAGTAGTTCACTTTTAGGTTTTTTGGGCAGCAAGGAAACCACTTTTTTTAGTTTTTTTTTTTTTCTTAAAAACCTGCTTCACTGATAAATATAAAATATCTTACGTATTTTTAAAGAATGCCCTTCAGACATTATTTTTTAAAAGCAACTTCATTGTTTTTAAAGTTGTAGGTTACTATAAAAAACGGAGTTCAGTTTTTAGCGAATAGTTTTAGTTCTGGTAACACCCTCATTAATATTAAAAAAAATTTGCTTACATTTTTTCTCTTGAAGAATAAAGTGACTGCTACCACTTACCACTTCAACCACTAATCTTTCATCACCATCGTCATTACTATTGATACTGTTGCCATCAACATCACAATCGTCGTCACCTCCCCCACCATTGTCGTCTTCACTGCCACAATCGTCGTCAATACCACCACCATCATCCTTGCCACCCACTATCACAACAACAAACTGCCACCACTATCACCGCAACCACAACTACTGTCATTACTAAAACCATAGTTATCGTCACTGTCGCCAAAATCGTCACTAATGCCACCGCCTCTACCACAATTTTAACTTCTGCACCCTAACCACCACACCCCACTATTGACACCACCACCTTACCCTTACAATTGATCATCACCGCCAACCTGCCGCTGGTACAACCATTGCCATCACCACCATCGTCGTCCCCACCATCTATGACTACATGCCACTAGCCTTACACCACTGCCGTCATCACAAACCACTACCAAGAACGCTGCAATCGCCACCACTACCTTTGCCACCACTGTTGCCTCTACAACACAACCACCACACCTTATTATTAGCACCACCACCACACCCCTATGGCAGCTACCATCACCGCCACCATCCCCACCACTGTTGTCATTACCACCACCCCACTCCCATGTACATTTTTGTCATTACATACAAGTATATAATTTTAACATTAAAACTTATCAAATGTTTTGACACTGCTTTTCATACTCACAATATTTTTAAAAATACAGTTTATCAAACACTTAGCTGCTTTATTTTACAGCTAATTATTTTTAAAGCACAACAAAATCATTTTTTTTAAACATAGCAATGCTAAACTGTCCTAAGAAGTATTTGGCACTTTTTTATGGAAGAGTCGTGACTCAAATAATCTTTTCTTGTTAGGCACAACAGACAACACCTTGTGTAACTTAAATATCCTCCAAACATAGAAGGCTTTTTTCAGTAGAGATTACAACATAAAACCTTAAGAAATTAAAATAAATAAATAAATAAATAAATCCTCCAACAATAGAAAGATTTTCTTCCAAGGATTCTTACCACGTTAGGATTTTACCCCTACGAGAGAGTATTCCATCAACTTTTATAGATATAACATGAGGATCTTAATTCGCATGTTGTTTATGCTTATACGGAATTTATATTCACTTCTTATTCATTTTACGTTTTTGTGAAACCATTTTGATTTTGTGTATATCATCGTCAGTCTTTCACGTAATGAAGGTCAGCTTTATACACAAATTTTATATATTAAGGATAATGCTAGGTAAACAAAATTTGTAGATTAAATTTGCAAACAAGCACCAATAAGAAATAAGCATGTTAATCAACACATAAGTAATAATCCAATCATCAATTCCATATCATTTAGTTTACAAAATTTAGTTTACATATTTAGTTTTCCTAGCATTACCCACATATTAATTGATGGAGTAATGCTAGGGAGTTTAAATTTGTAGACAACTAAATAATGTGTCATCAATAGAAAATGAGCACGTTTATCAACACTTAAGTAATAATTCAATTAT
Organism: Malus fusca; assembly: GCA_035220775.1. Taxonomy (NCBI): domain Eukaryota; kingdom Viridiplantae; phylum Streptophyta; class Magnoliopsida; order Rosales; family Rosaceae; genus Malus; species Malus fusca. The sequence goes on along the minus strand of CM069061.1, from coordinate 6,922,794 downwards.
CAACATTCATATCCCTTAGTTTACAAAATTTTGTTTACAAATTTAGTCTCCCCAACATTATCAAATTGCTTAAATATAATATCATGATGGATGCTTCTTTAACTGTGTTTTAAGTTTCTTATTAACTTTGACACACAAATAAAAAAAGGGTGTCTTCATTTAAATATGGTAATATGGCATTAGTATATTTACAACAACAACAACAAAGTCTTATCCCATTAAGTGGGGCCGTCTGTATAAATTCTAGAACTCAATGTACTCAATATTAGGCAAAGTTTCCGTTAACTCCAAGTACTCCATATCTTATTTTAGAGTCTCATTCTAAGTCTTCTTAGGGCTTTCCTCTACCCATTTTGGCCTAAGTCTTTATCTCACAATCACATCTTCTAATTGGAGTATCTGTAGGTATTCGGTCAACATGTTCAAACCACCTTAGTATTATTAGTATATATATTATAATATAGATAAAATTCTTTGAATACACAAAATTGACACACTCGCAAATACATGTGAGCCTTACCATTGCACGTGAGTCTTACTTTATATTAGACTCTGTCAATTTTGTGTTTTCAAATAATTTCACCCTTACAATATACCCAAAGTTTAATTGTTAGAAATAAAGGGGACCAAAGGATCGATTATAAACAAATTCACATCAATTGTTATCCAGGTTTTTTTTTAGATTTATTCGGGTAGGTTTATGTATTATTATTCAGTGGCTATGGTATTTATTTTGGTAGCTGTATGTAATGTGGTTGCAAAAATCAGAAAGCAAAGGAAAAAATTTACAGAAAGAAGCTTGCTTTTTATCATTGATAATTTGATCATACAATTATTAGGATAAACATAATATATAAAAGTATACAGCCAAGTGCTAGCCTCCATGCTTTTATATTTGCTCAAAGGAGCTTTGAAATTGAAGGTAAAAAGCTAAGCCTCGGCAGTCACTGATTTCTCCATTGCCAGCTTCCCTGACAAAGTTCTAGCCGTGTCTGTATTTTTATTGTCGATTTCCCAAAGTTCTGGAAGTGCTTCTCTGATATTGTGGATGCTCTCTATTGCATAATCCACACCCTTTGTTCTGTTGGAGCTGCCCACCTATACATATATATATATATATATAGGGTTTAGGAATGTTTATATTAATTAGCAATTAAGATGAACTGAAAAATCTTATTTTGTGTTTACAACATACCAATACAGTATGGAGACCCATGTTCTTTCCAGTTTGTATGTTCCTCAGGCTATCATCAAAGAATATCTGCAAAATTAATTAAAAAAATTCCTTGTTAGAAGGCTTTACTCGAGTCGCTTGTGTTCGAAGCACTTTGTTTAGAAGCACAACAAGAATTTTATCACAACTCACTAAAAAAGCTTCTGATTGTCTAGTAGCACTTTGGGCACTTTAAATTAAAAGCACTACCAAACAGACTCTACGTTAGTTTCTTACAGTTCTTTGAGGGTTAATGTTGGCTTTTATAAAGGCTTGTTCATATGCATTTGCAAATGGTTTGCAAACAATAGGAGTCGCTGGAAGCTCTGATATTCCAGCATCAAATAAACAAGAACGATCAAAAACACTTGTGCTGCAACCTTCATCATCTTTAGTGGGATTCAGAGTCTCAAAGCTAATAACTCCTTCAAAGCAGTCATCCAATCCAAGCTTGCTTAGGGTTTTTGCCACGTGGACGTTATTTCCATTTGAGAAAATCTGTTTAATGCATAAAACAAAAAAAACATAATCAGAGAAATATTACATATAAAAGTTAATTAGTAATTCATTACAATCAATTTCTTATTTAAAGGTGACTTGTATGTAGCTTACAAGTTTCCTGTATGGCAGGCTCAGCAATAGAGTCCTTAGGACAGGGTCAGGTCTTAGATTCTCATAGGGCAATCTTCCATGAACAAAACTGTAATATTTGGGAATTTGTGAGATTATTGCATCATATAATGATGGAAAATAAAAACAGGTAATGAAAAATTTTGGTACGAAGACTCAGGGCAAAAGAGGTAGAGAAAGATCTAAAAAGACTTTGAAAGACATTTTAAGAAAAGATATGGAGTACGCTAACGGAAGACTTGATGCAAAACCGATCATTGTGACGTTGTAGGATTCATACAGACGACCCACTTAGTGAGATATGACTTGGTTTGTTGTAATGAAAAAAATTTGATACCTATGATAGTCCTCGTTGTCAAAATTATAACCAATGGCCTTGAGACCAGCTATTGATGTTCCATAATTCTTGTACAATACTTGATTCACCTCAGTGACTCTTTTTTCCTCGATATCTAATTTTTGAACCATGAATTCTGAAAAAAGATAATTAAAAATAATCAGATAAAATATTCAATTTCACTAAATAACTGATGAAAAAGTGCGTGTTTGGATGGAGGCATTGATGGATTATGCTGTACCTTCAATATTCTTGGTGCATTGATCAGACAATCCAGAACTTAACGGATAAAGGGTATCATCAAGGTCTGCGACAAAACAGATTTTTTGTTATTGTTTTTTTTTCCTGTTCGAGCCATAGTACAATCTAATTTATACTACGAGGGGAATTCAAACACGAGTGTATAGGGGAACACCACACTGCTAATCAACTTGGTTACATCCAAGTTAACAAGCTATTAGATCAGGTAACTTAAAGGGCATGATATATGAGATTAAAAAGGGAAAACACTAACCAAAGAGAAGGCACTCATATTTTGGCATCTGATCCGCCTCCTGATACTGGTTTTGGAATTCCATTTTAGCACTAAAATCAAAGCTTCAAAAGAAAGCGAGAAATTACCTCAGAGAGAGAGAGAGAGAGAGAGAGAGAGAGAGAGAGAGAGAGAGATAGAGAGAGAGAGAGAAGGTGCAGATGAGAGGTTTGAGTTGAGAAAATATTGAAGGGGTAGAAGCATATTTATGGTGAAATCCACAGGAATGTCACAGCATGCCACCTTCTTAGACACTCAACGTCCAGAAAGTAGAAACATATATGCTAAATATCTCCATTATATATATGGATAGATGCCACTGGCCACCACACACATTCAAAAGTTAACAGCTAAAACAAGGAAAAGCGTTTGAACAAAGAAAAAGAAGGGAAAGCGTTTCTCCGTGTATATATATCAACGGTGAAAGCGAGAGAAGCATCGTATCGGAGCCTCAACAATCAGCATATAGAATAAAATAGCGTGTATGTCACAATGAAAGCTTTTTTGGGTGCAGTTCAAGGTGGATATCACAAACACAAGGACACATTTTTCTACTGGAATACTCTCGTAGGATTCGAACACAGATGAAGTTCTACCACAAGGTGTAATATTATCAATATTTATTTTATGGTGTAATATTATATATGCATGTTGTAATATAAACAAATTTATAGCATTACGAGGCAGTGTTACAATCACGTTAAAAACTTTTCACTTACTCATCTAGAGTAGAACCAATAGCATTTTGCATTTTAACTTTAGTGAGGTGTTACAAGTAACTTTAACAACGATGGGAACATTTTAAATTACTCAGGGACATTATGGTTGATTTGCCGGTAACGTGAGAATCTGGTGTTTGTGATAGAAAAAGCACTAGAGCATTTAGTGCCAATTTTTTAGCCCCTGAGAAGGCAGAACATGAGGTTCAAGGGGCGATGAGCCATCATCCTCGGCCCCAACCAGCGGTCTCCACTGTTTTCTCATCACCTTTCCCTTCGAAACCTTCCTTAAATCTATCGTAGTTGGTCGCTTCAGCAGGTTTATATGGTCTTCCCCCCAACACCTTGAGCAGGTCATCTTGGTGAAGAACTTCCTTTTCAAGCAACAGTTCTGCAATTTGAGCTACTTGCTCTTTATGTTCCTCTACGAGTTCAACTGTGCGTGCATACGCCTTACCCACCCATTCGCGCACTTCACTGTCAATAAGGGCTCCAGTCTTGCTGCTGTAGGGCTTTGACATCTCAAATGATTCTTCCCTTTGAGGGAAAGACAAGAGACCCACCTTGTCACTGAAACCATGCACTGCAATTTGGGCGTACGTCATCTTTGTCACTTTCTCCAGATCGTTTTGGGCTCCCGTAGATATTTTTCCCAACATAACCTGCACCCCAGAATATGTTAAACAAACAACATCATTAGATGACTAATGAAGTTCCAGGGAACTTGAGAATGACGATTGAAGAATGAGAAGAATTAAGAAACATAATGCATCATAAACGTCTTCAAAAAATAAGACTAATAAAGTTTCTTGGATACCTGTTCAGCTGCTCTACCACCGAGGGTCATGCAGGTCATATGAAAAAGCTGCTCCTTGGTCATGAGGAGGTTTTCATTTGGAACATACTGGGCAAACCCAAGTGCTGCAGTACCTCGAGGAACAATGGTCACTTTCAACAACGGTTCTGCGTGTTCTAAGAACCAGCCAGTAACAGCATGCCCTGACTCATGGTAGGCAACAGTACGGCGCTCGAGCTTGCTTATAACCTGTTTGACAAGCAAAAGGATGTCAAAATTCCAATCATATAGAACAAAGACAAAGAAAAACACTTAAGGTTAAAAGTCAAAGCATTCTCTTCTAAGACATAAAACCCCTTTTAGCTACCTAAAATCTTGATCAGGACCTTTATTAACACTACTGAAACCTACATAATGGAAGGTAAAGTGGGATCTACAAGGTCCAGATCAATGGAAAGAATCTGTTCTAACTCAACATAAGGGCCAGCTATAGCCGCATAAGATCCAAACCCAATAGGAAGATGGATAACAAGAGTTTGCCTTCCAAGTATTTTCTTCTTACAAGGTATGTAATGATGATCTCCAAAGATTCCAATCAAATCTCAAGCTGAAGTGCACATCACAAATTCCATCATAAAAATGACAGGAGTCCTGGGTAGGGAGGACACAATGCTGTACCGGCCCGTATTATGCAGCATTGCTCTTTCATTTTTGGACAATGAGGAGAGAAGAGGAGAGGGAAGGGAATGGTAAATTTACTAAGAAATGAAACAAAGTTATCATATGCCATGAAACTAAAGGAACGAGCCAAAAATGACTTACCCTGTTCTTCTTCTCCAAACCACCAATAATTCTGTCTATAGCCGCCTCAAAATGCTGCATTGTAACCAGTGTACTCTCATTTCTTGCCGCAATTAAGGCACCTTCATTGCAAACATTTGCAATGTCTGCCCCAGCAAACCCTGGAGTCAGGGCTGCAAGCCTTTGAGAATAATATGATGGTTCATGATCAAGTTTGATCTTCTTCAAGTATATCTGAAATACCTGGTCACGACCTTTAATATCGGGTTTATCAATAGAGATTTGGCGATCAAATCGACCAGGCCTTAATAAGGCTTTGTCCAAAATATCAGGCCTATTGGTGCCAGCAAGCACAACTACTCCAGCAGTTGTTCCAAAGCCATCCATTTCTACCAACAACTGATTTAGAGTACTCTCACGCTCATCATTGGAACCTGAGAAGCCACCACGCCCTCTTGCTCGACCAATTGCATCAATCTCATCAATAAATATAATACTTGGAGCACATTGCCTTGCTTCCTGAAACAAGTTTCTAACTCTAGACGGTCCAACACCAACTACCATCTCCATGAAGTCTGATCCAGATATAGATAGAAACGGAACACCAGATTCCCCCGCAGTTGCTTTTGCTAGAAGGGTCTTTCCAGTGCCTGGAGGGCCTACCAATAAAGCTCCTTTGGGAATTTTGGCTCCCAAATCCTCATATTTCTGAGGATTCTTTAGAAAGTGCACAAATTCCATGATTTCCTGCTTTGCTTCGTCGCAACCAGCAACATCTTTAATATAGATCTGCACCAATTAAAAATATCAGGTAGTGCTGAAAACGTGCAACAGAGTGCTTAAGAAAATATATTACAACAGATTAATGACCAGAAAATGCTAGGGAAACAAAAATCCAACCTGGTTCTTTGCATTTTTATCTACTTTCGTAACTTGGGCTTTTCCTCTATTGAATATTCCACAGGCACTTCGTCCACCAATGCCTTGTCCACGGTGCGTTCTCCACTCCAATAACAAGAAACTTCCCAAAAGCCGTAGTGTAGGTAGTGTAGGTAAAAATCTCATCAATTCTAGGAACCAAACCATATTAGAGCCATATGTAACAGGAACGAAATCATGACTGTCTATTCCCAATGCTTCCTGGGCATCCTCCAACCTCTTCTCAAAAGATTCAATACTTCCAATAACAAAGTATTTGCACTGGCCCCGTTTTGCAGGAACATGGGTATCAGGTCCTTGGACAACTTCCTCACTTGTCTGACCGCGTGGCGAGCTACGCACATACACGAGTGCAATTAATTTATCAAAGACAACTATATTGTCCACTAAGCCCGGTTCCAGAAGTTCGTTTTTAAACTCTTGGAAACTTATCTGCAAAGAACAAAATTGCAGATCATGTGAGTAGCGAACTTCTTTCTGGTATAGAGCAACTACCGTAAACATAAAACAGAGGGATACCAAAAAAGCGATTACAAACAGGACTCAAATATTTCACAAGATTCGCACACAGATACATTTTAAATTTACTGATTTGGAAGTGAACGGGTATTTTCTCAGTAATTAGGGTCACAAAACATGTTGGCTGAATCTAGCTCAAGACCAACTTCATCTCAATCTTAAAGATAAAGAACATTTATTCCAAGCTAATCTGAATCAAAATGGGCCAAACTTTGATGAGATTGAGGTTCCACCGTAAAACCAATTGGCACGTGTGACGGATTTTCAAGCCTACACATAGACAACAACTGGGTGACGTTCAATGCAAACGATAATAACAGTGAAAATGTATCGAAAAATAAGCCCCGTTGCAGCTGAAAGGACAGCAACTTAACCTTTCGGCTTCGTTTTCTGCTCATCCCCTTTTGGAATTTCCTTCTTTTCCTTGGGATGGAAGTTCTCAGAATCTGCAACACCAAGAGCAACACAAGCACATACTCAATCAAACCACTATATTTCTCCATAAATCACAGCAATTATTACATTCATTTAGCTGAAACAAAAATAACTAGCAAACCCACAATACAAGGTAAAAAAAAAACTGCAAATTGCTTACTCTTTTTCTTTGGGGTTTCACTCGAAAAGTGTAGGCAAAGTTTAGAGTTTGCAAGAATGCAATTGAAATCCGAGACGCGGGCTTTGTGGGCTGCTATTGACGCAGCAAAATACGACCTCAAAAACCTTAATTCCCCATCGACCGGACCCAGATACGAACCACAACGTGGAACTCCAGAAATCCCTCCATTCCCAATCAGACCCGCCGATCGCCCTCTTCCATTCAACAAATTCTACCACCAAAATTTAAACCAAAAATTAAATTAAAAATCGAAAAAAAAAAAAAAAAGATTGGGAAGCTTACCCCGGAGCGAGAAGATCGAGAAACAGAGCGACCAATCCGAGTAAAAATCATAACTTTGATGTCTTAGGGCGGGGAGAGAGACTGAAATTTTGCTTCCCAGAATCGTTTAGACTGAAATTTTACTTCTCGAGCTGATTCGATGAACCCATTTCGAAAAATCCGATTTTTTTTTTTTCGTTTTGTTAAATTAGTTTGTGCGTATTTTCTTTTTGGTCAAATGATATCCATGAATTTTAACACAAGGACTTTGAGGTGCCTGGGGCGGACGACAAATGCTGGCAAAATCTGACACAGAACTGACAGTTCTAAGCACGGCGGCTGTGGGATTGGAAAACTCGTACAAATTCCATATGGATTTTTAGGGATTTCTGTTAATTTGGTTTATGATTTTGGTGGATTTTTAGGTGTTAGATCTTAATTCAACCTTGACCTGTTTATGCAGGTGAACCATGGCGTATGCATGAGTAGAGAAGAAGAACAAGCTCCAGTATATTTTTGTAATATATTTGTTTATTCATATAGCCGTTGGGCAAAGCACTTATAATTTGGAAAATAATCCTATCTTTTTTTTGAGAATCCTGAGGATTTGGAGAATCCCTTAATAATGTCCGTTTATTGTATATTATGCGGTCAGTTTTCGTTAGGTACTATTTATATTTAATTTTAAAATTTAAATTTTAAATGATTTCTAAACGAACATGATTACGGGATCTCCGGATCCTTTTCCTTATAATTTGGTCCATTTATAACAACATAGAGCCCACTGCCAGCTGGCATATTCTAACAAACTCTCCCTAAATACAAGTAATCCCTTACTTAACTAATAACCAATACTAACTTCATGATTAAGATAATCACGATTATAACATTAAGGCAATGGAGATGGTAACCCAACAGACAGAAGAGAGCAACCATTGCTCTTCACCACTTTTGCACTCCAACCGCCACCGCCACCGCCGCCCTTGGGAAATTCACCATTCCCCACCAATTCTCTGTTCGACGTTCCGATAAAAATTACAAAATAAATATTACAAATGGTGAAATCAACACCATCATTCCATGAAATTAGAAAGGATGAAAAAACTCCGAAAAATCCCCAAAGATTAGTGGAAAAACTAAAAAGGATAAAGAACGAGAGTTGATCGCCGTGCGGGAAAAAAAGTGAAGATGTGAAAATTGGGACCCAGCTGCACTATATATGAGAAATGATGCGATGCGACCCAGCATCATCTTTCATAAATAATGTGACCCATCAACGAAAATTGAAGAAAAAATGCAGAGATGAAGGAAGAAGATAAAGAAAACAAAGTGGCTGGCAGACAATGAGAGGAAGAATGAGTTGGAGGTCGTTGGATTTGAAATCCTAGAGGGTGAGGTGGGATTATATTTGGTCTTAATTATATATATTTGTTGCTCTCAAACCTTACAAAATCCACAACTTAATGAAAGCCTATAAAATCTTTAATTTTTTAATACACCTGGATTTGGATGGATTCTAAAAATGTTAATCAAAATCTCAAGTAACTACATTAAGATTTTAAAGTCTTCTAAAATCTTTTTGTTTACTACACTCGGATTTGCATGGATTCAAAAAATCCTTTAGTAGGCTACATTAGAACCTCTCAAATCCGAGTTTGACTACACACTCCTAAAACAAGGTAGATGCTCCATTGATTCTTCATGTTCCTGACAGAGAGGACTTATGGGGTGTGCAGGTAGATGCCTGCAAAAATATAACCTTGTAGGAAGAGTAGAAAAGAGAGTTGGGGACATGGTTATTAAAAGGTTTTATAGTTAAAATAGTCTTTGGGAATGACATGGCTCCTCACTTTGGTCTCTGAGATTTGAAATCAATGTAAGTGGTCATTGAGTTTGTCATTCATCAATTATTTTGGTTATTTCGTAAAAATATTCATTAAACAATGATCAAAATGACAAAAATACCCTCATTTTTTGTCAAATCATGTTGGTTCATTGTTTATTAAATTGATGGCATCATTTTGGTCCTCATATAACATAATTGTTCACCGAATGACAAAAATAATTGATGGTAATCAAACTCAAAGACCACTTCTACTGATTTCAAATCTTAAGGACCAAAGTGAGAAGTTATGCAAATTTTAAAGACCATTTTGACTAAAAAATCATTTAGCGAGATGCCACGGGAGAAAGGAGTACTAGAGATTGAGTCCAATCTCCATGGTAGCAGCATCCACTTCAATCAAAGAAGTCGGTAGACTAGGAAATGCCCCGAAAATCACCTGTAACGGCCGAAGGGAGATGCTTTCCGGGATAGGCAACCAATTATCTTGCCAGAACTTGAGCAACTAAACAACAATTTACATCCTAGTATAAAATGCACTTGAGCATTAGTGCCAACTTTTTTCATCTATAATTTTCGCATGGAAAACGCGTGGTCGTTGTCACCAAATAACAAATAAAGTATCGTACAGATTTCGACCATACATGAAATGTGTGAAATAGTTAGCACAGAAGTTCCAAGGGAAAGCAATTACAATGTACAAATTACAAACTTCTTTCTCAATAACTAAGTAGGCAGAACCTGAGGCTCAAGGGGTGATGAGCCGTCATCCTCGGACCCAACCAGCGGTGTCTCCACTGTTTTCTCATCATTTTTCTCTTCGAAACCGTCCTTAAATCTATCATAGTTGGTTGCTTCAGCCGGTTTATATGGTCTTTCCCCCAACACCTTGAGCAGGTCATCTTGGTGAAGAACTTCCTTTTCAAGCAACAGTTCTGCAATTTGAGCTATTTGCTCTTTATGTTCCTCTACGAGTTCAACTGTGCGTGCATACGCCTTACCCACCCATTCGCGCACTTCACCATCAATAAGGGCTCCAGTCTTGCTGCTGTAGGGCTTTGACATCTCAAATGAATCTTCCCTTTGAGGGAAAGAAAGGAGACCCACCTTGTCACTGAAACCATAGACTGCAACTTGGGCGTAGGTCATCTTTGTCACTTTCTCCAGATCGTTTTGGGCCCCTGTCGAGATTTTCCCCAACATAACCTGCACCCCAGAACATGTTAACCAACAATATCATTAGATGACTAATGAAGTTCCAAGGAACTTGAGAATGACGATATAATAAAAGTCTTCCAAAAATACGACTAATGAAGTTTCATGGATACCTGTTCAGCTGCTCTACCACCGAGGGTCATGCAGGTCATATCAAAAAGCTGCTCCTTGGTCATGAGGAGGTTTTCATTTGGAACATACTGCGCAAACCCAAGTGCTGCAGTACCTCGAGGAACAATGGTCACTTTCAACAATGGTTCTGCATGTTCTAAGAACCAGCCGGTAACAGCATGCCCTGCCTCATGGTAGGCAACGGTACGGCGCTCGAGCTTGCTTATAACCTGTTTGACAAGCAAAAGGATGTCAAAATTCCAATTATACAGAACAAAGACAAAGAAACACACTGAAGGTTAAAAGTCAAAGCCTTCTCTTTGAAGACATAATATCCCTTTTAGCTACCTTAAAGTTTGACCTGGACCTTTATTAACACTACTGAAACCTGCATAATGGAAGGTAAAATGGGATTTACTAGGTCCAGATCAATGGAAATAAACTGTTCTAACTCAACATAAGGGCCACATATAGCCGCATAAGATCCAAACCCAATACTATAGTTTAGGAAGATGGATAACAAGAGTTTGCCTTCCAAGTATTTTCCTCTTCCAAGGTATGCTATGATTATCTCCAAATGTTCCAATCAAATCTCTAGCTAAAGTGCACATCACAAATTCCATCATAGAAATGACCGGAGTCCTAATTAGGGAGGACACAATGCTGTACCGGCCCATGTTATGCAGCATTGCTCTTTCAGTTTTGGACAATGTGGAGAGGAGAAGAGAGGGGAGGGAATGGTTATTTACTAAGAATGAAACATAGTTATCATATGCCATAAAACTAAAGGAACAAGCCAAAAATGACTTACCTTGTTCTTCTTCTCCAAACCACCAATAATTCTGTCTATAGCCGCCTCAAAATGCTGCATTGTGACCAGTGCACTCTCATTTCTTGCAGCAATTAGAGCACCTTCATTGCAAACATTTGCAATGTCTGCCCCAGCAAACCCTGGGGTTAGGGCTGCAAGCCTTTGAGAATAATATGATGGTTCATGATCAAGTTTGATCTTTTTCAAGTATATCTGAAATATTTGGTCACGACCTTTAATATCGGGTTTATCAATAGAGATTTGGCGATCAAATCGACCAGGCCTTAATAAGGCTTTGTCCAAAATATCAGGCCTATTGGTGCCAGCAAGAACAACTACTCCAGCAGTTGTTCCAAAGCCATCCATTTCTACCAACAACTGATTTAGAGTACTCTCACGCTCATCATTGGAACCTGACAAGCCCCCTCGCCCCCTTGCTCGACCAATTGCATCAATCTCATCAATAAATATTATACTAGGAGCACATTGCCTTGCTTCCTGAAACAAGTTTCTGACTCTTGATGGTCCAACACCAACGAACATCTCCATGAAGTCTGATCCAGCCATAGATAGAAACGGAACACCAGATTCCCCTGCCGTTGCTTTTGCTAGAAGGGTCTTTCCAGTGCCTGGAGGGCCTACCAATAGAGCTCCTTTGGGAATTTTGGCTCCCAAATCCTCATATTTCTTAGGATTCTTGAGAAAGTGCACAAATTCCATGATTTCCTGCTTTGCTTCATCGCAACCAGCAACATCTTTAAAATAGATCTGTACCAATTAAAATATCAGGTACTGCTGAAAACGTGCAACAGAGTGCTTAAGAAAATATATTACAACAGATTAATGACAAGAAAACACTACAGAAACAAAAAGCCAACCTTGTTCTTTGTATTTTTATCTACTTTTGTAACTTGGGCTTTTCCTATATTGAAGATTCCACGGCCACTTCGTCCGCCAGAACCACCAATACCTAGTCCACCCTGCATTCTCCGCCCCATAAACAAGAGGGATCCCAAAAGCAGTAGTGTTGGTGCAAATCTCATCAATTCTTGGTACCAAACCATCTCAGAGACATATGTAACAGGAACAAAATCATGACTGTCTATTCCCAATGCTTCTTGGGCATCCTCCAACTTCTCCTCAAAAGATTCAACACTTCCAATATTGAAATAGTATTTGTACTGGCCCCCATTTGCACGAGCAGGGGTACCAGGTCCTTGGACAACTTCCTCACTTGTCTGACCGCGTGGCGAGCTACGCACATACACTTTTGCAACTGATTTATTAGAGACAACTATATGATCCACTAAGCCTGGTTCCAGAAGTTTGTTTTTAAACTCTTGGAAACTTATCTGCAAAGAACAAAATTGAATAGCATGTGAGTAGAGCACTTTCTGGTATAGGAAATTTACCATAAACATAAAAGCGATTACAAACAGGAATCAAAATTTTCACCATATTCGTACACTGATAAATTCAATGAATTAACTGATATGGAAGTGAACAGGTACTTTCTCAGTAATTATAGTCACAAAACACGTAGGTTGAATCTAGCTCAAGACCAACTGCAACTCAATCTTAAAGATAAAGGGCAGTTTTTTCATGGTAAAGCTAGTCTGAATCAAAATGGGCCAAACTTGTGTGATTTTAAACAATTATTTTATGGAAGATGTTAAACAACGAAACTAATTTCCCAATTCTCTGCTCGCATGTAGGGGATCCAATGTGGAAATAGTTGGACTCTGAAACATTTTCCTTAGAGTCGACTCCGCTTTATATCACAACAGAACAAGAAATTATACAATATGGGCCTGTAGTTACATAAAGACCATTCAGAAAACCTAAAATGGAAAAACATATATAGCAAGAGAATTGAAAAAAAGAGATCACATATTTGTGTGCACACTAACCTGTTGCTGATCAGGAGTACCAAAGGAGAAGGAGGAAAGAAATAGCCCAATGACCAATAGCGGGGTAATTAAATTTTGAAACTGCCTCAAGAAAGTTTCCTGAAAACTCCCCTGATCATCTGCCTTTGATTCATCTGAAATTGAAAAATTATTAAAGCATATTCCTAAAAGTATGGGTGATGAAAGAGCAATCATCTTGGAAAGGGAGAGAAAAAAAATAGTGAGGAAGAGAACTAGAGAAAGGAGAAAATGTTTCAGTATCAAATACTGAACACTGAACAGCTTTCAATCACGCAAGCCTTCAATATCAAATACTAACACAGAACCTCAACTTTTAAATTTGCCACCATTTTCTATCAGACCCAGATGAGTCACAGATGATCAACTTTACAGACAGAATATTGTAGCCATTTATCAGTGTCAGTCACAAACACCTACCAAATAAAATGTCCACTTTAAGATGAAATACGTCTTGTTTTTCAGGTATCCTAAGCCTAGGTAGGGAACAGCAAGAGTCGAACTTTAACTGTGAGTGTGGGGTAAGTGCTTTACAACTAGAATCATGTGTCTCCATGAAAATACTTATTGTAACCGGCAAATAAAATGTCACAGGGGTGTCACTTCGATCTCCAATGCTTCAAAAACACATTATCTTTTTTCCTGACAACATTAGTTATGTAGCCAAAACTCCAAAACATCTGAGCACCCACGAGACTCTGATAACATAAAAACACTAATCTAACATAATTAAAACAAACAAAAAAATCCAACAATTTTCCACTTCTACAATAAACATTCAATTCAAACAATAATAACAGTGAAAATGCATTGAAAATAAGCCCGGTTGCAGCTGAAGGACAGACCTTTTGATTCCGATTTCTGCTCATCTCCTTTCGGAATTTCCTTCTTTTCCTTGGGATAGAAGTTCTCATAATCTGCAACACAAGCACATACTCAATCAAACCACAATCTTTCTCCACAAATCACAGCAATAATTACATCCATTTAGCTGAAAAACAAATAACTAACAAACCAACAAATAAAAACTGCAAATTGCTTACTCTTTTTCTTTGGGGTTTCACTCGAAAAGTGTCGGCTAAGTTTAGGGTTTGCAAGAATGCAACTGAAATCCGAAACGCAGGCCTTGTGGGCCGCTATTGACGCAGCAAAATACGACCTCAAAAACCCTAATTCCCCATCGACCGGACCCAGATACGAACCAAAACGCGGAACTCCAGAAATGCCTCCATTCCCAATCAGACCCGCCGATCGCCCACTTCCAAGCAACAAATTCTACCACCAAAACAAACACCCATAAATTTAAACCAAAAATTATATTAAAAAATCCAAAAAAGAAGAGAGAAATTGCGGAGCTTACCCTGGCGCGAGAAGATCGAGAAACGGAGCGACCAATCCGAGAAAAAATCATAACTTTGATGTCTCAGGCGGAGAGGGAGACTGAAATTTTGCTTCTGAGAATCGTTGAGAATCAATGGAAACTTACTTCTCGATCTGATTCGATGAACCCATTTGGAAAAATCCGATTTTTTTTTTTGGTTTTCGAATTGTTAAATTATTTTGTGCGTATTTTCGGCTCTGTGTGTGTTTGGGAATTGGGGACGGGGGAGGGGGGAGAGAGACCAACAAAAGGAAGTGTTTGGTTGTGGAGATATTTTCATTAAAAAATACTAGCATATGGGCACATACAGTGTCTGTAAGAAATTTTTTTATTTTTTATTTTTGTTTTTAAAAAAGAAGGAGAGAGAGGAAGAGAGAGAGAGAGTGATAGAGAACGTGACAGTGAGAAGTTTTTACTTTTTAATTTTTTTAATTAGAGATATGTTAGGATTACATGTAGGTGATGTTTTGAAGAAAAAAAACAAAATTTAGTTATGTGAAATTACATTTATGCCTCATATTTCTTATTCATATAATGTTTAATCAAAGGGTTAAACTAGTAATTTTATAAGATTTTGGTTGACAATGAGTGTTTTATTAATTAGTAGAGATATATAGATATATTGATTGGTAGTTTCGACATGGGAGTCTATTATTTTGGATTGAGAATATTTACAAAGGTATTTCAACATTTTTTGGCTACCATCGTGCGATTTACCAACATTAAAAATCGAATCAAATCGAAAATATACCGTATTAAATACGGCTCTAGAATTTATTCTCAATCACTGTGTCATCTCTAGGTGGTTGGCTGTGGAGATAATTGGTGATCACAGGGGTGTTACGCAGTTTATATTTATTGAAACTATGGCTTGGCAAACAAGACAAGACGACATACACACGCCACAGAGTTTGGCTTTTGGCTGTTGAAAATAAATAGTGATTTGACGGAACCTTTAACGAACTTGGAACCTAATTTGAAAGGAAAATTAACAAAAAGTTAAAAAAATCTTTAGTTTTAATGAAAAATGACAAACAAAGGTGTAGTGAATAGTATCAGAAAAAAATAAAAATGTGATTTTTCGTTAAAAGTGAACAATATCAAAAGTGTTTCGTTAAAACTCCCTTTAAATAATTAAGTGCTAGTTTGGGATTTGTGTGTTAAATAAAAAAATTTAAAAAAAACTGTGTATGTTAGTGACTTAAGAATAATCAATTGCAAAATAAAGTAGTTGAGCGTTTGATAAACTATATTTTTAAAAGTATTGCCGGTATAAAAAGGTGATGTAAAAGCATTTAGTAAACTTTAATGTAAAAAAATAATATAATTGTATGTAGTGACAAAAATGAACATGATAGTTTGGACGATGAAGACGACAACGGTGGCAAGGGCAATGGTTGTGATTATGGTGGTGTTAATAAAGGAGTGTGGGGGTTGGGCTGCAAAGGTAACAATGGTGGTAGGGCGTCGACAATGGTGATGGTGGCAGTGGCGGCAATGATGGTAGCGGCAGTGGTGGTTGTGGTAATGGCAATAATAGTGTAAAAGGTTAAGGTTTGTTGTGGTAGGTGATCGTGGTCACTTTGTTTTTCAACAATAAAATGTGTTTGGAAGGATAAATAATGTCATTTAAAAAAAAAATTAGTAAGAGTATTAAAGGAATTAAACATATTCATTAAAGGCTCAATCCCATTTTTTATTAAAACAACTTTTAAAAGCAACATACATCGTACTTTAAAAGCTGCTATCTTAAAGTTATTGCTTTTAAAACAAGCGGGATATTGTATTTTTACCAACCACTTTTTTACTGCTTACTCTAAAGTGAAACAACTTTTGATAAAAAAAAAAAAACAATACCAAATTGGGCTTAAGTGATAAAATTTAAGTTTTATTGATTTAAGTTAGATCGAGTTTGAGTTTCATAAGGTGTTTACCGCAAATAAGCTTTAATTTTATTGGTCTCATAGTGAATATAATGATTTTTAAGTCTTAAGTTGAATGTAGTATGGTAACAAAGTCAATTTGTGATGCAATTGGCTTTAGAGCATGTTAGATAAAATTTTAATCACACGTGGGATTGTTAGAAATATGGGCTAAAAGTCAATCATATAATGAAGAATTTGACGGATAATTCACACGATTGATCTAATCAAAAGACAAGATTCGTGCTAAAGGTAGTTTAATTATAGTTATGTAACTAAATAGTGAATTCCAAGGATAAGAAATATGAGAAGAAGCAATCTAAAGAACTTGGATTCAAGAAAATCAATATAAGAGTACTCGCAAAAGAAAAGATTGAAAAGGGTAATAAATAAATGAGTGAAACAAAAGTAAGATAGTGTTGTTTTGACAAAATTAGATATGACCAAATTGAGCACAAAATTTAAAGAATTTTAAGGAAAATATGACATTCATACGCGGAGCAAAACATGTAAGACGACATTGATCAATTTTGAACGATAATGATCAAAATGATGACAAGAATAAGTGTAAGCTTGGGCCATAAATTAGTGAAAAAAGGTTATGGGCCAGTGCAAAAGCAATATAGGCCCAATAAATCTGTAAATTAATTTCATAGGATAAGACCCTTACGGCTCCATCTTGTACGCAATGTTTCAATAAAACACAGAAGAATGACAGAAGCCCTAATCTTCCCATGTCTGTCTCTTTGGATACTCTCTTGACTAAATTTCGATTGGATTAGCCAAATTGTGCATCCTCACCCAGCCATGGAAGCCAAGTCAATGTTGCTTCACTCCAAAACAGTCCCTTTCTGTTCCACCTTCACAGACAGACCCAATTTCTCTTTCAGGCATTTCAGCAAACACCTTCTGTGCAATCCAATAAACCACAGCTCTACCTTCCGCCATAGCCTTAAACCCCTCAAAACCCCAGCAAGTTTATGTCTTTCACAAAACCCATCATTCTTATCATCCCCAACAAGAACAAGAAGAAGCACCCATTTGTTAGCTCCACTCAAATGCTCATTTTCCAGCACCTCAAGCCACCCAGAATCTCAAACTCCATTGCTGAAGCTTTTCAATAACCTCTCATTTGATTCGTTGAAAACTAACCTTTTGAAATTAACCCCATTTGATGTGATTAAGTGGTCCGGGATTTTGTCAATTGCAATTGCAGCCACAAAGGGGACTCTGAATTTGCTATTGAGCCCTTTTTTCTGGATGTACTTCAGCTGGACTTGGATGTTTTGGCCTTGGTTTCTGGCTGTATCAGTTGCGGTTTACGGGTTATACTGCTTTAGGAAGCATTTGCGCGGTGAAGCAAATGTGTTTGAGCAGCTTGCGATTGTTACCTCAGTGTTTTCTTGGCTCACACTTGTCCCACCTGCCCATTTCAATGGCTTCCTTGAAGGTTGGCCTTATGTATTCTTCTTTGTGTACCATTATTTCTTTTTCTTCAATGTTAGTGTGAGGAAACGGTTATATGGGGATTACTATGCCCGCCCACATGATCCCAAGTGGGATGTGAGCCCACCGAAATGGTTGCGCCTTTTGTTCTGTGTTGGGGTCATGGCTGGTCACTGGCTGGCTGCATTTGAAGGACCCGAGCTTCATCGCATTCCTGGCAAGTGGAGCAATGTTCCTATTTGGATTTTGATATTGGTGACTCTGCTAATGCAGTATAACTCAACATTGTATCTTGCAAAGTATTCAGAAAAGGTTGTGGTGCCAACTGCTGTTGTGCAGTTTGGGCCTTACCGGTGGGTGCGTCATCCAATATATGCGTCTACAATGCTTCTGTTTGCCACATATTTCATTGCACTTCGGGCACCTTTGAGCTTGCTATTCATTGTAGCGGTTTGTTCATTGTACTATGATCAGAAGGCCAAAATGGAGGAGGCCTTGATGGTTGAGACTTTTGGGGAGAGGTATACGGATTATGCAAGTAAAGTTAGGTACAAGTTCATTCCTTTTATCTATTAGTTGTTCACAAGGTATGCAGTTATTAATTTTGTATTGTGGAGGATATAATGTATTGTACTAAGTACTAGAGTTTTGAAATCAATATGAGAATGTTAGATTACATAGCCAAGTTGAGCATTTATATTTGCTGATTAGGTTATCTTTCATGTTGGTTTTTTTGAGGTCCCTTTTTATTTTACTTGTTACATTTGTTTTATGTCTTCTCTTGGAAAAAAAAGTGTTAATTATTTTCCCCATGGTATAGTGAACATGAAATTATGGATTAATACAGACCCAAACCTGAATGGTAAAACGTTTGAGTCAATCTGAGTTCCTTGAGTCATGTACCGAGGCCGTTAAGGGAGCTTGGGAGCAAGTACCAGACCAGAGAAGTATCTAATATTCCAAATAAAGGTGTGAGAACAAATATGATAGGTTCACATTTGACAGGTAGTTTCATTGAGAAAAAGTGTGATTGGTTATCCTACATGGAACTGAATATAGAATTGTTGATTATTATATGCATATGCATCAATAGACTCGAAACCTAAAAAGTTTTAGCTTTTAGGTCACGTTGAGTTCTGTCAACTAAAATCAGCCATGAGTATTGGATGGCTAGTGAAGTTAGGCTAGTCAACTTTCTTTATGTAAATTAGGCAAGTTAGGTAAGTTAGGCAAGTTAGGCAAGTTAGGCAAAGTTAGGTCTTATGTCTTCTTTCTTTCCCTATATATATGTTCATCTTGTAATGAGAAATAATCATCAAATATATCAAGGAATTAACTCTATTTTGGCATGGTATCAGAGCCATTCTGATCCAAAAAGAGTTTCTATTCCGATTCACTTACTGGCACTACTGCCATCTACCCAATAAGACCTGCTATTCTGCAGGTCTTCTACTTTCATACCAATCCATTCTTACTCTTTTTCATTTGGCCATATCTGCCAACATTATTACCCATATCCAGCTTGTTAACCACACATCTTCCGCTGCATCTTTTCCCATATTCTTCCCATTTGCAGTATCTCTGCAAAACCCAGAAATCTTTCCACACAAAAAAAATATACTACCCAATACCCCATAAGCCATACCCGTTGGAATCACCCAACAAATTTACCCATAACCTCTGAGGCAGTAATAATGGGTGACTCCAAGACCACTGTTTCAGCTACTGTTACTCAAAGTGATATGTCTCTACATATCACCCCAGACAAGTTGGATGGGTCCAACTATTCCTCATGGTCCCAAAGTGTCCGCATCTACATCACTGGCAGAGGTAAATGGTCTTATGTCAGTGGAACAAAAAAGGCACCAGCAGAAGCTGATGCATTGTATGCTATATGGGAGGAAGAGAATGCCATGGTTCAATCTTGGTTACTCAACTCCATGACCAGAGATGTACGGGCCATTTTTCTCCGACTCTCTACTGCAAAGGATGTTTGGGATGCTGTTACCCAAACTTACTCAATTGAAAAAGATGCATCAAAGTTATACGAACTTCGCCGTCAAGCACTGGCGACTCGCCAGAATGGAGAACCTTTATCTGCATATTATGGTAAACTTCAGCAAACATGGCAAGAAATTGATTTCTTGCGTCCTGGAAAATTGAAGTGCGCTGATGATATTGCTACCCGAGAGACAGAAATTTCGGAAGAAAGATTGTATGATTTTCTGGCTGGTCTTGATCCTCATTTAGATCATGTTCGCAGTCAAGTTTTGACTCAAACAACTCTGCCTTCTGTTCGTGTTGCTTATGCTCTTGTGAATGCTGAAGCAAGTAGGCAAACCATTATGTTGGTTGGCCCACAAGTGGAAGGATCCGCCATGGTAGCTGCTCCGTCTCGATTTCCCCGTGGAGTCTCCAATTCCCGATTAGGTGGATCCAAAACTACTGATACAAGGAAGTGTACTTATTGTGACAAAGATAAGCATACTAGAGACACTTGCTTCAAGCTGCATGGATATCCTGATTGGTGGGTTCAAAAGAAGGAAAATCAAAAGAAAGGCATTGGTGGATCACAAGCACACCTGACACCAAAGCCTTCCATACCTCGGGTGGATCAATCTGCTCACTTAGTTTCTCCTACTACTGCTTCTACTTCCTTAGTCGATGCAGGTAACTTTGGTTTTGCCTTGAACACTACAATTGTTCCTCCCAATAAACCTTGGATCATTGATTCAGGGGCTTCTGACCACATGACCAATGACTCTACATGGTTTGTTTCTCACACTACTCCACCTTTAAATACCGTTAAAGTTGCTAATGGTATTTCTACTCCAGTGCTTGGAGCAGGCTCCATCTCATTAACACCAGGCTTATCTCTCTCATCTGTTTTACATGTTCCTAATCTTTCTCACAATTTGCTTTCCATTGGTAAACTTACAAATCAACTAAACTGTCTTGCCATCTTTTCTCCTACCCATTGTTGGTTTCAGGATATTCGAACGAAAGCATTGATTGGTCATGGTAGAGAAAGGGGAGGTCTATACTACTTGGACTTACCACCAGATTGTGAGAAGACAAGTTACAGTTGTCAAGTGGAGGCCAAACAATTTGAAGCTTCTGAAAAAATTTGGTTATGGCACAGAAGATTGGGACACCCTTCCTTTCAGTACCTGCAATATCTATTCCCTTCTTTATTTTCTAAAGTCAAGGTTTCTGATTTCCATTGTGAAACTTGCATTTTTTCTAAAAATCATCGTGTCTCATTTCCTTTAAGTTCCCATAAAAGTAATGTTCCTTTCTCTCTTATTCATTCTGATGTTTGGGGACCATTTCATATTCCTACTTATACTGGTGCTAAATACTTTGTCTCTTTCATTGATGACTGCACTCGAGTTTCTTGGGTATACTTACTCAAAAATAAGAGTGAGGTTATGTCTATTTTTCCAATCTTTCATCAAATGATTCAAACCCAATTTCATGCTAAAATTCAAGTTGTTCGATCTGACAATGGGAAAGAATATTTGAATTATGGACTTGGAACATTTTTTCAACAACACGGTATCATTCATCAAACATCTTGTCCACATACTCCTCAACAGAACGGTATAGCAGAACGTAAAAATCGTCATCTCTTGGATGTGGCTCGCTCTTTATGTTCTGCTATGCACGTTCCTAAACGTTTTTGGGGTGATGCCATTCACACAGCTGTTTTTCTTATCAATCGCATGCCATCACGTGTTCTCCAATTTCAAACACCTATCCAGACCCTTTCCCAATATCATTCTCTTCCTTCACTCCTTCATATTCCTCCAAAAGTGTTTGGTTGTGTCTGCTATGTTCACGTCCCCATGCAAAATCGTGATAAGTTGGATCCTAGAGCCATCAAATGTGTGTTTATTGGCTATTCTGCTACTCAGAAAGGGTATCGATGTTACTATCCTTCCACTGGGAAATTTTTTGTCTCTATGGATGTTACCTTTCGGGAACACGAGGCATTTTTTTCAAAAGAAGATTTGGCCACTTCTCTTCAGGGGGAGATATGGAGTAAGGAGGAAGAGAAGTTGCCGCTTGACATTGGTGGTATGCATTTTTCAGATGAACACTTGTCTGATGTCGGTGATGGTGCAAATTTGCCTAATGATGAGGCACAAGGTGAAAAAATATTGAAGGTGTATGAGAGGACAAGAAAAAAGGGAGATAAAGAAAAAAGGGATGATGAGATAGACCACCCACAAACAGATCCCCACATTGACCAACTCTCTGACCAATCAGCTGCTACTCGTACGAATTATCCTGAGGTAACCACTCATTCTCCCTCTCTTCAGCCTACTATATTTGATGAGTCCAATCATGAGATTTCATTAAGTGATGATCCAAATGATTCAAATGAACCACATCGTGAGTCTCAGGGTTCTCGTTATCCTATTCGAGAAAATCGAGGGATACCCCCTGTTCGTTATGGTCATTCTTCTACAAAGGGTATTCAATATCCTATATCTAATTTTGTTTCATCTCATCGCTTGTCAGACTCTTATATATCTTTTGCAAACCAATTGTCATCAGTCTCAGTTCCTAATAAGTTACAGGATGCTCTTAAAGATCCAAAATGGAAAAAGGCTATGATTGAAGAGATGGAAGCGCTTCGAAAAAACTCCACTTGGGAACTGGTTGCACTTCCTGAAGGCAAGAAACCTGTTGGGTGTAGATGGGTGTTCACAGTAAAGCATAAAGCTGATGGTTCAGTGGAAAGGTACAAGGCTAGACTGGTAGCCAAAGGTTATACTCAAACCTATGGCATTGATTATCAGGAGACATTTGCTCCGGTAGCAAAGATCAACACTATCAGGGTTCTTATGTCATTGGCAGCAAATCTAGGGTGGCCTCTACGACAGTTTGATGTAAAAAATGCATTTTTACATGGAGACTTGGATGAAGAGGTATACATGGATCTTCCTCCAGGATTCACTACCACTTGCGATATTGGCAAAGTATGCAGGTTAAGAAAGTCCTTGTATGGATTGAAACAATCACCAAGGGCATGGTTTGGCAGGTTCGCTCAATCAATGAGAAGTTATGGGTTCAAGCAAACTCAAGCTGACCATACCTTATTTCTTAAGCATGATAGAGGTAAACTTACAGCCTTAATTGTTTATGTGGATGATATGGTGGTTACAGGTAATGATGTCGAGGAAATTCAAAAACTTCAAAAGTATCTAGCCAAGGAATTGGAAATGAAGGACTTGGGTACTCTGAAATATTTCTTGGGTATTGAAGTTGCAAGATCAAAGCATGGCATTTTTCTTTCTCAAAAGAAATATGTTATAGACTTATTAACTGAGACTTGGATGTTAGCTTGTAAACCTGCAGACACACCAATTGAGCAAAACCATAGATTGGGAGACTATCATGATCAAGTTCCGGCTAACAAGGAAAGGTACCAAAGATTAGTTGGGAGGTTGATTTATTTGTCTCATACACGACCTGACATAGCCTA
The DNA here is from genome assembly GCA_035220775.1 of Malus fusca. Classification (NCBI taxonomy): domain Eukaryota; kingdom Viridiplantae; phylum Streptophyta; class Magnoliopsida; order Rosales; family Rosaceae; genus Malus; species Malus fusca. Next base: position 6,899,280 of record CM069061.1, on the reverse strand, counting down.
TGCTGTAAGTGTAGTGAGTCAATTTATGCACAGGCCAAGTGAAGCTCACATGGATGCTGTACAACGCATTCTCAGGTATTTGAAGTCTGCCCCTGGAAAAGGCTTGATGTTTTCCAATCATGGACATCAAGAAGTTGAAGGGTACACTGATGCAGATTGGGCTGGGTCAGTAACTGATCGCAGATCGACTTCTGGATACTTTACATTTGTGGGAGGAAATCTAGTTACTTGGCGCAGTAAGAAGCAACATGTAGTGGCTAGATCCAGTGCCGAAGCTGAATTTAGAGGTATGGCACATGGTGTGCAAGAATTGTTATGGCTCAGGACTTTGTTGAGAGAATTAGGTTTTAATTCTGCAAAGCCATCAAAACTTTATTGTGATAACAAAGCTGCCATTAGCATTGCTCATAATCCAGTTCAACATGATCGTACTAAACATGTTGAAGTGGATAGGCACTTTATTAAGGAAAGGTTGGTTGATGGTACCATTAACTTGCCCTATGTGAAGAGTGATGACCAGCTAGCAGATATTTTAACAAAGGCAGTGTCAAGTAGGATTTTCCATCTTTCACTCAGCAAGTTGGGCATTCGAGATATTTACGCACCAACTTGAGGGGGAGTGTCAACTAAAATCAGCCATGAGTATTGGATGGCTAGTGAAGTTAGGCTAGTCAACTTTCTTTATGTAAATTAGGCAAGTTAGGTAAGTTAGGCAAGTTAGGCAAGTTAGGCAAAGTTAGGTCTTATGTCTTCTTTCTTTCCCTATATATATGTTCATCTTGTAATGAGAAATAATCATCAAATATATCAAGGAATTAACTCTATTTTGGCAAGTTCCACATGTATGATAAGAATATTTGGTTCTTGACCCCAATTTCTCCAATTCCTAGCACCTTGTGTTCACTTGTCTGAGTGGTTTTTTCTATATAGGCTTTAATAGTGAGGTTTGGTTTCACCATGATTTGTTGGAACACCATGCATGCTAGGATATATAAAGCAGCGCCTCTTTGTTCTCTAGTCTTTGTTAATCGCAAGTTATTCGTTGTTATTTGTAAAGATCACTTGATTGAAGTTTTCACATTTACTTTTAGATGACTTCATGTAAGTACACAAGATTTGTGTGTGCTGAAGTAATGATATAGAGATATGATCAACAAGGTGTTACAAACTTCGATCACTTTGCTCAGTCTAAATCCTGGTTTTGGCATTCTCCATCAAGCACGTTGGCATGATTTGACCGCAATGAGTCATGCTGTATTCAGATGGCCTGGGGATAATCTATCCTGAGTTGGTCTTGGGCTTGTTGCTGACCCAACTGAAACTGGTAGTTGATGTTACGAGTCAAAGTTAACGACTGATAAAAGCTCTAAAGTTATGTTACCACTTTAGTTAATTGAAAATTGTAGATAACGCTTCCTGAAAAGTTTAGGTCAGATGAAGTTGAAACTAATCTGAGCATTTTGCAAGAGCGTTAAAAATGTACCAAGCTGAAGAAGTATGTTAAACTAAAGGTCATTATAAGTGAATAATAAGTGAAAACTACAAAAAAAATCATTAGCAGGTGGGCACATAAAGAAAGGTTGTTGTGAAAATTAATTTGAAGGTTAATTCAGTTTTAACGTGCATGAGGAAAGGCCAACTATGCTCTTGAGATAGTTCCCTTTTCCGGGTTTAAGCCATAACTCTAAGAAAGAAAGCATTTAGATTCTGGGTGGATTAAGTCTGACTCAATCATGTGTTTCGTTTATTTATTCTTTTTTTACCTGGTGTTACTTTTTCTATTTGTATGTTTCAGTAATGGAATCAAGAATATCTGTCAATGCTTTTTGTTTCTGTGATGAGGCATATGAACTTACCGAGTTTTGTATCAGTATTTTGTTATTCCTAAACCACAACCTTGTTAATTAAGTGGGTTTGCTGCTTTGTTTGAGATGCATGTAACTAGCTGGTCTCTTGATCTTGACACATCCTCATTTTCTTGCTTAAATCGGCATGTTTCATTCCTTCCAAATGTTGTATACTTGCTAGTATAATTAGATAAACATAGCAAGAATGTTATCTTAGATCGAAGTGAAGCATTATCCTCATTTTCTTGCTTGAATCGGCATGTTTCATTCCTTCCAAATGTTGTATACTTGCTAGTATAATTAGATAAGCATAGCAAGAATGTTATCTTAGATCGAAGTGAAGCATTATCCTCATTTTCTTGCTTGAATCGGCATGTTTCATTCCTTCCAAATGTTGTATACTTGCTAGTATAATTAGATAAGCATAGCAAGAATGTTATCTTAGATCGAAGTGAAGCATTATCCTCATTTTCTTGCTTGAATCGGCATGTTTCATTCCTTCCAAATGTTGTATACTTGCTAGTATAATTAGATAAGCATAGCAAGAATGTTATCTTAGATCGAAGTGAAGCATTATCTGTTGCTCTTTTTACAAGGAATGTCTGTGTTTCCAAGGAATAGTAACCTATTTGAAGAATTTTACATTAGTATTTCATTAGATCAAGAGTTGCTGAACTTTAGGAGCATTATCCTGCTATAAACTAGAAAACCCCAACCTCTCCAGGAGGCATTAACAACGTGTGGCCTTGCTTTCTGGAAGAGCACGTACGCAAGCCAATTTTGTAGCATTCCCTCTGGTGCATCGAACTTAGAATGTTTGACAAGGTCTATTTACTGGCACCGTGAAACTCCGCCTCATAAACATGAGGGTCACCTCATCAGATGTGAGATCTATCAACTTATATTTGATTTACACCACATATTTTCTCAGGAGCACAGGGAAACTGCCGAGTGTCTAGCATTTTATCTCTTTGAAAAATTAGTAGGGTCTTTTTCTTCATCAGCAGTCAAACAGATCACTATCGTTTATGTCTTTTCTGTTTTTTACAATTTCATGCACTTGAGAACAAAGATTGTTTTGACATTTTCAAACTCACATGTTTTTCGTTTACGACGTCCAGTTTCCTCTTTTCTTTCTTCCACTGTTTTTTCTTCATGTAAGTGTATGTATGTGGGGGCCGGTTAGCACGAGTAAAGTTTGCTCGTGTTTCATGTTGTGAATTTTACTTGTGCCATTTCCTTATCCATTTAGATTAAGAACCTGTTTCCACCCTCCCAAGCTGTATGTGATCGGGGAGTTTGTTTCTCGTGTTACCTCCGATTTTACTTGTTATTTATCGCATCAGTTCTGGTTTTCGACCATGGTTTCAGAAACTTCAGACAATTTCATGGTTAGGATATGGAGACAAAACTCACTCACTTTTGTTCATACTTTAAAGGGCCCGTTGTGTTCGTATGGTAGATATATTTTCTGTCGGAAATCGACTTTCTGTGGCCTGTGTACAAGCTTTGCCTTTGCAAAACTTAAGTGAATGGCTGATGCAGTCATAAAATATCCCATTATATGCGTGCATTAAGCATCTTTGATCGTAGGAAGTGTGTTGTTCGCTTGTCCTCTTCATGTTTTCGGGTGATTTTGTTTCTTTTAAACTTTATGGAGGGATTTTATGAGATAAAAGCATCTCCAGCAACACTAGTTAAATTTGATGTCAAATGACACAAAAGTTATTTACAAGTAATACAAAAGTTAAATACAACTAACCAACTTAACGATACCATTCCAACAATGTTCTCTAATTAAAATTACCAACACCATTGTCACTGTCACTGTTCCATCACCACCACCATCACCACCTTCCTATTAGCGTAGTTGTCATTGCTCCACCACCACCTTCCTATTAGCATCGTTGTCATTGCCACACAACTACGTGTCAAAACTGCTCACCACTCCCACCGGTGCCATCACATTCATTGTCACCATTACTACCACTTACTATCACCATCTTTATCGTTGGCCATCCGAACATACAAGTTAGAAATTGCACAACTGAATCTCAATGCTTGACGTGGAAAATGTTACAGTCAGTCGCAAGTTTAAACGGATTAAGAACCACCCACTTTTGTGGGGTGACTTTCGCTCGTGCATAATTATCAGATCCAACACATCGTATTGTTCTATCAGACTTTGTTCGGCTCTTCTTTCAACCCTTCAGGTATTGATGAGGTTTGTGAGGTCATCCAGCCGATGGTCACAGACTCTGAAAATGATCTCTTATCTGCATTACCTACTGATGAGGAAATTAAGGAGGCAGTTTTCTCATTAAGTGCTTCCAGTGCGCCAGGGCCAGATGGTTTTCCAGGTTTTTTCTATCATCACTGTTGGGATATTGTCAGCTTTGATGTCATTCAATTTGTGAAGCAATTCTTTCAATCAAATTGGCTATACCCCAATACCAATAGTAACTTCTTAGTTTTGATACCGAAGGTGGAAGACGCTATTTCCATGACTCATTTTAGACCTATTGCTTTGGCAAACTTTCTCTTTAAGATTATTCCCAAAATTTTGGCAGTTCGCCTTTCTCATGTTGTTCAACGCATTATTTCTCCACATCAAGCTGCTTTCATACCTGGCCGACGTATCACTGATTGTATTGGCCTAGTTTCAGAATGTCTCAATGTGCTTGACAAAAAAAACTCGTGGTGGCAATATGGGAGTCAAAGTTGATATAGCTAAGGCTTTTGATACTTTAGATTGGTCATTTCTATTGCGGGTGCTTACTAACTTTGGGTTCTCCACTTGTTTTATAGACTGGGTTTCTACCATCTTACGATCTGCTAAATTGTCCATCCTAATCAATGGTTCCCCGCATGGTTTTTTCTCTTGTTCTCGAGGAGTGCGCCAATGGGATCCTCTCTCTCCGTTACTTTTCTATCTAGCTGAGGAGGCTTTATCAAGGGGCTTGAGTCGTCTTCAACTTGATGGGCTTACTAAGCCAACTTTTGCTCCAAGAGGTTGTATATCTCCTTCTCACGTTCTCTATGCAGATGACTTATTCATTTTCTGTAGAAGTGATGGTGTCACCCTGCGTAACTTGCAAGGTTTCTTCGATAGATATAGTAGAGCCTCTGGTCAATTTATCAATAAGGCAAAAAGTACTTTCTACTTGGGCTCTACCTCAAGGCATCGCAAAGCTGTGGTTGAGAGTTACTTGGGTTTCAAAGAAGGCAAAGCACCTTTTGTCTACCTTGGAGTTCCAATCTTCTGTGGCAAGCCTAAAAGGAGTCATCTTCAAGCCTTGGCAGATAAAGCTAAAGCTAAGTTAACTGGTTGGAAGGGGAAACTTTTATCTATGGCAGGAAGAGTTCAACTCACTCAATCAGTTTTTCAAAGTATGCTCTTGCATAGCTTTTCTGTTTATAAGTGGCCTTCTTCCTTGCTAAGGTCTCTTTCACGTTGTGCTCGCAATTTTATATGGTCTGGTGACGTAACCTCCAAGAAGTTAGTTACCGTTTCTTGGCATCAGATATGTGCTCCGAAGAATGAAGGTGGTTTGGGTTTGCGTGATCTTGGCTCTCTTAACACTACAGCTCTCTTAAAGCTTGGATGGCTTATTATTACTACTGATTCCCCTTGGAGTATTTATATTCGGACACGTTTCAAGCTACATGGTCGCCTATACTCTTGTAGTTATATGCGATCTTCTATATGGCCTGGTATTAAATCCATTCTTCATATCTTGTTTCAGAATTGTCGTTGGGTGATTGGAAATGGTTCTACTACTTCCCTTTGGGTTGATAAATGGCTGGATAAGCCTATTGTGGACGTCGTTGGTGCAACAGAGATTGCCCCTTCTCTATCTCGTACTAAGGTCTCAAATATTATTCGTATGGGACAATGGGTTATTCCTTCTATCTTCTCTTCTACTTTCCCAGACCTAACTAAAGAGATTTTAGAAATGCCTCTTCCAATTGATGAGGATAAGGACGTTTTAATTTGGGAAGCTTCTACTTCTGGTGGTTTTTCGTTTTCCGATGGCTATGAAATTGTTCGTCATCGGTTTCCTGTCAAGAGTTGGGCTTCCATTATCTGGCGTCCTTTCATCCCACCTCGTTACTCTATTTTAGTTTGGAAGATTCTATTCAACAAGCTCCCAACGGAGGATCAACTTCAGCGCCGAGGCATCCCGCTGGCTCCAATATGCCAACTTTGTCACAAGAATTCTGAATCTATTGACCACTTATTTTCTAGCTGCGACTTTGCACAATGTGCTTGGCGTTGGCTAGCTACCCAATTTGGCACTATTATTCAACCTACGGGCTCCCTCTCTGATCTATGGCTTGATTTTCTGTCAAAGCGGTTCTCTCCACATCTTCGCAATGTCTGGCTAGCTTCAGGGTTTTTCTTACTCATGGCTATTTGGAAGATGCGTAATAAAGTGAAGTTTGAAGGCAAACCTCCCTCATTCTCACGTCTCTGCCGCTCCACCTCGGCCTGGATTAGGCAGGTTGGAGCTCTCACCCCTGGCCATGTACGAGGCACTTTGGACCGGCAACTTTTAGTCTCTCTTGGAATATCGCCTAACCCCTGTAAAGCTCCTTCTATTGTCCCTGTTCTTTGGCACCCCCTTCCTTCTTCTTGGGTCAAAGTGAATACTGATGGCCTTGCTAAAGGTAATCCGGGTCCTGCGGCATGTGGCGGGGTTTTTCGAGATTCTGCGGGTTATTTTCTTGGTGGTTTCTCCCTAAGCTTGGGCCATCGTACTTCTTTCTATGCGGAGCTCCATGCTGTCATCCTTGCTGTCGAATTGGCCCACGCGCGAGGCTGGCAAAATTTATGGCTTGAAAGCGACTCTTCGAGTGTAATATCATGTTTTTCTTCTGGATCTTTCTCTCCCCCTTGGTCGCTCCAGACACGCTGGAACAATTGTACTCTCCTTTTGCAGAACATGGTTTTTCGTTGCTCTCATATTTTTCGAGAAGGGAATGCTGTTGCTGACAAATTAGCCAATTTAGGGCTTCTATCATCTTCACTTGTCTGGCATTCCACTCCCCCAATTGAGATCCTCCCTCCTCTGCACTCAGATTTCTTGGGCATGCCAACCTACAGGTTTGTCTCCTCTTCTTGATGTGTCTTCTCCTTTCTTTTCCTAACCTTTTTGGATTCCCTTTTGTTTTGCAGTTTGTTTTGCAGGTTATTACCTTTTAAGGTTTATAGAGGGGTTTGGGCTTATGTCCGCCTAGTTTTTTCCTTGTATTTTCTTTTCCAAGAGGGGTACGGTCTATGTCCCCCCCTCTTTTTCCGGCATTTCCTTTCTCGAAAGGGGTAAGGTGCATGTCCCCCCCTTTTTCTTTTGTATTTCTTTTCTCTTGTTCTATGAGGGGTTAGGTTTATGTCCCCCCCTGTCTAGGTGTAACTTCTTTTTTCTTATCAATAAATTTCCCTCGTACCGCCGAGGTTCTCCAAAAAAAAAAAAAAAAAAAAAAAAAAAAATGACTAATTTGTAGTTGCATTGTTTTTATAGGTTAGTGAAAACAGTCATCTGTCTCTAATTAAGTAAATAGATGTTTTTCTTGTAGTGCAGAAAAATGTTTTTTAAATATGATTGTTTTAATCTTAAGTATATGTAATGGATAATGCTATGATAAGTCATCCACGCACTTTCGCGGGGTGACTCACGATAGCCATGCTCATGTGTAAGCATCGGATCCGAAACATCGCATTGTTACTTCGTCTACATGTTTGGCATAACCTATTTGATGTGATCAATTTGGAGGGATTATTGGCCAAATTTGTATCTTTTTGGCACAAATTTGTTGTGTGCACTCAAAAGGCTCAGCAAGCCAAGACAACTGGAATCATCAATTAAACATCCCTCCCAATCATTTTCTTGGACAAATAACATCCCTCTCAAGCTCTAGTTTTCCTTAAGTGATAACATTTTGGCTTTATATTTGATCAAGTTTCCTCCTCCCAGCACACCAGTACTTCAACTGGAATTATTTAGTCTTCCACGTAGGCTTCAATGTTGTGTGCTGAGACACTGCCCGACGTGGAATTCTAGCGTGCACACCCTCCATATCCGCACATTTTGTTAAATGTCCCACATCGGTGAGGATAAAGTTCCACAATGGGTTTAAATAGGATTACCCTATTCTAACTAATACTGAGACTTTTTGTGGTAAAACCCTACACCTGACGAATTGGGCAGGTAGTAAAGTTGTGAACAGTCGGTGTCGTTAGAGTGGAACGGGCCCGGCAATCCAAAAATCCATGCACATTTGCACGCAGTTGGCTTGTGACTGTGTTAGGGTTAATAACACATGGGCCAGACCTCCAGCTTGGCCTAGTTGGCTTCAGATTCACAGGTAAAATCAATGATAACTGAAGGTTACTTCATCCACAATCCAAAACCACACACATCTGATCTTCCCTCTCATCCTTTTGTTATTCACACATTCAACAACATATCTTACTATCCATCTCCTTTGTTTTTTCATCGAGAATTGCCGTCCATGAGAAATGTTGTGCCGCTAGACCAAATAATAATGCACACATCTTAATTTGCGCTTTGAAAATTTTCATTTCACATTTCTATCACACATTTAGATTCATAGTTCGACACTGACAGATCATGATCTTATGCTAGCTAGCAAACCAGACAAATCCACGTACCCAAGTGAACTAAGGTAGAAGAAACATAGGATTCCCAACTACAGATTTGAAAAAGGAAAAAACAACATGTAATTAAAGTAAAAAAGGCTCAATGGGGTATGCTTGCTTCTGGCCCCATTGGAAAATATTGGATTGCCGTCAAGAACCCAGAAGCTTAGCTTGATTAAGTCGCCTTCTTGTTTCTTGGGACTACTTTTATTGGTAATCCCTGTTTGGGTACCGGGAAAGGGCCATACTGTATCCCGTCCTCATCTCCCGTCACCTGCCACCTGATCAATACCAATCATACAAAACTTAGCCAAAGCATTTTCTGTACCGTCAAATCATAGTTTGATATATATACGAAGAAACTTATGTTTCTAATCACTACTTTAGTAAATGTGTCATTGTAAGAAGCATATGGCTATTTAGTTGGTAGCAATCACATCGCTAAATATCAGTGTTATTGTCAGCAACAACGTCAAACTCATTTGTTTAGCCAAAGTACTGTAGCTTTGCTAACAAAATCATGTGCCTAGCTAATCATATCTGCATGCATGTTCTTGTGAGATATTTGATGTGGACACACTTGAGCACGATGTTGTGGTGTAGAACATGCAGAACAGAGCTATGGTGGCCACCGTGTCAACAGCTGGCACAACAATTGTATCATAGCCATTCCATCTAGACAGAGTACAGCTGGCAAATTGTATGACATGTTATGAAATCAAATTTTAATCAGCTTGAATATTAATGATTATTGGTGGAGTCAGCATTCTATGTGAGGGATCACCTTTCATATATGTTGAGAGAAAAATTTGAACTTATAACATGGGCCATTGAAGTAATCATTACAAAATTGAAAAACCAATTAAATTTAATAGAGTGAATCTAAAGAATTGTACAGTACAACTAAGTGGCAGATAGAGAGGAGATAACCACTAATTTTTTTTTAATATTTAAAGAAACTAAAAAGAAATATGGTTTAAATTGTTTGATAAAAAAAGGAGGGCAAAGAGGTGTGCAAATAATAGTTGATTAGGTTGAAAAAAAATTGATTATGTTGCTATGGGAATAAATTACCCCCACCCCTAAACTCACCGTTCAACTAAACCGCAAAAAGAAAACAACAAAACTATTAGAATAAAAAAAACGACCACATCGTTTGACTCAACTTCTTCACAAGGATGCATGTTTTGGACCACCGGAGAATCTCTTACACCGTAGTTAGCATGAGCCCGAAACCACTCTCATCCCTTACTGGCTCCATCCCTGATTGGTGATATATCAAGTAAACTTTGTTTTGACATGTGGACCTGTGGTACGCCAATCTACAACGTAGAGGATACCCTATGAGGCCTAGACTCCTCAAATGAGACCAGAGATTTATAAACGGAAATGGCAGATGTCTCACGATCTGTGAGATATAATATCACTCAAGAGTGTCTCTATCCTAATAGTTGATTAGGGTTAGAGGAAGGTCCTACCTGTAACTGTATGATACAACTGATGGCTACGTACATCATAGTAGAGATCACTATTCAAATCTATTGGCTCATATGATTTCTGGAAAATAGCTAACTATTTATGTGTATGTACGGATGGAGAAAGAGAGGAGAATGTTTCAACCCCTAATAGAAATGGGACGAGAAAGGATATGAAAGAGAGACGAGAGAAATGGAAGACTTGAGTTTCGACCGGCGATAAAGGGAGGAGCTGCCGGAGGAGGAGAGTGCAAAGATGGACAGTTAAACAGTTGGAAGAATCTAGTAAGAAGGCAAAGATGGACGGTTAAACAGCAGGATGGGTCTAGTATAATCGTACACGAATATTAGTAAGAAAGGCGGCTAGACGTAAATATTTGTTTAGTATTGATGTTATTGTTTTAATTTTTTAAAGTTTACTTCAATTTTAATTACTCAAATTTGAAAGATTGAAAAGATATGTAACTACGCGAGAGAATGTTCATTATTTTCGTCATATGAAAATTTTATTGATACTTGATTAGATTCATGTTTGTCTGTTTTTTTTTATAATGTTAGTTTATTAAATTATTTATTGTTTGAAGTAGAAAAATTGGTGAAAATCGAACTCACATCAAAATACATAAACTTAATTATTTTTCGTCGGTAAAACGCCACATCTACAAGGATCCATGTTACGGATCTCAGGGAAAAAAATTGAAAAGTTGGTAAGAGTTAGGTTATGTTTGACTAGTTAATGCTAGGTGCATGCATGCCACGTGTTGAAGTAAACATGCAAACTGAACGAATCTATTTGGGGTGGGCATATATCATAGAGTAATGTTAGGAAGATTAAAATTTTAAACAAAATTTTAGAAATTAAAAGATATAGAAGTTTATGATTAGGTTATTACTTAAGGATTGATATACATACTAATTTCTATTGATGAACTATAATTTAATTTGCAAATTTAAACTACAATTTAATCTTCCTAGCATATCATATATCACATATATGGTGGTGACCAGTTTTCTACTAAGAAACCCTAGTATATTATGTTAATGCCCGGCCACTCGCCCTCAGTGAAACTGAGGACCACTTCCACAGCCTAAGGAAGGACCATTGGATTGGACCACCAATCATACCCCTTCCACTGCCCTCTAGGCTCTGGTCGACTAAGAGGGGACAAATCAGTTTTACAATTAAAAGAAAACGAGAACATTTTTTCGTTTTATTTAATCGTATAAACGTCATAATTAAAAATATTTTATTTAATCTTATAAATGTCATAATTAAAATTATTTTATTATCATTAGTAATACAAAACATTTAGGATACTACTTATAAAAAAATTAGAAATGCTACGGAGACTCGTCCCAAAGGCGATTCTCTGCAGACTCTGTTAGCCATCTGAAGTTTAAAATAAAGTTCAGACTGAAGAGCAGATAAAGCCGTGGATTTATCAAATGACGTTGATGAAGAATTTTTTAGTGTGAATTTTTTAGTGTTTATAATTGTGTTTTTGGTTGTTGATGAATTTTAAAGTATCCCATGATGCGGTTTTCGGCACGGTGGCGATGCTAATGGGGTTTATGCCAAAGAGATGGTCCAGTAAAAACTGAACAGGACATGTGTCACTATATCATGAACAAATTTGTATATTTTATTTTCTATTTTTAGAAATGGGCCTTAACTGATATGGATTAAGGCATAAACTCCAGATGGCCAACGAGTCTGGGGGGAATCGCTTTTGGGGTGAGTCTCCGTAGCAATTCTCATCTCATTATTTTTCACAGATTTGTCACGTTATAAATATTGTTGGCAATGCTATTAGAAGATGTGCAGAGAGAGGCATAGAGAGAATTACCTGTAAGCAGTGGTGAGGTGATGGAGGAGGATGAGCATCTCAAGCTTGGCCAGCTCACTGCCTGGACAAGAGTGCACGCCATTTCCAAACGGCATGAAAGTGTTTGGTCTTGGTGGAACCTGCACCATCACACAAATCACAAAAACCCAAAAACAGATAAATACATTAAAGCATCACTTCAACCAATAATCCACGACAATTTCTAACAATAACTTAACTGAATATTCTCAAATTTCGTTTACCACATATAGTTTTAGACTTCTAGCAAGTAAACAAGAATGAATACAAAATTGTGGATAGTTTCGATGAATATATGATATTTCTTTTCAACTCACTATATATGTTCTGCGTTCAAGTTGTAATAAAAAATAATGAATAAATATATATTCAAATTTTTAATTGCTAAGTGCCTACAAAAACAAAACAAAGTCACGTGACCTGAAACTTAGAAAGAGATATTCATGAGCCAGACCCAGATCCTTGTGAATAGAGAGGAAGATTCATATAAGAATGAAAAGGACATGACCAGGATAATCCTCCAGCCATTGATAACCTTATGTTTCTGGCCAAAATAAGATAAAGTATAACAGTCTACTGCATGAGCATATGACCCACTTTTTGAATATTGCCCCAGAGACACAGCACTGGTCACACAGAAGATGAAGAGATCCAAGGGATATTATAAATTCATTATCTTGAGATTATATAATTTATTTGTTTCTTTGGCTAAGGTTTTATTACCTCAAATCTTGAAGGGTCAAACTTTTCGGGCTGAGGGAAGAAATCATCACAGTGATGAATGCTTCTGAATAGAGGCAGCACCTTCCAACCTTTAGGGATAACATAACCCTCGAACTCCACGTCTTCCACTGCTTCTCTGAATGTGAAGGACAGTATACTTGCTGTTCTTAGAGTTTCTTGAATCACCTGATGAGATATTTCATTCATTTTCACACTCACTTGAATCATTCTGATAAAAACATATAATCGTAAACATACGTACTTATTATCTTATCAGAATGAGATTCTGGACTATTAATCATATTAATGTTTGTAAAAAAAAAGGGTGTTCCAAATACACAATCTTGCAGCACAAGCATCTAGGTCAAAACATGAACATCCTAAGAGATTATTACTAGCATAAAGTTATTGTATTGTTGTAAGACTTGTCAACTTCAAAATCTAATTAATTGACAGTATGACAATGGAATATATATTCCGTGTAGAATTTTTCGAAATGATTATTTTACCCTGGTAGTTAAGGACATGCGCCTAGTATCATCCCACGTAAGCCCACGATTCTCATTGACTAATTGGCATCGAATTCCTTCTTGTTCTCTCTGAAACATCAAACTAGTCAATGTATATATATACATGTATATATTAATTAAAACGAAATATTGGTATTTTTTTTTCTTTGGGAAGATTAACTAAGAAGAGAAAAATTACAGTAACAGCTTCTAGGAGATCGGCGTTGTCGTGGAGATATTTAATGAGCCAAGTTAGGACACTTGCAGTGGTATCGTGAGCGGCAAAGATGACCCCAATGATATTGTCAGCAATTTGAGAATCACTAAGCTGCAAATTAAGCTTATTATTCTGGTCTGTTGCTCCCAGCAGTACTCTCAACAAGCCACCACTATCTTCTTTATGACTCTTCCTTCTCTCTAATTCTATCATTTTTTTCAATGTCTCATTGAGAAGCTTCCTTGCCTGTTCAACATTAGTTAGCAACTCCATACTCTATTCTCTAGTATTACTAAGTAGACCATTCAAAGGAGTAATTCCTCAGCTGCAAATTAATAAGGTCTTGACATATATCATTAAAAATCTTAAAAAGAAAACTTTATTTATGCACGTCAAACTTTGATTTGGAAGAAATTAGTTCTTGCATGTAAATCAATATTTCTTGATACATGTGCATAAATAACGAGTTCAAAATTTTTGCATCCATTTTGTGTGTGGCATTTTCGTAACCTCTATCGTTTAATTAAATTCAACCTATTTTAATTTTATTGTTATAAATTTAACACGTGTCAATCAATAATAAAGATTGCAAAGAAACCACATACAAAATAAGTTCAGAAGATTTGATTTCATACATAACTCACCAAAAGTATAAAAAAAAAAAAATAATAACTGGGTCTTGACATATGCATTTACATGAATAACTCATTAAAAGTAAAATATTAATTTCTTTCACACGTGTCAGAAATCAATGAAGGTCAAATGTTTCGAGATAAATTAAGGGAAGCTTATGATGTATGTATTAAAGTTGACTGTGCAAGAAATTAAAAAAAAGCCAAATCTCCAATGATATTTGTTGAATTTGGAAAATTGGGTGGACCACAATAGAGACAATCACAACATATACATAAATACCTTCATGGCTTTGTGAAAGGAAGTTCCAGGTAGATCAAGAGGCATGGAATTGTAGCCTTTCTCAAGGCATTGATACAGATGTTTAATTCCTTCCATTTCAAAGTCCCTTTTGTTTCCGAAGGCTGAAATCATTGCCACATCAAAAGCATACTGACATGCCAAGCCAAGAAAAGGAACAAACTTTAAGATTCCAATGCTCAGAGACATGCAAAAAAGTCAAAAAAAAAAAAAAAAAAGTCCATGAACTGACAGATATACCCTCTTCATCTCTTGCAAAGTGTTGATGGTGTTGTTCTTCAAAGTGGGGAGAAGATTGATAACAATTTGTTCAATCTCTGAGACCGACTCTTTTATTGCACAAGGCAAAAGGGAAGCCTGAACCATCTTCTTCAACCTTGAATGGTAGTCCCCTTGGTGGAAAAATATTGCTTCCGGTCCTATCATTCTCTCTTTGCTTCTTGGATAGGTCGGCTTGAACAGATGTGCCCGGCTCACAAGAACCATTCTTGCTGCTTCTGGGCTTGTAATCATCACACAAGGACACCCCAATACATGCGTCTTAAAAATATTTCCATACCTACAACAAGTCAATAAAAACAACCGTTCTGTGTCATCTCTCTCTCATATTAACTCGTTATATATATATATATATAACTATATATTGGACTTGTGCTTAGCTAAGTTTTTTTCCCTATGCTTTCAAGTTCGAATCTGCTCTTCTTAGTTTAGATTAATATAGTATAAATTATCGCGTGTATAAGTAAAAAGTTATATATATATATACACACACACACACATGTTGTATGTAAAAACTGTATATATACTCTGTAAGCGCTAGTGAATATGATACAACCAATTAAGAAACTTGTTTGGAGAAAAAGAAAAGAGAGAAAAACTAGCTACGATGAGGAGAATTCCAAAGACAACATGGGGTTCTTGTGATATGAGTTGTGTGTACCGTTTTTGCCTGGTAGAGAAGAAAGAATTTGGGTTTTCAGTATAAAGCTTGAGGGTCTCTCCTATGTAAGGCCAACCCATTGAGCCAGGGGGGAGGCGTTTGTGCTTGGGGTGGCGCCATTGGAGGACAAGGCCTACGAGCAGCAGGACTGGAATCAGAAGAAGAACAAAATCCGAATGCAAAAAAGTTGATGAGGCAAAAAGTTGCATGGTGGTGGAAGTGGTGATGGGAGGGATTGAGAGGTGGCGTTGGGTGGCTTTAACAAGTAGCTATGCTAGTGGTGAGTGAAAGAAAGGATGAATAAATGGAGTGGTGGATTGGTTTTTATAATAGTGGTATGGAGAAAGAGAGGTTTGTAGGTGGGAGGTGTTTGGGACAGGCGTCAGTAGTTTTATGGGAACACCTTGCTTTGGTCCCTTTTTCTATAGGGGTCATCCCCACCTTCCTTTACCCCCACCTCGTCCATATACATCGATGGGACATTTACAAAAGAATAATAATAATATTACACTTACTACATATTTGTATTATTATTATTTGTATCATCTCTTTAATAAAAATAGGGCTCACTAATAATGTGGATCACATCTCTATTAGAGAGATTTTGTTACAAAAATTTAACTAAAAATATCTTGTTGCTTAGTTGGTTAAGAACATTTATCTTTCCACCTGAGATTCCGTGTCCACATCCCCTTTCCCATAGTTTAAAACAGATATTCTATCATCTGAAAAAAAAAATAAAAAATTCTAAATATGATTATTCAATGATGACTATACTAATGTACAATACCTAAGGGTGTACTCAAATTATAATACTGTAAGTTCGTATATCCGATACCAAACAAAACTTTACGAATGTGAATTTCACATGGTGAGGCCAAGCCTAGGCCTGTAGGAGATACAAGTGCAGAGCCACAAATCTTGTTTGGGCAACTCGTGGCCTCATACGTGGAAGAATCTCAGGTTAGTTTGCGCTACTGAGCCATCAGTTCCGTACAAATTTAGCACCATGCTGCGGGCCACATTTCTCCTCCGCCTCTGAGAGTGTCGTGTATTTGGCTCCTTTCCCTCTCCTGAACCTTGTTTTCTGGGTTCTTCTCCTCTTTTTTCTTATGCCATTTTAGGCAAAAACCCTCTCTCTCTCTCTCTCTCTCAGCTAATTGCTTTGCACTCACTCTCTGTTGACATGTCATTGTTTCCTTTCCACGTACACCAAAACCACCCCATTTCATGATGCAATGCAACCACAGGTTTCAACACATGAGCATGCTGACATAATTACCAATGACTTTTGTTTATAACCTCAACTGATCAAAACAGTTCACGATTTCCATCCCTCATCCAGAATAAATCCCTAAACCGCTTACTCATGAGTGATTGTTAGCCATTGATTGATGTAAAACTTACTGTAATCCTCAAAAATTCATTAAGTTGATTAAAAGCGAGTTAGTAAACCCTAATCCAAATAAGCAATTCACGTGGGTTGGGTGGCAATCTGGGTGATACAGGGTTACAGCTTCCTTAAACCAAGTGCCTTGCAAAACCAGTGTATGAGAGAGAGAGAGGCTGTTCCGTTGTGGATGGCGCCAACTTACTGCTAGCTCCCTGCTCACGGAGAAAATTTTCATTGTGACCAGAAAACGGATGGTACACTACCTGTTTTTATTTAAGTAGTGAAAAATTGTATTTTTTAAGTTATTAACTTTTTAACACATATATCCCACAATTTGTATAGTAACACGTGATGTATCATCCTGTATTCCGATCACATTGAAAAATCTCTCCCGCTCACGTTAGCCTCGTTCCCATATTTTGACACTGTTCACACGTGTCATCACACGTCACAGCTGGCCTCAGCTGACTCCATCCACACGTGCATGCCATCTCTCCCACATTCATAACTGTTTATTTTTGGAGAAAAATAGAAAAGAAACAGAAACCAAATATTACGTAATATTTGAGAAAAATGCGGTTGAGTGAATTTACAAAAACCCTTTTTTTTTTTCCACCGTGCATGTAAGTTGCATCAATGGTCTATGTCTTAATTACTATGGTTCAAATGTCAATTTATTTTCTTTTATATTGGACTATTTGACAATTCAATACGAGCTCAAATTTTTGAAATCTCACTCTCTTGATTATGTCATGTTTGAATGACCAAGATAAGATTGTAGAGTAAGAAACTAAAAGTCAACTTCTAAATTTTGTTGAAAGGAGAATATGAACAATGCATGAAAAGAGATTTATTCATTTCAATCCACCATAAAGCATTAACTTAATGACTTACTCTCAGAGATTTGTCTCCTTCATACTACTATTGGCTTATGTATAGTATGTCTAGCGGATGAATGGTGAATCCTACCCATGACCGAAATTGGATATTTTCTCGGTTTCTAAAAAGTGTTTTAATGGGTGTCCGACTGCGTTCTTGCATGTATGATGGCTATCGCGGCCTTCTCGAGTTGATGATCTCTAGTGACGCAAGAAATATTGAATCTCCATGGTTCCTTGCACTTAGTTGGGATTTACGTGCACTAACTTCCTCAGAAAGTGAAACCCTCTCTTCGTGTGCAAAGATCTTTAAGCACTTGATAGCATTAGAATCCAACGCAATCAATCTTTGGTTCATAATTTTATCTTACTCTAGTAAGGTGTGCCCGAATCTCGTGCATTTAATGAATTGAGGAGATTAGGAACATTCACATAGTTATCATGTGTTGCAAGGATCTGATGAAATAGGATGACAAAGATCTTTAACCATGAACATTCGCATAGTTAATAGTTATCATGTGTCGTACTTTGAATCTGCAAAGACGCTTGTACACTCCTCTCCAGTGACCAGCAATAGTTTGTCATATTTCTCTTTCCCTTGATTACCAGTCAAATTTTATTTTTCTGATAGATGGAATCTCTATTGAAATTTTGAAATTTGAATTTTAAGAATATGTTCAAATTACAACATTGAAGTTTAAGGGTTTGTTGAAATATGGATCAGATATTATTTAGATTATTTTAACAGTATTTATAAAAATAAAGAAATCCGGACGACGGTGTTAAAGCTTTGCCTGGTTTCGATATTTGTTTTACTAAGTTTAGTATGTAAGATCAACCCTAAGATGCATGCTCTGTCACTGCCTCAATGCTTAAGTTAGTAACTTTACAAATAATAATTAGTCTCCTTAGCATTACTCAACTCAAAATAATAAATTAATGCTCGAATGATTTCATAAATTCACGAAAACGATTTGACTTCGTTTGCTGTGCCACGTAGGCAAAACTCTCCTCCAAGGAACTAGGCAGAAAAGCCTTAGTGGAATTTGATGGGGCTTTTGCCTAGTTGAAATGGCTTGGGCAAAACTAAAATAGTAAAATAAACATAAGGTTAAGGGGTTATGTTTGGGACCCAAAAGTTTGGCCATTATCTTATAGAGTATTTTAGTGTTTTCAGTATCTTTAAGGGCATTGGAAACTGAAAGATCCTATTGTTGTTGAGAAATGGTAATGAGACTCTCTAAAAAAAAATGGGATTTTTTGTGTGCTCTCCGTCACTTTATGTTTTTGCATAGTTCTCGTGCTAACATTATAAAACTTTGTGCCAAAAACATGAAGGGAAAATCAATGGAGAGTTCCACTTTAAGAGAATCTGCTTAGCATTTCTCATTGTTGTTGGTAGTACAATTCTTCAACTTATTTAACCTTTTTTTTAATTATTAGAATGACATATTCACACTAGTACTTTCTATAGTGGTTCAGGTGAGTGATATTTATTCATAAGAATCATACATCCTGAGTTTAATTTCTATAACACTATTGCTACATTAGTGTGAGTGTACCACACTCATGAGTCTAATATATTGAACTCATGAGTTCAATAAATTGGTATCACACTCAAATTTTCCGGGCCATTATAGAAGTGTGTGAATCATATTCGAGTTCAATATACTTATATCACATTCACTTTTTTCGGCCTACTGTGAGATTAGAGATTTCTCATAAGTAACACAATGAATTAGTTATAATAATTTGATATCAAACTCGTCATATACAAAATTTAAACTTATGACATCTCACTTATTACAAATAAAGAATACTAAAATACTAATTAGACTTCTTGAACTTATTATCCATCTTTGATTATTAGAAAAACTAGTTTAGAACTGTAACTAATCATTATCAAGATTCCATAAAAGGGCAAAGAAAGAGACTAGTATTAGCATATTCAAAATAAGTTGAGTTCGACTCAGTCTATTGCACATGGGATGAATCATGAAAAATGGAATGCAGGCGGCCGCAAGAAAAGCCCAGCACGTCTCAAATATGGACTATCCAAAGAACCTCTATGTTCTACCACTTGGGCCCTTTGGATTTGCACACGTACCCATCTCCTTGCTTTGATTCTCTGCTTCCTCCAATACATACGTGGTCTGCTCTAATTGGCTTCATGCTTGAGAAACGAAGATTTTGACATCGATTGCACCGTAGATGTCAATGCACTCGTGGCCGGCAACAACCGTGACTGTCTCTGCATGGTTTTACAGGTCCCACTCTTTCTTTCAGTGTAATCATCATCAAAGAACATCTTTTATAACTCACATACGTGTTATCATAGCATTTAATATTTGAGAAAAGAATAACGGTGTCGTGACATAAAAGTCTTTTGTATTTAATAGAGTGCCGGTATACTATGACACGCTGCAGTGGATCACATCATATTTTTTTTTTTGGTCAAAAGTGGATCACATCATGTTGGGATGTGCGTTTTAAGACATCAATTTCATGCAGTCTTGTAATCTTGTTTTTAGGATATGGCGATTCATAAACCACTATTGAGACATGTGTCAACCTAGGAGATTGGATGGGACCTAATATCTTTTAGATGGAATATTCAGTGTAATGGACGGTCATGATCGGTCATAATCATTGAATTATAGTTTATTAGCCTCAAAGTTCAAAGTTCAAAAGATCAAAATGATGTGCTTCTTATTGACCTACCACATTATATTATCGTCAAGATTCGAGAGTATGAAAGGAGATTTTAATTTTTTTTAACAATCCGTCGTCATATGTGTACGTGGGAGATTGACACTTATTGGTTGGTATGCCCCATAAGATAATCTATAACATGGAAGTATTCATAGTTTTTGTAAATTCACTTAATCATACGTGTATTTACGTGATAAATCGTAGTTTTATTTGAATTCAAGAATTAGTTATGCAAAATAGAAAGTTATACAAAGTTCGTAATCGATTGCACGTATGCGAGCAGCTAACGTAATCGTTATTTTTTTTTAAGATTAATACAAACATGGTTGGTATGTGCCCTACAAGATATTCTATAACATGTAATTATTCTTAGTTTTTGTAAATTCACTTAATCGCATGTGTATGTTTGTATGACAAATCGTTGTTTTATTTAGTGATTCCAATCGTCAAACAACAAACTTGATATTAAATCTAGTTCCTCGAATAAAAAACACTCGTTGCCAAGATGTAAATGATCAAAACGATGAACAACTCCGTTAACTTAAACAACAAATAAAACAAGAAGAAACTCCAATCATGGATAGCCTTCAATTTTCACACGTCAAACAACAAATTTGATATTAAATCAAGTAGTTCCTCTAATAAAAATAAAATAAAATGGAAAACTAATCAAAACCCCCAAAAAACTTTCCTTTTAATCATCAGGACAAAACAATACAATAATACCCAAAATGGGCATGGAAAAGAAGACAAGGAAAAAATCATTTCAGGGATATCACATGCAAAAACAAAAATTGGGCTCCAGGAGACAACCATGATGTAAGCTCACATGCATTTATCAAGGAGATGTCCATACCATACAATTGTAAAGATTTTAATTTTTTCAGAGTATTCTCACTCAGTCGATATAAGAGGAGTTCCATTCATTGTAAAAACACACCACACCTCAACATCTCAACACCTGAACACCCTACTCTCATCATATACTCATACCATCTTCATCCATAGCCCTCATAGCATCCTTGTAAACACTTCCTTGTAAATACTTTCTTGTAAACAATTATCTTTGTAAACATTCTATATATCAATAAAAGTTCAAGTGTACAGATTCAAGCAATCTCCAAGTCTTAAGTAAGTTTCATTTTCTTTCTTTAGTGTGCTTGTTTAATTAGACTTTTAGTCCAAAATAGGGAAACACTATTGCAGTTATATTATTAACCTGCTAAACTGATGATCATACTTTGTTCGAGCACTTTGTTATAGTTGAATGCTTGTCATACAAATAACTGGACATTGACCAGGGTACCTCTGAGTTCTTCGTACCTCTGAGTTCAGCCGTTAAGGCCTTCTACTTGCATTGTGAGTGGCTGTCATGCTGAAACATGTCGAGTTCCATGTGCAAGGTTTTATGTCTAGTTGTTATAATGTCTATCTGACTATTTAATCGGGCCTGATTTGCGAATCTGGTATCAGAGCCAAGTTTAGCATTTTAATAGTATAATTATAATAGTAGAGTACCTTGAGGACGGAAGTCATTGATACAACTGATATCACACTCGTGTATTTTGTATGAACACCAAATATTATTGTCCTTATAGACCTTGTCAACCACAACCACCAGGTATTTATTGTCCCATACACCCAACTATAACTAGCATAAAGAGAAGATTAGCATACATATCCAAAAGAATTAGCAGGACTTTGAAGAAGTAGAAGTTTTATTTTGGTTATCTTGAACATCCTTCATTTATTAGTAAATATAATAATACAGAATTGCAGCATAAAGTTTTAGAAGCAAAAAGGAGCAACGGATCAAACTTTAGAGACCCTGAGAGAAGAAAGAGAGTTTTAAGAAACCAGTTAGCCGTAACTTTAGTGAAAGGTAGAATGTAGTTTATGATAGATTATCTTAATTTAGAAATTAGTAAACCTCAAAAAAGAAAAATAACCTTAGACCAAAATAGTTTAGTTTGTTATTTTCCATTGAGAAAGCATAATCATATTTTGCATAGTGAAGAAAATCCACAAGCCAATAGTATTGTAGATCTTATTATTAGCCAAGCAGAAAATATAAAATTAGAAAATAATAAGCATAATCATTTGTTAAACCAGTTGTTAGAGCATTTTCAGAAAAATTCCATAAAAACAATTAGACAAAATTTAGATTATATTACATCTCAATTAGAAGATAATAATAAAAATATTCAAAGGTTTCCTAGTAAAAGAGAGATAAAAGAGCTTATTGACCTTATAGATAGTAAGCCTAAGCAAGTAGAACTCAGATCATTAGAAATAGTTGAGCAGTTAAAATTAGAAGTTCAAAAAATTCAATTAGTGTAAAAAGAGTTGAGTGAACAAGTAGATAAGTTACATAATAAAATAGATAGATTATTAGTTTAATGACCGATTCTAGAACTAGTAGAAAATATATCCAAGTTTTGAAAGAAATTAGTAAGCTAGATTAAGAACCAATAGGTTTAACAGATTTTTCAACAAAAGTAGCTAGTAGTAATATTCCCATTAGGCAAAATAATTTAATTGTTCAATTAGTTTTAAGTTTGGCTGAGAAATTAGATCAAGTTGAAGAACAAATAGCAGAAATAAACCAAGTTTTATATAACGCATCTTCATCACTTACACCATTTTTGTTAGAAAAATTAGAAAATTTAACTTTAAGTACAAATAATCATATTAGAAGACCTAAGATAAATCCTTTTGATAACAAAAAATGGAACTCTTTAAGAGAAAATGAAAAGAAGTAGTTAGAGCTGAAGATATCTACCCAAATGAAGAAGAAGCACAATAATTTATTAGAAGAGGTTTTGAGAGAACACAGAAAAATAAATATAATTTGTATCAATTATGTTTATTTGAGAATAGAAGCAGAATTGTAAGTAGCATCAGTTAACATGAAGTTAGCTGTATTGATAAAGAAGTTATACTTAATTTAATTAGTAAAGAAGCAGTTACTCATTTGAGAAAATCACATTTCAATCAGATTCACATAGGAACAATATTAATTGGAATAACAGGACTAACCAGATCACAAACATACAAAAACTTTAGTATACATATATGATGATAGATGGGATAATCACCAGCAAACAGTAATAACAACAACAACAACAACAACTGAAGTAGACTTAAGTTCGAATTTAGCATTCATAGGTTGTATTCCTAATTATGTTATGACAATAAATGAATTTAGTAAATATATTAAAGTGAGCATAAGAACAAAAAATTATAATATGAAAGGAGAGTATAAAAATTTGTGTATTAGCTTAATGTATATTGGTAAAGTATATGATAAATATAATCATAAGTTTAATTTAGAATTTCAAAATTTTGTTCAAACATTTGGTAGTAAACATGTAAATATGATAAAAGCAAAACCCGTATATAATAGCTTTTTAGAAGGAACTCAGTGGATATTACCTAATTTACAAGTAACAAGAAATAAACAACTAGATAAAGTATAAATATATGAAACTAGTACATGTAACGCAACAATTATGAGTAATTACAAGAAACTAGAAAATATAGATGAGGATGAGAGTGAGATCGAAAATGAGAGTATTCATATGACTTTTGATAATTTAGATATTAATTTAGTTGAGCAAAATTTTGATCATATTGTAGATAAGCTTATAGAAGATATTGATCATTTAGATGAAGAGTACTTAGAAAAATATAAGACATATGATTTACGACTAAATAGAATTTCAGATGAAGAGATGAAAAAATTAATTTTAGAAATAGGAGTAGAACATATTTTGGGATCAAAAGAATATAATAATTTATTAGAATTGAAAGAACGTAATCCAGTAGAAGAAAGTAGTACATCAGGAGTAGAAAATCCAGGACACTCAAGTAGAACTGATCAACAAATTTTGAGACCAACAAATGAACAATATAATGAAAAAGCGAGAGTAGATTACATAGACGAAAGTGTGATAAAACCACCTAGAAGAAATAGGATTTCATATTTGAGAGGGTTAGAACAAATTAATATAGCTGGTAATATATTAAACTTAGATAATGTAGATCCACAAGATTGGGAGAAAATAATTGAGAGATGGGAAAAAGGTTGCGTACATGCGGCATTAGTGTTAGATTTTAGTAATCCACAAAATATGTTAGATTACCTTGAGCATACTTTAGATGGATTAGTTTTTTATTATTTTCAGTCATGGAAAGTTCAAAATTCAAAACAACATCAGGCAGCTAAAACGCATTTTAATATTGATGATTTTGTTACTTTGATTAAACAAGAATTTTTAGATCATAATAGGTTAGAGGACAGAAGTGAACAAGAACAAATAAGGGCAATTAGAAACTTAGAACAATTACAAATTTGTGATTTACAGTATATAGCTGAGTATACAACTAATTTCTTTAAATATTTAGGAAGAACATGTAGAATTAGTGATATTAATTTATTATATACTTATATGACAAAAATAAAAGGACCAATAGGAGCAAAGATTTGGAATGAATGGCAAAAGCATCCAAAGAAAAATGATATTGCAATAGGACCAAGAATTCAACATGTATATGACATACTTAGACAGTAGTGTAGCCAAATAAAAGCTAAAAGGCAGATTAGGAAACAATTTTACATGAGCTGTAAAAATATAGATTTACCACAACAATATGGTTATCATAAGAAAAATAAGCATAAGAAAATATTCAAAAAGAAATATAAATCATATAAACCATACAAACAACATAAGAATTTCAGCATAAAACCTTCAAGAACATATAAGAAGAGAAAATATATTCCAAAGCAATTTAGGAAAAGAAGTGGCAGACCTTGGATTAGAAAATATAAAGCACCAAAAGATAAGAGTAGTTGTAAATGTTATTCATGTGGAGAAAGATGCTCCATCGAATGACATTTTGAGTGACTTGTTATGCCATTTGGACTTAAAAATGCTCCATCGATCTTTCAAAGAAAGATGGACCAAATTTTCAAGAAATATGATAAATTTTGTAGTGTTTATGTAGACGATATTTTAGTACATAGTAAAAAAAAGAAATGAACATAGAAAGCATTTAGAGATAGTTTTACAAGAATTTATCAATAATGGAATTGTGATTAGCAAAAATAAAATAGCATTAGAAAAGCAAGATATATAATTTTAGGAATGTATATCAAGTCAGGTACAATACAATTACAAGATCATATAGCTAAAAAGGTCTTAGAATTTCCGGATAAGTTAGAAGACAAAAAACAGTTAGAAGCATTTTTAGGATTATTAAATTATGCAAGAAATTTTATCCCTAATTTAGGAAGAAAAATAGCAGTATTACATAGTAAAACTAGCAAAACATGACAAAAATATTTTAATAGTGAAGATATTAAATTAGTTCAAAATATAAAGGAATAAATTACTAAACTTAAGCCATTAACATTACCATTAGATGATAGTTATAAAATAGTTGAAACAAATGCTTCATCATTAGGATGGACATGTATACTATACCAGAAAAACATAAAGAGTCACCAAAGTTTGACGAACAAGTTTGTAGATATTAGTGATGTACAATCAAGATTACCGTCAACGAATTTAGAAATTTTAGGAATAATTAACTCACTTGAGGCATTTTCTTTATTTTTACATAATGAAGTATTTACTATTAGAACAGATTGTCAAAATATAGTTTCTCATAATAACAAAATATATGCTAATAAACAGGCAGCCCGAAGATGGGTTAATTTTGTTGATTCAATTACAAGAAATGGTTTTAAACCAATTTTTGAACATATAAAAGGTAATGATAATACATTAGCCGATATCTTATCAAGATTACTTTGTTGAACATGAATGGAATATTGTGGATTATCATCCTCAAATGGCACAAGACCACAAGGCAGAAGAGCACCTTTCAATAGCATAATGATGCCCCATGGACCTCCACCATTCAATGGATTCCAAAATAGCATAAATAGATCAGCATCACCACCAATACCAACTTTCAACTTTAATGGCAATATTGTTGAAGAAATCAGAAATCCAACTTTGAGGTATAGGTCAAGAGTACCAGGGCTTTCTGATAGGCAACAGGTTCTCCTAGATAATTTTTGGAATATCCAAATCAAATAGCCAAGCATGAGGTTAGGTCATGGAAAATTAATTAGAGCCTTAGAACAAGAGTTTGATAGTTTTAATTTTAGTATCCAACAAAGCCAGCATCATATTCATTCTCTTGAGCACAACCTTAGTAAGTTTACCAAAATGAACCAAGAACTCCAATCTCTTAGAATGCAGCAGAAGGCAAGTGACACCCTAAAAAGAGAATTGAAAATAGGTTTGAAAACTGATCATCATAAGAATAAAGAAAAAAAGGTTATTGAACTCATAGAACAAGAGGCTAATGAGCCCGTAGAAGAGATTAAGATTGAACTCTTAAAAGAAGACATTGAAATGGAGCAGCATCAAAATTATGAGCAGCAGCAGCATTTGAGTGACAAAGAAAAACAATAAAGATATGAAAGTATTCTTAGGAATATATCTTTAGACTTAATAATAGATGATATCCTATTAGAAGAAATTTCAAAACCAAATTAAGAATAATGCCATCAGATATGCAAATTGAGATCTTGGGCAAAGCATCACAGTCCATGAAAGAGTTACAATTACAATGTGCTTTGTATCAGTCCATCTTTAATCCAAAACCAGGGATGAATATTATTACAAAGATGTATCCGCCATGTCTTTGTGATAGTATAGAAAGTTGTATTTGTAAACCGGAGGTTAGTATAGCTGTGGCCAGGATTAAAATGAAAGATTATAGACCATGGCATTTTAGTTATGAACATCAGGAAAAACATAATGTGGTAGAAGTTACCCCAGCCTTAGTATTAGAGTTTGGCTATCTTGATAAAATATTCATCAACCATGTCTCCCAACTAGAATTATTTCCTAAAAAGCTTATAAAAGTAGCAGAAGATTATCTAGAAAAATGGAAAGAAATTTGCATAAGTTTTATTAGTAATCTTCCAGATTGGTATGTACATGCATAAGGAGAAAGCTAGGTATATAGTCATGATTAATGAAGAGTCATTTAGACTATCATTTATCTCCTCACATAGGTGGACTCCTTCATACAAAAATATTCTAAAATTTCGAGGGATCCAAATGCTAGCCTTAGATGAGTTTGAAGATTTTAGGTATGATATGGTATTAGTAGCAGAAGAAGAAGAAATGTATATTTACAGCAAGACAAGAATTAGTCATCAGCCCTATTGGAAGCCTCAAAATTTCAAAGAAGAAACAACATAAATGTACTACAAGGTGAAAGAAGATAGAGCAAGAGATGCAGAGCTAGTAGAATGCGATGAACAGTACTGGAACAATTTAACAGAAGAAGAGCTACATAACATCGACAACATGATGGAAGCATGAAGAGCTAGCAGCATATTGGCATAAGTTGAATAGCATCATGTAAAGAGCTACATAACATCGACAACATGATGGAAGCATGAAAAGCTAGCAGCAAATTGGCATAAGTTGAATAGCATCATGTAAAGCAATGTATTTTCAGACAGAAATGTCAACATCATTGTGGACCCCGCTACAATAATAAAATAATGGCATAAGAGTAAATAAAGAAAAGAGCTTGATCCATTATGGACTTTTCAGACACAAAATGTCATTTTGATTAAGAATGAATAGTGCTAGGCCCTTTTTGTTAAAACTCCAAAAAAAAAAAAAAAAAACTCGTTGCCCAGATATAAACGAGCAAAAGGGTGAACAACAACTCTAATAGGATAATATCTACTAAAGAGAATATTTCAAGATATCCCTAGATACACTAGGATTTACACAATCACATTCATATTCTTAATATGACTTCAATATTCCCCCTTGAGTGTGTAAATACTCAAACAAAACTTCGTATCAGATCTTTAGCAGTTGAGGTAGAAGTCGTCAGCACAACGGGTGAATGCGAGTCTCAAATTTAAAGAAAGTATGCATTGGTAGTAAAACTCACAAAACATCACTATGGTAAAATCTAAGGCATGTAAAAACCCATAGACTAAGGAGAAAAGTGAGAGGTATGCATAATGTCCAAAACAAACGTCATACAAGACGAAAGTAGTGAACTCAACGGAGTATGATCATCCCAGAATGGGTGCCTCATCAAAACCTTGTTAGGTAGCAAAAACCAATGGGAAAAATGCTCCTAATCGTAGGAAAAAGAGTACACTAAGATCAAGTGAGTATGCTTCTGGATGATGTTGTTGCTGGTGAGAGTAAAAGAACTTCGCGCTCTGTACTTTGTGTTGTCTCCCTTGATGTATCCCTTATTTAACTGCTCGATACATGCTGCATTGTCTTCAAAGATCATCATAGGAAGGTCAATGACAGAAGTAAGACCACTAGTGCTTCGAATATGTTCCATGATTGTTCTCAACCAAAAGCACTCACATGAGGCTTCATGCAAGGCGAGCATCTCAGCATGGTTCGAAGAAGTCGAAATTAGTGTTTGCTTGGTAAACCTCCAAGATATAGCTGTGTATCCAACTGTAAAGACATAACCCGTTTGAGAATGTGCCCTATATGGGTCAGACAGATATCCAGCATCTGCGTAACCAACAAGGAGGATATCAACCCGAGGACCGAGGGGGACGATGGTTCCTTTCTTTCTTTCAATGTAATCATCCTCAAAAAGCATTTTTTTTTTTACTCGCATACGTGTTATCATAGTATTCAACATTTAATATAAAAATAACAATGTAATTGTGTCATAAAAATCTTTTGTATTTAATAGGATGTCTGTATACTATGACACGCTGCAGCGGATCACATCATATTAGGATGTGCATTTTGAGACACCATTTCATGCGGTCTTGTAATCTTGTTTTTAGGATATGGCGATTCATAAAACTCTATTGACATGTGTCAACCTAGGAGATTGGATGGGACCATAATATCTTTTAGATGGAATGTTCAGTAGTGGACGGCCATGATCGGTCATAATCATTGAATTATAGTTTATTAGCCTCGAAGTTCAAAGTTCAAAGTTCAAAAGATCTACCACATTATATTATCGTCAAGATTCGAGAGTATGAAAGGAGATTTTAATTTTTTTAACAATCGGTCGTCATGTGTATGTGGGAGATCGACACTTATTGGTTGGTATATTCCCTATAAGATATTTTATAACATGTATTAATAGTTTTTGTAAATTCACTTAATCATTGGTGTATTTGTGTGACAAATCGTTGTTTTATTTGAATTCAAGAATTAGTTATGCAAAATAAAAAAGTTATATAAAGTTTGTAATCGATTGCACGCATGCGAGCAACTGACGTAATCATTATAATTTTTTAAAGATTAATACAAAGATGGTTGGCCTATGCCCATGGCCGTCTCTGAGATTTCGGAGGCTCTGTGAGAAATTCATAAAATGGGCCCTTCTTATAAGACAATAGGAGCATCATCATGATTATCTTTCTCATCAAGGTCGTCATCAATTTCATCATTGCCCAAATCATCAGCTAATTTCTCATTGTCATCCTGTTGTTCCGTAATTAAATCATCCACTGAACTTTGTGGTTCTTTTTCTTTCAGAAAGAACCTATCAATAGCTCATTTTTTAGACTGAGTCAATTGTTCAACTTTTTTTTTTCTTTGACGCTTCAAGTAGCCAGATGAATATTTTCTAGTAGGTGCCATCTTTTATATCTCAAACAAGATCACATTAAAATTATAGTAAGTATGAACAATGAAACCTGATAGTCCGCAATACGTGTGCGTCTAGTGATTTTTTTGTGACTGCTCTCCTCTTGATTTTGCCCTGAGAAGTACAAAAGAAAAAAAATTATTATAAATGAGAAATACCCAAATTTTCAAATTCCAAGTCAATATGCTTAAATTAGTAAATATCTTATTTTAATCGAAGTCTACATCATGATCAGTTGAATTGTCTTCATGATTCAGAAAGTTCTCTTCAATTTCATGAACCTATAAATTAGGGTTTAATAGAAAAAGAACAATGGGAAGAGAGAAGTAAAGTGGACTGGACAATGGCGAGAGACTCTGACGTCTGAAACTGTTGTGTGAAAGAAGAAAAGTAGGGAGCAGCGATAGGATTTGGCGTGAGAGACGAAAAGTATAGGAAGCAGCGGCAGAGCGATGGGCATCAGCAGCACTGATGGCAAGCAGCCATTAGATATATATACATATTTATTGATTTGATTAGTATTTTTATATATTATTTTCATATAATATTATTATATATATATTATTATATTCAGTAAAAAATTATTTTTGGGGGGATTAGATTTATATATGCATTTTTTGATTTGATTAATATTTTATATATTATTTTATTCAATAAAAAACTATTTTTGGAGGCCCCCAAAATTTTGGAACCCTGTGCAATGGAACCGGTCACGTCCCTTAAAAGCCGGCTCTGCCTATGCCCTACAAAATATTTTATAACATGTAATTACTCGTAGTTTTTGTAAATTCACTTTATCATTCGTGTATGTTTGTGTGACAAATCGTAGTTTTATTTGAACTCAAGAATTAGTTATGCAAAATAAAAGTATAAGTTCGTAATCGATTGTACGCATGCGAGTAGCTGCCACCATACTAAATACGGATGGATAGCCCTTAACTTAAATGACAAATATAACAAGAAGAAACTCCAGTGATCGTTTATTTATTTATTTTAAGCTTGATTTTGATGCTTCGGTCACAAATATTATTTCTCTTTACATAGTTTACATACTCTCTTTTCATTTTGGATTTGGAAATAATGTAATATATCAATCGAATTTGACTTTGTTTGCGGGGAGTTATATTTTCTCGTAGGCTTAGTCATTGGCATGTCGGATAGATAGGGATTGAAAGTCATTGCTGTTGATGCTGTCTGGTTTTTCTTTCATATTAAATGAATGAAGAATGACTTAATGCATTTATTGTTAAATTTCATCCACATTTTCCATTGTGTATTTCTGATT
Source organism: Malus fusca (assembly GCA_035220775.1). Taxonomy (NCBI): domain Eukaryota; kingdom Viridiplantae; phylum Streptophyta; class Magnoliopsida; order Rosales; family Rosaceae; genus Malus; species Malus fusca. The sequence goes on along the minus strand of CM069061.1, from coordinate 6,868,149 downwards.
CCTGCACCTGTAAGCAATGGATGTTTAACATGTATAACATACGAATTATTTGATATGATATTCCTTGAGCATATTTGAGTCGTAAATATCTTGTGACGCAATCTAATTAAATTTAGAAAAAATATTGGTGGTGTACAGTTAATTTTTTTTCTTTAGATTATTAAAAAAAAAACAATTATCAACCGTATTATTATGTGATTTACAAAATATAATCCTTGTAAGCGGTCTCTCTATTATCATCCTTAAATTTATATAGGAAGAGTTTCAAGTCGTTTTACATGCGTTTTGATTATTTCTAGGCAAACTCATGACTTTCCTAAAGTGGTATGTTATCCAACTCTTTTAAAAAAACAAAGATAATGTTCAAAGTATAAAATTAGTCATTTTTGTCGTGCTATCCATGCATCTAATCTTGATTGGTGCGACATGCGGTTATGATCCTATAAACAAACACTCTGTTTGGTGGTGACACGGAAGTAAAATGTTCTTTGATTATTAATTAGTTTAATGGATTCTTTTTAAGTTTTGGTAGAGTTTGTTGCATATTTTTCTTTTACAATGATTTGAGAGAGAAACTTATTGAAACGATGACATTGGTTGTGCTTGTAGTTTTTAGTTTTTTTTTTTGGATTGAGGGATTTAAATTTAGGACATTGAACATTAAAGAGAAATATATATATATATATATATATATATATTTTTTTTTTTAGTACATTGATATTTTTACATTAAGGGGAGGGGGAGTTCGGCTAAGCCACACAATGAGCAGCCTAATTTGGTATCAAATTCGCCATCACGAGATTTGAACTTAAGACCTCTCACTTTCAAGTGAAGACGAATACCATAAGACCGTAGTACTGAGTGACTCTACATAACACTCATTGTTATGAAAAAGAGAAATATTCATGGATCAAAAGAGAAATTTAGGATATTTTTAACATATTTTAGTTTGTTTTTTGGTATATAATATGTAATGCTTGATTTATAATAGCCCATCCCTAATTTTACGATTTTATTAATTTTAAAAGGAGTGAATTGACAAAAATGCCCCTAGATGCGAGATTGTTGACCTTCGTTGACCAGCGTATAGTGAGACGTATGAAACATTCTTTTAGCGTATCCTTGTAGTACTCGACGATACAAACTTGTAGACACAAGCAAAACCGAATTCGGAGTCTTAGTTACGCTTCCTTTTAGAAGAAATAAATTCGAAATTTGCATTTTTCTACCTATTGCTATAATTAAGTGGTGGGACCCACGTTTAATTTTTATATGGGATTGGAAATCCAAACCATGATTTCCTTCTCTGAATGTTGAAGACTTTTCCTGTTTTTATAATCATCATATTGTTGTAAAATCGACTGTGGGTGCAGGGGAATAAATGAAACAAGACACAAAATTTACGAGGTTCCTCTACAGTCAGTGTGACTGGAGTACGTCCTCGGGGCAGCAGTGGTGCTTTCATTATAATTTGAAATAATAGGAGTACAAAGATAACTCTCTCTATTATCTCTTCTTTCCTTCCTCTCTTTCTTTCTTTCTTTTCATTCCCATCTTTCCCGTCAACTCTCATCTCTTTATCTCCTCTTCTTCCTTTATATAAACAAAAGAAAGCACTATTCACTTTACAAATTTTCCACAAATGAATAGTGAAAATACTGTGCATAAATAGTAACAAACTATTCATATGGACCATCCACATAATATTTACAACACTCTCCCTTGGATGGCCACAAGTCTTCGATTGACTCGTTAAAATCTTGATCTGTCTTGGATGCTCCCCCTGATTTCAAATCATTTAGGTTGATCGTTGATCATTATGCTTTAGTCTCTTAGTAAGAAGAGTTGCTGAAATAGTTGCTTTACTTGTTGTTTACTTTCCACAGGCTTGTTCTTGAACTGGGCTAGAGGACCTTCTGCTAGACTAGCATCGAAGATTTGAATTTACTCCTTTTATCTGGAGCGGAATTTGATTCAAAAGTGGTGGACACTTGATCTTGAATCAGACTTGTGATTTCTTCAAGGACCTCCGAGGCTTGATCTTGAATAAAGTTGTACCGTGAAGAGCTTCACGTGGCAAGTGATCTTCGACTTTGTCGGGGATGAATCAGCACGTGTTTGTTGCGCTTGTCTCCACATGCTCCTAATGTATCATTTTCACTTTCCTTACTTGCTCCCCTTGCTTAAGTTGTATTTTCCTTGGTTTTCCCCCATGCATGTGTGGCATATTCTCCTGCAGTATTTGCCTTCTGATGCAGGAGTGGAATGCAACCCTTGCATTTGGATGGTTCATCACTTCTTGGTGACCGGAGACCCAGTTCCAACAACAGTTGAAGATGACTACTCGAGAGCTAGGTAAGCAATCAGGAAAGGTTCCAGGCAGTCTGTTCCTTACCTGGAGTTTGAGTGGAGGTTCCGACATACTGCTTTCTTTATCCTTGTCTTTGCAGGTAAGAACAAGGACAAAGGAAAGGACAGGGAGATTGCATAATATGAGATAACCTTGCTCTGGTCCCTGAAGATATGTGATAATCTTGCTCTGGTGTGACATGTTTGAAGAGGTATTCTTGGAGAGGAAGAAAACTGAGTATTTCGAGATGCTATGTTGAAGATGCATTCTCGGAGATGAGGAATGGTTAGGTATTCTTGCAGTGTTGCAGGTCTGCCTTGTTATGGAGAACATAGGTCGACATATATAGAGATTTCTCAATAGCAAGTGTGGTGCTGTGCTTTTACTCTTGTCAGCAACTGTGGTGTAAATAGAACAATAAGATTTACGCGTTTTCAACTTTGTCAGAGATCTTTGACAAAGTTGCACGCGATATCTGAAAAAGCTGAGATTGCGTCTGAAAAATGCCAACGAACTTTATTTAGGAAAATCTGGCTTTTGAAATTCGGAGAGCCGTGCACCTTCGATCTTTGAACAAGTGGCTCTGTTGTCTCTTCTTTTATAGAGACATCAATTGTGTTCAAGAGTATGCTCAGAAAGTTGCTGCCTGAGAAATTTCCCCCTTCTTGCTCTTCTGAATTTTTATTTGACCTCTGTTTTTCCTTCATCATTTCTGAAAAATGACTTGCCCATCTAACATTTGCTTAGATTTGAGTCTTAGGAGTGATACAGACGAGCAGCGTCATGATAATATATGGCGCCCGTCCTTCTTATCTTTTAATGGTCCTCTTACGGTTGGGGACTCTGTGATGAAGAATAACATAACCGCTACTGTGGTAGCTAGGAATCTTCTCACTCCAAGGGATAACAAGATCCTTTTAGAACGGTCTGAAGAGTCGGCCGTTCAAGACTCATTGGCTCTCAGTGTTCAGTGTGCTGGCTCTGTTTCCAATATGGGCCAACGCCTACTTGCTCAAACTCGCCAAGTTAAATCATTGATGGCGGAGGTGGCAAGTCTTAAACAAGAGATCAGAGGGCTCAAGCACGAGAATAGGGTGTTACACGTGCTTGCAAATAGTTACTCTACGAGCATGAAAAGAAAGCTCGACCAACTGCAGGAATCTGAAAATCGAATTCAAAGTGATCACCAGAGGTTTGTTACTCGATTTCGAAAGCAACTGATGCCTTCCCCTTCTGGTGTTTTGCTAAGTACTGGGGTGCCATATGATCAATCTCCAGTGCCTCCCCCTTCTGGAGTACTTCTGAGTACTGAGGCTTCACATGAGCAACCTTTGTGAAGGTTCCATCCTGTTTATTTGTTTTAACTCATGTGTATGTACATATCTGTAATTTCTTGGAGATATTAATAGATAAGCTTTATTTCATTCAATGTATTGTGCCAAATACAATAAAGCATATACTTCACTAAGATGTGGTACTTCTAGACCAAATATTAATTTATCTTTACCCTCACGAAGATAAATGATTATTCTTAGTGTCTTCATCATATGAGTATTCAACTCATAATCTTCAATCCATATGGTTATTTTAATATCATAATATCATGGATAAGATTCGTGTTGGTAGATTGTTCGATCTGCAGCTCGAGACAATAATTCCTTCAACACTTTATAATTTTTCTAGACTCTTCAGGAGTCCCAATTTAATATCATCAACTCTTCAAGAGTTCTAATTTAATGTCATTGACTCTTGCAAGAGATTTTAGTATGTTGCAACAATATCATAATGATAGTACTCACTAAGGCAATTTATACCATCCATTGGTATTGAGTACATATTTTATGCTTTACCCTTCGGGGGCTTACTTCAAGCAATTTGAATCCTTCAGGGATTTTCTACACTTCATGACACATTTTCCTTTGGAATTTATACAGAGCAATTTGCTCCCATGTATACTTGAGGGATTTACTTATGGAGATATGATGTGGGCGACTCATAACCCTTTATATATAATTCTCCATTCATATAAACTCGTTTACAAGAGTATAATTAGTAACCTTGTGTCATATCATGTAAGTGTATTTCACTATATTACAAATGCCCAATGTAACCTCCTTGGTTCAACATCTTTTGGCTATTTGTATTGTATTCAAATATATAGGTCCATTTTTCCACGTTCTTACAAAATTGTAATGGAATTGTCTTTCTCCATTTTTGGCCAATAATTTTCCTTTTGTCGACGAACAAAAGAACGTGACTCAATATTAACACAGCTCATTGATGAATTTAGTAGCTACTTGTAAAAACCAAAATTACCATTGGTTATCATCAATTTGTGATCTCATATTCTCATGTGCATGCGCATGCATAAAAGTTTTCATTTCTTTGGATATCCATTGCCTCTTCAAGGGCATTACACTATCTCTTCTAGGATAGTCGTAATTTAGAGAATGCGGATCATAACCTCCTCTTGAGCGTTATAGAGCTTGGATTTTAATCTCCACTTCTGGGAGTTGAGTCATTGGAACTTATACGTCTATCATGCTTCATGCATGAGACATCAATATTCCCATGTCCGCGGATTAACCTTTCTGGGACGTATATCCATGCGGCGACTGTCATGCTTCTGGCATGCAACAGTTATGCTTCGGGAATACAATAGTTTAGTAGTGCCATATTATTCTTCTTTCGAATAACTGAACATTTTGAGTCTAAAAATCTGCCACGCTTCAGGCGTGCAATAGATAAATCATTTACTGTCTCATTATTTTGTCCAACAGGGACATCAATTCTTGTAGGCACATTTGCAGCAAGTATATATGATTTCATCACTTTCGTTGCATCATTCAATTATTCTTACTTCATTTTCATATTGATTGCTTCGTGAATCAAAATAAGACAAATTCTCTTCGTTCTTCTGGAACGGTCTTTTCTTATCATTCTTCTGGAATGATATTTTCTCATCGTTCTTCTGGAACGATGTTATTTTCTCCTTCTAACAGTGGGAAAATTGTCTTATCAAAATCATAGTCCGCAAACCACGCGGTAAACATATCCCTAGTCAAGGATTCCAAATATTGAATGATAGATACTGTTCAACATCAAAAGCACAATTGGCGATGATGCTTCATTTCAGTACGTTGTGGCATTGCAATAGACACATAGATAACACAACCAAAAACTCATAAATGTATAATGTTTGACTGGTGCCTAAACACGAGTTGTACTGAGAAATATCGATGTTTGGTAACTGGTCTCAACCAAACTTAATAGTGAATTATGTAAAATGACATGTCTCTATGTAAAAACTGGCAATTTCGTTTTCATGAGCAGAGCGCGGGTAATCAATTTCATCCGCTTAATAAATGCTTCTGCTAAACCATTTTGAGTATGGACATGAGGAACTTCTGGTCCTTGTTTAATAGTCTGTGAACTGAGACTCTTATGTCCTTTATTATAGTTAAGTTGAGGCACTGCGGTACTTTAAACTTACGGTACTCATCAAGGAATTTCATGTCCTGATCTTCAGGATCAAAGGACTTTATGCCTGATCTTTTTGTATGATGGAACTTTGGGTCCAATCATTTTATATGATGAGGATCAAGAAACTGCAGGTTCTGATCTGATCAAGGAACTTTGGGTCTTATATATACTCATTGTAACAAAAGATAAGTACAATAAATAAATTAAAGCAATAGGCGGTAATTCCAGCCATAGTAAATAAATTGAACAATAAATTAAAGCTTGTGACAAGGGCTTTAATTCAGCATCATTCACATAAATCAAAACTTAAAGCAGTAGGCGGTAAAACCGTCCATGATAAATAAATTGCTTTAAAATAAATAGAACTTGTGACATGGGCTTTAAACCAACACCATGCACATAAATAAATATATACATATTTTCTTCTTTCTTTTCAGATGGTGTAACACCATCCAAAATCCTTTACCTTTATTTTATTTTATTATTTTCTTATTCATTCACATGCTACAACATTCCAACAACTTTTGTTTTTATTTCTTTTATTTTACATGGTGCAACGCACCTTTCTAAATCATTGGCCCCATTTCCCCTTTTCTTTGTCTATCTATACCAGTCTCGAAACCCAGTACCAGCTGGGTTGTTGTGGGGGTTACACAAAACCAATTCAATCCAAAAAGGCTACCAGAGACTGGCGTTGTTCTTGCATGGCCCAATGAACATGGCATCGCAAAGCAAGAACCTCTCCATAGAGACATAGATGACAGTGAGGTTGACGAAGGCACAAGAGAGGGAGGCCTGTATGGAGTCAGTCATGCCATCACCATCTCAGACAACTGAGGATTCATGGAGGTCCTCGAGATCCATTGAGAACGACACGATCTGGGTTTCTAAGTCTAATGAGATTCTTCTGGATCTCTGGAAACCAGTTGTCAGGTACGAGTTTTCTTATCTCGTGACGACTTCAGGTCGTTGTAAATTTCAATTCGTACCGGAATTCGGTGGGGCGCTTCTAGCGCGGTGGAAGAAACGAAGAATGGACATACCTTTGCTTGTTTTGCTGCAACTTTGTTTGTCTGTAAGATCTCTCCATCTTTCTTGTCCACGAGAGAAAAATAGATTGCAGGTCTAGCAGGGATAAGGATTAGCACATCAATAGTTAGAGTGATAAAAGAAAAAGTGATAAAAGAAAGGTTGATGGATTTTTGTGACAAGATGATCTTCCCTGTTTGACATGTCTGGCTTGCCGTCTCTACTCTGTGAGATTTTAGTTGACGGAGGTGAGAGGTAGATAATGCTTCACCGGATTTATGGTGTTGTGCTTTCCACTGACATGAGAGTTTTTCGTGCTGATAACGTGTTGTAAAATCGACTGTGGGTGCAGGGGAATAAATGAAACAAGACACAAAATTTACGAGGTTCCTCTACAGTCAGTGTGACTGGAGTACGTCCTCGGGGCAGCAGTGGTGCTTTCATTATAATTTGAAATAATAGGAGTACAAAGATAACTCTCTCTATTATCTCTTCTTTCCTTCCTCTCTTTCTTTCTTTCTTTTCATTCCCATCTTTCCCGTCAACTCTCCTCTCTTTATCTCCTCTTCTTCCTTTATATAAACAAAAGAAAGCACTATTAACTTTACAAATTTTCCACAAATGAATAGTGAAAATACTGTGCATAAATAGTAACAAACTATTCATGTGGACCATCCACATAATATTTACAACACATATTCATTTCTTTTGTTATTTTAACTATCACATCCATTTCCTTTGTTTTCTTTAATCTCCACTTTCCCCATATTTTCTATAGAAAACTTCATTTTAATCCTTAAAAAAAATGAGTTTTAGATTATAACCATATGTAAGATTAAAATCCAATTTTAGTCCCTAGCACATTTAATCATATCATTTATTAGTTGTATTTTGATGTTTTATTTTATCCTTTTATTTTTATTTTAATGTATTAATTACATTTAAATTTAATTTTTATTTGATTCATCATAATATATTTTAATGTCTACATTTAGGCAACTAATTTTTTTATAATATATATTCCGATAACAATTTTGTATGTTCTTTATTTAGGTACATTAATACATATGAATATTTTGGTATATCCATCGGTACAAACATGTAGTTACATTGATTCAATATAATGCATTTCGGTCAATATAATGTATTTCGCTACGTACACTTTGGTACACACATTTGAGTATTGACTTTTAGGTACATTAATTCAATTATTATATTTCGGTAAATACATTTAGGTACATACATTTTGGTATTGATATTTAGGTACATACATTTTCGGTATTGACATTTAGGTACATACATTTCGGTATTGACATTTAGGTACATTAATTCAATATAATACATTTCGGTACATACATTTAGGTTCATTATAATATATTTCCATACAATCATGTAGGTACAAATATTTCGGTACAAAAAAGTCAATTTTATATATTTTGGCACAATCATTTCTGAACACTTATGTATATATATATTTTTGTATCACAATTTTTTTTTTAATATTTTCTCATTTACATTCATTTCTAATTAAAAAAAAAAACTAAATATGTGCATATTAATAAAATTAAAATTTAATATGGAGAGATTAAATAAAAATACACATTAAATAACAAAAATTGAATGTAAATTTTGATAAAAGTACACTCAAGGGATTAAATTGAATATTTAATCTAGCACCAGGTTTTTTTTTAAATTTTAATCTTTTGCAAGGATTAATGTTCAAAAACCCCTTTTTTCTATTCTCTTCTCTTTGTCAGGCACTATCCTTCATGAACCAGGATCCTCGCCGGATCTTTCCCTAGGGATCCTAGGGATCCCGCAATCTTGTCCGTTCATCGTATATCGTGCGGTCAGTTTTCGTTAGGTACTATTCATATTTGAATTTTAAAATTTTAATTTTAAATAATTTCTGACCGCACGATATACGATGAACGGACAAGATTGTGGGATCCCTAGGATCCCTAGGGAATGGATCCGGCGAGGATCCTGGTTCATCCTTCATTCATCTTTGTCATTATCACTCTTTTGCCTCAACACTCTAATTCCCGCACTCTCTCTTTTCACTTTCTTTCTCTCTCTGTATACACAGAGACTCGCCATCACCACCACACCTCCGGCGAGCTTCACTGAACTGCCACCTTAAGGGCACTACCTGTCATCCTTTCCAAAACTCAAATTCAAGGGGATTATACTCCCTCACTTCTCCATTGGACTCCCTACCTCCCTCACTCACTATGTGCTCGTTGCACAAAAGCGGCCATGGCAATCGCGGACGCCCTGTTTCAAGACCACCATCGTCCTTGTCTCCAACTATCACGTCCCTCTTCCCTGTCACCCTCCCTTTATCTCAATCTTCATTCTCCCTCACTTTCTCTGTGCTCATGACGCAGAGGCACCGAAATCATCGCTAACGCCATGTCCTTTGGCAACTCCTCATCGTTTTCGACGAATGTAAGTTTTGAAAACCACCCAAATCTTTGTGGATCGTGTTTTACTATACATTTATGGTGTTTCTTAAGAATTTTGGTGACATTTGAATGCAGAGATACATCGGGGAGTCTTCCCCAGTTTTTTCGGTGGTGTATGCCTCGAGTTACAGGCCTTTTCAGGCTAACTCCGGCCACGGCTGACTCGGGGAAAGGTATAATCCTAAACTACTCTCGTTTATCTTCATTTTGGTAGGAAGAGTGTGAAAATGGTTGAGTTTTGAACTCGTTTGGAGCTCTGGAATCGCTGCCCAGATTCCGACGACCAGACCCACGATAGAGACCGGGTCGACCCGACTGGAGAAAAAAAAGGAGAAGAAAGCCCAAACCTGGAACTAAGGGTGAAAAAAAATACAGAAAATTCCAAACTGAACCGAAAAAATCTCGCAACCGAACAGAAAAAATCCTAAACTGAAAGTCTTGAAAATTTCGGTACCCAATCCCGAAATTGCGGTACGGTAATCAGTCTCACATTTTCATTCATTCAGTAATCCTGAACCGAAAAAAAAATATATTATTTAATTTTAAATATATATTTAGAATTGTAACAGCTGTCGGATTTGGTTGAGATTTAATCTCAATTGTTGAATCCAAATAAAACCCTCACTCAGTCACTTTCTCTCCCAACCTTACCTCACCCTCTTCGCCGATTTCTCTTAATCTCTCTCCTCTTCCTTAGCCGTCTTCGAATTCGGCCACACCCACATCACACAAGTGAGAGTGACTTGCTTCTCTCTCGATTGACCTATCACCTCTCTAATCTCTCTCTCTCTCTCTCTCTCGACTTCTCATCCCTCACTGTGGATCATTCCTTCACCACACAGAGCCACGACCACCATTTTCTCTCTCTCTCTCACACGATTCTCTCTATCAGACACTCAAAGTCTGAGAGTCTTCTTATTCCAGTGCACCGTGCACCTATTCTCCCCCAAATCAGGTAAATTTTGGAATTAATTTAGGGTTCGAATTGTAGATTAGGGTTTGTGAATTTTGTTCATGTTTTGGATTGGATGTTCATGATTCCAGCCCTAACTTAATTTCTATATTTATGTTTACCATTAGGTTAGGGTTTATGATTTTTTTTTTTTTTTTTGATTTAGGAGTGAGGCTATTTTATACGTATGAGAGTGAGGCTATTATATATAATTCTAATTATACAATATTAAACTGCAAGACTTCCTTCTAGTGACCTACTTTGTATGTACGAGAGTGAGGGTATTATGTACAAATTATAACCGGACTTTATAGTGAGTTTTGAATGAAAAGAATGCTGCTTGCTGTGGATAGGAACTCTTTCTCGAAAAAAAAGAAAAAAAAGAATAAAAAGATAGAAAGGTGATAACAATATGATACTTTACTGGAATTTGGTTGACCCCAAAGTTTCAAGATGATCTGCATAGGTTAATAATTAGATTCTTTTATTTCTTTTGGGTGAGATAAACGAAGTGTAGTTTGAAATTGGATTCACCAATTATTAGATATGGTTTCATACACCCTGATGCTCTGATGGGCAGTTGGAACTCAAATGTGCTGCTGCAACATCAATAGATTTACCACGGAAGCTCCACTGTATATTAGCTAGCCATTGCTGTTTAGAGATCTTAGGTTCACATAAACAGAACGTCTCCTTGTATTCTATTGCAACTTTAGTGTTTATCGCTGGAATGTTGAATTTAATTTTTTAAATAGTTTGATAGTAGAATATATTTGAAGAAATTGAGGATGGAATTTAGTAGAATATATTTAAAGAAATTGCGGATGGAATTTAGTAGAACATATTTGAAGAAATTGTAGTTGGAATGTTGAATTTAAATAGTTTGATAGTAGAATATATTTGAAGAACAATTCATAATTTCATATTTCAATTTGGGGATCCCGATTTGTCCCGAAATCCCAAAAATATTTCGGGATTCCCGAAAATTTGATTTGTGATTGGTCTTCAATTTCTCGTCTCGAAACATTTCGGTTTGGGATTCGGGATACTAGTTTCGGTTCGGTATCTCATACTGAACTAGCCCTACTTGGAATTGGCCCAAGCCCACGACTTGTTTACCCTAACCCGAATCTGACTTGGGTCCATTTTAGATTTTGGAGGGAATATTCCCTTGGAATATTCTGTTAACCTTCCCATTAACTTTAACAGAATATTCCATTTGAGAATGGAATATTCTGTTAAAGTTAATTGTTGACCATTAGTTGATTTTTGTTGACTTTTTCAAAATTTTCTCGGAAACCCTCGTAGGCTAATTTCGACGTCCCAAGTCCGTTTTTGACATCCATTTAGTAAAATTACTAGGTTTTGACGTAGTTTACTGCTGGGGCGTCCCAGTCGACTTTTTAAAGGTTGACCGTTGACTTTTATAAAAATTACCCTGGACCCCTCTTAACGTATTTCGACGCTCTAATTCCAAATCTGCATTCTATTTTCTCAAATTTGATCGTTTAAGTTGAGTTTTACTAATGGGTCCCAATATTATGCTTAGGTGCGATTACTATCAGAGACTTTGACTTTCTTAGCTTAAAAGGATGTGACATGACAAGTACCTATGAGTGAGTCTTTTTTATTTTACATATATATATATATATATATGATTTTCCTAACAACTGCTTTTATGTATTGTGGAGCCAAAAAATAATCAAGAAAAATATGGAGACGACATGTGGATTTTTGGGTGAATAAGACAAAATTACCCTTGAGGCACATCGGAACTCCCAAGCGCAAGCAGCGGACAATCACGACTCAATCAAGGTCAAAAGTGATCAAAATATGTATTTATTCAAAACCTATTTCATCCATCCCCATCAAATCTTCCCCACAAGATAACCCTCAAATATTCATTCAAAATAGGATTAATTACCTAAATTAATTAATTTTCTAATTAATTAATTATTTTCCTAATTGATTGCAAGATATTATTTTAACATAATATCTTGCAATTACACCAAAAAACCACCATATGTGGCCGGTTCCCATCTCTCCAAAGAGGGCCGGCCACCCCCCAATAAATACCACCCCATTTCTCCAAAAACCTAATTCCAATTCTCTTGCAAAATTCTCCAAAATTCTCTAAACACTTTTCCCTCAAATTCTAACTTTGGCATTGGAGGTTATTCGGCCAAAGCTCCCCTATTCATCGTGGGCGGGTGAGGCTCTTGGCCTTGACCTAAGGTGTTAATTGTTTTGAGGTTCATTTTCGTCCAAGAAGAAGAAGGCTGAAATTTGCATCCACAAATTGGTGCTTTCATTGAGAGTTTGAGCCATAAACTAGTAGAAGACTTTTGCATTCAAGGTTTTTCGTTTTCTTGTTCATTTGTAGATTTTTCGTACGTTTTTACTCTTGGAATTTTTATTTATAAAAATTCTTAGATAAAACGTAAAAGAGAAGTACAATGACAAAAAATTTGAAAATCTCGATGAATGAAAATTCCAACATTCAAGAAATGGGACTACGGTGATCCATGAGGCTAAACACGACAACAAGTGGAGCTGCACCTCCACCACGACGCCCCACCGTGGCAGCCACCACGGAAGTAACCGTAGCAGCCACCTTCAGCAAGGCCCACGACGTCAAGGCCTCGGTCTAAACTATGCCATTCAATCCCACACGGACCTAAACCTAAGGCGAGCTGGCCCACGCCACTTAAGCCCAATGCGAGCCTAACGCGTTGCCGAGCCGAGCCGAGCCCTAGCCTCGCACCCGCGTGCACTGCATGCAATCCAACCCACTATCATGGTGTCCCAATTTCTTGACTCAAATCTTGCGCCCGGAACTTACCACACTTCCACTACCCAAGGAGACACATTCCGTCCAAGCTCTTCCAACCTAAATAGAGAACAACACTTGTCTTGACAAGTCATAGAGTTGATGAGCGCCCTCGCACAACAGACGACCTTGGTGAATCAGCTCTTACAGCGCATCGAGATGCAACGTGCCCCATACGAGGTGTTTTGAAGTAGGACAAGGGTAAACGAAGAACCTCTCTAGCAGTGTCCCGGTAAGCAGCCACTCGACCAGACATGAACCGAGCGTTCCGGCAGTGTACATTCCCAACTAGGCCCCCGAGATAGCGTATACTCCCGTCTTACCGTGTGGAGGAGCGTGCATTCTCGATTAGGCCTACAAACGAGCATACATTAATGGTTAGAGCCACACTCTAATAATCAACATGAGCAGTCTTCCAGGCGAAACGTTCATTCGCGGTTAGGCCCGCAAGAAACATCATCCACCTCACATCGGAATAGGTATCATGACTGACATAGAGAAGCAGTCATTCAATCTGGCTCAAGTTCAACCGGCAGCCTACAAGAAATTCGCTCGCCTGCTAGGAATGTACCACATGCACCGCATCCACGGCATAGACGAGCTAAACACACGGAAGAGCAGCTGAGATCAGTAAGTCGCAACCGGGAGCAGCCGAGAGCTCCGATACCCCAACAAAGGTAAATTCAGGAAAGGTATAGAGGCTCTTAAATGAGCAACCTATTTTCGACACAACAAGGTCATTGATGAGGCACTACGACAGGACATGACTAACATAAGCAGGTCACCCTTCACGGACAAGATTGAGCAGGCAGAGCTTCCACGCAAGTTCAGCATGTCGCATTTCACATCATTCAAAGGGGATAGAGGCACAGATAGACACCTAAAGCACTATCGAAGCACAATGATCCTCTATCAAAACAATGACATTCTCATGTGCAAGATATTCACCACCACTCTACAAGGCGAGGCACAAGATTGGTTCAACACCCTGCCACCACAATTTATTCGGACTTTCGACGAACTTTCGCTCGATCAAGAAGAAGTCTGACCACTTGTTCAACGTCAAGAAGAACCCAAAGGAATCGCTTCACGACTATATGAAGAAGTTCAAAGCAGAGAAGGCAAAGATAGTTGAATGCAACGACTCGATAGCTAGTGCAGCCTTCCAAAAATGACTCTCAGCAAACCACCCGCTGTTCGGAGAATTGATCATGAAATAAGATCTAACTATGGCAGACTTTTTCGCTTTGGCAGAGAAGCATGCACTTTGGGACGAGTCTCGCCGATGCACATTCAAGGCAAATCCGAGCGATCTTGAATATGAAGTCCCCCACTACTCTGAAGGAGATTCAAGGTCTGACTAGATGAGCAACCGCATCTGAAGCAACTATAAGTTCTACCCTCATGCGAGAAGAGCTGGGGGCCCAACTACCTGTATTCCACAGTTCAAAAACTCTCCTCAATGCGAAAACCAACTTCTAGAAATTCAAAAGCTAACTTTGGCGACCGTTGTTGCAACCCTGAAGCTTAAGTTATACCTTTAGACACACACAGTCATCCTTATGATGCACTATTCTACCTAATCCAGACTTGCGACGATAAAGACGCAGACACTGGCTGTGTAAAGTTTTTTTGACGAATGTAACAACTTAGCTTAAAAGGCACGCCAAGGGCAGACGAACACTAGAAAGACACTCGGAAACAAGTTTTGTCCTCGTCACCCCAGAAGATTCTACATAGGAGCAACATGTACCTGCAGTTGAGCACTACCTCCTGCTGTACGTCACACGGCCCCAGCCGACCATTGCTCCATAATTCAGCTTTAGAGCGGCCCAATACTGGCAGTTGAGCATCTCTTGCTATGTGTAACATGGCCCTAGCTCCACGGTTCCCTACTTAAACTTCACGCCTAGCCTAGACGATGCAACAAAGCTACCCAATGACGCTCCAGAATCAGCCAAGCACGCCCTAGCCACGCCTACTTCACCCGATGAAGATTTCTGGCATTTGCACCTCGTCGACACATCCAACTACAAGGGCTCGGGAGCAGGCGTGGCCCTTGTCACCCCAGACGGTTTGATGCTTGAGCAGATAATCACTCTAGGCTTTAAAGCATCCAACAACGAAGTAGATTATGAAGCCATACTAGCAGGCCTCTGAATGGCAAAAGAGTTGGTGGAGAAAAAGCTTGCAATTCATTCTGATTCCCAGCTAATCACCAGCCAGACTACTAGGGAGTACATGGAAAAACATCCAAGGATGACATAATACTTAGAGAAAGTATGCAAGCAACTTGAGGCATTTCAGACTTACAACCTTACTCAAAGTTCCGCGAGCAGACAATTCCCACGCCGAATCACTAGCTGGCCTAGGCTCTGCCCCCAACCAGCAACTTGAGGCAGAGTTGGCAGCCGAAGTGTCACGGTTTAGTATAACTCCAAACTGGCAAAGTTATATTATAAACTACCTGGTTAATGGCACACTCCCCAAGGAAAGGTTGCAGTCTAGAAAGCTCCAAATAAAGGCAGCACGCTACTACATGTGGAACAACATTTTAGCCCGAAGATCTTACATTGGACCACATCTCCGCTGCCTAGCACTTCCTGACGACCTAAAGGTTATAAGCTCAATCCATGAAGACGTTTGTGGAAATCACTCCAAATGCCATTATTAGCGCATAGAGCTCTTAACGCAGGCTACTACTGGCCTACCATGCATCAAGACGCTAAGGAGTTAGTGCCAAAGTGCAACCGCTGCCAACGCTACAAGCTGGTACCAGCACTGCCTGCCAGCGAGCTACACCCACAAACGAATCCCTGACCGTTCATGCAGTGGGAAATCGACTTGGTAGGGCCAATGCCGCCCGTTACTGGGGGCAGATGCATGATGATCGTAGCAACCGATTACTTCACCAAATGGGTAGAAGTAGAGCATATGACAACCACAACTCAAGCGGACATAGAACGCTTCATATACAGGAACATTATTTGCCAATTTGGCATCCCCAATCCATCATCACCGACAACGGCCCGTAATTTGTGGGCAAAGATTTGGCGAAGTTCTTCCAAAAATATAGCATCAAGCAGCACATGTCCACATTTAGATATCCTCAATGCAATATGCAAGCCAAAACATCCAACAAGACGATTCTTGACTGCCTCAAGAAATCCTTCTCTGACAAGAAGGGAAAGTGGCCAGACGAACTCCCCATATGTTAATGGGCATATCGCATGACCAAACGACGAGTCACCGGTGAGACTCATTTCTTTTTGGCATTTGGTTTAGAAGTAATAATTTTTCCCAAATGTCATTGTGCTAAGTATCAGCACTATACTGCTAAGCATTGAGCAGAACAGTAAGGAGATAGCCACAAGTATAGATCTGGCAGAGGAAAAGCGTGAGCAGACCATCACCTGCATCGTAGACTATCAGCAACAGCTCATCTCCAAGTACAACAAAAAGGCCAAGATTCGGCAGTTCCAACCCGGAGATCTAATCCTAAAAAAAGCTTTCATCACTGCCCACATAGAAGGCTCCAAAAAGATAGATCCCATCTGAGAAAGTCCGTACAAGATCAGCAAAGTAGGCGGCAAAGGTAGTTACACCCTCGCCACCATGAACAACAAAGAGATCGAAAAGCAGTGGAACGCCTACAATCTGAGGAAGTACCATGTTTGAGCTCCCGCCCCATCAAAGCCCGAAGACTCAAGCAACTCGACAGGCACCACCTCGCAAGCCGAGGACTATCCAGTTGTTATGTAGTTTCTACCTTACAGTTAAATTCTCGTTCGTTTCACTCGTTTTTCAATGAGGAATTCAGAAGCAATCTACAACTTGGCTCGGCTGCATTCTTACAACAACTGATCACTCCTGCACTTCAAAAGAAGATTACGCCATTCTTAGGGACTCATCGCAGAAATTGCGCCCCTCGAGAGACCAACCATACTCTCTAGTGCAAGAGGGTAAACTAATTCCCTGACACCCATCTAGGTCTGTTCTCCAATGTGAGAGGATAAATTAATTGCTCTCCAGTGCGAGATGGTAAACCAATTCCCTACACCCACATGGTCTGCTCTCTAAGGTGGGAGGATAAACTTTCACTCTGAATATCTAGACATGGATGAGTCGGGCTGCCCTGGTGTAACTAGGTGCACGATGGCTTTCACCGGGATTCCTAAAAGTAGCCACAATGGTTTTTTTCAAGGCTTAGCTAACTGAAGGATTTTAGATCTCTTGGCCTAATCTGCGGGGAACCGGGCCTCAGAAATGGAGGAGGCACATTACGCAGTACGCCTCATGGACGGCTACCCTGGAACCCTAAAGATGTTATCGAGTGCACTAAGGTAGCCTACAATTTTCAGAAGACTGTCTACGGCTTGCTCTTCGAGCACTAAAGTTGTGTTAGACTTATACAACCGCACATTCTTATGAAAGGTTAAACAAGCTAGCGTGCATATACGAAGCTTTATCCACTGCCGACATGTTATGCAGTCGATAAGCTTCACATCTGCCAAGCACGGAATGATCAATTGGATCTACACTAATTCCTAAAGTGTTGTGATACTTGCTACGCAACCCACATAATTGGTTACATAAAGAGCAAGGAATTCTCTCGAACCTTTGCTTACGAAATTCCATACAACCACTTATTTTTTATATGAAAGCTTAGCGAATTTCATGACCCAAAAATCTTTTGTATGTTGTGATGCATGCCACACAACTCAAAGGATTGAAGAAAGCCAAGGTTAACAACCAAGTGGTCACGCGGACTCGTCTACTTCTGTAAGTAAAGCGTCCGGCTTCCGGCTTCCAACCCTATGGTTAACAACTTTGCAAAAGTTTTACACCAACACATACTGTTGTATTGCCTACGCGGGCATGTCTACTTATAGAAAAGTAGCACGCCTGCTGTTGGTCTAAAAGTCAAAGGTTGGGCGTAAACAAAAGAAACGAAGATGAAGAAAAGTGAAGGAAGCAAGTTTATTAAATTTTCTAGCAAAATTGATAAACGACTAGCAAAGGCTGAATGAGTTTAAGCAAAACAAGAGCAACAAGGAAAACAAAGAAAATCCTAAAGGCTACCTAGAAGACTACCTTCAACAGCTTGGACATCCCACGATTACTCGGTGGCCACACCTTTAGCAGTCGCAATGCTCCCAGCAGCGACATCATTCGACGCTTTACCCTCGGATACTCCAGCTTGGACATTAACCTCTTCGACTACTTCACAAATGGAGGCCTCAAAAGTAAAGGCAAACAAGCATTCTGGAGAAATAGAGAAGGTTTCAGACTATCTCTCAGTAAATTCAAAGTCAGAAGACCTACCAAAGATATGATCTACATAACCAAGCTTGTAGAAATCAACCTGACTCTGAACAAGCAGAGCCTCGAGCCCTACTTTCTCACCATTCAGCTACCCGTTCTCCTCGAGCAGACCAACATGGAAGAGCTGCAGCTCATTCACTTCTTTCTTCAAACCTTCGTTGATATTCAACGCACCTTGAAGTTCCAACACTTGGGGTTCAAGCCTATCAACGACCTTCTTAAAGTGGATTACTTGGTTATAAATAAAAATCAACTTTTCATCCTTTGCATAAGTAGCAGAACAAAGCTCAGAAACGACACACTTAAGATCTTGAATCTGAGGTATGTGACAACCGATCTCCTTCTCTACATTTTCATACTTAACTTGGATCACGTCAAGCCTAGTTTTCAAGTTAACAATCTCTTGGCGAGAGGTCTCAAGCTGCAGAAAAATGGGGGTAGAGATATTATACCTCTTCAAAGCGACAATCTCAGATTCCAACCTCTTGATCTTGTCGGCAGAATAATAAGCTTCGGTTGCCTTTGCCACCTTCTTGGCAGCCTTGGTATCCTATTGGTCAAGGAGCATAGACTCGGGTACCAGAATAGTCATCTTCTGCATCATTGTAAGTATAACAGTCTTCCTATACTCGGCCGTATGTTTCGCAAAGGAACTTGGGCAAACAACCTTTCTAACGCCATCAACAAACTTGGCACAAACGTCCATGTCTTCAAGCAGATATGGTTTCAAAAGTGCACATATCGTAGCAGCTTCCCCAGAAGTAGGCTTAATGAATTTCTCACAGTTGCCCACGCTAGCAGTCTCCTCCTTCCCAGCAGGCGAATCAGTCTCAGCAGCATGGGGAGTAGGCCTTGGCGTCACTTTAGAAGTAGAGTCCACATTATCGCTTTTCATAGTAGCAAGTCTCTCCAAATGTGAACCAGGCTTAGCCCCCGACTGTTGTTTTGGCATAAATTTCAACACTGGGGGCATAACATAAGCGTCACTAGCTCGGATCTAGCAGTCTCATCTTTCTTCCCTTTGGAAGAAGTCAAGTCAATCACAAGCCTATGGCCAGCTGGTGAACCCTCACGAGTAGCGAAGTAAGTTTTCGACTTTTTCTCAGCCGGCATCCCTTGAGCAGGCGGGGAAGATCTATTCTTTCCACTTTCATTAACAGCAGGCTCCACGACAGCAATCAGACGAGCCAATGCCCCTGCCTTGATTTGTTTTATCTCTTTTCTCTAGGGCAGCCCACCTTCATCCCGACGAAGAAGACTAAGCAACCAATGCCATTCACGATACTCAGAAGGGGTACCTAGAGCAACATGCATTTTCTTCATGTCTGGATAAGTCTTGGGAGTTGAGCCGAATTCCGAATCTATATAAGCAAAAAAAGACAAACAATGAATCAGAGAGCATCATAGCAAAAATACAAAGCAGCCTAGAGACTAAGCAGTCTACTTACCGGTAATGAAAATCGTTGGATCATGCAGCTCATGGGAAGAATCAAACTCCCACTCTCCACTTATCTCCAAAGTTTCTTTGGCCCAAGCCACCGCACCAACATGGCCCGCATTAGGTCCAAGAGCCCAAAGGACATGAGCTATGTGGCTTGCCTAGCACTGTGCCCCATCACCTCAATCTGCGGCCTTAGCCGCATAGCTGCCTTTGGCTTTAGCCAAGCCGAGCAGCCCAAGCAGTGGCCCTAGCCACAACACCACCTCGGCCCATGCCAAGCCAACCTTGCCAGCCGACGTGCCACACCACGATGGTCTTTTGCACAGGCAAGTGTAGAAGATTGCTAAGGAAGGGGGAACAAATATCCTTTAGTTTTCTCTCTCTTGTGAGGTGATAGGATTTTTGGGTACTTGCACAAAAAGGTTAAAATCACACAAAATACTTGCAAGAAAATAAAGTTGTTGTAGTATAATACGGCTGAAGTAAGGTCGTTTTCTGCAAGGATTATTTAAAGCAATTTATGAAAACCCAAAATTTTAGTTAATTATTTGCAAACAAAGACTGGAAAAGGTTGATTTTGAATTTAAAAATAATATAAACGAATTTTAATAAAAGTAATTTAGGGAAAGTAACTAATCAATAATTAAAAAGGAAACAATTCAATAAGAAAATATTTTGAGAAACAAATTTAGAAAAAACACTAGGGTTCCGCCATCACCCTAACAATCCTACGTAGTTCTTCTAATTCCTTATGAATTACACATGCATATTTTGAAGGTTAGGTTTTCCTAAAGTATGCCCTACTTGGAACTCCCAACATAGAACATATATCTAACATGCAACCCGTCCGTGGCGTCCATATCGAATGTGAACATGCAAGACTCATTAAGTTTATTGAAAACCTTTTGAAAAACCATATAACTCCCAAGACGTGGCGTCCATCCTCAGTAATTACACATGTTAACCACAAGAAGCCTTAGTCAATTTTAGGGACAACCCTCCGCCAAAATTGCATCAAATTACTTTTCTAAATATCCTAATGGTCGTGAATCACTAAGACAAATAGATAGTTTAAAGCACAGTGATTAACAATCCAAAACTTGCATGCATAAATTCATAAGAAAATTAAAAAGAGACTACATATTCTTGCTAAGGATCATGGCCTCACCCTAGCAAAGAGAATTAGTTACGCATATTCATAATTAAAATCAAAAGAATTGTATTGAAATAGAAAAAGAATGAAAACACCTTGAAGAATAAAGTCTGAAAATCTCTAAGCTCTAGCCAAAATCTTCTTCTCAAATCTTGCGTACATAGCAGCCAAACCCTAGGTCTGCCAAAAGGCTTATTTATACTACTCTAAATAAAATCCTCCTAGTTAAAGGTCTTAGAATAAGACTAGGAAACTAAATAAATTGAAATAAAATAGGAAACATAATCCTAAATTGACTTGGTAAATTCGCCTAGAAATCTGCACGGCCACGTTTTGGACTCATATCAGCTCCAAAACAGGCCCAAAATAGCTGGATTTAAAGCTTGAACTATTCTGAACACTTTTCCAGAAGGCCACAAACCTATCTGAGGTCATCTTGTGCTCCAAAAACGCAATTTAAGTTCAGAAATGTCACTTTTCAGCAACGCGCCCTGCTCCTTTATTTAATCGCCAGAAATTAACCGCTTGGTAGAAAAATCCCAAATTTTGACACGAACAATCCAAGAGACACACGAACGTTCTCCAATTTGAATCACTCCAAAATTCGTCCGTTTGATCATGTTTTTCTCCAAAGGAAGTCGGATGTCCTATATTGAAAATATAAAGCAAAGTATCAAAATTCTACCAAAATAATTACCAAATTATACTAAGAATAGGGTAAAATATATAATATAATATTGACTCATCATGGGGTAGAATAAATTGCTCTCTAAAGTTGATTTAATAATCTACTTAAGGTAGACTTAAATAGAATTTGGGAGAAATTTATGGCTTTTTATATTAACACCCCACAAAATGTTGAATACACCCCATATTAAAATTTAATATTAAATGACTTATTTACTCCACTATGCAATGACAATTTTGACCTTATTAGGTTTTAAAAAACAATAAAATTTATAAATATACCCCAAATCACTTTTAGCGTATTATTTATCTTCTCAACTATCAAAACCCTCTCATCCTCCATTGTTGAAGAAAACTCTAACCAATGAAACTACAAACATGTTGATTGAGAAAAATTGTTTTTGACGAATGGAACACAAAATCGATGTTTGTGAAGCTTCACATGAGGTAAGACTTCACATTTTTCATTGTTTAGTGATTTCGATGACATCGATAATTATTTAATCTTGCATTTGCTGCATTATTTAAACTTCTATATTCATATTCATCTTTTAGGGTTCATATTAATCTTGCGTACCCAGTAACATGAGTCGTATTAGTGCTAGAGTAATATACTACTTTTACAAATTGAGGATAGCCATTCTCCACATGAACTCCTACTCTCAATCTTTAGCCGTTTGATTGACGTACGTTTCTCATCGTGAGTTTTTCTTTCTTTTTTCTTCTTCTTTTCTTGTCACTGGGAGATGATCAATGGAAAATGAGGAGAGACATGGCTTGTATTTAAAGAAATCTGAGACCGATTCAGTTTTGATTTATTAATTAACTTCTACACCTGGATCATTAGCAGAGAGAGGGTCTTTATTTATTTTGTTCAAGACTAAGTCTAAAGACTTGTGAAATATATATAGAAGCTTATTTGTTAGCACTAACGAGAGAGTCCTTTTTTTTTTTTTTTTTTTTACTCGGAAAGACTCAGCACCACGAGTCATTTTTTTTAAAATCTTTTTAGAAGTTGAATAAGATGATTTCAAACTATACTAAGATGATTTCAAATCATCATTTTGAAATCATTCGACAAACTAAATGTTCAGATGATTTGAAATATTTCGACAAATTAAACGTTCAAATGGTTAGATTCAATCCTTGAAAATTAAAAATGAATGTTATAAGATTTGAGAAATGTGGGGTGTAAAGAAAATGTGGGGTGTATGTACAAAATATAAGATGTATATTGAGAATGTGGGGTGTGGGGGTATTATGGGAAAGTATGTGGGGTGTATTAAGATAATTTTTAAGTGAAAAAGCAAATGTGGGGTGTATTAAGTATGTGGGGTTTATTCAACAATTTGTGGGGTGTTAATATAATTAGCCAAATTGATTTCCCTTTCCTAGAAAGACCTAATTTCCAATTAAAGAGGGAATCTACATCAAAATATGAAACAATCCTATGTTTCCTAAAGCAAGAAGATCTCTACACCTACTACCATTTCCTGTGAGCAGCCCAACATATGTGGGGGTATTTGTGGAGCAAAAAATAATCAAGAAAAATATGGAGACGACATGTGGATTTTTGGGTAAATAAGACAAAATTACCTTTGAGGCACACCGGAACTCTCACGCTCAAGCAGCGAACAATAACGACTCAATCAAGGTCAAAAGTGATCAAAATGGGTATTTATTCAAAACCTATTTCATCCATCCTCATCAAATCCTCCCCACAAGGTAACCCTCAAATATTCATTCAAAATAAGATTAATTACCTAAATTAATTAATTAATTAATTTCCTAATTGCTTGCAAGATATTATTTTGACATAATATCTTGTAATTACACCCAAAAACCACCATATGTGGCTGGTTCCCATCTCTCCAAAGGAGGCCGGCCACACCCCTATAAATACCACCTCATTTCTCCAAAAACCTAATTCCAACTCTCTTACAAAATTCTCTAAATTTCTCTAAACATTTTTCCCTCAAATTCTAACTTTGGCATCGAAGGTTCTTCGGCCAAAGCCCCCCCCCCCCAAATTCATCGTGGGCACGTGAGACTCTTGGTGTTGACCTAAGGTGTTGATTGTTTTGCAAGTGCATTTTCGTCCAAGAAGAATAAGGCGGAAATTTGCATCCACATATATTATGATGTGACATGCCATGTTTAGCCTTACAAATAGACTTTTCATACACTTTTATGTTTTTAATATTATTTGTGAGCATAAACTTGTGGCATGATATCCTTGCATTTTATCTGCTCATTATTACATGTTTGCACGATGTCTCTTAGTTATTTGTACTGTCCTGGCCCAAGGACGAGCTTCACGTGTAGTTCACATGCACCGTTTACATTCGCTTTGGATCCAAAGTTAGGTGTCAGCTTGTCCTTTTGTGTGATGTTTTGGACTCGTATGTGATGCGACTAGCGCAGTTCACGTGATGTAGTACTAGAATGTAAAACCCACACCCTGTCCCATTGTCTTAATATCTCTGCAATGGACTTGTGTGCTTACATACATTAATGAGCATTGATTTCTTTTAATAATGAATTGAAATTTGATGTTGAGATACCTTGTTGTTGTGCCTACATTCTTTAGCTCACTTGTGTTGCAGGGTACCTATTACATACTATTATTATAACATTTTTGGGAACCCATTGTTTTACAGCGATGGGTTACACTTTTCAAAAAGGTTTTACAAAACTTTATTTTCAGGCTCACTCACCCTTATTTTTCACCCTTCTAGGATTTTAGTGGCAGAGGTTTCGTGACGACGAGGATTGTTGATAAAAGCTGTTATGTAAGAGACTTCTTCTTTCGGTATAAATGTCTTTACTCTTCTTTCAGTGCAATTTATCTATGCTCTGACATCACTTGTGTGATATGGGTTCAATCCCGCTCACATGCGCACTCTAAATTAGTCACTTTTAGGTTTAAATTTATTCACATTTTCCTCATCACTACACTTTATGGCTTCGTCACCTTCCAGTTGTCGGACAACACATTGCGATTCGGGTGTCCAGGTGAACATTCCAGGTCGGAGTGTGTCATGATTGCTAATGTATAAATGCACTTGTAAAGAGTTGATATTGATGTCAATAAAAGCAAGAAATTTAGCACAAACTATTCTGCTCAATTGACTATCTAAATGAAGGTCGCGGGTCTGTTGTCCTCGATTTCATATATGTTTCTTTTTTAAAATTTAAATTTAAAGAATAGCTAAAAGATTCAACTGTATATAAACACTCTTGTTTTTCTCTTAAAATAGCAAAACCTCTAAGAACTTATAAAATGAGGTAGAGATAAAGTGAATCCCAAAAGCTCTTTTATTATTAGGACTCCTAAATAAAAAGCATTGTTAGTATAAGCTTCATTATAAGGAGCTTCTATCATATTAAATTTTGTATCTTTTTAACTAAGACAAAAATTAATTTGAAAATACGGAGTATTGTTGGAGATACTCTTAATTTTTAACACTCATCACTCATCACACATGATTTCTTGAGTTTTCGTCACATTGAATGCATTGTTCTAACAAATAATTGTAATCTTGTTTAGACGGTTCCACACATATCCAAATTTGGAAATGATATACTTACCGCTATTTCTTCGGCTAAGGCACTCGTGCCATGAGTTCGATATATACAAGTGTTGTTTTCTTAAGCTCTTTCCGTAATTCAGATATATTAAAGTACGTTTGTAACGTCATTCTGAGATATGATACTTTATGCATGAAAAACTTAAATTAGCTCCTTATTGTACATTGAACGTGTTTGAAGCTTTTAATACTTGCCGCTATTTCTTTTGCTAGAGCACACGTGACAAACTTTTTGGTCGGTTTGTCAAACGTCGGAACAAACTCGACCTCTGATTGGACTCTAAATTTTCACATAAGCTCAAGTGTTGTTCCTTAAGCTCACACATGTTTTTCAAATATATTAAGATACATATCTGTGTTTGTCCAAAAAAAAAAAAGAAAAAAAAAAAGAAGATACATCTGTAACGTCATTTTGATATATGACATGTTTTACTCATGAAAAACTTAAATTAAATCCTTATATTACTTTAAACATGTTCAAAACTTGTTGGCTCAGCTTATTCTGGTGCCTTATTTTTTTCATTTATCTTGTTCCCACCTATATTCCAAAATTGACAAATGATATCCTTGGCGCTATTTCTTTGGCTAGGGCACATGTCGTAGGTACGAGGGGATTAGTGTCGGATCCATAAGACAAATGATTCATTTACCTATTCAAAGTAATTTACGTGAAGGATTGTACACTCTCTAATAGATTTGATCAGGGCTGTTTACTTTCACTAGGTCGCTTGGTATCTTGAAACTTCTTTGCTTTCGGGGATAAGAGTGGAAAAGTCTGAGAGAGTCTCGAAGACGAACTTTTTGGTTAGCTTGTCAAATGCCATAACAAAATCGACTTTTGTTTGGACTTTGTTTTTTCCACATAAGCGATAAGCTCGATACAAGTGTTGTTTCCTTAAGCTCGCATATGTTCCATAGTTCAGATAGATAAAGATACATCTATAACGTTATTTCAAGATATGATACGTTTCACTCATTAACAACTTAAATTAACCCCTTATATTACTTTTTTCAAAACTTTTTGGCTGACATCACATTGGTGCTTTATTTCTCAATCTATCATTTTGCCAACCATATTCCAAAATTGGAAAATGATATACTTGCCGTTATTTCTTTGGCTAGGGGTCGGTTTGTCAAACTTCAGAACAAACTCGACTTTTGTTTTAGACTTTGTTTTTCCACAGATCGATACGAGTGTCGTTTCCTTAAGCTCGCACATAATCCGTAATTCAATCATATTAAGGTACATCTGTAACATTATTTGAAGATATGATTCACTTCACACCTCACACTGGTGCTTTATTAGTCAATTTATCCTTTTGCTACCTATATTCCACATTTGGAAAATGATATACTTGCTGCTATTTCTTCATCCAGGGCCCACGTGGCAAACTTTCTGGAACAAACTCGACATCTGGACTATGGTTTTCCACTTAGAATCAGGATTCTCTCCTGAGCATTCCCTAGGGATCCTAAGGATCCCGCAATCTTGTCCGTTCATCGTGTATCGTGCGGTCAGAAATCATTTAAAATTTAAATTTTAAAATTCAAATATGAATAGTACCTAACGAAAACTGACCGCACGATACACGATGAACGGACAAGATTGCGGGATCCCTAGGATCCCTAGGGAAATGCTCAGGAGAGAATCCTGATTCTTCCACTTATGCCACAAGCTATAAGTGTTATTTCCCCCCTAATTTTGGGCGACAAACCCTAAACTATTTGGGCTCCTAGGTTTTCTCATGGCACTACTTCATGTACAGAACTTAGACCATATTTTCAATATAGTTTCACGCGCTTTTCATCTACCTAATTCTTGTACTAGAGACCCAAATAACTCCACAAAACACGAGAAATTTTTAGTTGTGATGAAAATACGGATGATACATCATGTGTTTTTATGTAAGTGGTGGAAAATTTAATTTTTAAGTTATAAACTTTTTAACACACATAATCCACCATTTATATAAGAACACATGGTGTACCACCTCGTGTGACGGTCACACTGAAAAATTTCTCACAAAACACGGTCTTAAGTTGGTCCACGTGTCAGCACTAAAAAGAGAAAAGCACTTCAAACTGGCGACACGTAGACGTCACGCCCTGCTTAGCTGTCCGTACAGCAACCACAAATCCAATTAAAAGGGCACTAACCCTAAACTAGTAAGAAGTGGAGTCTTCCAGAATAAGATTTGCCAAAGACATTACTGTACTTCCACAGCAAGCCGTTAAAAAATAATACCCTTTATAAACCCTCTCTTTTCCCTCTCCATTTTATGGTGGTGAATATGATGATGGAAGTTGAAGCGGAAGTTGATTACGAGAAGGGATGCTGTACCCCGAAACGCAGCGAGTTTCGGATTCCGGAGGCGGTGGCGCCTCCTCCTGCGCCAAAGAAGAAGGCGTTTTGGGTTGGGAAGAAGAACAAGAAGCCGCCGCAGCCGCCGAAGAACGGGTATTTTAACCCGCCTGATCTCGAACTACTGTTTGCAGTGACTCCAGTACAGCAAGCTTGGGCTTAAACTAGTTTAGTGTCTTAGGGTTATTTAGGTTTCTTCCTTAGCTTGTAGGTATTTTGGCTGGTAAAGTAGATATTATCTGCGAATATGAATGTAACATAGCCAGTGGTTTTTTGGGTTTGTTCTTCTTTTTCTTGTACACTTAAAACTACTGGGACGAAAGGGCTTTTGGTTTTGGAATGTCATGTATTGAAGTGAATATATCGCATATATATCATATATGTGGAGTTTGACGGTAAAATTTTAAAGCGTTGGGTTTTATGAACAGTGAACCTATTTGCTTTTTGGGGTTTCACTCCAAAAACGCGACATATTATAAGGAATAATCCATGAATTCAAACTGGTCACAAATTGGTCACAAATGATTGATTGTACCGGTTTTTATGTTTGGACTTAAAAGCCAAGTCCCCAAAAAGATTTTTTTTTTCAAACGATAGAAGTTTTGAGAATGGAAACGTTTTGGTCTTAAGTATTAAACAACCACTTCAAAACGGTACCATCTGTGAATACTAAAACAAAAGATGCTACTAGATGTACCAATGTATTACAAATGAGAAAACAAAAGAAGCTATTAGATGTACTACTGCCGTATTACAAATGAGCTGTAAAGAATTTTAACTGATCTCAATTGCGGTTGTAAACACTGTATTTCATGTAAAGAAACCTTCAAGCATAGCTTCAAATTGCATTGCACTAGTAATCGTGCCTGCAAGATATCTAGAATCTGATTTCAACTGGACGTTCAAAATGTCTTTCTAAACGGGCAAAGACATTTAGAATCTGATTTTTTTTCTTTCAAAAAGTCTTTTTCCACGCATGCCGCCCGCATTTGCTTCAGCCATTATTGTACTTTATTCGCAGGGAAAATCACCGAAGCCACCAGCCTCCTGAAAGATGCCTGCAAATCCTCATTACAAGGTCCATAAATATGGTTTAGAGTGAGAACCGCATTAGCTTCAGCCAATGTTGTACTTTATTCGCAGGGAAAATCACCGAAACCACCAGTCTTCTGAAAGATGCCTGCAAAATCCTCATTACAAGGTCCATAAATATGGTGTAGTCCTTCTCATTGTTTGTGTGAGACTTTTAGATCTAAGCATCTCCGGTGGCACCGGCCCTAGCTTCGGCTGGGGTCGGTTGCTGTGTCCTATTTTCTCCTTTTTTTACTTCTTTTCTCCTTGTATCGATTGGTAGTTCTTCCAATTTTTCAATCCGGACTGTCCAATTCCTCAACCCCGGGGATATACCTCTTCCATGCTCTTCCTTGCTTCGATCTTCAGCCATGTTTTCTGTTGAATTCGTGTGTAGAGTTCCGGTGCTTTCACTAGCTCGGGTGTTTCCAACACCACCACGTTCTCCTTGTCGTCTGCCGACAATCTTTTACTTATGGTTGTGCGCTAGTGGCGTCTGAGGAGGTGATGTTCAACGGTGGACGGAGAATCGGATGGCTAGATGCTTCTCTGATCGGCGGTGGAGAAAGCAGTGGATGCTTCTCGGATGTTCTGTTGTTTTTGGGTTTCACTGTTGTTGGGCTCAATTTCTGTTTTTTCTTTTTAGGTCCTTTTGTTTGTTTGTTTAGAGCAATTCCAGCGTGGGAACCCCTCACGCAATACACTATGCTATCCACCCAGTGAACAGTAACTGCCCTTAATGAACAGTAACCGCCTTTTGCATCTCCACCGTTGCACTTCAATAGCCCTGGCAATAGGCAATAAAATATTAGTATTTTATTTATTTATAAAATAATACAAAATAATTATTTGTAATTTAGGATAAGATTTTTAATCGTTCTCGTTGCGCCACGTGTCATTATCCGAAAAGTTATAAAATAATACAAAATAATTTTATTTGTAATTTCGGATAAGATTTTAAATCGTTTTCGTTGCGCCACGTGTCATAATCCAAAAAAGACAATTATTGGTGATGGATTTCCGATAAGATTTTTAATCGTTCTCGTAGCGCCACGTGTCATTATCCGAAAATACAATTATTGGTGATGGATTTCCAATAAGATTATTAACCAATCACGCCGCGCCACATGTCATAATTTGATTGAAAGTAGTTGAGAAAATATGAAATTGTGGTGTAAGGTGGATGATAATGAGAAGATATTTATAGAAAAGTAAAAACAAATTTTATTAACCAATCACGCCGCGCCATGTGTCACAACGGTAACTTTTCTTAATTTTAAAACTATTTTTTCTTTTATTTATTTATTTATAAAGTAGAATAAAATTGGGCCAACGCCAGGATGACGTCAGCCCTGGCGTCACATCCACTAGGGTTCTCGGGTTGGCAATTCCTCACAGACCCGGAGCTCGGGCCTCCACTCTCCCTCGGGCTGCCCACGTTAGAGCACCAGCCCACGCTGGAGTTGCTCTTATAGGTGTAAGTTGAGTCTTTGTTTGTTTGTAAGTATGTGTTTGGTGTTTTAATAAAATCTTACCCTTGACAAACAAAACAAAAAGGTCCATACATACGTTTACTAAACCTAACTTTAAGGTTTACAAGGTCCCAAAAAAAAAAAAAAAAAAAACCCCTAGTTACAGAGGCTTGTCGCTTATAACCTGCAAAGGAATTTTTAGAACTTCATTTTTGTGGTCAACAAATCTTATGAACCTACAACTTGGGTGTATGGGTCTATATGTCTAATGAATCTACAACATGAATTTATCTAATTAGCAAACCTGCAACCTGGGTTTATTAACCCATGATGGGTTTGCTAGTTTACAACCAATCTATTTAGCAAACTCGCAAACCCAACTGCCTATCTTTAGGTTGGCGGAAGATGATTTTTTCCCCTCTTAATCTCTTTTCTTTTCTCTCCCCTCCTACTTGAACAGTTACGGTTAAGTCACGTCAACGTCTTATATTTATTTTTTTATAGAGACAATAAGACAAAAAGTAATATGCGAGAGGAGGAAGGGAAGGGGATGACAATAATCCTACTCCATGGCCATTAACATGAAACATTCATGATTTGTGTGGAACCTAAAAACTCCCATAAGTAGGCGTTGGCCAAAATCAGTGGCTTCCAATTAACTAGGCTTAAAACGTTTCAAAACAATTCCAAATTGAGAATACAAGCGGAAAGAGATCCTCTCCGGATCTCTTCCTCCAAAGTCCATGGATCAAGTGATCCGGGCCCTTGAAATTTGATTAAACGGTCAAAAACAGAGAAGTTAGTAAAAAAATTTAATAGTTATAATAATTTTTTTACCGTTTGATCAAATTTCAAGGGTCCGGATCACTTGATATGTGGGATTATGAGGAAGAAATCCCAAGATGATCTCTTTCCAATATAAGCTGCTTTTTGGGATAATGGGATTTGGCGAAATTTCAAACAACAAAATACCCTAAAAGATAGTCTACATGGCATATGTGTTAATGCAATGGACCACAATTATCAAATATAATTTGGACTTTCCTAATAATTACTACCAACAAATGGACCGGGTTCTATAAGCCCCTGTTTTTTCTTTTAATCAACTCCTCGACTGCCTAAATTCCAACAAAGTGGATAGAGTCTGATTAGGAGGCTCTCTTTTGAATATGTGTTTGATTTTGTTTTCTTTTGAGAGGGGAAGCAATGTAATAAAAATATCTTTTGAGAGGGGAAGCGATGTAATGAAAATAGATAATCTTTGTTGTACACTACCAGGAAGAGTTTCTAAATATTAGACAAATTGCGGAATTGGTAATTTTTAGAATTTTTTTTTTACATCTAAACGGACAGGGTGGATAAGCAATTTACTATTGATAATTTCTAAAGGATAGTGTTATTCACACATTCATTTTTACTTCTCATACACCTTTGTTAATTTTGAACGTTGAACTTCAATTCATTCGATTCAACTGTTGGAAATTGATAGAGGTGTGAGAGAAGTAAAATATGTGTGTAAGAAGTAAAAATAGGTATGCATATAGCACTACCCTTTCTAAAAATAATACTAAATACCATGACATGAGAGCCTATTTTCTCATAAAAGTGAGAACATTCTGAGAAAAACTTGTGTAAAGATTCAATTTTTCCTAGATGAGACCCAAGGCTTGGGCCAACCCCACCTTAATTCACTCGAATCGTTCTCCACTTCTTAAAATTCTATGAATTTACGTTGCAGAGATTCTGTGGTACAGCTATGATACATGTGTAACTCGATCTTCTTTCTCACAGTGCAACTTCACTACATGTGATAAAGGCGGTTAGATCTCAATCTCAATCTCAATTTTAACCCAAGCTCCATATCCATAATGTGAATAGTATGACTAAGAGCCTCTTTTCCTATTGATAAGCATGATAGCTCTTCAATATCGCGATAAAGCGTCATTTCCATGTATTTGTATGTTAATTTGAAGCATAAACGGTTAGACACAATAGTGAATTGCTAACAATGATATATTTTACCATCTGACCTTCGAGATAATAGTTGTATTAAATATATGTAAGTATTATAACGAAATTCAAAAAGGATTATGTGTTTTTTAAGAAGTGACATTAAATCTTACAAGTGTATTTTGTAATTAGCTAAACAATAAAAAAAAAGGCACAAACATAGAATCATAGATCCCTCTCTATTGCTAATTTATAAGTTCTTAGTTTGATAGATGAGTGTAATATTTTAAGTTATGTATTTCTTTGATGAGTTCAAATCTTCTGCACAAAGCACTCTGTAATTTAAAAGAATAACTAGGTGTCAACAAATGGAATAGGTCACAGAAAGATTACAAAGAATTTTAGGTGCAGAAGATTTAAACTCTTCTTTAATATTGCTATTTAATTGTGTCAATTTAATTATTGGGCACTGCCACTTAGTACTACGGTCTAATGATATTCTTCTTCACTTGTAAGTGAGAGGTCTTAGGTTCGATTCTCGCCAGAGGCAAATTTGAAACACATTATTGCTAGTCTATTATGAGGCTTAATTAGCCCACTACCCCACCCTTTACTGTAGATAACATCGTTTGTTCAAAAAATAAAAAATTTACCCATATTAATATGTTTACCCAATCCTTTTATATTAAAACATAAAAACTTGTACGTACACCCAAAATGTTCCAAAACATTAGAGTAAGGTCATTTAATACTACGGTCTAATAGTATTCTTCTTCACTTGTAAGGCGAATTTGAACCACATTATTGCTAGCCCATTGTGAGACTTATAGCCAAGTCTCCTTCCCTTTTAATGTAGTTAATATCGTTTATTAAAATAAAAATGTTCCCAAATGACCTCTAAAAAGCCAATATGATTTATTTGGCAAATTTGTAAGTGCACCCATTTACACCCACTATTTTAAAAAATTCAAGTGCACCCATTTACACCCACTATTTTAAAAATCCCAGAATGGCACCGCCTAGGCGCTAGGCGGCTGGTCACTGCCCTGATTAATTCATAGGCGTTTGAAAATAAGAAAGGCACTAGATCTGCTTAGGCACCCGCCTAGACCACCTAGGCGCTCGGCTAGCCCTCCCAGACCTGCCTAAACATTCACCTAGGTAGAAAATAGATAACTTTCATTTTACATTTTATTTTTTCAAATGAACGAGCATTATATGCTTGTTCCCAATGTTTTCATTATGTTCTAATACTTTATTATTATATATGTCATTCTATTTGCAGTTTATGTATACCCCAATGAAATTATGTATTTTCTAGGTATAACAAAACACATCTATATATACGATATATAATAAATTTACTTAAATCCGTCTGGACCCACCTAGAAGCCTAGACGCCTTGATGCTAGGCTCCAGCCCGTCGCCCGACTAGTGCCTAGCATTTTTTAGGCCCTTGCTCCACAACCATCGCCATCACTAGATTCACCATAGCCAAATTATTGACCTCCACCACCATCAACAGACGCAAAGCAAGAAATCGTCACTGCCATCTCGACCGAACCCAAAACTAACCTACTCAAATGTAAGACGACTAGTGAAGAACATAGAGAAGTTGTCCATTTTCTTTACTGTGGAGCAAAAAATAATCGAGAAAAATGTGAAGGTGACACGTGGATTCTAGGGTAAAAAGGAAAAAAATACCCTCGAGGAACACCGAAATTCCTACTCGCAAGCAATGGACAACCATCCCTCAATCAAGTCAAAAGTGCCCAAAAAAGGTATTTATTTATAACCTATTTCATCCGTCCTTATCAAATCTTCTCCACAAGGTAACCCCTAAATAATTCCTTTTATCATGAACTTCACCCATAATACCATCCAAGTGGTTGGTCCATCTCCTCCCAATGTGGTCGGCCACACCCCTATATAAACACCCTCATTCTTTTCAAAACTCAATTCCAATTCTCTTGCTAAATTCTCTAAATTTTCCAAACACTTTTCCCTCAAAATTCTAACTTTGGCATCGGAGGTTCTTTAGCCAAAGCCCCCTCATTCATCGTGGGCGCGTGAGGCTCTTGGCTTTGACCTAAGGTGTTATTTGTTTTGTAGGTGCAATTTTGTCCAAGAATAAGGAGGAAGAAATTTGCATCCACAAATTGGTGCTTTCATTGAGAGTTAAGTCACACGCTCGTAGAATACTCTCGTATCTAAGGTTTTTTGTTTATTTGCTTATTTGTAGATTTTTCGTACGTTCTTATTCTTGGAATTTTTATATCTAAAAATTCTTTGATAAAACGTAAAAGAAAAGTATAATGGCAAGAGATTCGAAAACCTCGACAAACAAAAATTCCAACGTTCAAGGATTAGGACCGCAACGATCTACAAGGCTCAACATAGCGGTGAGCGGAGCGGCACCCCCACGAGGCACCACCGTGGAAACCACCACGACAGCCACATTTGGCAAAACCCACAACTTCAAGGCCACGGTGCCACTTCAACCTTTAAGGGCTCAAGCCTTAGCCGAGCAGGCATGCGTCGTCCAAACCCAACGTATTGCCAAACCGAGCCTAAGCCTCACACCTGCGTGCACCACACGCCGAACAGCCCATTCTCGTGGCCTAACCTGCTCCCGCGACCCAGCCTGCTTCAATGGCCCAGCCTTCTCCCGCAGCTCAGCCTGCTTCCATGGCCTTCCAAGCAGCCCAAATCGATCCAAGATTAATTCAACCGTCCCGATTTCAAATTTCTAGGCCTATGATCAAATTGGGGGCATTTTCACCACATTTCTCCGCGGATTTGATATTTCCCAACTCAAATCTCCGTCCGAAGTCTACCACACTTCCACTGCTTAAGGAGACTCATTTCTTCCAAGCTCTTTCAACCCAAATGGAGAACAACACTTGTCTCGATAAGTCATAGAATTAATGAGCGCCCTTGCACATCAGACGACCTTGGTGAATCAGCTATTGCAGCACACCAAGATGCAACGTGCCCCAAATGAGGTGTCCTGAAGTAAAACAAGGGCAGACGAAGAACCTCTCCATCAACGTCTCAGCAAGCAGCCATTGAACCAGTCACGAACCAAGCGTTCTGGCGGTGTACATTCCTGACTGGGCCCCCAAGATAGCGTATACTCTCGTCTTAGTGTGCGGATGAGCGTGCACTCTCGGTCAAGCCCATGGACGAGCATACACTCACGGTTGGGGTCACACTCCGATAATCAACATGAGTAACCTTCTAGGTAAAATGTTCATTCACAACTAGGCCTGCAATGAGCATCATCCACCTCACATCAGAGTTGACAGCATGACGGACAGGGAGAAACAGTTACTCAATTTGGCTCAAGTTTAACCAGCAACCTATGAAGAACTCGCATGCCTGCTAGGAACGTACCACATGCACCGCAGCTGCGGTATAGACGAGCCAAACAAATGGAAGACCAGCTTAGACCAGCAAGTCGCAACTAGAGGCAACCGAGAGTTCTGCTACCCCAACAAAGGCAAATTCAAGAAGTAAAAAGGTTCCTGACCAAGCGATTGCACGATTTCCAACACAACAAGATCATTGATGAGGCACTACGATGAGACATGACCAACATAAGCAGGTCACCCTTCACGGAAGAGTTGAATAGGCAGAG
Organism: Malus fusca; assembly: GCA_035220775.1. Lineage (NCBI taxonomy): Eukaryota > Viridiplantae > Streptophyta > Magnoliopsida > Rosales > Rosaceae > Malus > Malus fusca. Next base: position 6,832,346 of record CM069061.1, on the reverse strand, counting down.
CCCCCCATGCAAGTTCATCATGCCATATTTCACATCCTTCAAAGGGGATGAAGACCATGAGAGACACCTAAAGCATTACCGAAGCGCAATGATCTTTTATCGAAACAACAACAATATCATGTGCAAGATATTCACCACCACTCTACAAGGCGAGGTGCAAGATTAGTTTTACACCCTGCAACCACAATCCATCCAGAGTCCTACCACTTGTTCAACGTTAAAAAGAACCCAAATGAGTCACTTCGCGACTATGTGAAGAGGATCAAAGCAGAGAAGGCAAAGATAGTCGGATACAATGACTCGATAGCTAGAGTAGCCTTACAAAAATGACTTCCAGTAGACCACCCGCTGTTCGGAAAATTGATCATGAAAAAAGATCTAACTCTAGCAGACTCTTTCGCTTTGACAGAGAAGCATGCATTTGGGACGAGGCTCGTCGATACAGATGCAAGAACTTGAAAGAGAACCTTACATCACCTCCTTACTATCCAAACCGGAAGTAGTGGATGACCTATTCGCATGTTTGACGATATCTGAAGCAGCAATAAGCTCTACCATCATACGAGAAGAGCTGCGGGCCCGACTACCTATATTTCACAATTCAAAAGCTCTCAACGATGCTACCAGAAATTCAAAAGCTAACTTTAGCGATAGTTGTTGCAACCCGAAAGCTCAAGTTTTACCTTCAGACGCACGCAGTGATCCTCATGACGCACTATTCCGCTTAATCCAAACACGCGACGATAAAGGCGTAGACATTGACGGTTGTAAAGTTTTCTGACGAACGCAACAACTAGGCCCAAAAGGCACCCCAAGGGTAAACGAACACTAAAATGACACACTCTGAAGCAAGTTTTGTCCTCATCACCCCAAAAGATTCTACATAGGAGCAACATGTACCGGCAGTTGAACACCACATCCGGCTACGTGTCACACAGCCTCAGCCGACCCTTGCTCCATAATTTGGCCCAATACTAGTAGTTGAGCATTTCATGCAGTGTGTAACATGAACCCAGCTCAACGGCTTCCTATTACGCATTTACAATGCAACAGGGTAATCCAACGACGATGCTACGACTCCCTACTACTCCTTCACGCCTAGCCTATGTGACGCAACATAGCGGCCCAACGACACCCTGGAGGTAGCCGAGTACGCCCTAGTCGCACTTGCTCCACCCAATGGAGACTTCTGGCATTTGCATGTCGATGACGCATCCAACTACAAAGGTTCGGGAGCAGGCGTGGTCTTTATCACCTTAGACGGTTCAATGCTCGAGCAAGCGATCATTCTAGGCTTCAAAGCATCCAACAATGAAGCAGAGTACGAGGCCCTACAAACGGGCCTCCGAATGGCAAAAGACTTAGTGGTGAAAAAGCTCGCAATTTATTTTGATTCCCAGCTAATCACTAGCCAGACTACTTAAGGCGTTTTAGACTTACACTTTCACTCAAGTTTCACGGACAAACAACGCTCATGTGGACGCATTAGCCTGCCTAAGCTCCGCCCTCGACCACCAACTCAAATGCTATATTCCAGTGGATTATCTAGACGAGCCAAGCATAGAGGCGGAGCCAGCAGCCAAGGTGCCACAAGTTAGTACAACGTCAAACTGGCAAGATTCCATTATAGACTACCTGATCAATGGCACACTTGCCATGGAAATATTGGAATCTAGAAAGCTCTAAATAAAGGCAGCACACTACTACATGTGGAACGGCATTCTCATCCAAAGATTCTACGATGGACCACATCTTCGCTGCCTAGCACCTTCTGACGACCTAAAGGTTCTAAGCTCAATCTACAAAGACGTTTATGGAAATCACTCCGGAGGCCAATCCTTAGCAAACAAGGCTCTAAATGTAGGCTATTACTGGCCTACCATGCACCAAGACGCTAAAGAGTTAGTACAAAGTGCGACCACTGTCAACGCTACAAGCCTGTACCAGCACTGCTTGCCAGCAAATTACACCCGCAGACGAGTCATTGGCCGTTCATGTAGTGGACAACCGATTACTTCACCAAATGGGTGGAAGCAGACCTCATGACTATTATGACACAGACGGACATAGAGCGCTTCATATAGAGGAACATCATTTTCTGATTTGGCATCCCTCAATCCATCGTCACAAACAACGCCCCGCAATTCATGGGCAAAAATTTCGTGAAGTTCTTCCAAAATTTTGGCATCAAGCTGCACGTGTCCACACCAAGATATCCTCAAGGCAATGAGCGGGCCGAAGCATCCAACAAGATGATTCTCGACTGCCTCAAGAACTCCCTAGATGTCTATAGGCATATCGTACCACCAAAAGACGAGCAACCGATGAGACTCATTTCTCTTTGGCATTTGGCTTAGAAGCAATCATTCATCCTAATGTCATCTAGCCAAGTATCAGTACTCTACTGCCAAGCATTAAGCAGAATAGTAAGGAGATGGCCACAAGCTTAGATCTGGCAGAAAAGAAGCGCGAGCAGACCATCACCCGCATTATAAGTTACCAGCAACAACTCCTCTCCAACCACAACAAAAGGGCCAAGATCCGGCAGTTCCAGCCTGAAGATCTAATCCTAAAAAAAGCCTTCATCACTGCCCGCAGAGAAGGCTCCAAAAAGATGGATCTCATCTGGGAATGTCCGTACAAAATCAGTAGAGTAGGCGGCAATATTAGCTACACCCCTGCCACCATGAACGATAAAGAGATTGAAAAGTAGTGGAACACCTACAATCTGAGGAAGTACTATGCGTGACCTCCCACTACATCAAAGCCCGAAGACTCAAGAAGCTCGATGTGCACTACCTCACAAGCCGAGAACTATCCAGTTGTTATACAGTTCCTACTTTACAGCTCAGTTCTCATTGAATTCCTCATTTTTCAATGAGGAATTCAGAAGTAGTTTATAACTTCGCTCGCCTGCATGCTTACAACAACTGATCACTCATTCACTTCAAAAGAAGATATTGCCATTCTTAGGGACTTATCGCAGGAATTGGGTCCCCCGAGGGACCAACCATGCTCTCCAGTGCGATAAGGTAAACCAATTCCCCGACACCCATTTGGGTATGCTTTTCAGCGCAAGAGGATATACTAATTACTCTCCAGTACGAGAGGGTAAATCAATTCCCCAACACCCACATGGGTCTGCTCTCCAAGGTAGAAGGATAAATTTACACTATGAATATCCAAACGTAGATGAGCCAGGCTGCCCTGGTATAATTAAGTGCACGATGGCTTACGCTGGGATTCCTAGAAGTAGCCACAATGGTCTTTTTCAAGGCTTAGCTAACTAAAGGATTTTGGGCCTCTTAGCCTAATATGTAGGGAACCAGGCCTCAGAGACGGAGGTGGCACATTACGCAGTACGCCCTATGGACGGCTGCCCTGGAACCCTAAAGCTACTACCGAGTGCACTAAGGTAGCCTATAATTTCTGGGAGACTGCATACGGCTTGCCATTCGAGCAATAAAGCCGCGCTAAACTTATACAACCGCACATTCTTGTGAAAGGTTAAACAAGCTAGCATACATATACGAAGCTTTATCCACTACCGACATGCTACATAGTCGATAAGCTTCACCTCTGCCAAGCATGGAACGACCTACACCAAGTCCTAAAGTGTTATGATACTTGCTACGCAGCCTCCAGAATTGGAGAAAGCCAAGGTTAACAGCCTAGTGGTCACACAGACTTGTTTGCTTTTGTAAAAGACGTATGGCTGCCGACCCTATGGCTAACAACTTTGCATACACTACGCAGCCTATCTGCTTATAAAAAAGCAGCACGTTTGCCACTAGTCTATAAAGTCTAAGGTTCTAGCAAAATTGATAAACGACTAGTAAAGGCCAAAAAAAGTTCAAGCAAAACAAGAGCAACAAGGAAAACAAAGAAAATCCTAAAGGTTACTTAGAAGACTACCCTTTAGCAGCTTGGACGTCCCACGACTACTCGGCTGCCACACCTTCAGTAGCCGCAACGCTCCCAGCAGTGGCATCATCCGACGCTTCACCCCCAGTTGCTCTAGCTTAGGCATTAACCTCTCTGACTACTTCACTAATGGAGGCCTCAAAAGTAAAGGCAAGCAAGTCTTCCGGAGAAATAGAGAAGGTCTCAAAACCTTGAGCCCAGCCTTCTCACCCTTCAACTGCTTGTTCTCCTTGAGCAGACCAACACGGACGCGCTGCAGCTCATCCACTTATTTCTTCAAACTTTCGTTGATCTTCAGCACACCTTGGAGTTCCAACACTTGGGGTTCAAGCCTATCAACAATCTTCTTGAAGTGGATCACTTGGTTATAAGCAGCAATCAACTCTTCATCCTTTGCATAAGCAGCGAAACGAAGCTCAGAAACGGCACACTCAAGATCTTGAATCTGAGGTATGTAACATCTGATCTCATTCTCTGTACTTTCATACTTAACTTGGATTACGTCAAACCTAGTCTTCAAGTCAACGATCTCTTGGCGAGCAGTCTCAAGTTGCAGAGAAGTGGGGGCAAAGATAGACTCTTTCAAAGCAACGAGCTCAAATTCCAACCTCTCGATCTTCTCAGCAAAATAATAAGCTTCGGCTGCCACAGCCTTTGCCATTTCCTTGGTAGCCTTGGTATCCTCTTGGTCAAGGAGCATAGACTCGGCTGCCAGAATAGCCGTTTTCTGCATCATTGCAAGTAGAGCAGTCTTCCTATACTCGACTGTATGTTTTGCAAAGGAACTTGGGGCAAACAATCCCTTTAATGTCATCGACAAACTTGGCACAAACGTCCATTTCTTCAAGCAGATATAGTTTCAAAAGTGCACAGATCTCAACAGCCTCCCAAGAAGTAGGCTTAATGAATTTCTCACAGTTGCCCATGTGAGTAGTCTCCTCCTTCCCAGTAGGCGAATCAGTCTCAGTAGCAAGGGGAGTGGGCCTTGGCGGCACTTTAGCAGCAGAGTCCACCTTATCGCTTTTCATAATAGCAAGCCTCTTCAAAAGTGAAACAGACTTAGCTCCTAACGGACGTCTTGGTACAGACTTCGATATTGAGGGCATAACAAGATCTCTACGCTGAGCAATCCTATCAGCAATCGTACTAGCCATTCTCGACATGGCAGGCGCCACATGTTCAGATCTGGCAGCCTCATTTTTCTTCCTATTGGAAGAAGTCATGTCAATCACAAGCCTCTCAGCAGCAGGCGGACTCTCACGAACAGCGGATGAAGTCTTAAGTTTTTTCTCAGCCAGCATCTCTTGAGCAGGCGGGCAAGATTTTTGTTTTCCACCTTCATTCACAGTAGGCTCCACAACAGTGATCGGACGAGCCAAGGCATCCACCTTAATCATTTTTACCTTTTCTCTCAGGAGCAACCCATATTTTTTCCAGCGAAAAGAACTAAGCAGCCAACACCATTCACAGTACTCAGCAGGGGAGCTCAACCCATATTGGCTTTTCCCCTCATTTTTTCTCTCGGACCAACAGGCATGATGCCTACATGCCCAGCATTCTAGCAGCCTATGAGGCCTGCGACCTCCTCATTTCTCTCAATCACAGGCCTGGCCCTTGTCAAGTCCAAAAGCCCAAAGGACATAAGCCATGCGGCTCGCCTAGCACTGCTCCCCAGCCGCACAAGCTGCTCTTGGCTCTAGCCTAGCCAAGCAACCCAAGCAGTGGTTCATGCCACAACATCTCCTCGGCCCATCCCGAACCGACTCCTGGCCCCTGCCAGCCGACGTGCTGAACCACCCCGACAGCTGCCCCACGACAACACTATCCAAGAAGAAGACAAGGAAAATTAGATTTTTCTTACCTCGGTGCGGCGCAGAGAAGACAAAGAAAGTAACAGAAGACGATCTTTTTCATGTGCAAGATGTAGAAGATTACTATAGGAGGGGGAACACATATCCTCTAAGATATCTCTCTCTTGTAGGGTAGAATAAATCGCTCTCCAAAGTTGATTTAATAATCCACTTAAGGTGGACTTAAATAGGCTTTGAGATAAATTTATTTCCCTTTCCTAGAAGGATCTAATTTCCTATTAAAAAGGGAATCTACATCAAAACAAGAAACAATCCTAAGTTTCCCAAAGCAAGAAGATCTCTACACCTGCTGCCCTTTTCTGCGAGCAGCCTAACAGGTGTGTGGGCATTTGTGGAGCCAAAAATAATCAAGAAAAATGTGATGGCGACACATGGATTCTATGGTAAAAGGACAAAATTACCCTTGAGGAACGTCGAAATTCCTACTCGCGAGCAGTGGACAATCTTCCCTCAATCAAGTCAAAAGTGCCCAAAATAGGTATTTATTTATAACTTATTTCATTCATCCTCATCAAATCTTCTTTACAAGGTAACCCCTAAGTCGTTCCTTTTATCATGAACTTCACCCACAATACCATCCAAGTGGCCAGTCCATCTCCTCCCAAGGTGGCTGGCCACACCCCTATATAAACACCCTCATTCTTTCCAAAACTCAATTCCAATTCTCTTGCTAAATTCTCTAAATTCTCCAAACACTTTTCCCTCAAAATTCTAATTTTGGCATCGGAGGTTCTTCGGCCAAAGCCCCCCTCCAAATTCATCATGGGCGTGTGAGGCTCTTGGCTTTGACCTAAGGTGTTATTTGTTTTGTAGGTGCAATTTGCATCCACATTTACCATCATTGAAACTTTTGAAATTGATGCACTGAAAATACTATAGAATCACCATCATCCTATGCAGACCGCTGCATTGAGATATTAATTGACTTTGTTGTCATTAAAACTTTGAAAGACGATTGAGCAGTTGGACTTTAATTATTGGTCTGGGTAGTGGGTGTAGAGCCTCGAAGGTTTAGAAAACTAAACATCACACCTATTGTGTTAATTGGTTAATTGTGTTATTAACTAAACATCAGAGAGAGTGAGGAAAAAGAAAGATATTAGGATTTTTTTTTTTCTAGACAAAAGAAAAAATTGGTTAGTTGTGTTATTTTTTAATCAATTATGTCCTTTATCGTCATTTAAAGAAGTTGATTTAAAAATTGGGTGTACTTATTTAAAGAGTGCTACTAAAACCATCTCATTGTCTTCTTTTTCCACCCACCTTTTAATCAAAATGTTAATCACATAATTATCCTTTTAGCAAAAGACTTTTAAATCCACATTTATAAATTTGTTATAACTTTAATTAAATAAACTAAAAGAGACTAAAGAAAAACTAAAACTAACAAAAGTAAAAATAAATCTATCATCCTCCCAAATCATCCACGATGGACCGACGGCTATCAAATCCCCAATCATCCATTACCCTTCCCAACAACAAACACCACCACACTCTCCCTTTCAATTCTGATACTACCACTTCCATCCTCTCCTCCTTTTCCTCATAAACGAACAATGACGACAACCCAGATTTTAAAATCAAAGAATACCCAATTCCAGTTGGAATAAATCGATTTGGAGCAATCTGCCTCTGTATTGGAAAACTCGCCCTGTGCTTCTCTCTTCCTTTCCCTTTGGTTTCTCTCTATTTCCAAAGGAGATGTTGCCAAGCAGGTGTCAAAGGTTTTGGTTTTTGATGGGGGTGGGAAGAGGTTCTGGTGCAGCTAGGGTAGTGGCAAATAAGGAAGCATGAAGTTTTTTTTTTTTTAATATTAATATTATTGTTTAAAAAATTAGACATTAGAGGTTATTTTAGGAATAATGGTGGGTGGAGAAATAATATTTTAATTTTTTTAATTTTTATAGTGGGTGAAATTATAATGTGCGTGTAGAAATAGGACAATGGGATGAGTCTATCATCACTCATTTATAATTAGGTGCCAATAAAGGCACCCTTGCGAGCGGCGGAATCTATATATTATAAATTTATCATCAACCCCTTCAAACTTTTATTTCAAATTTTATTTTATTTGCAAAGGCCCAAGCAAAACGATAAACAAACAAGAAACATCAACGTTACATAAATAAGCTCAAGCCTGAACAACTCATGAGATATCATCTAGTATCAAGTGAACAATCGAATTAAGTACAACATTGTCCATGCCGATGCTATATTTTCCCTTTTGTGTTGTGTCTTCTTTGTGTCTCATGGTGGGGTTGGTGCATGCTATCTATCAAATGCACATGGTAGCTTCATTAGTGATTTTGTACGCATAGTTTTTATTATAGCAGCCACTGTTTGTTTATGTTGCAATTTCTTTCGGAGTTGTTCGTGGATGGAATTTCCGTCGAGGATGCTTCCTGGCCGACGGGCACACAGCTCCCCGAGAGGTCGGCGTCGGTTGAGGCTTTATGTGGGGCTCCTACTTTACTGGTGGGCTTGTCGGGCAGAGCCTGTCGGGCGAGGCTTGTCGGGCAAGGCTGAAAGAGAAGGACAAAGTTAACTTTGAAAGGTGCCTTTGTGGGGCCTTAGGTGTAGGCCTTGAGGCTCACAATCAAGATTAACTTTTAAGTGCTCAGGCGTGCCACTGCCATCTTCAGCATGGCAGATGTAAAACGGATGTTGGGTTCTGATTACCGATATGCCCGAGAGTCTATCTTAGTTACAACAGGTGCCTTTGTAGGGCCTTAGGTGTAGGCCTTGAGGCTTCCTGTTTGAATAACTAACATTCATACTCGAATATATAAGGTTCGTGTTCTTGGTTATATGAGTTTTATAACCATTATACTTCTGATCACCTTAGCCTGAGGAACAGAACGAATCCAAATAGGTGCCTTTGTGGGGCCTTAGATAGGCCTTAAGGCTTCCTATTAGAACTCATTCCATACTCAACGTTCTAGCCCGAGGAACAGAACGAATCCAAATAGGTGCCTTTGTGGGGCCGTAGATAGACCTTGAGGCTTCCTATTAGAACTCTCCAAATAGGTGCCTTTGTGGGGCCTTAGATAGACCTTGAGGCTTCCTATTATAACTCATTCCATACTCAACGTTCTAGCCCGAGGAACAAAACGAATCCAAATAGGTGCATTTGTGGGGCCTTAGATAGGCCTTGAGGCTTCCTATTAGAACTCATTCCATACTCAAACGTTCTATGGTTATCATAATATAATAGAAATAAAACTAAGTGATATGTCGATTACTTGCGCCTCAAGTAACTTCGGACTTCTTGTTTATCAAAGCTTGTCGTGGATGGGTTAAGTCCACATAAGGTTCTTTTTTATGCCTTGAGGCCAAAGACTTTTAAATGATCAAATCTTACATGCCCGAAGGCTTAGAACTTAGATCTGATTTGAACCATGAAGATATATTCAAATCTGATTCAAGCATTGGGAGAGAGAGAGTCTTTTAATAGCCGTATTACTAGAAATAACTTGAATACAACTTGTAGTACACAACATATTGCTAGACTAATGAATGAAAAGACAAAAACAAAGAGGGTCGGGCAAGGTTGAACCTTGTCGGGCAAGGCTGATCGTCTTGCGACTTCCTATCTTTGTGATTTATCAAGGGGTTTGGAAGCTTAGAAAAAGGGTTTGGGAAATGAGTTTGTGGAAAGAGATCGATACTACGGTAAGAGTTGAATCAAGGTAGCAGAGCTATTACAAAGGTTTTGAATGAGGGTTTATCCCGAGAGAGATGAAGGCTTGCTGACTACAGCTTCGTTTGAAGGTAAATCTGGCTTTTTGAGCAGAGTTTGTGCTTTGGTTTGTTTGTTTGAGTGTCATTTTTCCTGATTTCTCTTTCTTCTTTTATAGACAATTCGGCTTGGCCTCCTGTAGCAGTAACCTTGCCCGAATGCAGTTTGAGGGATAGTGACTCATCAGCTATTTTACTTGTACTGCCACTATAAAGTACTTTATGGGCTGTATAGCTGGTCACTCTATACCACTTGGCCTTTGGGTAGGTGAGCAAGTGGTTCATATGAGCTGCACCAAGTCAGAAAAGCCCCTTTCTGCTTTCTAGGCTTTGGCTGGGCTTCGGCTACCTCTCCCTTTAGGCTTCCTTTTGGGCCAGCCCCTTTCTTGAGCCCAAAGTTCAAGTTTTGATCCAAACAGTGCCCCCTTCAATTGATATTTAGCCTGGAATTCCAGGCGCCAATATTGATTGAATAACTGCATGCGTCGGGCCCCTTTTGTGTCTCATGGTGGGGTTGGTGCAGGCTATCTATTAAATGCACATGGTAGCTTCATTAGTGATTTTGTACGCATAGTTTTTATTATAGCAGCCACTGTTTGTTTATGTTGCAATTTCTTTCGGAGTAGGCGTTATTTGTATTATAAGAGTGTTCTACTTTGAGTTTTTTTTTTTTATGTTTTTGTGCACAAAATCTTTCATGTGACAAGCTATGAAGTGATTGAATTCTTTGCTGGGATTGATGCTCTTTTGACTTTGGAGTGGTTTATGTGTTCCTTTGCTGCTTCTCGTGCTTATCACCAATACTAAATTGGCCAAATTGACCTTATGTTTTTGCTTTCGAGTCTTTTTGGTTTGAAAGATCTCTCAGATTTAATTTACAATATTCTCCTTCAAGTTCGCTCTAGTGTTAACATTTTAGTAAAACCATAATTAATGATATTCAAGTTTTTCTCAAAGATTTATCTCAGACGAATCTTTGCCATGTCAGACATAAGGCAAACCAGATGGCACACAAGCTCGTACGTGGTAGTATTGTAGGAGTTAACTTGGCTTGAGGAACCTCCGGGGTTAGTTAGGGATGCGCCATTTGATGATGCGTCCAATTAAATCGTAATGGTTGCTTTGCTATGTGAGGATAGCTAATTCTTAGTCGTTTGTTGCATGCAAGACACTCTTTTTTTCTTTGATCGGATTGAAAGTTTCGGCAAATTTTTTATCGAGACCCATATATGCACCACTATTCTCCTATAGTACGTTTCATCTTTTATCAATGTATATTATACTTTTACTCAAAAAATAAAATCATTATCGTTTGGTGGCAAAAAAGGAATATTCTCCACCTTATTCACTAAAAAAAAAGGTAATTTTATAGTAAAAATCAATTTCGAATTTATGGCACATTTCAAAATTTTATTTTATTTTAATTACAAACAATAAGATTGAAGTCAAAATTTTAGTAAATTGAAGAAAGAAAATGTCATATCTATTAGAACAATTCACCATTTATGCAAATTAATCGCTATCATCTAATTGATTCCGTTTTATAGCGCAGATTAAGCTGGTTCGATCCCATTGATTGTTGAATAACATCTACTTAGCAAATGCTTGTCACTTTCCGATGTGTAGTAGCTTTACACGTAGACCTCACGTGGCGCTGTCTCGTACTATGACAACTGGCTGCTGCAAATTATAATCATGATGATTTGTAATTTTGTACTATAAAGATCAGTATGTGTCACATGCCCCTTGCCCATAAGAAAGCTAAAACAGGATTACACAATTCTGATCGATTTTACCCTTAGGTTACACAACTAGTTTTGATGACATGAGTACACCGTAATTAACTATGATGATTTATGTAAATGCCTATATTTTATGTAGAAGAAAACTTGTATAATATTATATTATTAACGTAAGGCGTTAAGATGGCGTTAGGTTAAGAAAATATCCGTGTCATAAAAATTCTTCTCCTAACCTATAATAGAATCACTCACTATGAGTGTACGTATAGGGTTTAGTTTGAATTATAACTCATAAAAACATTAAACCAAATAAAACCACTATTGGGCATTTTATGTGGTTGCATAGGATGATCTTCTTTTATTTCTATTTTTTCTTTTCATTTTCCAAAAATTGTATTTAGAGAAACTTTTTAAAACTAACAAGTATGTAAGACGAAACACATAAATTTTAAATTTGAAAGCAGCAACAAACCAATCAAATATTTCTATTTTTTATTATATTATCTAGAAAGAATATTGACATATAATATCTAAACAATTTCAGAAGGGTGGATCGATTTGTATCTACTCGTGTCAATCACCAAAAAACTGAATTACACACTATTGATTAGGTGGAGATTCAGTGGACAAATATCTTCTTCATTTGAAGACTATTAAAGATCAACTGAATGTTGCAGGGGAACATGATCAAATTGTGATTTGATTATTGCTGCACTCACTGGTCGACCTGCTGAATTTGACATGACACCTAATAGTGTATGGCAAGTAAGTATAATTGAAAATTAGAGTACGCAAAACAAATGAAGAAATAGATTAATTGTTTACGAATATTACTCCACTAACGGAAACAATTGAACGAAAGAAAAAAGAACATTACATATTTGCCAAAACGGCTACATAACTCGTTCGACTACATGGTAACTAAATTATATCTTATTCTAAATTACAAGCTATAGTTATAGAGACCTAAACCCTAGAACCTCTAATACATAAAATACCAAATTTACCCAAAAAAGATAAATAAACCTAAAATATTAATATTTTCCAAGAAGTATTACGGTCTGTAGTGCAACCTTTCAATTTCTTAATCTCTACTACCAACATTATCAATGTAAGAGTTTTGAGACTTTTGGTGTCCCACATCGGGGAACCTTTAGTTCCCATTGCCCTTTATATAGGTCTAGTCCTTTGTTCTAGTAATTAGAACTTGGACCATTTGGAAATGTATTGAAGGTTTGGGCCTTATGGTTGTGTGGATTAGGCTTGTATAATATAGCCTAAATACAATTAATATTAATTACTCAAGACAAGGGCCTTGGGGCACTCGGGACCTTGGAAGTTAAAATTAATCAGATTCATTAATTTTAATTTCGGATTAATTTTTTAACTAATTTATTAATTAAAAAATTTTGATTAAATACAATTAATATTAATTAATCAAGACAAAGGCCTTGGGGCACTCGGGGCCTTGGAAGTTAAAATTAATCAGATTCATTAATTTTAATTTTGGATTAATTTTTTAATTAATTTATTAATTAAAAACATTTGGATTAAAAGACACAACTCTCTAAGAGTTGTGTACTGTCAAATACGTTGAACATGTATTTGAAAGGGTGTGAAACAACCTATATATTTGCAATTACAGTTTCCAAGTGAGATCATCTTTTCTACCTCCTTCTCTTTCGTACAAACTTTCCAGAGAGTAAACACACAAAGCAATTTGCTAGAATTCCATAATCCAGTGCAGGTTATAGAATTAGGTAGTTGTATCCTGGTCGAGCACACATTGTAGAACCACAAGCACAAGAGTGGGATGAAAATACTGTTCGAAGGACATACCTTTTGCGTTAGCCTACCTGTAGTTAATCCAGTAGTAACATTTTAATTTCTATATTCGTTTCTGTATTTCATTATGTATAAGCAAGTATTTTTTGTTAATAAAGTATTAGAATTTCAAGTTCTGTTTTTTTGTTATTTTTATTTATTTCTAAATTGTTCTCCAACAATCAACTCAATCAAAAACCAAATAAACAATCAAAGTAGATGACACTTTATCGCAGTGACGGAAATCAATTATGTTTATACACTCTAGTGTGGAATCGATCCCCCTCCTCCACAACAACTAACAATTAACCTCACTAACGCTATTGTTTGTCAAAAAAAAAAAAAACAATCAAATGGTTTTAATATAATAAAAAATCCAATGACGTTTATGTAGATATTAATGCATTTCGATGAAATATAAAAGTAGATGGTGATCACTAATAAGAAAATTTCAAGTAGATAAAAAACAGAGGTACTTGGCTCCACACATGTGCGACATAACTCATTCTATAAACAATTTGTAGCTGATTCATAAAAATTCGTTCTTATAATTAGAATTGTTTATATTATCAAATACTCTGTAAAGATTATCATTACAAAAATTTAATTAAAACTAAGATCGTTTAATCGATCCAATATAGTAAATGGATAGCAATTTGTAAATTTTTGACCAATTCTAGCCACCTATTTTTATATAGTTCAATGACTACACGATCTCATATTTTATTGATATGCAAAAATAATGTTTACATAGTAATTTACAATATAAAGAGTTCTGATCACTAGCAAGAAAACTAATTTCGATAGGCCACACTAGACCGAGCGAAACTAATTGTGGTTAGATACAGGGATGAAGCCAGACATCTGCATGGATGAGAGCATTCTAAAACAATAAAGTAACAAATTAAAAGGTTCAAGAATGTACTAAACAAAACACTTATATATTTAATTCATAAGGTTTTTCATACAACATATTATACGACGTGTTTTTATATATGTATTGAAAGCGTTGCATGGCAACTTCATTACTAATACCATCAAGTATCTCTCTTTATAAAAATAACCTTGTTATCATTCATCCATTGATCTTCCATCCAATTTCTCAATTGATCTTCATAAATTTTACGGTCGAAAATGCTCTTTCAACGATGGCAGTTACACATGAAAAAGTTAATGCTAATGTCACAAGCAATTGGAAGAGTATTTTTCTGTTCCAACAAAAAAAACTGAGTGGGGGCATCCGCCTCCGCTGGGGCCAAGATTGCTTCGTCCATGGTTAGTTAGTTTGGTTAGGTTCAAGTTTACAATTTCTTAGTTGTACATATGAGTAATGTTGGGGAGACTATGTTCGGTGAGCCACATTACCACATCTCTAATAGAGATAGGGCTCACCAATACAAATAGATCACACTTCTATTAGAAATTTTTTTAAAATGTGATCTCTCTAACATTTTCCTAAACAATTATACGTGGCTTTAATTTCCTCATTTTGAATTTACTCCAGCAACACACTTAACATTCTCCTTAAAGATTTTATTTTTAATGTTCTTAAAATGATTCCTTATAAGAGAAGTACAAATATACCGGATTGTGATCACTTAACTTCTTGAGCTAAAAAGTCCTCCTAGTTATATTTTCAAATATAGGGGAATTTTGATCCATGTTAAAAATTTTGAGCTGTTGTTAGATTTAGTCTAGTTTTTCTATTTTAAATTTTAATTAGATTTCTTGATTTATTCATCTTTACTTTCAATGAAAATAGTTATAAAAAAAAATTATACGTATCATATTATACCATATGGTAAAATACATTCAACTTGTGATAGAGGTAGATATGAAAATAAATAAAACTTAATCTTACTATATATGTGTGTGTGTGTGTGTGTGTATACATATATATGTGTGTGTGTGTGTGTGTGTGTGTGTGTGTGTGTGTGTGTGTGTATAGTACCTACAACATAGATTAATTAACATAGTTAACTTGTGATGAGGTAGAAGAAAAAATTAAGATAATTAGGAGAAACAATAGTTATTTCTTATATTTAATCCCAAAATTAAGTAAAAGGTAATCATATAAATAAAGGTATCACAATTTAATAAAAAGATAATTAAAACTAAGTTGATGTGTATAATCAATTAGTGGACCTAATCTAACAAAGTATACTACACCCAACAATGACTCACAAAATTGGACTTATATCAAGTTTACTCTAAATTATATAAGTGGCGCCTGTGCAATTCCTCCCACATGAAGGGAAAAAAAAGGCTCACTATACTTCACAACCTTTTTGTTTAGGGTGGTTTTCAAATATCCAAAAGGTGTAAATTAATATAATTTTAAAAACTTTAATGGGCAATGTGAGAAAATTGAACCTCACCACCCATTTTAAAAGTCACATCATACTTTGCGGGGGGTAAAATGCGGTTATCCCGCAAATTTGATGTGGATAATCAATTAAAACTAAGTTGATGTGGATAATCAATTAGTTATATCAAGTTTACTCTAAATTATATGAGTGGCGCCTGTGCAATTCCTCCCACATGAAGGAAAAAAAAAAGGCTCACTACACTTCACAACCTTTTTGTTTAGGGTGGTTTTCAAATATCCAAAAAGTGTAAATTAATATAATTTTAAAAACTTTAATGGGCAATGTGAGAAAATTGAACCTCACCACCCATTTTAAAAGTCACCTCATACTTTGCGGGCGTAAAATGTGGTTATCCCGCAAATTTAAAGTAATCTTCATTTGTCAGACTTCTCAGGATTTTTCATACTGTCTTTACAATTAGGATGCAACTCTTTCTCTTCTTTAACCACAGGCATATTAGCTCTCCCATTAGTCGTTTTTATTTTCATTGTCTCTCTTAAATCAGGTGGATGGTTCTTAATTAGCTTCTGTACTTCCATACTGATATTCAAACGAGAGGATAAATGGATTCTTTTTAGCTTTTTCTCCAACTTTATGGGTCCAGTCCTTCATTCATGGGTAAATTGTCTTCTTTTTAGGGTTAGGGTTTCTGCTTTTACAGTCTGCAAAATTGCATGAGGAGATCTCAGGACCATCAGTCAGAGTGAGTCAGTATTCGCGGGTGCAGCATCATCAAGATTCACATACCTTAGCAAGGGGGCTACGTTTAGCGATCGAGTAAATTGGTACCACACCAATATGAATATTCCTTCAACTTCCTTTTATACTTGAAAGGTAGTTCCTTCGAAGTGGGAATCTTGATGATGCTGCATCAGCTGGTACATGACTATTTGGAATCGGCGCCGATGATCCCTGTGAAGAAGGTGAGAGAGCAAGCTTTGAGGTGCCAGAGACGATTGATTTTTGGGATTATTTTAGTTCTAAGTTCTTTGAAGATTAATTATAAAGTGATAGTATTAATCATGTCTTTATCTTCTACCATATGTTGTTCGCTTTCTAGAATTAAGTTGACTAATGGATGGAACGTAATCAGTAGGTGTATCCTACGATGAATTTTGAATTTTAACCATGGATCGTAGATTAGTTGTGCTTAGATTTGTGAGTCTTCACAACCTGGAAATATAAACTTGTTTCTGACGAGAAGTCTTGACAAATGAAGATTAATTTAAATTTGGATTTATGTTTTTTAATTAGATCTTTACTAAGTTCTGCACTTCTACTAGTGCTGCCTGGATTCAAACGGACAGGTGAGATGATACGATCCAAAGCACCATCTTTGCTCAATTTTTTTTATTGTGTATATATGCATTTTTACACCACGAGAACACCAGAGCACCTGATGGATCTTCGGATTGGCCACCAGCAATGCCCAAGGGCAGGGTAATACTTTAATCATGATTAGTAATGCTTCATATACTTTCTTGAATTCCATTCTGTTGCAGTGAGTGCAATTGGTCTGTTGATCAACTTTTTACCTCAATACACCTCAATGGGTTTAATTGTTTAAAAATATTTCTTAACCATCCAGGTTATTATTTGTTAATCCTTATTCTTGTCGGAGGCGTATCATTTTGTTGTTATCGCAATATTCTTCTGTAGCTTAGGAATTGGATCTCTGATGTTTGTTTGATTCTCTTTGCTTAGAGACCCTTTATTGATCTCCAAGGGGTTAGGTACACAAGAATATTAATGTCAGGAATCTGATGTTTTAAGTTTTATATCTGAATCAGCTTTTAGTTTATACATGTCCTATGCCAATTCATGACATATGAAATCCCTTTTGGCCTCGTAGGATTGGTTTGGGTAGGAGTATTCACTGAATATAAGGAATTTTAAAGAAAGAAATGGATGACAAATTCTTTATTTTGTCAAGTTGATACTCATGAAGAAATGATATCCTACTAATCCCCACAAAAATGGTAGAATTAAATTAAGGGGACAACTATTCTTTACGAGTAACCTTCAACTTGAACAAAATAAAAATTTTGTCATTCATTTCTTCTCTTAAAATACTTTTAAATATAGTGATTAGTTATATCCAAACTAATTCTCTCTATCAACGAAGCCTTTGTGTAATACATAAACAAATATATATGAAGTATATTGATCTGTGAG
The DNA here is from genome assembly GCA_035220775.1 of Malus fusca. Taxonomy (NCBI): domain Eukaryota; kingdom Viridiplantae; phylum Streptophyta; class Magnoliopsida; order Rosales; family Rosaceae; genus Malus; species Malus fusca. The sequence goes on along the minus strand of CM069061.1, from coordinate 6,814,703 downwards.
CACCATAAAGTAATATGGTTGGATAGTGAGTGGATAACCAAATTTATTTCTCATCAGTTGAATAGAAAGTAGATTAATTTGTGTCTTATTTGAAGGCAGGACTTGTGCAAGTATATAAAATCACGACCCCTGATAAATCCCCTCTCAACATAATCAAGCTTTCACTGAGTAAAGGCTCAAGACCAGTGTCTGACAAAAGTTGCTAACCCTAATTTATTGAAGATCTAGATACATTAATTCTGCATGAAAGCTTGAATCTGCCTTTATTAGATGATGTTTTATTTGTTTTCAATTTTGTAGTTTTTTTATTTTTGGTTTTTAGTTTTGATTTTGTGTACTTTTCTAGTAAATTTCTTCTATATCTCTCCCACTAACTTTCCTCCACTCTTTTATATTCTTCATTTCTCCAATGCAAATAGCTAAACAACCAATTAAAATTAAAATAATTATCAAACGGGGTTTCAAGTGATCCAATGCAAAATGTTTCCTAAGCGCTAGTGTTGTTATTTTCTTTGGTAGGATAATAAAATTTTGCTGAAGAAACCAGAATGCACGATACTCTCGATCTAAAACAAGACTGTAGGAAGCTATTTGAGCATTCAATTTCAAAGCCTGAATGCTGTTTCTGCAGGTACAGGATTTAGGGTATACAATGCATGATCCCAGATTGGAAAGATACAATCTTGTCTCCAATTTAATTCCTTGACATAGTTTTTATTGGATAGTTACATTTAGGGTAATGCTAGAGAAACTAAATTTGTAGACAAATGTTTAAAAACTAAAGAACATGGAAGTTGATGATTGGTTTATTACTTAAGTATTGATAAACATACACATTTATTGGTAACACATCATTTAATTTTCAAATTGAATTTCCCTAATATTATCCTTACGGTTATTTTTTAAACAAGAGGTGTACATTAATTGGTCAAATAACGCTACTAAAATTATGAATTAGTTGAACAAGAGAATCCACGGGCCAATCACTTTCTTTGCAGCAATCAGAACACGGATAAATTTTTAGTTGTGACGGGAACACGGATGGTACACCACGTGTTTTTATACAAGTGGTGAAAAATTTTAATTTTTAAGTTATTAACCTTTTAACACATATAAACCACCATTTATATAGGAACACGTGATGTACCACCTCATGTGACGATCATACTGAAAAATCTCTCTAGAACACGTCTGCAGCTAGCTTCTCAAGTGGTCAATGCTACATGAAGTATCCTCTTTTATGCTTTTTATGTTTTTGTCGCAAAATATTTCTATTTACACAGTACTTCAAGTACTTTGCATATGATTTCAAAAGTTGCGAGTCTTGAGACCACTTCAAGAAAATCTAGGAGCTGTGCATTGGGAATAACTTTACAGCAATGCCGATCGATGTTCCGAACGGCTATGAGTTGCTTGGCCTGTGTTGTAGAAATTAATAAATAAATACAAGCTTAATTGACATGGTTGACATTGACAATATCTCCAATTCTTTTGCTTTCCTTGTGCATGCATGAATAAATATAGGCTATAACATAATAGATATTTATATTTTTTCCACTCAAATTAATATTGTGGTTACCTACCAAATACTATTTAAAATTGAAGCTTTAGTTAAGATTGGATTATGTGCTCATACTCATTTGCCCTTTAGAATGAGATAGATGCTCCTAGATAAACATATCATTAATCTAAAAGGTCATACTTGGATGGTGCTTAACCCGTTGGACTCCGAGCAAGTATGGTGCCACTAAAGGCTTATTTACTAACTAAGAATCAGAGTATAATCATATCTTCCCATTGAATTGTTTACTAGCTAACTGTTAGGTATCGGAATCAAAATATAGTTTATCTCTGCCAAAATTGTGTTCAATCGTCCAAAATCGGAATCAAAATTAGTCTGATTACCAAATACCCTTGTATAGAATAATTCTATGTTATATTTTATTACCTATTGCTAGTAAATATACAATTTTAGCTAAACGTTCAAACTAAAAAAATTGTTCTATTTTGAGCAATGTATTTAATGAATGTGTTTTTAATTTTTCCTTTTAAAATTAAACTTCTTAGAGCATCACCAAAGAAAATGTCAAAAAGTTCACATCAGTAGTAACAGTAAAAAAAAAAAAAAAATAGACACCCTAATGTTTTCCAACTGAAATACCAATTCCTATGTGACATGACATGGAATGGCAGTAAAGGGGGTTGCTGTCAAATTTGACAGCAGCTTCAAATAATTTTTAATTAATTATTAAATATTTTTATTAACTTTTTTATTGGTTTAACATTTATTATAATTAATTGTTGATTGTTTGACTATTGCAATTTGTCTTCTATCCTACCTCTTCTTTTTTGTTTTTAATCAACAAATTCTTTTTTTTTTAATCAAGGAATTGCTTTGTGAATATATATCCTACAGTGCTTTGTGCTTCAACAGAAACCCTATAGTGCTTTGTGCTTCAACAGAAACTATAGTGCTTTGTGAACAAAATTATTCTCCGAGGTGATGATTTTTGAGTTGGATTTTTACTTTTTATTTTTCAATTAAGGGGTTGTCTTTTGTTGGATTATTTGTATCAGTATCTGTTGTTAATTAATATGAATTTTTATCATGAATTATATATATATATATATATATATATATATAATTTCAAATATAAAACATAAATTAAGAAAAGAAAATTATGGAATGAAATAATTGTTTAATTTGACACATTGGGTATAGAGCGAAACTTTAAAAAATGTCAAAGTGCCACATATATAGACTGTCAAAGTTATGTTTTATGTTCAAAATTTGACATTTCCTTTGAAGAGAAGATGGTCTTATCAAAACAAATACAATTTAAAAAAAAAAAAAAAAAGGAAAACAACCTATAGTAAACCCATCGTCGTCCCCATACGTGAAAAAAACCCGGACAATCATTTTATCCTCCTCCTCCTCCTCTTTCTCTGTCCCAGCAAACCCATCATTGTTATCATCGTTCCCAAATTCAAAGATCTACAAATTCGGTTTGAAGGAACTCGACGAAATTTTGCAGCAGAGGCAGAAAATACGTATTGTAATTTGGATACAAAAAATTTAATTTCAATTCAGCCTTCCCCAATCCGACCTCCCTACTCCAGATTTCAATTCCCCCAATATCAGGATCGAACTCCTGATTTTATGTGGGACTCGCGTTACTATTAATTCTGCTTGGTTTGGTAAACAACGAAGTAGTCTGGAATGGGAATGACACCCATTCTACTCATTTTGTTTCCATGTATATAAACACGGTCATGTTTACTATAAACCTTTTGTTTATACAAAATAATATTCTACAATAAAAGGGTGGCACTCAAGTCAACTTGACTACGTTTAGATATGTAAAAGTTAGGGAACTTTATTTTCATACAAGTGAAAATAAAGAGTTAAACAAAGTATTTCAAAATTCTACACACCATCAAAACTTATTCTTATCCATAAAGGTATGTATTTATAAGAGTACAAATTAGCAATAATAGGAAATAAATTCAAAACAAACATTTGTTAATGCTCAAAATTGGGAGGTCAACAAAAACCATTATAGTCAACCTTTGGTGGGCTCAGAATATAAAGCTAGATTGTGAACAAAATGATTTAAGTGGTTCACCGCTAAAAACGGACTACATCTACTGTAGTGATCTAGTATATATTTGATGTGGATTACAATACCGTCCTATCATTTAATGGGTCGAACACATAGATACAACCTATAAGCTATTCATCCATTATCTACATGACACATGGAGAGGAAGCGACGTTTACACAGAGCTACTTGCATGATTTCTTAGGTCGATGTTTCTCGAGCGCATCGCTCGTTAGAGAGTGGTTGAAGAGCACTTTACTCGAGTGTTAGGCTTGACAACATTTATATCTCTTCATAAACTTCATTTTTCGTCGATGTCCAATGCGTGTCTGGAGTTGACGTCAGGACAAACCTATCCTTGGAGCTTCATGCAAGAGAGTTGTCATGTTTGTCAACTGGCTTGAACAATCAGAAAGTACTTTAAATTCTACGCACATCTCTTCTTGTCAGTAGATAATTCAGGCTATGAGTTGTCGTCTTTCATTCTCGTGGTGGTCAGGGTCGGCCCAGGCCCAGTGCAGGCAGGGCGATCGTCCAGGGCCCAGAAAAATTAGGGGCACCAAAAGTATTAGGGTGATATATTTATATATATTTTTATAAGAATATAAATTTATAAAATTTGGTTCAAAGACACAGAAATTTAACTAGAAGTGGTGGTTTGTCATTTGAAAATAATGAGGAGGTCTTGGGTTCAAAACACCATGTGTGCTTATTTACATTTCATTTTTTACAAATTTCATTTCATAAGAGTATAAATTTATAAAATTTGGTAAAAGGATCAAGAAGTCTACTTAGAAACAATGATTTTTGTTGTTTAAAATTAATAAGAGGTTCTAAGTTCGAAATGCTATGTGCATGTTTATTCTTTTCAATTTTTACAAATTTTTGTTTGGTTGTTAATTTATTTTTAGTTACTATCTAGTAGATATGTGGGTTGTTATTTTTAAATATTCGTTTTAATTCAAGTCTAATCTTCAACAAAGAATAATACGTAGACCAAATTTGCAAATTATATGACATGTCATCAAAATGTTTAATTTAGTGCCAATTCATTAATAATACATATCAATTAAATACTCGAAAACATCATTATTTTTTAGTCCCATATTGACAAGATTAGTAAATAAGAAAAAAACACCTCACGATTTATTCAAAAACACATTCAAAGTTCAGATGGAAAACAAAACTCATCATCTATCTACTTGTAAGCCCGAAGTTTTGTTGTTTCCCTCTCTCAATACAAAATAAATTAGTTTTTATGTGTTTTTAAATTATTGAGTTTGAAGTGTTTTTCTAAGTATAATTTTATCGATGTCTTACGTGTGAAAATAAATAATTTTCTTACATGAAGTTAGGACACTTTTTTTGACGTCGCCCCGGGCCTCAAAAATCTCTGGACCGGCCCTGGTGGTGGTGTTCTGTCATTTGGATTCCTCGGGCTGGCTTGCAAGCCCAATGTCTTCATCTTCTCATTTTTAATGGGCTCTTTCTCCAGGCCCATATATTGGACCCAAAACCAACTACACATTATTTTAAGGGGTCTAAACCCTGCGTTAACAACCTTAGTCCAATAGGACAGGGAAACCTAGACCTTAAAGTAATAATAAAATCTCTTAAGTAAATAAAATGTTACCCTTTTTCTTTATTTTCCAACACCTCCCTCAAACTCGTAATGATATAATCATGAGTTTGCCGAGTAGCAAAACCAAAATCATTAGCAACATGTAGACAACGATCGTCATCAGCTTCATCCAAATACAGAGATTACGACAGCCGTCTCAAGTAGTCACCAGTTTAAACATTCGAATTATCAACTTTAAACAAACTAACAAGAACAAAATCACGACAATACAATAACAACATGGTAACCAATATTTTCTCACCATCAACTCAAGTCACTCAATTATAACTCGACACGGACAAGAATATATGGAGCATAACTGTAATTTCACTCCATCCTATTTCCATTTTGTAGCAGTTGCAGTATTTAGACTTGGGCTTTTGAAGCATTGTTAGACTTGCATGAAAAATAAAGACCCTACATCTTTTGCTGATGTAGATGTTAAATTTGCCTACATTATACATATACTAAAATTGGATTCCCTTAGCACTGTTTTTCATTGTTCATGAACAGTGAAATGACGGAAATACCCTCAGCCACTATGTCCTTTTTTTCTCTTGGTACTGTGAAATTACGTGTTTGTCAATGCCACCCATCTATCTTCGAGAAGTCTGCTTTGTCTACAACCTCTAGATTTTTCCACTTCTCTCTCGAACTCACGTCGCTCTCAAGCTCGGCTTCTTTCACTCTGAAACATTGCGTCCTTTTTCTCACAAGCTACCAACGAACCAATAGAATATCTTGGTGAAAAACCAACCAACAGTATAATTTTCTTCGGGTTTTGAGTTTGATTCGAAGAAAATTTTACCCAGAAAAGCACTTGTTTCCTGGTGAGATTTACGGCTTTCTCGGTCTTGGGTTTTCTGTTGTTATCAGAACAATATCGATATCATCTGGGGGTTTTGAGCTCGCTTGGATGTTCTTTTAAAATGGCTGAAAGCTCTTTTAGTCCAAAAATATTTTCGCCAAAAGCGCTTTCAGTTATTTTAAAAGAACATCCAAACGAGTTATTTGTTTTGTTTGAATTTCTTTTTTGTGATTTTGGATTTACAAATGGATTTTGTATTCAAATTTCCTTTTTGTGAGTTTGGGGGTTTTGTTTGTAGCCTCCGATTCTACATGTGAGTGTTTAATTTCGTTCTGTTTTCAATTTCAGGAGACCCTGGATTTTTGTTTTTTGGGCTTTTGTTTTCAGCCTCTGACGCCCTCTGTGCTCAAGCCCTATCATAGGAGTGGTGAGCTTCCCTTTCAACGATTCCTCCTTTCCAGTAATTAGGGTTTATGAAGTGATTTCTCTGCTTAATTTATGCATCATTAGATTGCTGAAGGAGGATTTGAATCAATTCATCCAAACTTGATCCTAACTTTAGCTTTTTTTGTTCCGCTACTGGTGGTTGTGAACGTGATGTGTTACCATGTTAACGGGAAATTAAGAAAAGCATTTGGTAATCTGCTTTTGGTTATCTAAATTTCAATTCATTTGTTTTTATTGTACCCGGGCTTCATTTCATCTTGAAATGCCTTCTTCAGTTTTATTGCACTTTGTTTTGGGGAACACAATTGCAATTTTCAAAAGAAAAATCTATTCCCATTGGATAAATTGTCAGCTATCAGACTGAACAAAAAGGTTGGTATCTTTTGTTTTTCATTTTTTTTTTCCTTCAATTTGGAATGTGAATTTGCATTGTCACTTTGGCTTCACATTGTTGGTACGCAAAGACAGACTGCAAACAATTTTACTTTTTTTTGTAAGAACTTCAGTTATTTTCAAAATGTGAAAATAACAGGGTTCCCTTATATTCCAATGAGCATCGAGACAATAATATTTCTTACAGGAAAATAATAGATCCTATGTTAGGAAGATACAAAGCTGGAGTATTTGCCAAACAAAATTGTGGGCATTCCTTTTTTATTCTTTGAGGGACAATTGTTACCGCTTCTTTTTCTTAATGGAAAATTGTTGCTAATTTGTTTGTGAAATTTTACCTAGGTTTTATTTTTCCTTACTCTTTTTGTGTTTGTTTTTCCCTTTTGGTTTATTTGGAATCATGGGATCTGGACAGAGTGAGCAGGATAATAGTAGTGGTTTGTTTGTGTTTTTTTTTTATAATTTTGATAGGTTAAAGAGCAAAAGCGCTACCACGAGCAAGAAGGCTGCAAAGGATCCAAATAATCCAAAGAAGCCTACAAGTGCCTTCATCGTTTTCATATATGATCATCGATGTATCTCTCTATCTCTACACCCGCTCCAAATTCATTACTTTTAACCATGCACACAAGTTTGAGAGACCATTTCAGAAATAACATATTTTAGCCATGCATAAAAGTTTGGGCAATCTGCTATTTACTCCTCTTTAACTCTATTTCTCATATTGAAGACTCAAGGCAAATACTTGAAGAGAACTCGACCGCTATTGACTGCTATTTAACTCTATTTCTCATATTTAAACAATGTTTTAAAAAACTAGCCTTGGGGCGCCTTTGAGGCTGGGCGCTAAGGCTAACGCCTCTGTTTTATTGGAGCGGGTGAAAGGCTTCGCCGGAGACGCCGAGACGGTTGAGGCGCGCCTCAAGGCGTCCCAGGCGCCTTGTATGCCCTTACTTTTTTTTTTATTATTATTATTTTTTTTTTTAAAAAAAAAACCACCCGAAGGATACCTATTTAATGTGGGTTTGATGTTGGAACGTGGGACCCGAGTCGGGACTTTTTTTTTTTTTGGGTCAAAGAGTCGGGACTTGTTTGGAAAGTTGTCTAATGAGGGAGAGGAGATGAAACTGACAAATGAGGTTGCCTATTTAATGGAAAATGGGATATAGGTCTTTTCGTTTCAGATTTATAGTAAGGTTTCCAATTTTAAATGAATTTGGATGATATTACCTTTGAATGATGAATTTAGATAATATTATCTTTTGAATGGCTATGAATTTGAATGATAAAATTGAGAATGGATGTTTATTTTACATAGTATTATTTTTTACACAATTATATGTATAATATATAAAACATATATATATATATATATATAGGCCAAGTTTCGCCTTCGACGCCTCGCCCACGCCTCACGCTTTTAATACATTGTATTTAATACAGTAGCTGCGCAATATGGTAACACAGTTCATCCTGTTACAACCTTATTTTCGTTAATTTTTCAATTTATCTCTTTACTCGATCACCTTTAAGCAAATCACAATTGCGCCTCTTCATTTATCTGTTCATTGCTATTTATGTTAGCTACTTATTTTTCAGTGGGATTGGTTCTAAAATTCTAATTTGTTTGAGCAATGACAAACTGGAATTGATTTTGAAATTTTATCACTACGCAAAATTGCAAAGGGCTAATCAAACAAAACACATAATTTCGATACACCTGGCTAAGGCATTGGAATTCCATCATTAGTACGAAAGCCAACAAAACTCCTTGCTTTTAAGCAACATACTGATGAAGTTGACCCAACCTAAGATAACCAAATATATGTATATATACAAGAAAAAACTGTTGGACAATTACATATACATAGTTCATATCAAAATTTATTTACATAGTTCACATGGAAATATAGTTGTTGATAGCATAAGCAAATACACAACTTATTTATAAAAATTTCAATATCTGTTAAGCTCTTTATCATTGAAAATACGTAGCCATTTTATTTACCATTTGCAATTAAAGTTGAACGATGCTTGCTCCCAACGAATATTTGGAATTAGCTATGCATTTCGTTTTGCTCTTATTTTGGTGTTTTCTTCAAACTTTCTAATACTTAAAAAAGGTGGTAAATGTGCATGTTTTATATGCATGTATCAGATTGTTTTGAGTTAATGAGTTGGTGTTTTTTGTTGCTTAAGATGAGAATATGTTTGTATTGCCAACTATGGATTGCAATGGACTATCATTTTTACATGTTTGTACCTATCTATGTGACTTTTTGAGTTGATTCGGCATGTTGTTGATTTGGATGAGAAAAAATTGGGAATGGCTTTAATAGTCATACTTCTAATCTCTTCGATTTAATTATATATTCATCGCATCACATAGTACTGCCAAGCAAATACACACCACATAGTCTAACTTTTCTTTTCCTCCTTTTTTCAGTTCCCAGAAGCTGTAAGCTTTAACTCGATTCACTGTACTATCAAAGTAAATGACCAGTGGACAATATAGTAAATCTTTGGTATGTAACTATTGTGTACATGTACATCGAGTATTATCTTTTATATGTAAATAGGATTATTTACTAAATCTTTTGTATGTAAATAATATGGATACACATCAAGTATTATCTTTTGTGTGTAAATAATACTACGTACAAAATTTTCGTACAACTTTCAATCCCGCAGCATCGTGCTGGCTTCTCTTGCTAGTCCTATATACTAAAACTCAGTTTTCGGGGGGCATTGTTGATGACCAGTGGGCGGACGTCTTTGCCCCTCGGTTTCTCCCCGCTCTCCTGATGTGTGGATTGCTTCCTGCAGTGGAAAGACGATTTTGCCCGTTCTTTCCACGTGTCTGTCACCTTGAGGAAGAGTTGCCTGCCTTTCCCACGTGTCAATCATCGCTTGACCTCCTTTCGACTTCTTCTCTGCTTTCGCTTCTCTCTCTCTCGAGAAATTTTTAATTGTGACGGAAACACAAGTGGTACACCACGTGGTTTAATAGGAATTGTAGGAAATTTTATTTTTTAAGTTATTAACTTTTTTAGCACACATATCCCATCATTTGTATAATGACACGTGGTGTACCACCCCGTATACCGGTCACATTGAAAAATCTTTCCTGTCTCACGCTGTTCTTAGTTTCTGCTATTCTTAACTCTAGCTTTCTCTATCTCCAAAATGGCTATTTTTATCGCCCTCCAACCTTCCATCTTTCCCTCACGAATTATTGACAACGGTGTATTCTTGCCGGAAAAATCACTCAGCCGCTACAACTTTTTTTTATTTTTCAATTAAATCCATTTCAATTTTTTACCTAGAAAAGTTGGCGTTTCCTGGTGAGTTTTACGGCTTTCTCAGTGTGGGTGTTTTAATTTTTTTTTTTTTTTTTTTTTTTTTGCAAATGGATTTTGTGTTTATGCTTGCTTTTTGTGATTCTTGGTTTTGTGATTAGGATTTTTGGAAGGAGGCTTCGATTCGATTGTTGGAACAGACAATATTTATCAAGACTTTAGGGTTTAGTAGAAGCTGACTGCTTGCGAAGACAAGAAAATCAGTATATATTGCATTGGAATTTATTGCGCTGTAAGTAGCTTTATAGGTATTGTATGTCATTGCCAATACATGAGTTTATATAGTAGCAGAATGATTACGAACATGTAAAATCTAAAATAACTTTAACTATCGTGCTTGATTCTAAACTTTTCTAATCTTTGCCTATAAAGAGTTGACGACTAGGCAGTGATTTCGATTGAGCATCAGTTATTTGCACCCCCTTTCCCTCCTTACATAATTGAAGTGCTTTTGACTCTCTATGGTTATGAGTTACAAGATCAAATTGTGGAATTTTTTCTTCCATTTGTGTTTCCTTTTTCAAAAATTAAGATAGAAAATGAATGCTATGATAATTGGAGGTTTCAAAAATTAAGATAGAAAAGGAATGCTATGATAATTGGAGGTTTTTGTTTTGATATTCATATGTGTACTTTAGTTGGTACAAAAAAATGAGATTTAGTTTTGAATGGTCAAAATTTGGTAATTATACTAAAATTATTCAACTATTTTGTTTGTTGTAGGCGTGTGAAATTAGCTAGACAAAGAATGGGGAACTTACTACTCGAGAAACCAAGTATTAAATAGACTATGAAGTCCTAATAAAAATATAGCATTTGAACTTGTTGACTCTTTGAATCCCACTTTTGAGCTTTTGGTACATAGTTTTGGAAATTTTTATTTGGCTAGAGAAAGGGGAAGAATATAGGAAGAGGAGAATTACATGCTTTAATAGAAATGCTGCATTCTAGGGTTGCAAAAACAATTGTGTGTTGTTTGTCTCTTCATGGTTTCGTCAAGCTCTAAAAAACACTGAAAAAAAAAAATCAAACTTATGGAGGTAAAGCAAACAAAATTTTGACTGTTAATAAACGTCGGGTTTTAGACTGTATATGCTTTGTAAAAAAAAGTTTAATCTTTTTTACAATTATGCTTTGTTTAGTTATGCATTGCTTTGAATGGAAAAAATATATATTTTACTTTTACTGTTTTGTGTGTTTAATTTGTAATTTCACTTTTTACTGTAGATTGTTATGGAAGCACTTTATATGAGCTGCAAAGTGCTCTTGGTCAAATAGAGAAAAAAAACAAAAGGTGGGGAAAGGTGAGTTGGGCTGTTAAAAAAAATTTAATTTACAAATTTTTGTTAGTGGTGTTAATAATTGCTTTTACATGTGTATGCTAGTATTTGTATCATTCTTTTTGCATATATATGTTGGCATGCTTCATGAGTTGATGTGCTTAAAACTAAATGTTCTTTGCTATGTATATGTGTCAATTTCAATCCAAAAAATTTGTTTCTACCCTTTTTCAATTCTATTTGAATCCATTTTTATCCACATAACCTAATTAATGCATGCTGGTTAGCTTTCCAGCTATGTCAATATACTTGGCTTTTTTTAGTGGTTTATGCATGGCTACAATTGGAAAAACTTCTGCTATACTTCTCTGCTTCAAAGATTTCTTGACTCATCCTTGAAATTTTTTTTGCAATCAATTATTTTAAATATTCTTACTTTATATGAAAATATTTAGATAATACAACTCTATATATACTTTTTTCTGGCCTAGATTAACATTTTCACTGTGTTTTTTTAGCTTTGTACACAATGAACAACATGTCATTTACAAAGGCCAAAAGGAGATCCAGTATCCTTCATATACCAAACACAGGTTAGCTTGATTTCTATTACTTTTTTTAGTTTATTTCAATAAAAATTTGATAAATTTGAATCCACTTTGATAATTTCTTGGAGATTCTTCAATTACTAATTTTCTAAATCCAGATGACACGTATCAATGCTATTTAATAGTCAAATAATATAATTATTTTAACTATGGTGAGGACTAAAACCTGTTTGTTTTGTCCGTCCACTTTTTTAACGTTTGGTTGAAAGTGTGATATTGACCTCTTTCAAAAAATTTGGTAAAAAATTACAATTCATGGAATTTCAGAAAGATCAGTCATATTTTAATGAAAGAAGTTTGTATGATTGGTGTCTAGGTATGAAATAAGATGTTACAAGCTTTGTCTAACAATTACACCAAAAAATAAAAAAATAAAAAAAGAGAAGAAGTCACAAAGTCAACAACCAAGTTGCAGCTTCAACAAATAGGTTTCACACAGGTATTAACACAACGATTATTGCATGAATCCTAAACGATGAACTCTAAATCAAATCGCAAGGATCCAATGGTATGTGAAATTTTTTAGATTTTCTCGGTTTTCTTTCATTGGCATTTCGCGTTTAACTTCAATGCTTGCTAATGTTTCTCTTCGGGGGAATTAGCTACTACCAATATATGTACATACTATCATATTTTCACCTGGTCTCAATACATGACTAATTGCTTGCCTGCACACTGAGGAGTTAAGTTGGAATCCAAAAGTATGACTATAGATGTCCCCACCAGAGATATACTCTTCCTCATGCTTTAATTCAGCCAAAGAACACCTTAGTAAGGCCAACTCCAACCCATGGCCTTATAATTCCCCTTCTATTCTCCCCCCAATCCATTCCAACCCAAGTTCTAAATTGGACCTAAAAAAAAAAAAAAACCATATTTAGGACAGGATTTAGGCCAAGATTAGTGGTGGAGCCCCCACCCACATGGGTATGTCTCACACTTGTCTGCCAATAAAATTAAGCCCAACGGCTCTTTTGGTTGATCAACGGCTCACATTCAAATTGATTGTTGGTTATCTAACGGTCCACATTTAATTTAGTTAATATTTTTGTTTTATATTTATAAATGTATTGAATCTAACGACTGAAATCGAATATGATCAAATGTAACGGTAAAAAAAAATATAACGGCTCAAATTTAAATTCAATGATTAAAATAATTATAAAAAATTATTTAACTCAAAATTCACAAAAACTCTATAAATACCTATATATTTGTAGAAACATCCTCATTTGTTTTGTGTTTATACATCTCTATCATGTGTTTCATATTCTTCTATAGTGTTTCATGAGTTTCATGCATGTGTCGGTTTAGTGATTTTTCAATGTTTATCGGCATTTAAATATTTTTAGGTTAAAATGTTCATGAAATTAATTTAGGATAGTCTACATAATTTTTTTTTTAAAGTTAAGTTAAAAAAAAATAGCCTAAATTTATTCTTTAATAATCTGGGGCTAAAATTTTAGGCTAGAATAGTTAGAGCAGAAAAGATGGTAGTGTTATTCCTCCAAATAATAAAGACTGAAATAACTTGGAAAATTACCAAGCCACCTATATCTGATCAATCTTTTTACACCCTTTTATTTCATTTTCACAATGAAAATGCTAAGAAATTAACTACTAATCAATAATGTTATTGTTTATATTACTTTTTCAGGCCCTTACAATTTCACATTAATTTTCCTTGCATGATCATTCAGTTATAAGATAGTATATCCAATTTCTAATCCCACACCGAAAGACAAACTTAATACTTTTTTAAAGCACATTCTCATCGTTTTTATCCACTTTGAATGTTAGTATTCAATATGCTCCAGTTGGGCTCATCAAATTTGGTTACAATGTTAACTCTCTATCATCCTTATTTAACAATGAGTATACAAATTAATTAGGTTGCTGATATGTTTCCTCATTTCTTCATTGGTAATTTGTATTTTTGCTTATTTTCTTTTCTTGGGAAATAAGTTTTGTAATGTGTTCAAATTCTTTTATTCAATTTCTTCTCTGTGGTTTTCTATCATGTGATTAGAGTGTCATGTAATTTCAAGTTCTAATATAATTTTTCCAGTGCCTTAACAACAAATTATGTCACTGTTGATATTGAAGGTGACAACTTGCAGAAATTATAAGGTATGCCACCACTTCCCTTAACCTGCATATGTAAAATGTAGATAATTTTAACCCATGTTGTGTAAAATATTAACCTGTTTTGTTTCATCATTATGTTACAGTATTATATGTCATTGCACGTTTGAAAAAAAACAAGGTCTATTGTCTGCTTAAAAAAACGAGAATTGTAGGCAGACAGATCACTTACATAAACAAATTAGCATAGTTAATCCTAATGCTATATAAGTGAGGTTACTGATTTGTTACCAGATTTCATCGATCGTGATTTCTATTTTCAATGATTTACCATTCTTGGCTAATACGTTTTTGTGAAGAGTTATTGTGTTTTGTGTCATGTGATTACAAGTTTTAACTTAGTTTTCCAATGTCTTATGAAAAAATTATGTCATTCCATGTGTCCAGCTTGTACAAATTCTTTCATACATTTCATTCAAATTGGTAATAGTTGTAAATAGATTTAACTATCTACAGTTTTAAACTTACAGCATCGCGCGGGCACCGATCCTAGAGTATACTAAAAGATAAAGGCAACATGTACACCAAACCCAACAAAAAAAAGGACATAATGGAGGAGAAGTTGGGGAATTAGCCAATTCCGACCAGCATCTTTTAGTGGGTTTTATTGGGTCCGTTTCTGGGAATGACATCCAAGAAAATGGACCAAGCACTAGTGCTATATGCTCAGACTATTAAAATAACTCAATGTGCATGAGTTTATATTTCTTTGCTTACAACAATATTATTATTTTAATTTTTTTAAATATCCGCACATAAGATTGTGTGTTGAAATTTGAAAGTTACTCTATGAATAGTATTTACCTATGCACCTAAGTTCTTTAGGTTTAATTCTCTCTCGATTTTTTTTTTCACATAATCGTTTGTACAAATAAGAGAAATGATTTTCACACACTTTCTTTTATCTTCACTTGTTTAACATGTCGCTCCTCTTGTAGGGATTCTTCATTTTCTGCATTCAGATTTATTGAGCATGATGACTTACAGGTTTATCTCCCCTTCTTCATGTATGATTTTCTCCCTCCCTTCTTTTTTTTCTCTCTTTTTCTTGTATTTACTTTTTCAAGAAGGGATCAACTTTATGTCCCTCTCTTTTTCTTGTATTTTATTTTTCAAAAATGGTAAGATGTATGTCTCATCCCCCTGTCCCTACATTTTGTTTTTCTTGGTTTATGAAAGGTAAGATTTATGTCTCCCCTAACTAGATGTAATTTTTTTTTTTTCATATCAATAGATTTCCCTTGTACCACTTGAAGAAATTTGAGATTCCACTATAAAATCAATGGGCAACGTAGAGAGTAGCCCAACTTACTTATAAGCTCATGCAAGATCTATCTTCTCACATTAATGTGTGATTCATTCTCAACACGCCCCTTTACTTATGGAGAATTTTCAAGCCTAACACGTGAACAACACAAACGGGGTGATGTGGAGCACGTGTGGCCATTTGCTTCACACTTAGGCAACCTGCTCTGATACCATGAAGAAAGTTGAGGTTACACCATAAACTAGTGTAGCATTTTCCCAAAACACATTATCTTATATCAATGCATATCTCTGATCGAGATACATGCTTAAACAACAAGGCGCCATAATACTATAATCAACCCTCCTCAAAGAATATTACAACACAAAATAAAGAGGCGGATTTCAAACGCCCTGTCAAGGCGGTAGATGCGGGTTTGAGCCCCGTCAAACGTGAAGAGCCTTTTGTTTTCTTTCAGTAGTTCACTCTGGTTTATTTTGTCTCAGATTAGAGGAGCGTAGACAAAATCATAGAGGGGGGGGGGGGGAGGGGAAAGAGGGGGGTGTTGAGTCGTTTGACCAGTTTTCTTTTGATTTTAAGTGTAGTACTAAAGGGTCCACGCCTTCCATGGTGCTACCACCTCCTGGGCACCCTTTGTGTTTCTCACATGTATGCATGTGGGGACTCCCAACTCCCAAATGTTCATATTCTTGAGCTACATGATGAACAATCACATTAATTTCATATGTTAAAAATGAAAAACTACACAATATTAGCTCTTTAGAGTACGATGTAGGAAACAAAACATTAACTTTCATCTAAGACAAAGAGTCTTATACACTCTGTTTTTTGAAGTTTATTTTTCAATTCGTAATAATGAAACTGTTTTCCTAATCGATTAGATTCGTCGTTTTATTTAATTATTGAAATGTTTCTAACTTCAAAAAAAAATTTATTTTCCTTTTATACAACACAAAATAGATCAAGAAGAAAACCCTTACAATATTATCTCTTTAGAATAATCTATATGCCTCGATTATTTTGTATGAAACTTATACCTTGATTATTTAAAGAAAAATCTTTAGAATAACTAAAGACCCACAAGGCACCGCCTGTGTCTGAAGCACATGCATCTGTTTATTTACCTACGCCTTGAAATACTTGCTTGCGTTATTTGTACTTTTACTAATTTTATGAAGTTTGAAATTGATTCATGGCTTGTGGTCAAATATTCTTTTAACAATGACTCACATGTGAATAGGTTTTATTTTTATTTTTATTTTTATCTTCAGAGAAAAGCTTTTTAATTGTAATATTTTCCTATAACAAGGACTCAAATATTCTGTTAAATACTTAAATCTAATTAATTTCTTCCAACAAATTAAATTGAAACTAACGTACAGAAAATAAGAACGAAACAAGCTTAGAAAATTAGATTAATAGGCCTTTCACTAGTCATATCTCTTCTAGCAGAACACGATGAATTTATCTAATTACAAGATTCCGCCATCTCCTTCTTTCTTTGTTGAATTAGTTAGGTTATATGTTGTAGTAATTGAGTGAAAGAGTAACGTTTCCTTCTTAGTCAAATGTGAAATTATGTTTTTTGTTCTATTTAATGGAGATATCAAACAAGAGCCCTTTTGTACATCGACTTTCACGTTAACAGTTTTAACTTTTAACCATCTAACTTTGTTGATGCACAAAATCTGGAGGATCTTGGACCAACGTAAATCCGACCGTGAATCACACAAACGCACAAGAACACAAAGATGTATCGTGGTTCACCTTAATGTTTGGGCTACGTCCACACTGATGTTGATTCCATTTCTCTGTATGAATGTATGGATTACAATAGATCGGCAAGGGAGCTCTTTGTGGATGCAGCCCTTGCCATTTTGCTCTCTGTTTGGCTGAGAGGGTATTGCCCTCTATTGTTGTGAGGGATGAATATGAGACTCTCTGGATCTCTTAGTGAAGGTGAGACCTCCTCAATGAGGGTGAGGGAGAGTCCCTTTTATAGAATAAGGGCTCCCTCCCCTTTTACATTTGTCATGGGCTTAGGGATGAGGCCCAAAGACGAGACCCAATATATGGTACCAACAAACTTGTTTGCTAAGAAAATATTTTTCTTCACCAGGAGAAGAAGAATAAGAAACGCTACTAGAAGTTATGAAATGGTCAAATCTTCAGATAGGGTTCCAAATTTCTTTTCCTTTCTAATGTCCTGCTTCTTGCTGGTTAAATAAATTTATTAGGAGAGAGTGTAACAAACTAACAATTAATCTTAAGAAGCGTATAACATAAATCAATTTCATTATGCACATGCAGGGATCAGCACCAACGACACAATGTTGAGTATTTTAACTAATTTTTACTTCAAATTAGTTAAAATTAGTTAAAATGTTGCTTAAGAGATTTTCAAACTCTCTGACTGTTGATCCAAATTGGTGCACCGTGCATGTGCATGAGAATGCGAACATCTTATATACATACACATTATATAAACTTGTATATGCTACACTCATTATATGTGTATTCCCATGCATATATAAAAGCACTAGTATAGTTACTTAGTTAGACCATTAAGATTATCTTAGTACAAAGTTTTGAAATTACATAGAAGGTATCTTAAAATTAATTAGATAATTAGTGCCCTAGCTTGATGCTCTTCCTTTTCACAGCCGTAAAAAAAAAAAAAAACAAAAAAAAAAAAAACCCGAAGAGAAAGCTGATCGGAGAGAAGAAAAATAGGAAGGATAAAAGATTGTGTTTAATTTGCAACCGGTTGTTGTCAGCCATGAACATGAAGTCATGAAGCATGCATGGGTAAAACAGTAGAAAGTTTAAGCACATGCATGGACAAAGGATTATTTGCACCGTTTAAACAGTAAAAAAATCCAAGAATACTTCTCCATAACTTTTATCTGATTTATTTTACCCAATGTTACTTGGTACTTTGGTAACAAGGTGCAATTTTACTTCTGATGTCCCAGTGGGAAAGTACGCCAGATGGACAGTGTAATATTAGAGGATTTTTTCAGAGTGCAGGGAACACGGGATGATACACAATATATCATTATATAATTGGAGAAAAAACTTTATTTTCAAGTGTCCCTCCATTTGTATAATGATACATGGTATACCATAAAGGACATCGAAAAATCTCTCGTAAAATAATGAAAATAGTAAAAAGAAATCATTTGAATTTTCAAAATCAATGTACACATACAGTTAAACCTCTATAAATTAATAGTCTTGGGATCAAAGAAAATCTATTAGTTTAGCGATTGTTAAATAACCGATCGATTAATTTATAAAGTTATTCTTTATTTTCTTAATATTTGTATATTGTATTTAGTTTCTCATTTTACAAATTAACAATTCTATGTATTTGTTTAATCAAGTAAATTCATGAATCTAATTATTTTTCTCAAGATTGTACACTGTTCAATGTATTACATTATTCAATTTTATGAACATTCAACCAAGCAAAAACTCTGTTTGACAAAAAATACAAAAAAAAAGAAGCAAAAACTCTATTTAAATAAACAGAAGTCATAGTAAAACAACACATCATACAGATTCAATAATGGTTTCTCATCTCAACGTTGTAAAGAAATCAGGAAATTATTATTTTATATATTTCATGGGACCTATTTGAATTTTTTATAACGCATTATCTTATAAATTTAGCTAATCATTAATTTAATACGTTATCATAGATTATTAATTTAGGATAGTGTTATTCACACATTTATTTGTATCTTTCACACACTCTTAATAAGTTTAGTCATTAATTTCTTTAATTCATTTGATTTGAGGGCCAAAAATTGAGAAGTATGTATGAGAAGGGTGTAGATAACAATACCCTAAATTTATCAGGTATTCACTGTTTATTGTTTCGTAAAATAATTGGTACAACCATTCACATGAGAATTGTACAATGACCAGGGTCCCCGCTCTCCCATTATTTTTTATCTCTTGCTCAGAGCTTTACGTGGTGTGCGTGATCCCAATATATTTTAATGTTGGAGCACCGTACAATAATAGTGTCTCAAGAAAAATAAAAATAAAAGAAAAGAGAGAGGATCTCCTCCTCAAGAATTATGAGGTGATGCAATGGGAAAATGACCACGAGTCTACAGAGAAAACAATCAATAGGTCATTGAGATAGAGCCATCTGACACTAATCAAGAAAATTATCATTCCCATGATCCACCAATAAAATTTATTATACGAAAATTTACGAGCTGGAAGAAGTTAAAATTTTACAATGATAATTGATTGTGGGATAATTTTTTTTTTTTTACTTTCTTACACGTCACACCACCTCATCTATCACGTGTTCTTTAAATACAATAACTAAAAACAATCAAGCAAACCTTTGATTTTGAATCCTAATTCACACGAAACTGGCTAATAGATTTACATTCGAGCTCATTTTAAATCTCATTTATATTTAAACAGTTAAATATTTTCAAATCTTGGTATGTGGTATCATTCAATAAATAAAAATGTTACGAATTGTTATTGTTGTGAAAATTTCTTTGAGTCGTATTGCCGTTTTTAGAAAAGTAAATTCTCCATGAAGTTCTACTTGTATAAGATATGTGGTTTGTAATGTGATCACTATACGCAAGCACCCACAAAACAACACTACCATGTTACCATCTGCCAACACACTCCCTACAACGTCATACCCTATACAATAACACCAATGCCCCACTTACCATACTCGCATCTCTCTCTCTCTCTCAACACATACATTGACATAAAGCAAACAAGTTGAGTACCAGCTGCCAGAAGCCAGAAGAGATCAAATAGATCAACCTCAAGAAAATTTGAGCATTAAACGTACACATTATGGATGAGAAGTGGAAGCTACCAAAGAACAAGCACGAAGGCACTTCATCATCAAGTTCTTCTTCCAAGTTTGCCTTCACAAGAAGTTCTTCAACCAGAAGCACATCTTCCTTGCTGAGAAGCTATTCACAAAAAACCAATGCCTCTAGCTCCAAGTCTCCTCTTCCAAGAAGCTTCTCGCAAAAGAACTCTTCCATCGGCCGCAAGTGTAGTAGCGTTGCCAAGGAACAGAAGGCTAGATTCTACATCATGAGAAGATGTGTTGCTATGCTTGTTTGTTGGCGCAAGCATGGTGATTAATAATTTTTAATTATGTTAATGCTTGAAATTAAGCTCCATATGTGCTTATTTTTCTTCATATATCACCTTCCTGTGAGATGGGTGGGGTTTGTAATTTCAAACTCATATATATGTATCAAATTTTCTCCCATCCGATCAAGAGGAGATCGGCAACACACAAATTTATGTAGTGTTTTTTTTTATTATTTATAATTTTTCTATTTTCGTTTTTGTTAGAGAACTGTCCTTTGTAATTACAATTGAGATGAGTTACAAGTGCTTCTGTATGTACATTGTAAGAAATTATCATATTATCAAATATATGTCCAGTGTTCAAGTTCTACAAGTGTACCATGATCACGAGATTGCAATCAAATCTCATGAAGGCCAACATCCATAATTTAGTTTTGTTTTTAATTAGAATTTGGTAATATTTCTGTTTTGCATCATTTTATTTTATTTTAAATTTTTTAAAGAGAAAGATTCCCTTTGGCTGCTCCCCAGCCAAGGTAATAAGACATAGAGGTAACTCTCCTATCTTCCTTGGAAATGCAAGCCACACCTTTTCTTTCTTTGATGATAAAAACTGAGTAAAAATTCTCTTTAGAAGTACTTTGTTTGATTTAATCTAGGAGTGTGGCTTGTATCCCATGTATTTCCATACACTAATCTCAAAGTGTTTTGTAATTGTGTCATATCACGTGTTGATAAGGCAGTAATGAGTCCAATAAAAGTAAATATCACCTTATTCAAGTTTGGCTAGTTTTCTTAAGCTTGTCTTAACTTGTTTCATATATGACTCGTGCTCGTGAGCTTAAAAAATTCAAGCTCAATACGGAATTAAAGTTGTTTCGAGCTATTTAGTATAAGAAGTTGGTTCGATCTTGTATTGAAAATTCATAACTTGTACATTTTTTTCGATAACTTCTAATGATGGAATGTATAAAACAAACACTATCACATGAAATTTTCAAGCATGATACTTTAAGATTGTCATATAAATGATTTTTTTTTCTTTTCTTATTATTGGAACTCTGTGGGAGGATAGGTGATCAAGTCGTAATAATTTCTTTAGAAACAAAATAAGACTGGGGACATGATATCAATCTCCGTCTTAAAAAAATTCAAATTGAAGATAGTCTCTAAACATAGAAAATAAAAATAGACATAACTTCAAAAGTTAAATCTTAATCATCATCTTTTGTTCCAAACAAACTTCTTTCATAGAATCTAACTCAAGTTGTCATGTGAAAAAACACAAGTTGCTTATGAGCTTTACAAGCCAAACAAACATACCAATGTTCAAGGTGGTTTGTTTCTTATCAAGTTAAACAAGCTTGACTTGTTTCTTTCACAAACTAAACTCTAACTGTTTTGAGCCGATTTACAGTCCTAGATGATAGAGAAATTGGTAATGAATAAGGCAACTTCTTCAATGATTTCAAACTTTTTCTAACAATTTATTCAAATTTGTATAAAGTCCTCTTATAAATCAGTAGTAATATAAATAATAAATGTGGTGCAAACTAAAAGAAAGGAATATGGTTTTTCAATTATCTTTTTCGGCAAGAAAGACCAATGTTTCTTTTTAAAGGAAGGGTTAATTATACAATTATATTCTCTGAGGTTTATCGTGTTTTCGCTAAATACCTTCATGTTTAAAAAATTACACCAATTTCTTCTGAGATTTTGATTCACATTCACATGGTATGAAAATTCAACCAGTTATAGGAGAAACTAAGGAGTAGATATGTAGGCTATCATACCAAATAGTACCTTGACCGGAGGACACTCTCTCCCAATTTCTTGGTTTTCTACAATATTTGGAACGCATTTGCCAAACCGTGAGAAACAAGCTTTCACTCATGAATTAAGCCTTGGAGGGCAAGATCTCACAACAAGTTTAAAGAACTGCAAAACTATTTATCATACGAACACATAACACATGAACAATATTGTCTAAATTGTTAGATACCAGAATTTTTGAATTTTGATTGTTAAATTGCATTATTGGATCGAATCATTATTGTTTATTTTTCAACAATAGCATGGGGAATCCGGCTATAACACAAAACCTCCACAACTTCCTTTCCAGT
Source organism: Malus fusca (assembly GCA_035220775.1). Lineage (NCBI taxonomy): Eukaryota > Viridiplantae > Streptophyta > Magnoliopsida > Rosales > Rosaceae > Malus > Malus fusca. The sequence continues at coordinate 6,791,953 of CM069061.1, read as the reverse complement.
TTCAGTAGAGGGTGCCAATGTTGCAAGCCTTTGGCTACTCTTAAGGGAGAGTGAAAACAAAAATTTAAGGTCACAAGAAAGAATAAGGAAATGTAAAGGTGCCTCAATCACTCCAAAAAAGAGTCAACGGTCAACACTTTGGGAGATCGGACGGTGGAGGAGGCAGCTTCTGATTAGGAAGCTTCCCATCTTGGACTACCCAAGCCATCCTCAGCCCCCAGCTCAAATGGACATCAAAGTGGCAATGCATGAGCCAAACGCCTGCAATTTCAGTCATACAAAGGCAAAAATTGTTTTAGTACATTGTGCCAGCCGGTCACTTCTCCAACAATAGTTCCTTTTTTTTTCCACAAATAAATATGACGTTTTATTATTTATATCGCATGCTGAAATTAAGTTTTTTGTCACGTCCCAATTCAGGATATATGTGAATTCACATCTTAGCCCAAGTTGGGGTATGACACATGTGTTCGAAACAAACAAAAGATTACCTGGGTTGTCTGCGAGAAATCGGATAGCCACCCAACCCCTGGAGGGTACTCCGAAGGTGTTCCTTTCAACAGGATCCACAAGGTTGAAGTTAGGCGGGTCTTTGTTAGGGTCAAAGTTTCCAAAACCTTGTCCAACAACAAAGAAGTTGAAGCCATGAAGGTGAAGAGGGTGGCTCTCAGCACCCAAAATGCTGGTGCCCTGCAACACCAATTCCACACTAGTATTGAACTTCAACACCACCACCTTTGTCCCATTACTCACATTGGTGTTGTTAGGTGGAGTGCCTGTATAATTGAACGGCTTGGGAGGAATAGTAGGGAAATCGGTGGTGTAAACACTGTTGGATTGAGCAAAGAAATGAGATTGAAGCAGTGCTACTGAAGGAAGAACAAATGAGTTGTTGTTAATAGAAGCTGCAAATTTTGTGGTGTTGGTAGGCCCTTGGCATGTTTGGTTTTTAGGACATGGGTTGGTTCCAAGCCCTACTGTGAAAAAGAAGCGTTTTTCGACAGTTCTGGGCACATTGGCTGGAAATTTAGAATTGGCCAAACTCCTGAATTTACTAGTAAAATTTGCAACAAAAGAAGTAGCATTGATTTGGGGAAGGATTGGCCTAAAAAGTGGGCTTTTCAGTGATGTGGAGGAAGAAGAATTTGAGTGTTCTTTGTACTCAAGAATTCCAGCAACAGTTGAATTGTCAAAAGTACCCATGCCTGTAAAGTAGGGTCTGGCTAACATGAGGAAAGTGGCATTAGGGTAGTGAGGTTTTGCCTTGAGAAGCACGTTTGTGGTTTGCCCTGGTGTAATGAGTAAAATATTGGTCTTGAAGGGCTTGACATACACAGCATCTGCTTCAACTACTGTTAGGCTGTGGTTTGCAATGCTGAAAAACAGTTCATCATTGACTGCAGCGTTGATCAATCGCAAGAGGTATGTCTTTCCAGGCTTCACCTTTAGACTGAAAGTGTCTGAAAAAAAAAAACACAAAAATAAAGAGAAATTATAACTAAACTTTTTGTGACAAGATTATATATGTTTCATGGAAAAAAAATGTTCACATGATCGATGTGTATGTACCCTTTTTGGAACAGTTGTACAATGGCCCTGGAAGTCCGTTAATCGTATAGGCATTGGAGACATTTGGACCACTTCCGGTCTGTAGAGCCTGGCTAATTACAGCCTCCGGGTCAACATTCCACCACTCACCTGTAGTGATTTAAACATATATGAAAAGTTTAGCATGTTAATTGTGGTATATGCATAAAAATTACTTGCTATGTTATAATTTCAGTTTAGTACGTTATGTTGTCAGACTGTTAAATTTGAACTATTAAGAAATGGATTCTTGATTTAATGTGTAATGACAGCTTTACAGTTTCACCACATAATATGTTACCCTAAAATCTACAATATCTGAGAAATGCTTGTTTAATTAATGATTCTCTATAATTTGGTAAGTTTAGTTACCAAAAATGATGGGAACTTCTTTGTGGGGTTTGGGAAAAGGGTAGGGAGCATGGCGCTTAGGGAGGATGATGAGGGGTCCATAGACAGTAGCTCTTAGCCATGAGATGTGAGCATGCCAGAAGAGAGTTCCCCTTTGGCCAATGATGGTGAAGTTGTACACATAACTCTGGTTTGTTTGAATAGGGCACTGAGTGACATATGATGGCCCATCTGCCCATCCACTCTGCAATTGTCTGATGCCATGCCTGTGTTCACATTTTCATTAATCCACAAATAAAAAGTAAAAAAATGAAGAAAAAAATATTTGATTTTAATTGAGTAAAACTTGATTAATTATAAGTTGTTTCGTACCAATGGATGGTCATGTTGTTTGGAACATGATTGACCACTTTAACCAAAACCCTGTCTCCTTCTCTGGCAATAATTCTAGGTCCAGGGAACTTGCCATTCACTGTCACAATGCTCTTTGTGGTGCACAGCCTAGTCACATTTTTCAACTTTATCTGCACAAAAATTAGAATGTTATAATTACATTTAGAGCATGGTATATTATTTAATTATAAGCCGCAACAATTTTGATGTCAGACTATGAATCAGGACTACATATTTTGCCGAAAAAACCTAAACAATCAATAATTTGAATTCACAGTCTATGTATTTATCATACGTACATCGAATTTGTAAAGCCTTGTAACACTGCCAGCTGCAGCAACGGCAAACTCAGGAAAGGCCAAGAGAGAGATAAGAGCAAGAAGAAAAGCCACTAGAAATGTTGGTGAAAAAGGAATAGCTGACGCCATTTGAGCTAGCTTTGCAGTGGTCTAAGAAGCTTGGCCTGTGAGATTTGTTTATATACAAATGAAAAGGTGTGTTTGGTCAATTAGGTAATAGGAAGTTACAGGTTTTGACAATGAAGAGAGAATTTACCAACTGAATTTGTTGGAATTTTGGACCCATCTAATTGGTAATTACCATTGTAGAGTATCAACCAAGTAATTTATATTTTATTATTTGTGCCAGAAGAATCACTTATCATCTGTCTAACCTCTAAGTCCTATTATTGTTACTCATCACCAGGTTTTGTCCATCATTATCCTCAATAGAAGCTAATAAATTCTTTTCCCTGCTTTTCACAGAAGTCGTTTGGTTCATGCATAGCTTCTCCAAAAGCCATTAATTATGTATTAACAAGTGTGGTAGGTGCGGGTTAGTGTCTTTTGTATACAGAAATATAACCACATTCTATCCTAATTTTAATTTCTTAAGAATGAAAGTGTCAAAGAGTGAATGTTTTCGTTATTTTGGAAAATTCTATAGGGCAAAAATAAGGCAAACGATGTTTTATGGCACAAAATGTTGGATGGTCAAAAAGCAACACGTGAAAAAAAGATGAGTGTATCGGAGATGAGAATACTTCATTGGATGTGTGGGCACACGAGAAATGATATGATTAAGAACGAGGATATCCGAAGTAAAATAAAAGTGGTTGCAATTAAAGATAAGATGAGAGAAAATCTGTTAAGATGGTTTGGACACTTGAACTGAAAACCTATGAATGCTCCAATTACAAAATACGACTATGAGATGGAGGCGTAAGGTAAAAGGGGTAAAGGAATATCTAGGAAGACTTTAAAAGAGACTAAAGAACATATATGAAGTACTTGCAACTAAAGGAAGATATTAGAACAAAATCAAACGCAATGGTGTTCTAAAATTCCTATAGACGATCCCAATTAGTAGAATAAGATTTGATTGTTATTGTTGTAGACATATATTCTCTGTCTCTACATATATCACTTATCTATGTTTTTTATGAAATGATTGGACAAGAAGGAAAGATTCCCTTTCTCCTAATCCACAAAGTCCGGAGATCCGAACTATTGAAATTGGATTCAACGATTAAAATTATTAAAACTTTTAGAGTGGATCTCTATTTGTAGCCGTTAAATCAAATTTTAATAGTCTGAATCCCCGAACTTGATGAATTAAAAGGAACGGATCCAGAGATGATCCATTTCCAAATATATATGGACAGATATTGGAGAAAGTAAACAGTAAGATGTCCCACTTACTGCATTCCTTGATTTATTATTATTTTATTTTATTTGGGCCTGATTCGTTGATTTGTTTGTTGTGCGGGTTTTTGCCTAGTTACCCTATTTGTATCTAGTCTTTTTTCTTTTTTTTTTCTTATTAATAAAAGGGGTGTGCTATACACACACTCCTTGTTAATTTTTTTCATTTGATCTTCTTCAATTCATCTGATTCGACGGTCGAAAATTAAAAAGGTGTGAGATAAGTAAAAATGAGTGTATGGATATCACATCCCTAATAAAATTTGGTAGATAGGGACTAACGGAGGTGTTAGGTGGTTTTGCCTCTTATTCTTTCTGTTTGTTTCTTACACACGATCGACCATCGACCAAGAATTAATTTTGCCTAATTCTTTTTTATTTTTCATTAAAACACAAAAGAGTAACATGTTGATTTTTACATGTTTATTGACTATATACACACTGATCACAAGAGGTGAAAGTGTGTCTCATTCTCAGACTAATAAACCACAAGATACATTAATCGTGTAGTAAATTTGTAAAAGTATATGAGTTTGCAAATCAAACTAGTTGTTGCTGACCAAGAAAAAGCCAGAGGCGGTTACATCATCCAACATTGATTAATCTTATTTGCCGTAGAAATATTACAATTTAAGTCATGAATTTTTACGTCCAATCCTGTTGATCAATTTCATGAAGACTCACTTGCGGTTGGCCCACCTGCCATCCAAACAGAAATTAATATCAAAGACTCCAAAAGAAGACGACATTTGATCCACCACCAATCTTTCAAGCAAGAAGAAAAATGATCACAGTTTCGTTAGAATTAGGTTAGTCTTGGTTGGTTTAATTGTGCTTGCCCCATATAACCAAACTCTTAACACTAGCTTAAACTTTAAATTAAACTACCAAGGAATGATAATTTGAAAAACGTTTTTCTTCTTGAACAAAAGTTATTGGATTCTCACTCTACTCCTTAATTTGTTGATGCACTAACTAAACTCCTTATAGGCTACTCTAAAACTGCAGTACATTAGGCAAAATTAATGTATTGAAAGCTACTATATTTAAACATTATTGTAATTTTGTAAAGCCCCACTAGCTAGTCCCCAATTCTAATCACCTAAAAATACGAGGGAAAACATATTGGGTTTAGTTAGGTTGGCTATACTAGTATGTTTCCGGCCCCCCTCTAAACCCGAGATTGAATTCCACTTCTCATAGTTTAGATGAATTTACTTTAAGATCACTTGTATAATAAAGTGAATAACAACTCAGCTATGGAGACCAAATTGTTGTAGAATTGGAAGTGAATACTTGCCTGTACCTGCAAGTGAAATGTCCCCAAAACAAAAAAGTTCAAAAGCAGTCCAAAATAATGCAGGGGTAATTTGGTAATTTTGTCATCATAAAAATATAATATAAATATAAGCAGGAAGAGAGAAAAGAATAAAAAAATGAAAGGATGAGTGAGAGTTGATGATGCCCACGTGAAGGGGAAAGGAAAATATAATAAAAAATAAGGAAAATCATGAAGGTTGTGCTCAAAACATCTTAAGAAGCGTGTAACGCCGGTGATAAAAAAAATAATGAAATGAAAAAATACTGAAGCAATTCACGTATATAAATACATTTAAAATGTGTAAGTCGCGCATAGCGCGCTGTGATTTAAAAAATGCCTTTTGCACACAGTTGTTTATTAAATATTATTTCTCTATTTTTAAACACTTAAGAGGTGCATAGTGCCAGTTATAAAAAATGTCTTTCGCACGCGCATAATAATGTGATTCAATTAGTTGTCAAATGATCATTTTTTTGTAACAAACAATGTTATCTACACTAAGGGGCACTACTACAATATTAGCTTTAGGTGGCGGATGATAGTGGCGGATATTAGAAAATCCTGTCGGATAAATTATATTCGACACATCATTTAATTACTGGCGGATATTAGAAAAATACTGTCGGATATATCCGACATAAATTCCTGGCGGATATTTTCTGGCGGATATCAAGAAAATACTGGCGGATATTTACTGTCGGTATTTTTGAAATTTTTTTTTAATATTTTTTACATATTCTGGCGGTTTTTAAGTTAATGGTGGCGGTTATAACCGACAAAAATTAACTATTTTACTTAATGGCGGTTATTATTTTAGTATTCTGGCGGTTATAACCGACATAAATGAAAATTTTATTATTTTAAAATGTTATATTGATTAAAAATAAATAAATAAACACATATTTTTTTTTTTCACTCATGACCCTAAAGTCTAATGAACCCAATTCCCACAAGCCATAAATTTTCTGAGAGAATAATAACAACAGACTACAATCTAAAGCTCTATCATTTTTGTAATAAGGATTATGCTCCCTCACAGACAAGCAACAAGATACAAGAAATTTAAACAATTTTTTCCAATGCGACACAATGCACATTGTCTAGCACATAAACACACATGAACATCTGGTGTACTTTATCATGTCTGATTTTATTATTTTAGAATGTTATATTGATTAAAAATAAATAAACACATGTTTTAAATATTATATTTTTTGCGATTTTTTACACATGCTATCTCATAGTATATACGAACATATTTGACGGTTGGATTGTTGAAACTAGTTTTGTTGAATGCATATCCTATCAAATCAATAGATTTAACAAACACTTAAGAGTTAATGTTATACTTCCATTAAGTATAAAATAAGATTTATCCACTAGTGTAAATATTTTAAATTGAAGATCGAATTCATTCATTGCATTCTTATAGGGTCGAGGAGTGTAGCTGTAAAAAATCATTAAAATCGAAGCTAAAATAACCGTTAAATTGTGATTTTTCGTAGAATACATATCGTGTCAAAACGGTAGATTAAACAAACACTTAGAGTTAATATTATACTTCCATTAAGTATAAAATCTAGTGTAAATATTTCAAATTGAAGATCGAATTCGTTCATTGCATTCTTATAGGGTTGAGGAGTGTAGCTGTAAATTTTGGACGGCCACCAAAATAATCTCTGAATGTTTTTTTTTTTTTTGCGATTTTTTACACATGGTATCTCAGAGTATATACAAACATATTTGACGGTTGGATCGTTGAAACTAGTTTCATAGAATGCATATCCTATCAAATTTATAGATTTAACAAACACTTAAGAGTTAATGTTATACTTCCATAGTGTAAATATTTTAAATTGAAGATCGAATTCATTCATTGCATACTTATAGGGTTGAGTAGCTGTAAAAAAATCATCAAAATCGGAGCTAAAATAACTGTTAAATTGTGATTTTTCGTTTATAACTGTTGAAAACTTTTGTTTTGTTACCTAATATATGACTGTTTGTTTTTTGTGATTTTTTACGCATACGATCTCGGAGTGTGTACAAATAAGTTTGACGGTTAGATCATTGAAATAAGTTTCATATAATGTGTATCGCGTCAAAACGGTAGATTAAATAAACACTTAAGAGTTAATGTCATACTTCTATCAGTATAAAGTAAGACTTGTGGTATCCACCAGTGTAAATATTTTAAATTGAAGATCAAATTTGTTCAATGCATTCTTATAGGGTTGGGGAGTGTAGCTTTAAAAAATCATCAAAATCAGAGCTAAAATAACCGTTAAATTGTGATTTTCGTTTATAACCGTCGAAAACTTTTGTTCTGTTACCTTATCTCTGAATGTTTTTTTTTTGTGATTTTTTACGTATGCGATCTCGGAGTGTGTATAAACAAGTTTGACGGTTAGATCCTTGAAAAAAGTTTCGTAGAATGTGTATCGCGTCAAAACGGTAGATTAAATAAACACTTAAGAGTTAATGCACTAGTGTAAATATTTTAAATTGAAGATCAAATTTATTCATTGCATTCTTATAGGGTGGAGGAGTGCAGCTGTAAAAAATCATTAAAATCGGAGCTAAAATAACCGTTAAATTGTGATTTTTCGTTTATAATCGTCGAAAACTTTTGTTCCGTTACGTAATTTTTGAATGTTTATTTTTTACAATTTTTTACGTATGCAATCTCGGAGTGTATACAAATAAGTTTGACAGTTGGATCGTTGAAAAAAGTTTCATAGAATTCATAGCGCGTCAAAACGATAGATTAAACAAACACTTAGAGTTAATATTATACTTCCATCAAGTATAAAGTAAGACTTGTTGTATCCACTAGTGTAAATATTTTAAATTGAAGGTCGAATTCATTCAATGCATTCTTATAGGGTCATGGAGTGTAGCTGTAAAAAATCATCAAAATCGGAGCTAAAATAACTGCTAAATTGTGATTTTTCGTTAATAACCGTCGAAATTTTTTATTTTGTTACCTAATATCTGAATGTTTGTTTTTTGTGATTTTTTTGTGTGTGCGATCTCGGAGTGTGTATAAACAAGTTTGATGGTTAGATCATTGAAAAAAGTTTCGTAGAATGTGCATCGAGTCAAAATAGTAGATTAAATAAAAACTTAAGAATTAATGTTATACTTCTATTAAGTATAAAATAAAATTTTGTGGTATCCACTAGTGTAAATATTTTAAATTGAAGATCAGATTTATTAATTGCATTCTTATAGGGTCAAGGTATGTAGCTAGAAAAAAATCATTAAAATTGGAGCTAAAATAACCGTTAAATTGTGATTTTTCGTTTATAACCGTCGAAAACTTTTGTTCCGTTACGTAATATTTGAATGTTTGTTTTTCACGATTTTTTACGTATGCGATCTTGTAGTATCTACAAACAAGTTTGGCGGTTCGATCATTGAAACTAGTTTCGTAGAATGCATATCTCCGTTAAATTTGCCTAAATCTTTAAGTGAGAATAGTAATTTGTGCTAAATTTTTATTTATGTTTTTCAAGTATTGATTAGACAATATTTAGTTTGTGTGATGACATTTTCATTGTACAATTATCTTTTTGTTTCTTTATTGCATATTTTACAAGGGTTATTATCTATTAAACAAAACAATTATTTATTTAATTTTTAAAAATTTATTCTATTTAAATACATATTATTTATTTATTTATTAAACTAAACAATTATTATTTTTTTTTTTTAAATCGAAACAAAATTTTGGGGGGGGAATTAAAATTTTGGGAGGGAATTTAAAATTTTGGGAGGGAATGTTAGGGGGATTTTAGCCGCCTTTTTCATTACTGTCGGTTATAACCGACAGTAATGAAAAAGTTTCTGTCGTTTTATATTTAAAAAATGTTTCTGTCGGTTTTAACCGACAGTAACGAAATTTTCCATAATAAAATCTCTTGCTCCCGTGCCCTTCCCTCATTTCCTTCTCATACTCTTCTCTTTTCATTTACTGTCCGCATCTCCAGTCTCCTCTTTCATCACAACAGAGTCAAGAAAATGTTCGGAGTCGTCTTCCCGAATGGCAGCTTCCCAATGAACATCTCCTCCTTCTCCCAAATCGACACCTTCCATTGGATTCTTGATCTCTCTCTCTCTCTCTATCTCTCTCTCTGAGAATTGACGACAATTTTTTGTAACATTAAATTCCTTATAACTGATATATTTCTTACTTTTTTTTGGACATGAAAACTATCATCTTAGGTGCAGGGTTTTCATCAAGCAGTAGCCTTTCCAGTATGGTTCCTGCAAAGGAGAAACATAATGAGGGTAACAAGGAACCACTTAGAGCTGTGGTACAAAGGCATTTTAGAGCTCTTGTATCGCAACTGTTACAATCAGTTCAACAAGAAACCAGTGAAAACCCTGATGTTTTTCGAAGGGTGTCCAAGGCGTCTTTCCTGCACAGTAATGTTTTCCATATACAACTTTTTGTTATTTCTTTTACAGTTCGAGTTTCTGCTGTTTGTTTAATTGTGCTCACTGCAATTTATTCATAATCTACATTCTGATAAAGCATACAAGGTTTTTAGAGCCTGGTTGGGTGATCTCTTATCTTGTCAGTTTCTGTTGTAGGTTTTGCTGAAGGGTGCTTGTGTTGAAGAACTAAAGAAGATCAAGCATGTTGTTCAGTATGCAGTGTTTGCAGCTTACCATTTATCCCTTGAAACTTCCTTCCTGATGAGGGTGCTACTCTGCCCGAGACGACTCTGAGACACATCAGTATAATTTTTTTTTATTATTAATATATTTTTTGTCGGTTTTATCCGACAAGAAGGCTTTTATTTATTCCTAATTAATATATTTTCTGTCGGTTATAACCGACAGAAATTGTGTCAGTTTAAGAATTTTTTGTCGGTTTTATCCGACAGAGAATGCTCTAATTTATTCTTTATTAATATATTCTCTGTCGGTTTTATCCGACACAATTGCTGTCGGTTTTAGAGAATTTTCTGTCGGAAAATTCATTTCCTGACGCGGGCAATTCTGTCGCTTATTATATCCGCCACTGCACCCATTTTCTGTCGGATTTTGCTTAATTTCCGACAATATTATACGTTTCTTGTCGGTTTTTAAACCGACACTAATGAGTACTTTTGTAGTAGTGGGGGAGGGGTGGGCTTAGCCTCACAATGGGCTAACAATAATGTGATTCAATCAGTTGTTTATTAAATATTATTTTCTCTAATCTTAATATAAATTCAATAGAATGTAGATGGAAATTGAAAGACCGTTTTTATTATGTAGACTCAGCTACTTTGATTGGTTGAGTTTCTTCTAGCATGGTCTAATATTATTCATTTAGTTCAAATATTTGACTTTCTTTTTGTCATAAAAAAAAATTATGGAAGCAATTCATGCATATAAATACATTTAAAATGTATAAATAGCGCGTAGCACGCTGTGATTCAAAAAATGTCTTCTGCACACGCATGAGCGCATGCATGAAGGCTAGTCTAATATAATAAATGAGGATAACACACAAAGGCATGAACTTTTAGGACACTTACTAAAGAGGACTAGGTTTGGTTTGATTACATGATCATTAACCCTTCACAGAAAAAGAAAAAGCAAAAAAGGAAAAAAATTGTCCAAGTTCTACATAACATTCTAGTATATTCTTATTTTTAAACAGAAAAAAGAAATTGATCCAAAATAAACAGATACAAGACAATCAAATTAGGATTAATGGTATTTCTCTTCACTTGTAAGTGATAAGCCTTTAAGTTCGACTCCCATGAATGACAAATTCAATACCAACTTAGTGTTGATCCACTGTGAGACTTAGTCCAAATATTAGTTCATTAATCCCAGATCATAACAACTGCTATGACTCCCACTCCAAGAAGCACAGAAACGAACTTGAAAGCTGGAGTGTCGAAATAGCATTTAGCTTGTGGTTTAAACCCTTTGGCAATGAGATGGTTGATTGCAACATAGACGAAAACTCCACAAGCAAGTCCCATTGAAATGGCATATATCCAATCAGCTACAGGTCCTTGAGTTGTGGCGTTGATGGCGATACCGATGCCTACTCCAACAGGACTGGAAACAGCAAAAGCAAAAGAATAAGCTGCAGTTACTAAGAATGCTCTTTTGGGTAGCATCCTCAGTAGTGCAATCCCCATAGCAATGGCTGCAAAAATCTTGTGTAGTGATATTGTCCACAGATTCCTCCAAGCATCTGACTTTGTATCTGCAATACACACAAAGTAAACGAGCGTTCATATGAGGAATCCTCGTAGGATCTTAAGCGGATGTCAGTTACAACAATGGTTTTTACTTTAGGGCACAGCTAGAGTCGGATTTGAGAACCTAAAGATTAGGGTTTAGCTCTCCCTAAAAAATAACTTATTCCTAAACACTGACCGCAAGCTTTTTAACTAATTTAGTGCGCCCTTCAAACGATCAGATGTGCCATTTAAATGTTGCCTGACCAATTTTGCAACTACAAATATACCTTTAAGAACCAAGCTCCATGCATACAGATATACATATTGCACATTCATTGTCAATGTTTAGAGCCTTATTAAGTTACTTATTAGTTTTGAGCGTTTTATGTAAGTTTGGGTTTGTTGTTTCATTTAGGTTCATATGAATCATGCGGTTCAATTTTTCAGTCAAGTCCTTGCTTGTTACAATCAATAACAAATTTCATCGTTAATTTACGAGATGAAATTGTGAGTTCTTTATCATTAAGAACTGGTTTCTTATTTTCCTCTTTGAGAAGTATAAGGACTTGTTAATTACTAAACTGAGTATAAGGAACACTTAACTGAAATATATAACACCAATCAAATTAATCATTTTTTCATATTTGTATGGATAAAAATTACCCATGAAAGATGAAGAGTGGTAGATATATACGAAAAATATACATATATGTAATGAGTTAATAAAACTTAAACAATATTTCAATTAAGTACCTGCAATTCCAACAGCAATGCCCTCAAAAACTGAATGAAAACACAGCGCAAGGATGAGAAGTATGGTGTCTCCGAAAGAAGATGTTTTCAAGAAAACTGGGTTGGCGTCCTCTCTGTCTTCCTTATGATCATGCAGTGCAGCAGTCCTTCCCTCCTCCACTTCCACTCTAGTTTCTCTTTCACCTGACCTTGTCACCAACAGCACGATGCAATCCCCAAGCATGGTTAGCAGATAACCAGCTGACGCTAGCATGAATGCGAAAGGGTATGCTTTCGTGGTAAGGTCATGAAATGTCTCATCTGAGTCGCTCAAGAAGTGCATCAAAGAGGTACCAAGAAAAACCCCACCAGCAAATTGAGTCCCCAAGAGAAGAAAGCTTTCGTTCCATCGGTAAAAGTAGGGGGAGATGCCACCGGCGAAAGTGCTCACCAGTAGAATAATCAAGCACCATACTTTCACCAAAACCAAGCCTTTCGTATGCAGATCTGAATGTTGGCCGCTATCATCATGGTTGCTGCCGCCATGACCGTTGACTAGGAATGGTTGCAGGGATAAGAGGAGCACAGAAACTAAAAGAAAGGTTGACTTAAGAGACGTCCTAATGAAGGGAGTGTAAGCCATTGATGAGTATGAAGTTCCTCTCTCAAACCAATGGTTTGCATGATAAGTGACATGAAGACTTGTAGTTGTTTATGGTCTATAAATAATAAATTAAATACAAGCTGTCCGGCTAAATCTTGCTCCCATTTATTCTCAATTTGTAGTACAAATTTGACTTTCGAAGATCGTATAGCCTTGATGTACTACACAATGAGCTTACATAGTTCGACATTGGAGCTATATTCCAAAATATTCTATCCGAAAATTCTGTTGTGTCACCAAATATAACATATTTCGGAGTTTTCAATCGTTAAACTTTAATTATCGTATTTTTTTTTATCAAAGATCTAACCATTAAATTCCAACTAATGAATAACCCGAAGTGTACTAGAAAATTCCTATATTCTATCTAGTTAATTGGAAAGTACTATGTATATGACTCTTCAAATCATGTGATAATAAGTGATGTTAGATGCAAAAACAAACATAATTTTAATACTCTAGAATTTTTAATCGTTAGATCTTGATTATAAATTGCATCTTTGATTTAATAACCATAATGGTTGTTATGGTTGATATAAGTTGGTTATATGGATTAAGTTTGTTAGAAACTGGTGGAATATAAAGAGGGTAGTATTGTAAATCTAGGTAAACGAGTCCTCACTATAAAAGCAGAGTTGCAAGGCTTTTGCCATTAAGTGTGTGTTGTAAGATTCCTCTAAAAGATTGAATACAAGAGTTATTTCTCTCTTTCTTTCTCTAAAACCTCTCTGAGATTCTGCATAGTTTTTCTTTGATATCTACTGTTAATATGGTATCATCGCCGGCGATGGTTCATCACCGTTTTCGATCCTGACTCATTCTGCTGCTTCAGTGATTCGCATTGGTGTTCTTGCTGCAATTTCCGACGATGTTCTTGCTGCGATTTCCGATGATGTTGAGAGGAACTTCGATTCGTGGAAGAGGTGTCTGGGTCATACTTGCTTTGGAGCCTTTGTTATTTGCTCAGGTGTTATTGTTTCTCGCTATTTCATTGACTCCTTGAATTTGAAGTTTTTGGTTGGGTTCTGTAGATTCTTGATCTGGAGATGTTTCTGTTGATCTGTATATGTTAATTCATATGTGTTGCGAATGTTAGTATAGTTTTCTTTGTGAAAGTGTCATTCTTTCAAGAATCCGAGAAAGTGTCATTCTTTCTGTTGCGATCGTTGGTATAGTCTTTTCTGAAGGTGTTATTCTTTCAAGAAATCCAGAAAGTGTCATTCTTTCTGTTGTGCTTAGTCCTTTGTGAAAGTGTTATTCTCTCAAGAATTCCAGAAAGTGTCATTCTTTCTGAGTTAAGAAATTCATTGAACATGAAAATGTTATTCTTCCTTAGTTTCCTCTTATCAGAGTGTCAATCTCTGGGTGTGATTCAATTTGGTGATTAGTTGTTTGTGTTTGACGATAATCATGAGTTCCTCAAATTTTAAAATTGATGGAGTGTTGGGTATGCTTACCATAAAGCTAAAGGATGACAATTTTGCCAAATGGGCATTTCAATTTCAATCGGTGTTAAGAGGATATAAATTGTTCGGTCACTTCGATGGTACAACTGTGTGTCCGTCAAAGTATGTTGTTAGTGCAGAAGCTGGAGTTACAATGGAGATTACTGTGGAGTTTATAGATTGGGAGTCTACTGATATGGCATTACTGAGTTTGTTGCTTGCTACTCTAACGGATGAGGCAATGGAGTATGTTCTTGGTTGTAGGATTGCTAATGAAGCATGGGTTAATCTTGTTGATCGATATGCATCTGTTTCTAAGTCTAGAGTCAATCATCTCAAAACATAATTTCACACGATTGAGAAAGGAACTGATACAATTGATAAGTATCTTTTGAGGCTGAAGAATATTAGGGACCAACTGACTGCTGCGGGAGAATCTGTGTCTGATAATGATATAATGATTACTGGTCTTGCTGGTCTACCTAAGGAATATGAGGTCATTCGTACAATTATTTTGGCTAGAGAGTCATCACTCACCCTGAAGGAGTTTCGAGCACAATTATTGGGTGCAGAAAGGGAAATTAAAGGAGAGATTAATGTCATATCTCAGAGTTTATCTGCAATGTATGTTCAAGGTTCTACTTCTAGTTCTAGTTATGCTGCATCATCCTCGAATGCTAAAGCTCATAGTCATATTCCTGGTAACACAGTGGGGACAATCACTAATGTGCCTTATGGTGTTATTCCTCCGATTAAAGATAACTTTTTTCCCAGTTCATTACCACTACCAAACTTTCATCAACCATTTTATTCAGTTCCGTCTCAGCCATTCTATTCCTCACCACAATCTCAACCATTTTCACCATCACCATCTGTTTTCTTCCCTGATCAACCATATGGATATGGTTTTGTTAGTAATCCTAGTAATTCAAATATCTCAAGTGCACAGTCTACTGGAGAAATACAGTTTGGAGCTCGAGGATCAAATGGAAATCAATATAGGGGAAACAATTACAGAAACAACAATAGCTTCAAAGGACGAGGATATGGCTCAGGCAACTCAAGACAAAATAATACTAGTTCCTAGTCTACTACTAAGACTAATGTTGTGATAGAATGTCAGATATGTAACAAAAGGGGACACATTGCCGCCAACTGTTATCATCGGAATAATAGTTCATCAAATTCAGGCTTTGTTGTTGAGTGCCAAATATGTGGAAAATAGGGACATTCAGCTCTTGATTGTTATCAGAGAAGCAATTATTCATTTCAAGGTCAACCACCATCAGCATCATTGTCTGCTATGAATGCTCAACAGACTACACAGTTCATTCCTCAAGACACTTGGATTGTTGATTCAGGTGCCTCTCATCATATGACTGCTGACATCAATGCTTTGACTCAAGTTACACCTTTTGAGGGTTCTGAGAAAATAACCATTGGAAATGGTACATGTTTAGCAATACATAATATTGGTTCAACTACCTTACACACCAATAACCATTCTCTCATTTTAAACAAAGTATTACATGTTCCTCATATTGCTCGCAGTTTGTTATCGATAAAACAACTTTGTGCTGATAATAAGAGCTGGTTCATATGTGATGAATCTAAATTCTTTGTGCAGGACAAGAGGACAAGGGAAATAGTGTACCGAGGAAAGAGTAAGCCTGAAGAACTGTTTCAGATTCCAGTAGTTCAACAGAGAAGAGGAATGCTCTATTACAAGTAGTCCAGCAACATATTTGGGAAAAGCTATAAAGTCTGAAGTTTGGCACCAGAGATTGGGACACCCCACACATGAAGTATTGTCTACTATGCTACATAAGTCTAGTATTGCAGATTGTCTTGATAATAAATCTAGTGTTTGTGTACCTTGTATCCAAGGGAAAATGTCAAGAACTCCATTTCCAGTTAGATCAGATACATGTACCTATCCGTTTGAAAAAGTGCATTCAGATATTTGGGGTCCTTCTCCTGTGAAGTCCCTAGAAGGATATAGGTATTATGGAACTCTAATTGATGAATATACCAGATATGTGTGGATTTTTCCAATGAGTAATAAATCAGATGTGTTTACAATTTTTGTGAGATTCTACAACTTTGTTTTTACTCAGTTTGGGACACGAATTAAAAGCTTGCAAACTGATGGAGGATGAGAGTATGTTAGTAAAAGGTTCACTTCTTTTCTGGCCAGTAAGGGTATTATTCAGTTCATTTCTTGTCCTTACACTCCACAACAGAATGGAGTAGTAGAACGAAAACACAGGCATATAGTTGAAACTGCCATTACACTACTAATTGTTGCTGGTTTATCTTCTGAGTTTTGGTACTTTGCTTGTGCACATTCAGTATTTGTGATCAACAGGATGCCATGTAAGACTCTAGCAATGTGTTCTCCCTATCAGTTGTTGTATCAAAAAGTACCTGATATTCAATCCTTTAAGATTTTTGGTTCAGCTGTGTTTCCTTGGTTAAGGCCTTATAATGTAAACAAATTGCAAGCAAGATCTACAATGTGCATTTTTCTGGGATATTCAATGGGATACAAATGGGTGATTTGTTTTCATATGCAGACTAGAAAATGCATCATATCTAGACATGTCATATTTGATGAGTTGTGTTTTCCTAGTAAGCTAGCCAAGCAACATACTGAAATGGGGCAAAGTATTAATGAGCATCAGTAGTTGAAACCAGTTATAATACCAGTGCCTGTGAATCACAAAGAACCTGCAACTCAACTTGTAGATCATTCCCTTTCAGTGTCAAGTTCTACTGCACCATCACCTTCCAACTTCCAAGTTTCAGGTTCAAATGCTTCTAATATTAGTGGTCATCATCCAGTTTCTTCTCCAGAAAGTGGCATACCTTCAGTCACTGATTCTCAGGCTAGTGGCACACTATCTTCAAATGGTTTTACTATTTCCTCCCCAGTTGATACAACTCCCTTACTCCCTGTCTTAGATCTTGCACAATTACAGGTAGTTCTTCCCTTTAATACTTCTTCATCATCTGCTGATTCAAACCATAATGATGTGAGAACACATGGCATACAAACTCGATTGCAAACAGGCGCAATCACAAGGAAGGATTATACTAATTTTCTTGCTTTATTGCCTAAGTTGACTTCTTTACAACTCGTTGATTCAGTCACAAGTAATCAATCCATGGATCAATGTCATGCTGGATTTTCTTTCTTAGCTGATATATCTGATGTTGAGGAACCAAAGACCTTTAAGAGTGCTGCTTGTAGAGTAGAATGGCAAAATGCAATGCAAAAGGAATTTGATGCCCTTAAAGCACAGGGCACATGGAAATTGGTTTAACCTTCATCGAAACGAGCTATCATAGGTAGCAAATAGGTATACAAGATAAAGAAGAACCCTGATGGATCTATTTCAAGGTTTAAAGCTAGATTGGTTGCACAAGGATTTACTCAGGAACATGGGATAGACTATTCTGAAACATTTAGTCCAATTGTTAGGCATACAAGAATTATACTTGCCCTAGCTGCTCAATTTAGTTGGCAACTAATACAATTGGATATCAAAAATGCATTTTTTTAGGATGAAGTATATATGAAGCAACCTCAAGGTTTTATGGACCCTCAAAAGCCTAATCATGTTTGCAGATTAGTAAAGTCTCTTTACAGTTTAAAACCAGTGTTCTAAAAAACGGCCTAGGCGGCTGCCTAGGAGCTGGGCGGGTTGGAACCGAGGCGATTTCGTGCAAAACGGCTGGAAAAATCGGGGTGGCTCTAGGCGGCCGCCGCAACGGCCCTAGGCGGTGCTAGGCGGCTGGGCGGTTTTTTTTTTTTTTTTTTTTTGAAATTTAAAAAATAAAAAATAAAAGACTTAGATTAAGCCTAAGTTCTAAGTTCTAACCCGTGCCCTGCACTCTCTTACTCTGATTTCACACACATAAACAAAACCAAGCCGCCGTCGTCTCTCTACCCATTTCTCAAACTCTTCAACTGCAGTGCACAATGCTTGCGAGCGTGCTTCTAGCCTCCAGGACCAGGTGCTTGCGAATCGCAATTGTGCCTCCAGTAGCTTTGCCAATTTCACCTCAGGCAAGAATACAAGTAGTCTTTCCATCTTCTTCATTTTCCTCTCTTTGTGCACCACGACTTTCGTAGCTATTGCGACTCCCTCTCTCTGAAATCCATCGAAGAAGAGAAAGAAAAAAAAGGAGAATTTACAGAGGGAAAACGGAAAAAAAAAAGAAGAAAAAGAAGAGGGAACGGAAAGAAGAAGAAGAGGATGAGGAAAAGGAAAGAACGAAAAATAATAGAAGATTTCGGTTTTCAAGGCGTCAAAATGGACTCCTTGGTTTGGGAGTCTGACTGTTTGAGGCATGGGTCTTGGCTGAGGGGAGTCTGACTGTCTGAGGCATGGGTTGGAGGGAAGGGGTCACCACACACGTGGTGCTTTATGAAAGAAATGGGGAAGGATGCATATGCATATTTTCAGACTTCTTTTTATTATGAACCACCTAATTTTAATATTTAAAAATTAGATATAGTCATTTAAAATGTCTTAAGTAATATGGTATATATGCTTAATATGTTTTTAAATTCTGGACCTGTATGATATTTTTTTTGCATTTTATCATTATTTTATTATCTTATTTATGTATTTTATACAAGTATAATTTTTTATAAGTGTCAATATGCACTTATTTACAAGATATACAAGAAATTTACCTAAATCCGCCTAGGCGCCCGCCTAGGCGCCCGCCTAGGCGCTAGGCGCCCGCCTAGGCGCTAGGCGCTAGCCCACCGCCCGACTAGCGCCTAGCGTTTTTTAGAACCTTGTTTAAAACAGGCACCTAGGGCCTGAAATTCCAAATTTACTAGTTATCTTCTAGCTCTTGGTTTTAAAACATCTTTATCAGATACAAGTTTGTTTGTTAAGGTTGATGATGAAGATATTATTTTGTTGCTGCTATATGTGGATGATATTATCATCACTGGTTCTAGTCTCACTAAGCTGCAGGCAGTGATCAATGATTTGTCAGGTGTATTTGATCTCAAAGACATGGGTCAATTCAACTATTTCTTGGGGTTACATGTTCAATATAATAATGATGGCTCTTTATTCATAAGTCAGTCCAAGTATGCAAAAGAAATGTTGAAGAAAGCAGGGATGAAGTCATGTAAGCCAACATCTACTCCATCCAAGCCACACACTCAACTTCTTGCCAGTGAAGGAACCGTGTTATCTGATCCAAGTCAATATCGAAGTATTGTTGGTGCACTTCAGTAATTAACTTTCACAAGACCAGATCTTGCATATTCCGTAAATATGGTTTGTCAATTTATGACACAACCAACTGATGCACATCTACACTTAGTAAAGAGAATTCTTCGATATGTTCAAGGAACTATAACTTGTGGTTTGACCTATACAAAGAACTCATAATTTCAGTTAACTGCATACTCAGATTCGGATTAGGCAGCTGATATTAATATTAGACGGTCCATTTCTGGTTTTGTGGTTTACCTGGGTTCCAATCCTATTTCATGGCAATCAAAGAAACAATCTATTGTTTCTTGCAGTTCTACAGAAGCTGAATACAAAACTTTGGACAGTGTGCAGCTGATGTGTTCTGGATTCGATCATTGTTCAAGGATATTCATCAGTTCTTACCAACTCCACCCACTCTTCACTGTGATAACCTGTCTGCGTTAGCTTTAAGTTCTAATCCTGTGTTTCACTCCAAAATCAAACACTTGGATACGGATTACCATTTCGTTCAAGAGAAGGTCCAAAAAGGAGATATCTGTGTGCATTATATTCCAACCGATGATCAGATTGCAGATGTATTCACTAAAGGTCTACACAGTCTAGTTTTCTTAAAGCATTGCAGACATCTTGGCCTAAGAACCCCAGCACCTCTGCAGCAAACTCAACTTGATTCTTCCACGCTTAGTTTGAGGGGGGAGTAATAACCATAATGGTTGTTATGGTTGATATAAGTTGGTTATATGGATTAAGTTTGTTAGAAACTGGTGGAATATAAAGAGGGTAGTATTGTAAATCTAGGTAAACGAGTCCTCACTATAAAAGCAGAGTTGTAAGGCTTTTGCCATTAAGTGTGTGTTGTAAGATTCCTCTAAAAGATTGAATACAAGAGTTCTTTCTCTCTTTCTTTCTCTAAAACCTCTCTGAGATTCTGCATAGTTTTTCTTTGATTTCTACTGTTAATATGATTAAGGATCTAACTTTGGAAACCCCCATGTATATTTGAAAATCCTTATTCTATCCTGGCAAATGAAAAGCGGACTACATATATGACTCATCAAACAAAATCATGAGATAATGAGTGATGCTACATGAAGAAAAAACAAACAATATCCAATAGCATGATGAACTCTAAAATAACAATGATAGTCAATTTCTAATATAGTATGGTACCTCACATTTGTCACCGTCGATATCATATTTCGCACGACATATACATATATCACTGATTGAAATAATTCAAAATTAAAGGAAGGTTATATCCAAGTGATGCAGATCATGTCATTATATTGCAAAGATATGTTGGTAGGTTTATTGTATAACATATACAGATTGTATATGGCTCATCAGACGGGTATACCATGTCCGAACCGTCCGATTCACTCTCCCGGCTCTCCTGCCATGTTGACTCAGCTCTAAATTTACACACAGCGCATATGCCTTGCTGGAGGAGCCATGGAACTGCAAAAGAAAATGATAGGTTGAAATTAGAACATATAAACCAAATAACAAAATAGTTGAACGGGCCAAAGAACACCGCGTCAGGAAAGCCAGTATTAACAAATTTGGTGAGGAGTTTTTATAGCAGTAGAGAGGGAGGATGGAAGAAAATGTGTACAAGAAAATAATTCAAATTTAATGAATCTTACTGATTGCATTATGTACTGTTAATGATTAAAAACCACAAATCGATACGGGTGAATTCCGAGATTGTGTACTATGAGACATCAAGAAATGCAGCATCATTCAACAAACTGTGGTAATTATACAAATATTAATGCTGGGAGAATGTTTGTGATATATCGTTAATACCAATAAGCAGAGGGTGTACCTGATGCAGACATTGCAAGCTACGAACTCGGTCCCCTCTGTTAACTTGCTCTAAGCCAATGCTGCATGTTAGCTCATTTTCTGAATCCTTATGCTCCCGTCCATCCTTTTAGAGTCTTGCTTTGTCAGCTGGAAAGAAAAAATGGAATTAAGGAATTGAAAGCACTCCACATAAAGTACACGCAACACTGATGAGGTGCGCTATGCATTTGGGAAGAAAGAACGGCCACAGAGAGAGATGCAACTGCTAGAAAATTATACAAAAGTAAACAGTTAAGCTACCCAAGCCAGCCATCACAGATTACACAATGTTTAGCCATCACAGTCTAAGTTAGCGACAAACTCCTTCTGCCGCATGGCAGATCAAAACTGTACACTGAGGCCTCGTTCGATATCTAAGATTGGATTGGACTGGATTGGATAACAACATTGAAGGAAGAAATGGATGCCAACTTTCATGGCTAATCCATGTTCTACCTTCAACTTGGAGAAAATGGAGTCAGCATCCATTTCCTTGGCACCTAAAGAGGCCTGAGTATTAAAAAATGGAATGTGCTAATAAACTCTCATAAGAATTCATGGTTCATAGTTCCTCTCCCAAGTCTCTTTGGAAACAGAATGCAGCTCGCAATTATACAATTACAATGTAATACACTTTAAGTGAGAAACTAGCTGTTTAAATCAAGAAAAAGTAACAATCACCGGCCAATATCTGCTCTAGTCTCTCAGAAAACAAAACTCATGGTTGCCAAAGTTCAACGAATTCCCCTAGGCCCTAGTCAAGAAATTAGTATAAAGATAAGTATAGGGAAGCACTCAAGTATTCAACTATCACAGTTTGTATATCTTTCAAACTTTCAACGCCTGCCAAAGTTCCATAGTAAATCGGTTACTACACAAACAAAATGCAATATGTACATATACAAACGTTCCCCGTTTGGTATGCCTGGCTTGAAAGTACCGAACTAGACATTGAGTGATGGGTGAGGCAGGCTATGGTGTGGGACGGAGCATGTTCGACCCATGTACAAGCTTGGATCAGAAGTCTCCTATTTTAAAGATTTATGTTCAAGATTTAAGTCTCGGGTGGAAATTTAATTAGGAACACCAAACATGGTTAAGACTTTTTTTCGATATAACTAATCACGTAATTAACATGTAAAATGATATTATGAACAAGCAATTATATACAATCGAACAAGAATTTTTCTAATTATGGGGTGACAAAAGTTTGATTAGAAGAAGAAATAATGCAAGAGCTCCCGCAACTCAGTGGAGCACGTTGTTACTGCCAATCAGCCAGCTATGCCACGAAAAATGTGAAGAAAAATGAACGAAACGTTATTTTTGCTACAAATGATGACACAACTCACGTTATTTTTATTACAAGTGGCATATTTCTTACATAAAATTTGCAGACTGCACACCACCAACAATTTCATAAGAGACTGTTATTAGTATTTCAAAAATTACATTTTACATTCTTCATAAGTGTATTTTTCTTTATAATTATAAAAATTTTGGAGTGCAAAATGAGATTTTTAGAGCGCCAATAACAATTTTCTTCCATAATTTGGTGCTTTCCAGCCACAAATTCCAAATTTTGGATCACCCCATTTACTTGGAGAAATTTTTTTTATTGTGATGGGAACACGGGTGGTATACTACGTGTTTTTATTAAGTAGTGAGAAATTTTATTTTTTAAGTTATTAACTTTTTAACACACATATGTCACTATTTATATAGTGACACATGGTGTACCACCCCGTGTGAGGGTTACATTGAAAAATCTCTCATTCACTTGGTACTAGGAGTCTAGGAACATATAGGTCTAGATGAAAATGTAGAACCAATCATTCTACGTTCTAGTTAACTACACTTACAAAGAATATGAACTATCTACTAACAACTGCAAGTTTGTAGTATCAACAATATTAACAATTCAACTACTTATTGATCACATATCAAACAAGGTGTATATTTACAAAACTACAATTAACCGCAACATAAAAGCACTTAATGTTATGGCATATAAACATTACATCAGCGAAACACATGAGATATGAACACTGTCTGAACTATTTTTTTGTGAAGAGAAAAGATAGTTTTCATTAGACTATTGAAACATAACTTACAAGACAAAGGAGATGCAAACAGAGGCAGCAACCTTAATTAGAACAATCTTCAATTAATAGACCAGAGATGAGGTCCCAGGGATCCTCCAACAACAAAAGCAACCACTGTGGAGGGCACATTGCCTTGGAAATGGTATTAGTTTGGCGGCACACATGGGAAGGATGGACTCCAGTGATCATAGCCATCATTGATTTAGTATCTTCCACAATAGGCCCAAAGTGGACAAATTAATGGAGGACTCCTTCAAAGCAGCAATAATCTGGAGAAAAATCGCTCTCGAGAGTCAAATTTTGTAAACCCCTCCTCGCCGCCAAAGCCAAACCCTCTCTAGCCGCAATAGCCTCCATAAACAAAGGGGGAAAAGCATTTCCACCCCAACAACAGAAGCAGCCACAAAATCTCCGTCTCCAAACTTTCTGGCCTCATCCCATGCACTGCCAACATTAATTTTAAGCTTCCCATTTAACCGCTTGGACCATTTGACAAGAGAACCAGTTCTTTTAAGAGATCGAGAAGAAGGAAGGGACAGGCGGATGGACTCCTGCCACCAACTTAGAACACGAGAAACGGTGTTATTAGGAGTGTCCGTCTTCCCCTTCATAATTGATTATTTCTTGAAGTCTAAACAACCTACCAAATCATCCAACACAAATCCAAGTTAGTGCTACTTAGGTTGTTAGCTATATATAAACCACACTCTTTGATGTTCATTTGATGACGGTGTCCTTTTGGAGCATGACCAAGAGGAGAAGCCATCCAAACACAACATGATAAGCACTCCTTACAGTAAAACAATTCTTTCTTCTCAAAATATCAAAACAATCTATCTTTCAGTTTCCTAAAGCTCAAAGGAATGGATCTCATCAAATCAATTTATAAATCAGAAAACAAATAGTACATTAGGGGCACATTCATTTTTGTGGTTCACCCTCAATCAGATCTTGAACTTTATCAATAACACAATCAGGGACCTTGGGTAAGAAAGAACGGGACTTGGCTGCTAAAAAATCAGCAGCAGCCCCTACTGATGACCAATCACAGCTAGATACGTGTTGTTGTTGATTTTTTAATACAACTTGGACACGTGTCCAGCTGTGATTGGTCATCAGCAGGGGTTGCTGATGCTGATTACCCTTTTAGCAACCAAGTTCTATTCGGTTAGAAAACCTTGAAAGATGATAGGAAAGGTAACCAACCATCGTTCCGGATATTAATGTAATCACCTCGACCTACTTGCCATCTAGACCCTTTTTTCAATAATAATTCTAGCAGCACATATACTTTTCCAACAATAGGAAACTTTATTTTTCACAGGGGTTTCAAGAAAAATTGAGGTAGGGAAATACTTAGCCTTCAAAACACTCGCCACAATATAGGAACGATCTCATAGTAATCTCCATTCTTGCTTCTCCAAAAGAGTGAGATTAAAAACATACGTGTATATATTTGCAGGTTTTGATGAAGGGTACTTAGATCCGGTGATTATTTCTTTGTTCGATGTTTTTGGTGACTAAATCTGGCCCTAGTGTACTTCCAGTTGCGAGTTTGTAATTTTTGTGCTACAATGTCTTGTTCGAATTGACCACTCAGTCGTTTTCTTTAGTTGTGCTGCCTTGGTGGCTGCTGGTAAGACGTTCGTTACGACGACGACAGGAGCTGCTTCTATCTAGAGATTGGGATTAGAGTTTTATTTTTTGTTTGTTTATTTATTGGGCTGGGCTTTTGTTTTTCAACTTTCCCCAAAGGTGTTTTGGGTTATTCTGTCTTCCCTTGGGTTAGTCTGTAACCTTCATTTCCTATTTAATGAATGTTACTTTTTCGACAAAAAAGAAAACATACATCTATGTATAAAGAGAACACAAAAGGTGAACAGTGTTTTTTGTGTCACCAAGTTTCAACAAAAAAATTTGGACAAAAATGCCCCCAAGACAAAAAAACTTCAAAGGCATTCCAAAATAATGCATCACATAAGACAGAGGTATTTTCGTCATTTTAACAATGTTTTTTTAATAGTTAATTTTTTTATGCTGTTTTTTTTAATTAGTACCTCACAATAGGTTAGCAATAATGTGATTCAACTTCTCTATTTTTAAACACGTTCAAAACATCTCAAGAGGCGTGTAATGCCGATTATAAAAAAAGTCTTTCGCATGTTGATAATAGTGTGATTAAATTAGTTGTCAAATAATTGTTTTTTTTTTAACAAACGATATTATCTACACTAAGGGGGAAGGGGGTGGGCTTAGCCTCACAATGAGTTAGCAATAATGTGATTCAATTAATTGTTCATGTTGTAGGCTTATTTGATTGAACGATCTAGGGTTTAAAGAGAGAGAGGGGGTCGGCCACAATTAGAGAGAATAGAGATTGATTTAATTGTTAGGTGTGTTTGATTCACTCCATTGTGCCTTTATTTATAGTAGTAGGATAGGTAAAAACTTTCCCTTTAGGATTACAACATTTAATAGGTAATCTACTCCTAATAGGAATATAAGATATTTTCCCATATCTCCTAAGATTTACACAATCACATTCCTATTCTAAATAAGACTGCAATCCCCCTTGAGTGTGTAAATACTCAACAAACCATCGCATCAGATCTTCAGCATATAAGGTAGAATAGTTGATGAAGTCATCGGCACAACGGGTGATCATGAGTCTTAAATTTATTTGAAGTATGGATTTGTAGTAAAACTCACAAAACCTCGCTATGGTAAAACCTAAGGCATGGGGAAAACCCATAGACTAAGGAGAAAAGTGAGAAGCATGCATAATGTCTAAAACGAACATCAAACTGGACAAAGGTAGTGAACTCATTGGAGTATGATCATCCTAAGATGGGTGCCTCATTAAAACCTCGTTAGTTAGCAAAAACCCAGTGGGAAAAGCTTATAATCGTAGGAAAAAGAGTACATTAAGTTCATATGAGTATGCTTCTAGATACTCCCCCTGAGTTAGACATATCTTCTAAATAAGAGAACTACAAGCGATTCAACTCGAATAATGTACGCATACCGATTCCTTAGACGAGCTTCTGAAATGTAGACTTGGGCAACGACTTGGTGAAGAGATCGACCAGGTTGTCCTGGGAACGGATTTGCTTGACTTCAATGTTCTGATGCTGCTGCTGCTGGTGTGAGTAAAAGAACTTCGACGCTATGTGCTTGGTGTTGTCTCCCTTTATGTATTCCTTCTTTAACTGCTCGATACATGCTGCATTGTCTTCAAAGATCATCGTAGGAAGGTCAACGACTGATGTAAGACCATTAATGCTTCGAATGTGTCCCATAACTTCTCTCAGCCAAAAACACTCACGTGTTTGCTTGGTAGACCTCCAAGATATAGTGATGTCTCCAACGGTAAAGACATAACCCGTTTGAGAACGTGTTCTATGTGGGTCAGACATATATACAGCATATGCGTAACCAATAAGGCGAGAATCAATCCGAGTACAATAGAGGGCGGCAACACTTGGAGATTCTCGGGTAAAGAACAAGCTCAAATCCGTAGTACTCTTAAGGTAACGGAAAATGTCTTTAACATCATTCCAGTGTCTGCTTGTGGGCGCATTGTTGTATTTAGCCAATAGATTCACAGCGAATGAGATGCCAGGTCTAGTGCATTGAGTCAAGTACAATAAAGCCCCAATAACATTTAGGTAAGGAACTTCGGGTTCCAAAATCTCTTCCTCATCCTCCTTTGGACGGAAGGGATCTCGTTTAGCATCTAGAGTCCGAATGATGAAAGGCCTTCTGGAACTTTCATGTATATTTCTGTATTTAGATCCCCATAGAGATACGCGGTTACCACGTCCATAAGATGTATATTCAGTTTTTCGAAAACTACCAAACTGATTAGGTAGCGGAACGTTATAACGTCCATTATGTGGGAATATGTCTCCTCGTAATCAATCCCAAGGCGTTGAGAGAAGCCTTGCGCTACGATGAGTGCTTTATATCGTAATATTTCATTATTTTCATTATGCTTCCTCACGAAAACCCACTTGTAGCCATCAGGCTTCACACGTGGTGGTGTAGGAATGATAGGTCCAAGTACCTTACGTTTCACGAGCGAATCAAGTTCGACCTGGATTACTTGTTTCCAATTTGACCAATCGGTTTTACGTCGACATTCATCGACGGAACGTGGTTCAATATCATCGCTAAGCATGATGTCAGTAGCTACTGAGTACGAGAATGCATCATCAACGATCATTTCATTCCTATTCCAAACCTCATTTGATACTGTGTAGTGAACCGAAATCTCACAATTCTTGGGAGGCCGGGATGTTTTGTCTGAAGCAACACCATAATCTAGAATAACCTCATGCGTTGGAACGGATGAGTGAGCGATGGTCGGATTCAAACTAGGGTCACTAGTTGGTGCCATTTTCCTCTTTCGGGGTTGTGAATCCTTTGAACCAAGGGGTCTGCCACGTTTTAGGGTCGGAGCAAGTGATTGGCTAGCCACCAATGGACCTTGCCGCGTGAAGGGTGTGGCCTCCCCACCTTCAAGGACCGTCCAGCCTTCCCAGACGGGTTGTTGACGTACGCGAGGTACATCTATCCATACAGGTGTGTTTGCAGCGGATATATGTGATCTTGTCACCTTTGCTAGATCATTAAAAGCATCTAGCATGCTTTGAGCAATACTCTGAAGATCTATAATTTGTCGCACCTCAGTTTCAGACTGGGTAGTACGGGGATCTAAATAAGACATAGTGGGAGCATACCACGACAATTCGCGGCGCTCTACGGGAACGTTAGCATGCTTATCTCCCCCTAACGATGGAAAAACTTTCTCATCAAAGTGACAATCTGCAAAACATGTGTTAAAGAGATCTCCTGTCAAGGGTTCTAAGTATCAAACAATAGATGGGGAATCATAATAGACATAGGTTCCCATTTTTCTCTGAAGACCCATTTTGGTAAGTAGTGGCGGCGCTATTGGCACATAAATGGCTCACCCAAACACCCGTAAATGCGAGACATCAGACTCGTATCCAGTGACCAACTGTAATGGTGAATGTGGTTGGGTAGCGGTGGGCCTCAGGTGGACCAACATAGTTGCGTGCAATATTACATAGCCCCAGGCAGATACCGGCAGTTTGGTTCTCATAACCGAAGTCCGAGCTATCAATTGAATGCGCTTTATGAAAGCTTCTGCCAGGCCTTTTGGGTGTGAATATGGGGCACATGATGTTCCACATCAATCTCTACTGACATGAAATAATTGTCAAAAGTCTATGACGTCAACTCTCCAGCATTATCCAGTCGAATCGACTTAATCGGATAATCATGGTGGTGAACCCTTAGCTTAATGATTTGAGCTAGGAGTTTAGCAAACGCGGCGTTGCGTGTGGATAACAAGCAAACATGTGACCATCGTATCGATGCATCAACCAACACCATAAAGTATCTAAATGGTTCGCAGGTTGGTTGGATAGGTCCACAAATGTCCCATTGAATCCTCTGAAGAAATTTAGAGGGGTCGTGAATAATCTTTGTATATGAGGGTTAAGTATTCAACTTCCCTAAATAACACGTTTTGCATGGTGAAACTCCAACATAGGGATGTAATTTATGCCAGTGGGAAGATTTGAGGATACGGCGCATCATGTCATGCCCAGGATGTCCCAAATGGTCATGCCAAAGCAACAAAGTGTCCTGGAACTCAAGCATAAGGCCGGCCACACTGTGGGCTTCTATGCCGTGAATGGTTATGATGTACAACCCACTCGGCAAGCGTTCCAACTTCTCGTGAATATGCTTCTGGCCATATTCATACGAAGTGATACAAAGAAATTCAGAACCATGATCTTCAATGGTTTCAAGATGATATTGATTATCTTGAATATCTCTAAAACTCAGCAACGTTATTCCGGAACGTGGAGAATAGAGTGTCTCCTTAATGGTCAGAATTGTACCATTAGACAACATGATACGTGCCTTTCCGTATCCTTCAATCAGGTTGGTTGAGCCTGAGAGAGTTGTCAAATGAGCTTTCTTGGGTATGAAGTTAGTAAAATAGCGTCGTTCACGCAAGATAGTGTGCGTGGTTGCACTATCTGCCAGACAACTAACTTCCCCACTAGACATACCTAGAAATAAATTGATTGAATTGGTCACATGCATAAATATAAGTTCATTCATTCAATTAAGCAATTCGAGAAAATAATATCCATTCCAATAACAATTCATAATTCAAAACAAACATAAACCAGACAAATTATTCCAAATACTTAGAAAAATTGTTCAAAATTAAACCATAAACCTAGCAAAATAGGGGGTAGGGCCAGCCACTCCTAGTGGGTTCGGCCACTCCGGTAAACACCCTAAAAACATGTCTAATTTATTCATCCATAGGCGATGACGCCTCCTAAAAATCTGATATCTTCATTGATGTAGTTGCATCTTCCGGATGATCCACATATGCAAAGTTAGGTGGGGCACTTTATTGACATTGGGCCTGTGGTTGGGCTTGCCACCCATTGCCACGGCCACAACGATTCTTTTGTCGTTTATGGCTGCTAGAATAGGTCATATGCGCTTCAGGCGCAGCGTTCGAGCTTGATGATTCTTCATCAAAAGCTGGTTCTGCTTTTCAGCAAGAAGTAAAACAGAGATTAAATCTGAAAACTTGGTGAATTTATGTGCCCTATATTGTTGTTGCAGGACAATATTGGTGGCATGGAAGGTCGAATAGGTCTTCTCCAGGAGATTTGATTCGTTTAGTTCCACTTTGCAGAATTTCAACAAATAACCGATTCTACAAACTTCGGAGTTATATTCATTCACGGACTTAAAGTCCTTGAAGCGAAGATGATGCCAGTCGTGTCTTGCTTCAAGCAAGTATATGTCTTTCTGGTGATCGAAACGGTCGACTAGAGCAAGTCAAAGGGTGTGTGGGTCCTCCTCAGCGAGATACTCAGTCTGCAGTGCATCATGGATGTGTCTTCGAATGAAGATCATTGCAGTAGCCTTCTGAGCTTCGTCAATAGGTTTGTCGGCGATAGGTGTCTCGATGGTGGCTTTAATGCCCTTTGCAGTTAGATGGAGCTTCACGTCTTTAACCCATTTCAAATAGTTTCTTCCAGAGACTTCTAAAGCGAAGAAATCGAGCTTGCTCAAGTTCAACATGTCCCTAAAACAGAAGGGAAAACGTGAGTAATCATATGGTAATCCATAGACAGATATCGTAGAACATACTGGTTCTATAGACATGTATTGGTTTAATTCATGAAAACCACAAGTTTCATGTGGTATGTTTTGAATGAAAACTTCGAGTTTCAAAGGCACTAAATTTGAAACTACGGGTTCAATTTAGTTTTATGAACGATTAGTTATAATGAGAGGTTCCTGCAAGAAACACAGAATGCAATATATTATTTTGAATATAGTGGATTTGAGGTTCTTTGAGAACTCAAGTGTGAGAGCTTCGTTACTACGAAAGTATGTGACGGTTCAAAGTATAAAAATAAATTATTGAATCGTTAATGTCCAAAAGTGATCTTCAGGTTAATAATTTTGGATTCATTATCAGATTAATGGACTGCATGTCACTTGTAATTAATTTAATAAATCGGGCCATACTGGGTCGATTATAGAAGCTAAATAATATTAAAATAATATTATTGGATCGAAAATATAGCCCCAAAAATATTTGGGCTTGGTGCCGTGGGTTAAGGGGCATGGGTTGGGTGCCTTAAGTACAAGGCATGGCCCAAAAAGGACCTCAGGTCATGGCTGCAGGCCACGGGGTGGAAGAAATCCCCCAGCCGCATCTAGGTTTTCGTTTGGGCCGAATGAGGGTGCACGAGACAAGGCCCAACAGGAGCTGGCCTTGTAGGGGTGGTCGCGGGGAGCCAGCCTTGTGGGCTGGTGTAGAGAACAAAGGTCGTAACGCGGGCCAGGGTACAGGCTGCAGGCCTGGGCAACACAAAGCCCAGCAACCAATGAGGTTGCAGCGTGCAGGGGGAAAACCCAGCTAATATGGCCTGGTTACGTGGTTACGGGCCACGATGCAAGGACAAAGGGCTGCAAGCCCATTTATTTGAACCCCAAGCCGAGGCCTGGTATCAGTATGCACAGTGATGGTGCGGTGAGTGTGCACACCATGCCCAATTTGCCCTTTTTTTTTCAAATCCCTTAAGGTTTAGGAAACCCAAATTTGCTTCTAATTTAATTTTAATACTTTGACTCACAAATTCCACATAACAATTTAATTGTGCGATGCATGAAACAAATATATATATTGACAAATATATAAACATATACAATATATATATATATATATATATCGAAAGGAAAATATAAACATAGAAGGGTTCATGCATCATGGGATATGTTTTCATGCTTCGTAGACGTTTCAAATATCTTCTTTTATTTTAAGCATACCTGATTAGCATAAAACGAATAAGCCTTTGAATTTGGTGGATGATAGCATCCTCCTACGATGCATAAATTCCTCAGCTTCTGGCAAGAGCGTGCTAATGATGTGTTGTAGGCCTATTTGATTGAACGATCTAGGGTTTAGAGAGAGAGAGGGCCGGCCACAATTAGAGAGAAGAGAGATTGATTTAATTGTGATGTGTGTTTGATTCACCCCATTGTACCTTTATTTATAGTAGTAGGAGAGGTAAAAACTTTTCCCTTTAGGATTACAACATTTAATAGGTAATCTACTCCTAATATGAATATAAGATACTTTCCCATATCTTCTAGGATTTACACAATCACATTCCTATTCTAAATATGATTGCAACAGTTCATTCATTATCATTTTCTCTATTTTTAAACATGTTCAAAACATCTTAAGAGGCATGTAATAAAAAAAAAGGTATTTCACACGTGGATAATAATGTGATTAAATTAGTTGTCAAATGATTTTTTTTTAACAAACGATATTATCTACACTAAGGGGGAGGAGGTGGGCTTAGCCTCACAATGGGCTAGAAATAATGTGATTCAATCAATTGTTCATTAAATATTATTTTCTCTATTCTTATTGTAAATTCTATAGAGACCGATTTTATTATGTGAATTCAGCTACTTTAATTGGTTTATGTGGGGATTCTTCTAGTATGATCTAAGACTATTCATTTACTTCAAATATTTGACTTTCTTTTTATCAATTTAGGCATATAAATACATTTAAAACGTGTAAGTTGCGCGTAGCATGCCATGATTCAAAAAATGCATTCATGCGCATACATGAAGGCTAGTGTGTTTAAAACCAAGTCCTTTTTCTATGGTCAAAGGGTAAATATATTACCAATAAATAGCAATTACGAACATTAAGGTCCAGATACAAAGTTAGCACAAAAGAAAAAAAAAGGACCATTAAACACAAAGGGCCCCAAGTCAACTGCTTTGAAAAACGCATGAGCGCGTGCATGAAGGCTAGTGTGTTTAAAACCAAGTCCCTTTTTTTGGTCAAAGGGTAATAATATTACCAATAAACAGCAATTACAAACATTAAGGTCCTGATACAAAGTTAGCACAAAAGAAAAAAAGGACCATTAAAAACAAAAGGGCCCCAAGTCAGCTGCTTTGAAGCCCAGCACATAGAAAACACTAAACAGTGAATCCCTGAATAAGCTACAGTCTTTGTAGGTACTACCTCCGCCGCATAGTTAAGGCTCCACGCCACGATCAACACACTCCGTCACTGCCTTGACTGCCTACGATTCCACCAGCACAAGCCCCATTGTTGAGTAAAAGAAAGGTCGCATCATCCTCCTAGGACCACCATAACAACGATTGCCACCACAAAACATAGAAGTCCGTAGGAAGAAAAATCCCACGGGCAACATCGCCAACAAAGGTAACAACATGAATGACCAACAAGGGCCAACAAAGGTGGTGGTGTGAACACCTGAGCCAAAGCTCTACACATCCTCCCTAAATTCCGCGACAAATCGCGTAGAACACAGACGGTAATCGATTGAACTTGTAAATGGATGGGAAGATGATGGAACCCGTTGATGAAGATGATGGGGAGAGATGAACCGTGAGAGATGGAAAAAAAAGAGGTGATTTGGATTTGGGAGCAATTGAAATCAAAGGCAAGAAGAGCAACAAAGTGATGGCACACTTAATTAAGAATTAAATTTCAAATTCTATAATCTTCATAACACGCAGAACCAAAGATGTTTTGCTACAAATTGAGCCAATTTTGTACTACTTTTGTTATGAACACAGAACCCCAAACCGGCAAACTCGAAAGTTCTTCGAAACTCAATGCTATAATAATAAAAGTATATACACTGATGAATATTTCAATAAATTAATAAACAAAACAAAAAACAAAAAAAAGAAGAAGCCAAAACTGTGGTCTTTCTAATCATCCAACACCCACGCCCTCCTACGCCGGTGTACGAACCGCCCAAACACCGAACTTGACTGACTTCTAGTTAAACCCGGCCCGGATTCAGATTCCGACCCGGACCTCGAAGACGATGAATTGGAACGTAATCGCCCCCAGAACGAAGCTATATTACGAAAAGCACTCCGAATCCCGCGACTTTCGCTCCCTCTACTCCTCGATGCCCATAATACCCTTCTTGGAGCCCCGTTACCATTGAACCCGCCGTCCATTTCTGTGTACACAACCGGTAATTCCCTCTCGCCGGGTCTTCTGCCGCCGGAGAATCTCCCCACCGCAAATCCGCCGCCGGGTAATCTCCAGATAGTCAAACCCATCGTCTCTTCCTCGAGACCCGGATCCGAATTACGGTTGTTTTGGTCAGCGGGCAGCTCGTGTCGACAAACCGGGCACGAGTTACGCATTGAGAGCCAGGGGAGGATACAATCCGGGTGGTATATGTGCTTGCACGGCATTTCTCGGGCCTCCGACCCGAGTTCGAATGCTTCTTTGCAAACGGCGCAGTGCGAGTCCGACCCGACGTGGGTATCGGCGATTTGAATAACGGGCATAGATTCCACAGCGGATTTAGACGCAGGCGGGTTTTCAGGTCGGCCCAAACCGTTGATTTCAATCTGGGAGAGCTGTTCAAGTAAGCGGTCGAAGCCCGAACCCATTAAAAGCTCGGACATGGTGGGCGGAAGTGGTCGGAGCCCCGACCCCGCGGCGTCATTATAGTAGAGTTCGAATGTGTTGGACTCGGTATCGGCCTCGGTGCCACGTAAGACGATGACCGGGTTGAATAGAGAAGACCGGTCGCCGGAGGCCCGTCGTACCCGGCGGGAGGTCGGAGTCGGGTTTTGGCCCCGTTCTTCCTCGTGGCGGTGGGAGGACGGGAATCTACGGCGGAGATGGTTCGGCTGCAGTAGCGGCTGTGGCATCGTCTCGATCTCTTCGAGGAAGCCGGTTTCGCAGTGGGGGCACAAGAGGGCGGAGTCCAGAGCAAACACGCGGACGAAGCGAGTGCATCTGTAACACCAATACGACGTCGTCGGTGGCGGCGAAGGCATGGCCATGAGGTTTAGAGATCTGAAGGGGAAGAGAGAGAAAGAGTTCTAGAGAGAGAGGGAGAATGAGAAATGAGAAGTGGAAGGGAAGAAGAAGAGCATTTTATTGAGGTACGCGTGGGAAGGTGGAAAAGGACGAAATAGGGTTCGTTGCGTGGCGCGTGCAGTCACGGCACTGATTAAGTGAATAAACCACATAATTTGGGTTTTTAGTCCATTAGGAAAGTGTTAAGACAATAATTAAGAGTAAATATCATTAAACACAACTGCTCCACTATTATAATTTTTATGATTTTTCCAAGTTGGAAAGAACATGAATTACCTACAAATTTTAAATAGTTATTTAGACGTATTTGTTTTATTCTTATTCTCAATTTTTCTATAAGTTGTTATTGAAAATAAATGACAAAAAACAAAAATATTGTGCACCACAATTACCTTTGAGCGAAATAATAGCTATACAAGCGTTACTAAGGATTAGGAAAAAAGAAAATTAATGAAAATAGCTTGAAAACTTTGAATTTTGACGATAAAGACAAAATAAAGGGTAAAGTGAATAGTACTAGGATTGACTTTTTAGTGTAAAAATGTGATTTTTCATTAAAGTGAACAGTACCGGAAGCTTTTCGTTAAAGTTCCATTAGGAAAATGAATTTGAGACCTCGAGTGCATGAGTCCTATTAGCTTAACCAACTACGCCTCAAACTGTAGCTCTTTTGTTAATTTTATTTTAGATATTAAGACTTTGTTTTTCAACACTATTTTTTCCTATCTCTCTCCATTAGAAAAAAAAAATTATCACGAGATGAGATAAGAAAAACACTGTAGAAACTTTCAATAGGTTAAAATCTTGATTATGTCAGACAAATAAAAAGGTTAGACCTCCCACATATATAATTTTTTTTAAAGAACTATTAACATTAAATTCGACTAGAAACGTTTACATCAGAAGTCAAAGCATTAAACAACCACTCTGACTCAAAACAATTTCACGTATGGAAGCCACCCTCTCGCGAGACAAAAGAAGCTACTAGATGTGCATCTCTATTACAAACACAAGAAGTAAAAATAAATTCTACTGACCTTCTATATATATTAATTGAGCTTGGATTTGAAAATCAAAAACAAACATGAAGAATTTTAAGGAGAACAACCATGAAGAATTAAAAGTATATTCTCCTTTTCTTTGTTGGAAAAAAAATATATTCTCTTTTAGTTAAATAAGAGTACCTTAAACAAAAATACTAAAAAATAATTAAATAAATTTTTAGTACTTTTCTTTTTATTTTATATGGATTAAGAAATTTCTTGTAAGCTACCATAAAAGTGTTAGTGGGTAAATTCAAAAGAGAAATAGACATGTGATTAAATTGATAAAGTTGAAATATGAACATAACGATAAATTAAGGGGGTTGGCTGGCGCGTAGGTGCGAGACGTTGACTTAACACGTGGGACGCCGAGTTTGAAATTTAAATTGGTGGCCAGTTTTCGGCAGGAAGATTCCGAAACCAAGGCAAAGGCGCGTCGGGGGTTGCCTTCACTCGTCTACGAAGACCACATCAAATCTGTGGACTCCATGAGATTGGGTCCCACTCCTTCCGTCCAATCATACCAATTTTTAAATTTTATTTTATTTTTAAATTAGGTGTTGAGTAGAAATCCAACATTCTATTCACTAGAGTATTAGACCACATAGATGATGTTTAGTGATATTTTTTTTTCATTTGTAAGTTTGAGATTTTAAGTTTGGCTGCAACAAGTGGCGAGTTCGATATTATTATGGTTGGAGACTTTCTTAGGTGCTTCATTGTATTTGTTATTCCATGTGTTTTAACTGCTAATTTTTTGTTTAAAAATACAAAAATCAAAAGCTGGTTCATTAAGTGACTTATGCCTCGTTTGAGAAGTGCTTTAAAAAAATGTTTTTAAAGTCAATCCTTAGTAAAAAACAATTTAATCATGAAAAAACATTTCAAGTGTTTTTGGAATCCAAAAATATTTCCTATAAAAGCACTTTTTATTATTTGACAGCATTTCCCAAACAAGGCATTAGTTTCATTAGTGAGCTTCCTTAGAAATTTAGAATATAACCCTTTTTTTTTAAAACAAACGATATAATATACACTAAGGGAATAGGGGAATGAGCAACGTCTCACACTGGGCTAGCCATAATATCAACTTCGATTTTGACGAGAATCGAACATAAGACTTCTTACTTACAAGTAAAGATGAATAGTATACTACTAGACTATAGTACTAAGTGGCAAAATATAACCCCTTTTTAATCTTTTGCATGTGGTCCAATATCCTAGTGAATATGGTGTTGGGTTTCTATCAATGCGTTCCGAGTTCGAAACTCCCCCTCCTAAATTATTGTAATAGTTATGAACTCTCCCCCTTCCCCTTAATAATAATATTAAAATAAAAAAATAGAGAGTAAGAGAGAACAGGAGAGAGACAAGAAAGAAAGTGAAGGAGAAATTAGGGTGTCTCTTCCTTTTCATTACATCAAAAAAGTCTGTCCAATTACATATTGACCGAGAAGTGAACAGCTACATAATAAATGATATTTACAACTAGGGGTACAACTCGGGCTGGTTGGAAGGTCAACTCAATCCTAACCCAAATTTTACAATTCGGGCTTGGGTTCCAGGTTGGGTTTCATTCGAGCTCATTTGGGCTCGGGTTTAATTGGGTTAGTGTTTACTTGAGTTGGGTTTGGGTTGCCTAACTTTTTCAAGTTTAATCTTGTAACAACTTAGTTTCCAAAAATTCCTAAAAAAATTAAGCCGAGTAGCATCAAACCTAGCTAACTTTAATTTCCTTTGACAAAAAAAATAGCTAACTTTAATTTCATAAATCAGTCAACTATAAAGCGTTATGATTTAGAGACTACGAATATGCTGACTAATCAAAGTCTCTTATTCCCTAAAAGCTTAAGTAATT
Source organism: Malus fusca (assembly GCA_035220775.1). Classification (NCBI taxonomy): domain Eukaryota; kingdom Viridiplantae; phylum Streptophyta; class Magnoliopsida; order Rosales; family Rosaceae; genus Malus; species Malus fusca. Next base: position 6,753,969 of record CM069061.1, on the reverse strand, counting down.
ATAAAGGGTAATTTATTAAAAAAAATATTAGAAAGGGCGTTGGTTTTTTGACTTGGCTCACTTAGGTGTAGTATGAGCATTAATTGATATGGTTACAATCTGGTTAGATTGGGTTTGATTAGTCGGGTTGGGGATGGACGGGCAAATGATCAACCCAATCAATGAACCGGTTGAAATTGGGTTGGGTTCAGGCGAGTTATAACTAAAAAAAACCCACTTATTCGGGCTAAAGTTGGGTCGGACATAGACCGGTTCGGATTGGCCCAACCCAAATTGCACCCCTATTTACAACGATGTATTTTTATTAACTAATTTTTAGTATGATATTCTCTTTTAAATATATAAAACATCCTAATTTAAAATTTCCTCCTCATTTTAACAAAAAGATGAATATGTATATTCTTATATTGTTACTATTCAAGATATGCATGCGATACCCAAGTTTGTCGGTATTGCGATAGTCTATAGTCTTACGTTCCATAACATGGACTTAGCGGCATTACAATACAAGTTTAGATACCAACAATGATGATAGGGATCTAATTGTTAATTTGAACGATGACAGTCCAACTTAATGTGAAAGATAAAGTAGCCTTTTTTATTTATTTTAATCTAGAGTAATTCATTAAACAAAGTTCAAACAGACATATAACAACTTATACCGAGCTCTAAAAATGATTAGCATACAAAAAGAACACCACTAATGCAAACAAAACATGAATAATGGTTTCTTTTTGCATCGAGCACAAAAATGGTAAATAATAGATATACATAACGAGTTTCAGCCCAAAAGTAAATACATTGCTCATTGGCCCAACCAATAGAGGTTCGAAAGTGGCTAGTAGAGAAAACCCTAGAAACTTATGTGAGGGATGCTCAGCCGCAACAGTTCGGAACTCAAAGGCGACGAGCCACCACACTGCCAATATCGCACCACAAAATAAATAAAGGTATATGTAAGTTTTTGTTCAGATATTCTTGTTTAAGTAATGTTAATTAAACTAAATCTGCAAACTAAATAATGTGTCACCAATAAAAAAAAGAATGAAAAATTAGGTTCTCATCCCTATTTTTCCTACTCTATAGATTAAAACCTTATTCATTTTCAGTTTTAATTTGCAACCTTTTTTTTTTAAGTCGTACTAATTTTCTTTTCAGTTTTAATTTGTACCTATATATTAATTCATTTTTGTGCCTATATTTTAAAACTCTTATTTGTATTTGTACCCATATTTTTTAATTTATTTGTACCCATTTTTATTCTTGCTAAATGTACCCATGCTAATTATATTTATTTATTTTATGTTTTAAAATATATCAATAGTTATTTTTTAAAATATGTTAATAATTATGTGGGTAAATTCTTTTTTTGCTATAATTTTTGTGAATAGCAATATTACTCTAAAATTGATTTTTAAGTACTTATTATAATTAAAAATATTATTTGAATTTGTTTAAATTTCATAATTTGTGAGACATTAAATGCATAAATGCATGAGTTAAATCTCTTAAATGAGGCTAAGGACCTCGATCAAAATATTTAAACAAATAAGATTACAATTCAACAATTAGGTTGATTAGGGACCGGAACCAAAATGACCCATAAAAAAATAAGTACGTTAATCAACACTTAAGTAATAATCCAATCATCAACTTTCATGTCATTTAGTTTACAAAATTTGATCTACAAATTTAGTCTCCTTTGCATTACCATTCTTGTTTTATTAGCACGAGATGTCACTTGATGGTGTACTCATGCCATGTAAGTTATTTTATTAGTTCAAGAATTCTTTTATGTGTACACAAAACACAAGATGATACATCACATGTTATAACATAAGTGAATGACATGATTAATAAGTTCTAATTTTAGGCTATATTTCTTAATGTCTCTCTACTTATATAACACTTTGTATACCACATTTTATTCCAAGTGTATTGAAAATCGCTCATTTATGAGATACTGCTTTGATACAACAAGTATATGGTCATAGGTGTGACAATACATAAGTTAAAATATAAGCTTAATGTGGGCAAGAAACTAGGAAAAGTATAATAATATGGTTGGTTGGATTAGAGTAATTATATGGTAATTTAATCATGGATGTACATTATTGTGGGGTGACCATATTGGCTCTGGAAAATGATTATGAATGCACGTTCTCCAGTACGCTCCCCTTCTTTAAAGGGTAAAGCAGAAGAAAAAATAGTGATGAATTTAGAAATATAAAATATTAACATTAACACTATATTGTCCTTTGGTCACCACAAAAATTAATCAGAGCAAACAATGGCGAAGTTAGAATTTTAGCTTAGAACAATCCAAAAGTCTGATTCTGAAACACTCTTCTAATTTTATAAAAATTATTTTGTCATATGGTGAGTAGCTGGCCATTGTCATTTGGGTCTGCTAACGTTGTCCTAATCATTATCTTCATTAAACCTAAACTTCAAGCATCTTTGACTTTCTTCCTCTCTCCCTCCTCCTCAAGGCTCACAAGTAATGAATTGCTTACACTCCATAGGAGTGACCAATTTCAATTCAAATCCGATGAAAGAAAATAAACTAAAAATGTCAGATTGGGCCCTGAGCCTATGAAAAACCTCGAAAATTATAAACATAACACTAAACTTTTATACATGAAAAAAAATGACAGGATAGGAACTCACTGCATTCTGCAGTCAAACTCTTCCTCCTTTTTAATATAATGAGAATAATACTATCGGTTGTAATAAAAAAAAACATCAACAAAAAAAAGGAGGGGAAGAGTTTGACTCCCTATAGGTTGGTAACACCTCAGTCAAGAAACTTTTTTTTTTTTTGGTTAACTACAAGAAACATTGTTAGGTACCACTGATTTGTGTGTTTTCTTGGCTTCCATCCATAAAAATCATGGTGAATAATTTTCAATTTGGTCAGTTGCATGCGTGAAAAGTGAAAATCGCTTGTATGTATACTTCATGCTAATTCGTAGTTAAAGAAGAAAATTTTTAGTGTATCAAAAACACGGTTTAATATACCAAGTATTATAATATTGCATTACTATTTTAAGATAAAAAGAACCATGAGTGCATTACTATTTTAAGATCCCCATCCAAAATATTGCATATTCAACTTAAAATTTATGAATAATGATCATTATAGTAGAAAATATACGAGAGAAAAGATAGATAAAATATAGTAAAAGATGAGAGAAATGTAGAAGACATGTATATGAACGGGTACGTATTAAAAGCCGAGCACGTCCAAGCCCACTAAAGTTTGCAACTGTGAAAGTCGAGGGTTCGGATTTGGTGGAACTCGAAGTAGCTAGGTTGAAGGCTCTCTTTCTCTCTTTGAGTAGATTCTGCAAAAAGAAAAGGATGGTCACGTAACACCATTTGAGGGGTTGAGTTTTGATCATTTAGAGCATGATACTTGACATATTTGGTTTGTTTGAGAAGCTGATGTCAGGGTTAAGTCTTCAGTTTGGTTATCTCCACATTGATTACAAATAAAGTCAAGGTGTAGATAGTTCAAATGTTGGATTTAATCAATATAAATCAACTGCTAGAACAATTTGGGTCTTTTACGATTTGAAATATACGGCGTACAGTACTAAGATGCCTTAAATGATATTATTCACGATATATATAAATTTCATGTCGTAATACTTGTGCATAATCTCGCATTCACGACATTACTTTTGTGCGAGTCATTAAATAAAAGTATTTAGGCTTAAGCGTTGTGTTTCGTATCTGATAATTTATACGACACATTTTCCTTCTCTTTTAAGGCTTCGCGTTATGTCGTAAAGGTGAATTTCCATATATTTGGGTCCCTAACTGAAATGGTCTACAATGTAGTAGCAATGAAATAATAGAGATTAATGCTAAGATTGTGATTTGATGCCTTTATGTCAGCCTTATGAATGTGTGTCTTGAAATCCAAATAAGATTGATTGAATCCTTGATAAACATATAATTATGATACCTAACTTGGAGGCTAAGAAAGCTACTGGATGGAACCCTTTACATCAGCCTTATGAAAGAAACATGTAATTATGATTGAATCCTTTATATCAGCCTTATGGACGGAACCCTAGTCTTTTAGCCAGTATAAATGTTGCACTAAAACAAACAACATATTATTCCCATTGAGTAGTTGTATAAGGCTAGGAGCTTGTAGAAGATATTGATATTTCTGTAGTTGTTTTCATGTTCCAATCGACCCAATGGTTGCTGTTGGAACTACTTTCAGGTCAATCATCTTTCTTTCATTGTTGTGTTTTAATCGTATAACCATATCAGTCTAACATCAAGTACATGTCTCTTTATTTGTTATAGTTATATTGTTAATCTGAACAATTATAAGTTTTACGATTTTTATCCCAAATGTCATGCATATTTGATAGAAGAGAGCGTCTTGTCGAATGACTACTCAAATTAAAAGCACAAAACGCTTAAAAAAGCACAAAAGAGCCTAAAAAAGCAAAAGTTAATATGATTTCTCAAACCTTTCCGATTGCCATTTCGTCTTTGAGTCATCGATAATGGAATTATGCTACTTTCCTATTGTTTTGGTCAAGAATAATGCTACTTTGAGTTGAGGTTTTCTCTAACTCTCATCACTTTTCCAAGAAAAAAAAAAGAAAAAAAGAGCAAAGTTGTTTGTTGGAAGAAAATACAGTGCTTTTTCATCCTAGTATTGGGCAAAAGCCAAAAAGCAAATATTCTCGTGACAAAAAGAAACACATTTTGCATATAAATATAAAGTCTTTTTTATTTTTTAAGCCAAGTACCATCAAATTTGTTTTTATCGTTGAGTAAAAAGTTTATGAGAAGATTGGTTACTTTCACCACCAGCGTTAGGTATATCCACAACTTCTAACCAGAAGTACTTACGCATGACACCTAACTGTCAACTACTTCCGGTATAGATTTTACGTAGGAATTTCACAGATCACGCACCAACGAGAACTGCTGGCAGCAGAGATCGACCTTGAATTGGAGAATAACCACAAGCACGCCCTTATCAATTTAACCAACTCTCATTGGCTAGTACCATCAAATTTGTTGGTTTGGGGTCTAAGTTGTTTGAAAACTCTAAAATAGTGAAAGATCATGGGACATGTGTAGGGCCCATTTTATTACAAATCAAATTTTACAGCCCAAACGAATTATAAACCCACATTTAGGGTTAACTTCGGGTATTGTCCAAATTTGGTATTGGGTAGGGCTGAGTTGTTTTGCATTGTCACATTAAACCACAAAGCCCAAGTAAGTTAATCCAAGGCCCAACTAAAACCGTAGAGAATCTCACACACATTCTCCTCCGAAAACGTTCGTTCTAAAATTTTCAGACGAAAAGAAAACGGAGGTGCATTCTTGGAAGAATGAATCGTAATTTATTTTGGGTGTTTAAAGAATGTGGATAATATAAAGTGGATGTCCGGAGAAATAAGAGCGCTCATAAACAATAATTTAACTTCCTCTAATTTATTAGAAAGGAGATTCGACTTGAGTGCAACAAAACGGACACACTGCCGTGACTAAACGACCACTCGTCGGAAAAACAAGAATCAAGTATAAAGTGAGTTTATAGGTCACAAGGGCGATGAAAATCTTCAAAGCCCAGCTTAAACCCAAGGAGGCTAGGGTTTGAATATGCTTTCTCCTCATTTCTAGATGCAATCACAACCCTACGCGAGCTATCAATGCAGACAACATAACTGAAGAAAGTAGGCAGAAGAGAACAGAAGAAAGCAGAGCAGATAATGTAATCAAAGTGTTCCACGTGACTTGGCCATTCTCTTCAAACTAGCACACGACCTTTCCTTTTCTGAAAATAGCAGTAAAATACCTAATTGCCATTATTTGCTGACACATAGAATGAATGATGTAAGACCTTTCCCTTCCCAAAGGGTTTGGGTTTGGGTTAGGGTTTGGGTTAGGGTTTGGGTTCGGGTTCGGGTTCGGGTTCGGGTTAAGATTAGGGTTAGGGTTAGGGTTTTTCTCAACTTGGCAGTTGGCATCCAATACCAAAACTTGCATACTTCAGGATTTGGCACGCCTCTTATTATACCCTTTACTCCTTTAGGTACCGGGGATTATTAGGGCTAACTATTTTTTTGGCTTTATGTTGGAACAATGTTCAATTTGGAGTAATATTTTGGAGGCAACCCTGAAACCATTTATATTATGGAGTGCTTACTTACAGGGAGTTTACTCTTTTTTTTAGGGACAATTAATAGTAATCCACGGTTATTCACCCTTTTCGTGGGCTGGGAAGACTCATAAAAGCATTTATGCCTTCCTCTGGCACAGTCAAGCAGACTAACTAGCTTTGAGCCTCGAACCCAGGACTTCCCTGTTTTTTGAGTAATATGTCGGAACAATGTTATCCAGTTTTTTACATTATTTATGGCGTACTTACTTACAAGGAATTGATTTGCAAGAACTGAGTAGCATTGTTATTCATACGTCTACTAATAACAAAATGAATAATAGGTAAGTCTGATTAATTTTGAGTATGATATATCTGAAAAGGGGTGTGATATCCACACACCCCATTTTACTTCTCACACACCTTTTTAATTTTCGGCCGTCGGATCAAATGAATTGAAGAAGGTCAACGGGCATAAATTATCAATGGGTGTGTGAGAACTAAAATGGGGTGTGTGGATAGCACACCCCATCTGAAAAATAAAGATACGAGGTAATTAAGGAGGATCGTTTATCCCCCAAACATTAATTTTCATCGGCATTCCTTTTCATTCTAATACAAGTAAATACATCTTTAAGAATTTGACGCACGATTGGATGTTCAGCTATAGAATTGCTAGAAATGGAACTTTTGAACAAAATTAATTGGTGATAGAACTATACAAGTAAATCACATTGGTAAAATTATTAAACTGAAACCACATTACCTAAAATGACAATTTTAATAAGGGAACTTTAACGCAATGACCATTAGTGACTTTTGATCTTATTATCCTGCTGAATCAGGGATTTAGGATAATTCTTTTGGGAGGCTGAAAATACTCACAGGGACATTTTAGCAACCCTTTTGGCAAAATTCGTATGATTCACACAACGTCAGAAATGAAATCCAGAACATATAATTTATCTCCAACTACAGCTCCACCCCGTGGTGGATTAGGAATGTAGGATATAGTACTGTATAAGCAAAATTGTGACAAAATTACATAGTGAATCACCGGCAACACCAACCAGATTTCAGTTCGACTTTCTATTGCGACTAAGACCCTTTCACTTCATATGCTACTAAACAGTTAATTGCCCGGCACAAAAAGGACAAATAAATGGACCTTGTATTCATTTTTTACCTTTTGATAATGACTCAACGAGGGATTATCTACAAAAGCATTAGGTTAAAGGTAGACCCTTTTACATTTTGTTCTAGGTAAAAAGTCCTAGTTGTAGACTCTCAGTTGATTTGTCTCTAATGAAGAGGATCCAGACTTCGAATGGTAGGGAGTCCCATTACTAAATAGAAACAAAAAGCGAAGCGTGAAAAAGAAATTTGTTTATCACTAAGGTATTTCGGCGAACATTTGGTGAGTTTGTTGTCCTTAGATAAATTATGTTGCGCACATGTTAACAGATATCGACATATGCCTAAGAAATCTGATGAGTGATATAGAGAGAATTTGTCGAGTGTTGTCGATGTAATCTGTCGAGATATGCCTAGCAGACATTATATCAAACATTTGGTAGACACAAAAAGACCTGTAGCTTCAAATGGTCCTTAGAAGACATTTACATGTATATTTTTCGAACTCCAGATGATCCTGGGACCACCTTAGTACCAATGTCCATCCACTCCTATTTGTCTCTATCTTGTAGTATTATGATATTATTTTGATTTTCCTTTAATGAATGATCAATTCTGATGCAATGATTTAACTATAATATATAAGTGTCGAACTCGTAATCCTTGTAAGTTGAATTTGAAATCTCTCACTTAAACTAAAGATGTATTGCAATGTTCTAACTTGAAGGGATGATAATTAAGGAAGTATCTAAAAGATAAGCAGTTTTGATCATTGATCTGCTTAATAAAGTGGTTGGAAGATTATGTGAAAAAAGAAACAAAATATAACTTTAAACTAAGAGCATATGTTAATTTTCTAACCTCTTCATCCCTACCTCTTGCAATGAGTAGAAGTTTTATCCAGTCAATCTGATGTTTCCAACACCAGAATTCCAAATTTATGACTTAGTTATGCTCAACATCTTCTACTGATCATCCCTATGGATGGAGAAATTTTTTATTGTGACAGAAATACGGGTGGTATACCACGTGTTTTTATGTAAGTGGTGGGAAATTTTATTTTTTAGTTATTAACTTTTTAACACACATATCCCACCATGTGTATAGTGACATGTGATGTACCACCTTATGTATCGGTCACACTGAAAAATCTCTCGGATGGAGAAATTTTTGAAATCATTTCCAGTCTTTTGATTATCTACCTTATAATTTTTTATATAAATGATATTTGTAAAACCCATTTTTAAAAAGAAATCAGTTAAAAAAAATTTCAAGATTTATAATTGGTGTATTAATAAGATCCACATGATAAAATAATAGAAAAGTTAATTGAGTGCACATTTCTCATATGTTAAATTTGACAGCAAAAGACTCATAAGTCAATCTATGTAGAATTGATATATCGGTTGGAACTTCTTTCTACCATCAAAATTGATTGTGTGACATTCCAGTTAGAATTTGACATGTCCTTTGGAGATAGTTTATCGTTATCGATTCCAAGTCGTGTAATGTGTTGCAAGTTGAATTATCTCTCTGAATACCTTAAATCTGGTTAAAATAAACAATGTCAACAAAACATGATATTTTGCCAAAACGTTGGTCTATTTTGTTGAAAGATATCGTTAGTTGTGGACGATAATTTGTTGGATAATAAAAGAGAAACAGGTGAGATGCCCATTGCCCACCTAATATCACAATTCATGGGCAAAGCTTGAAGAAATTGTTTTTTGGTCAACAATGTCATGCAACAGCAGAGGAAAGAGCCAAGTTATCGGCCGAAGCTGCATCTTTGGACCCAGCAGAGCAAAAGCCATGCAAAGCTACAAGCAAAATTAGCAAAGCATAACTTAATGACAAAATGGTTCAATTTGGTGACACCTTTTTGGATAAGATAATTAAATATAGGAAAAATTAGTATCCGGTTCCTAGTTCTTACTGTTCATTGACTAAAACCTTATTAGTTCTCAAATTTTGATTCAAGTTCCTAGCATTAATGTGATAATGAATTTACATGTTTATTATATAATTTTTAATATAAAAATTAGTAATTAATTTAGGGTTTAATACTCACACCTCTATTAAACTTCTAATTAATTTTCAATTCAAACATTTCCAAAATAATAAAAAAATTAAATTAAATTAAGTTTGTACCTATTAGTTTTTTTTATATATAAAGAGATTCTCAATTTTTTAATCTTAAATGTACCCATTCATATAATTTTTCAATTTTTTTAATCTTAAATGTACCCATTCTCAAATATATCAATTTGTTATACGTAAAATGTACCATTTTTTTAATATAAAATCCATTCAAATTTTTTAATCCATGTTTAAACATATATGGGTACATTCTTTTTCGTTGATTTGAGAATGTATCCATGTTTTGGTACAATAACTTTTTTGGTTAATTTTGGTTAATGTACCCATACATATATGTGTATATATATATATACACACACATACACACACACACACACAAAATATAATAGAGAGTATAATTTATATTTTATTATTTTTAATCCCATAAATTATGGGTTTTATTTAAAATCTCATTAATATAAATAATTACAAATTTCAATTTTTAATTTTTAATTAAAAAAATATAGTAACTTACATTATTACATTAATGTCAAGGACCTCAATCAAAAACTAAAAACTAACAAGGTTTCAATCAAAGAATATTGATAGCTAGGGATTGCATCCAAAGTGTCAAAATAATAGAGAGTATAACTTATATTTTATTATTTTTAATCCCATAAATTATGGGTTTTATTTAAAATCTCATTAATATAAATAATTACAAATTTCAATTTTTAATTTTTAATTTAAAAAATATAGTAACTTACATTATTACATTAATGTCAAGGACCTCAATCAAAAACTAAAAACTAACAAGGTTTCAATCAAAGAATATTGATAGCTAGGGACCGCATCCAAAGTGTCCCCGTTTATGATAAAAATATTTTTGGTATCAATTCTTAATAAAGATGAAAGTGCATTTAAGCTATTCAAGTAATTTTGAAATTTGAATTTTTTTAAATGCTTTCAATCATTATAAAAGTACTTCTAAATGAGCCATTAACTGTGTATGCAACACATCATTGTATTCTAAAAATTACAAATAAAACACTCTTTGACTAAAAAGTACTTGATCATGGAGACCTATTTAAAACTTATAATTAGATCAATTTTAGCGTTGATAGATGCAAATTTGAGATATGAAATTTATATTTACGTTTCATTTACTTTTTCTTTGATATTTTCAACTTAATACGTGAGACGTAAATTTGTAATTTTAACTTGCGTCCAAGAGTTTTTACCCCTGAGTAACAAAATGTTTAAAGGAAAATAAATAGAGTAAAAATGGAAAAGAAAATCTAATGGAAAATCCAACTTATTTACCCATAGATTTTAATATTTAACCTGGAAACTTTAGCTGGGCAGTGTACTTTGCCCTTTTTAACCGCCTGCATATTTTGGCATCATGGAAGAGACAGCGAATCTAAATAAGCTGACGTGGCAGTCATAGATTCTTCTATTAGAGACGAGAAAAAGTAAAAAAAATTAAACATCATTATCATTAATCATTATTTTATTTAATATATTAATAAATTGTCGTCCATATTTATGAGAAATGTAAAATAATTTTTTTATATTGCCAATAGCAGTCTACTGATATTATTTACTGTTTTTTGTGAATTTCTTTTACAATTAAAAAATTAGTCAGCTATCACTTGGCCAATCAACTCTATTTTTAGGCACATTAATTAATTATTTTCAAATATTTAAAAAAAAACTTGAATTCTGTCTACCCCTATTTATCTCTCTTCCTCTATTGGTGTTTCTTCATTAATTTACACGGTTCAAAATACGTTTAATGTCTTAGAGTTGGGCCACATTTACTGCGTTCAACGTCCCTTCCTTTGCTCACCACTGCTTACCCTCCTCTCCTACATGCCAGCATTGGTTGTCCATCTTCTATCTCCATCAGTGTCGAAAATGTTCAAGCACTTGATGGAAAAATCTGATGTTCATTGTTTGTTGATTCAATTGGGTTCTTTCGTTAAATATGTGTCACAACATCAAATTATTAGTTGTTTTAATGACTCGTATACTTATTCGTAATGAGAGGAATTGAATTGAGAATGATTTGGAATGAGGTAGAATTGAAATCAAATTTCTATTGAAACTGTTTACTAAAGTTTTTCAGGAATCGGAGTAAAAACAATGCTAAACCATGTAAACTGTTTACTAATTTAAATGAATCGGAATGAAGGTCAATGTGATTATTAAAATGCACTCATTCTAATATTATATTTTATATGATAAATCTTTTTATTTTTTATTTACCTTTTGACTTAGAGAGCAAAATATGGTGTTGACTTAATTGGATTAGGATCCTCTCCTAAACTTAGGAGGTTGAGCCTCTTGAGCAAATTACACGGGTCGTTGGATCAAAATCCATCGGCTACAAATATGGGGTTCTCCTAAAAGTTATAATAATTGTAGCAGCTGAATTTTAATCCAAAGGCCCGTGTGATTTGCTCAAGAGGCTCAACGTTCTAAGCTTAGGAGATGATCCTAATCCGACTTAATTTGAATTCCAATCTTAAAAATTTAGATATAAGTGATATAATGGGGAAGAAAAATTCATTCCGATTTCCCAATAACCTGATATTCAATTCACACCAAATTGTAGAGAATTTTAATCCACCGCTTTTTATTCCAATTGATCTTACGTAAACGTGCTATAAGGGGACGTTTGTTGCACCGGACTATCTCAGACTGGACTAGCTTAAGGGACTAAGCTGGACTGGCTTAGACTAGACTAAGTAAGACTAACTTAGTGAAGCGTTTGGTGCAGTGTTGGACTAAGAAGTAGGATAATAAAATAATTTTTTTTTCTATTTCTTTTTCCTGTTATACTACACTCCTGAAACCTCTCTTCCCTCTCCTTTTTTTCCGTCCAAACTCCATAGATTCCAATCACAGCTTTTCCTCAATTTCAATTGATAAAGCTCTCCATCCAAATTCCACTACTTGCAACCACATCTTTCTCCTCCATTTGAATCGATAAAGCTCCCAAAACACAAACAATCAAAAATTCAATTTCAATTTCAATCGAAATCGCAGCTGCGTTCCTTGTATACCCAACAACGACACTCTGATTCGAGTAGGACGAGGAGAGAGCGGGAGAGGACGTGATCTGGGTTGGGTCGTGCATAATGGCTCAACATCAAGCAGGACGAGGAGAGAGAGGGAGAGGACGTGATCTGGGTTCAGGGCGAGGAGAGAGGGAAATGACGCAAGCATTAGTGAGAGAACGAGAGCAGTGGAGAGAGCACGCGAGAGCAGAGAGAGAGAGGGAGAGGGAGAGGGAGAGGGAGAGACAGAGATGAGGAACGGCGAAGGAGACATCGTTGTGAGGAAGGCGTTCTTAGCAATCCCATGGTTCAACGCCGGACTAATTTGGACGATCTAACGAGGCCCAGAGTCCACATGAGTCCGGGCTAGTCTCATTTAAGTTAGTCCCCAAACATACCAAACCTGGGACAATAATCCTAGTTAGTCCAGTCTCACTTAAAAATGTGAAACAAACACCCCCTAAATGTCTAAAATTAAAAAGAAGAAACGAGAGGAGAGAAATAGGAGACATAAATCATTTCTCAATAAAAACACTAAAAAAGGAAGGAAAAATCTAATATATTTTTATAACACTATTTTTTTTTACTTTCCATTTTTATTACTTTCTTTCCTGCTTTCTTTCTCTAACTATCACTGTATTTAATCCGCTCCTTGAACTGCAACAAAACCCTAACAAGGGTTCTTGTAAAAATCAATCGCCGCCATATTGATCTAGCCCGTCAGTCTCCCTCCATCTCTGTCTGTAAATCTCTTCTGATCTCAGACACCATTTCCTGAGCTTTCTCACTGTTTTTGTATTCTGTTTTTATGCTTCTGTTCCTGTTCTTGATGCTGTTTCATGGGGAACGTGCTGAAAAATAAGCGGGTTCAATAAATTTTGGGATTGAAAGTCAGGGAAAGACAAGAACTTTATGAGCTCCGATTGTTGTTTTAGTTCGATCGTTTCTGGGTTTGTGGATTTAAGGTGAGTTATGAAGTGGGTGTTGGGAAATTTTGGGTCTTGATCAGTTTGTTAGCAACTTTTGAGGTTGTAAATATGGAGGTTCTAGGTTGGAAGTTTTGATTTTGGGATTGTTTTAGGGTTTAGGGTTAGGTTTCTGGTAGTTGGTAGTGATCAATTTGAGGTTTTGAGAAGGGGGTTACTAATTATACGTTAGTGTTTTTTTGTTTTGTTTTTGAGAATGTTGTCGGAATTAGGAAGGAGGCCAATGCTCGGAGGAAACGAGGGTTCCTTTGGGGATGAATTCGAGAAGGAGATAGGGATGCTGCTGAGGGAGCAGCGTAGGGAAGACGCCGATGATCGCGAAAGTGAGCTGAATATATATAGAAGTGGATCAGCACCTCCCACTGTGGAGGGTTCTTTGAATGCGGTCGGTGGGTTGTTTGCTGGTGGCGGTGGCAGCGGTGGCGGCGGTGGCGGTGGCGGTGCTGGTGCTGCCTTTTCGGAGTTTCCTGGAGCTAAGAATGGAAATGGGTTCGAGTCCGAAGAGGAGCTTAGGTCTGATCCTGCTTATATTCAATACTATTACTCGAATGTGAACCTGAATCCGCGGCTTCCTCCTCCTTTGCTGTCGAAGGAGGATTGGAGGTTTGCACAAAGGATGAAAGGAGGAGGGAGTTCGGTGTTGGGTGGGATAGGAGACAGGAGGAAAGTGAATAGGGTTGACGAGGCTAGCGGAAGATCGCTGTTTTCAATGCCGCCAGGTTTCAACTCAAGGAAACAAGAGAGTGAGACCGAGTCGGACAAAGTGCGTGGCTCAGCAGAGTGGGGTGTTGATGGACTGATTGGTCTGCCAGGTTTAGGACTTGGTAACAAACAAAAGAGCCTTGCCGAAATCTTTCAGGTGATTTGCTTCTATAGTTGTGTTCAATCTACGATTTAGTACACGTGTAAGTGAAGTTTGTGCTTTCCTAATGATCGCTTGTATTTGTTGATAACACTTTTAGTATATATTTATATTTGTTCCTTGAATTGTCTGTTCTGACATTTATTGTTTCCATTGATATTTGAGATTGACATAATGTAGTGTTGGAGAATCTGGATTCTTGGAATTGAAAAGTTTCGTGTTAAGAATTAATATTTGTGCTTTGCTGCTTTTAGCCAGGATCGAAATGTTCTTATACTGAAGGCCATCTTGTACTTTTATGTTAGTGACTTGATTCTGTACCTACTGTTAGTCCACTCTTTGAGATGTTGGATATCGTGGAGGCTTACTGATGAATGAAAATTCTCCAACTAAGAAATTTAGTTTATTTATGTAATTATGGCAATTAGTCAGTCGTAATTGCACTTTCTATACGAACTCAGCTTTATGAATTATGTTGATGTCTACTTAGCAGTCCTCTTCATGATTGTACTGGTCATTTGTTAAGTCTGTGTAGTCGTTAGTCATGCAGCCATATGTTAAACCATCTTTTCCCATATCTTTCTTTTCCTTCCTATCAATATTACTGTTAAGGTTTCACTATATGGTTTGTCTGGAACCTCTGTTGTTGCATAGTGATCTTACTTACAGTTCCTCATTTTTTGTTTTGGACTATTGTGCCGGTGCACAATTTTTTCTGTTTTGAATTGTGTACTCTATTTCATTTTCTGACAAGGTAATGTTTGGTCGTTCAGGATGACTTGGGTCGTGCAGCTCCTGTTTCTGGGCATCCTTCTCGTCCAGCAAGCCGTAATGCATTTGATGACAATGCAGAGTCTGTTGGTTCTGCTGAATCTGATCTAGCTCATTTGCGCCGTGACTTGATGACTTCTGATGCTCTACGATCTAATGCAAATGGCCAGGGCTCATCTGCAGCACAAAGTATGGGCCCGCCTTCGTCATATTCGTATGCTGCAGCTCTAGGTGCTTCCTTATCAAGAAGCACCACTCCTGATCCTCAAGTTGTCGCTAGGGCTCCTAGTCCTTGCCTCACACCTATTGGAGGAGGAAGGGTTGGTGCTTCAGAAAAGAGAGGCATTAGTAGTCCGAGTTCCTTCAATGGTGTCTCATCTGGCAGGAATGAGTCTGGGGATCTGGTGGGCGCGTTTTCCAGCATGAACTTGTCTGCAAATGGTGTAAAAGATGATGAGAGCCATTTGCCATCACAGATTAAGCAAGATGTTGATGATCACCAGAATTATCTCTTTGGTCTTCAAGGTGGCGAGAATCATGCCAGGCAGCTTGCATACCTCAAGAAGTCTGAATCTGGGCATATGCACATGCCTTCTGCTCCACACTCTACAAAAGGTTCATACACAGATTTGGGTAAGAGCAATGGCGGTGGGTCAGATTCCTCCGATAGGCAAGTTGAACTGCAAAAGTCTGCTGTTTCTTCGGGTAACTTGTACTCGAAAGGATCTCCCACATCCAATCTTAATGGTGGGGGTGGCTTGCATCATCAGTATCAGCAAGTGGATCATGCGAACTCACCATTTCCTAACTATGGTTTAAGTGGGTACTCTATGAATCCAGCGTTGGCGTCCATGGTGGCTAGCCAACTTGGCACTGGTAATCTTCCACCCTTGTTTGAATCAGCTATGGGATCCCCTGGAATGGATTCAAGAGTGCTTGGAGGCCGTATGTCCTCTGGACCAAACCTAGCAGCTGCTGCAAATGAATCACATAATCTTGGTGGCTTGGGGAGTCCGATTGCAGGGAGTGGTCTTCAGGCTCCCTTTGTTGATCCTATGTATCTTCAGTACTTGAGGACATCTGAGTATGCTGCAGCACAGCTTGCTGCTCTTAATGATCCTTCTGTGGATAGGAACTACTTGGGTAATTCGTACATGAATTTGCTTGAACTTCAAAAGGCGTATCTTGGAGCCTTGCTGTCACCACAGAAGTCACAGTATGGTGTTCCTATGGTTGGCAAGTCTGGTGGTTCTAATCATCAGGGGTATTATGGAAATCCTGCATTTGGTCTAGGCATGTCTTATCCTGGAAGTCCTCCTGTTATTCCTAACTCTCCAGTTGGACCAGGTACTCCTATGAGGCACAATGAACTCAATATGTGTTATCCCTCTGGGATGAGGAATTTAGCTCCCTGGCACCTGGATGGTGGATGTAACATAGATGAAAGTTTTGCTTCTTCACTCTTAGAAGAATTCAAGAGCAACAAAGCCAAGTCTTTTGAACTTTCAGAGATCGGCGGACATGTTGTGGAGTTCAGGTATCAACTGCTAATAAATTTTCTTGTCATCTCTCTCTTTATGATTTCATCATATAGTTGGTTATGATAATTTTGTATTTTTATGAGCAGTGCGGATCAGTATGGGAGTCGTTTTATTCAACAAAAACTTGAAACTGCCACTACAGAAGAGAAAAACATGGTTTATCAAGAAATCATGCCTCAAGCTCTTGCTCTAATGACTGATGTGTTTGGTAATTATGTGATTCAAAAGGTAAATAATGATCCTTGCACACCTGCTTTAGTTTTCTTTGTACTTGTTAGTGTATGATTCGTGGTAATAATTGGTGTTTTTATTCAGTTTTTTGAGCATGGACTTCAACCTCAGAGAAGGGAATTGGCCAACAAGCTTTTCAGTCATGTACTGACACTTAGCCTTCAAATGTATGGTTGTCGGGTGATCCAGAAGGTACCAATAATTTATGACTAGATCTCTAATCAGCTTTTGACATATTGATGATTGATTGTTCAACCATTTGTTCTGGTAGTACCGGTAGAAACAACTACTGTATCTGTATGCTGTATCCTCTATATTTAACCATTAATTCCATTATTATGCTTTTGTTGAGCAAGGGAGGCTTGATAATAACTACATACCAACGCTCATGATCTGATTGATGTTAATGCTTGTAACTAAGATTCATGTGTTTATCCAAGGCTTGCTATGGTACGTTCTAGCAGTAATGTACTGTTATCATGTTCAGGCAATAGAAGTTGTTGATCTGGACCAAAAGATCAAAATGGTTGAAGAACTTGACGGTCATGTCATGCGCTGCGTACGTGACCAGAATGGGAACCATGTCATCCAGAAGTGTATTGAATGTGTCCCTGAAGAGGCCATTTGTTTTATTGTGTCAACATTTTTTGATCAAGTTGTGACCCTTTCAACCCATCCATATGGGTGTCGTGTGATACAGGTAGAGATACTTCATGCTTTCTTTTCTTTTTGTTCTTTGGTCTGGTAATTCTTTTCAACAAAGAACTAATGTGTAATATTCAATAATATTTTCATTTGGCAGAGAGTTCTTGAGCACTGCAAAGATGAGAATACACAGAGTAAAGTTATGGATGAGATTCTAGGAGCTGTTAGCATGTTGGCACAAGATCAGTATGGCAATTATGTCGTTCAGGTTCATACTCTTTCTTATTGATGTACTGTTATTTATGAACTTCATATTGGTAATGTTTGTCTTCTTTTTCCCTTTGGATATGAGCTTTTGTGGTACTTGTTTTGTGGGATACTGATGTTCTTCAATTATTGCTTTCAACTTAATTTTTAAATATTTGTCCAAACATTTCTGTGCCACCCATGCAGCTAAATCCTGACATATCTATCTCTACTCCCTCTCAGCCTTTTATTATATTACCATGTCATTGTGAGCTTATTAACAAGATTTCTGTTCTTCTGGCACACCTCTGCCATCACCCTTTCCCTTTATTGCTTTTTACGCGTCAGGTCATACTCCTCTGTTTCTTGCATTATAGTTTGATAGAACATATAGCAGCAAAGCCACCAACATGTTTTGATTTTTTTTTTCTTCGTCAACATGTTTTTATTTTGTTTGGTAATTTTTTGAGTTTGAATGACAACTAAAGTGGTTTGTTTTACCATGTACCTATGATTGGCACTAAGGCGGCACTTCTGTCAAGCAGTCCACAGCTTTAGAAAAACCTTTTGGGGGTTTAGCAGTTTTTCTTTTAGATGTTCATTTGTCCAGCTAAGCCATGAGCATGAAGAGCAACTATTCTCTTGCAGTTAAATTGAGATGTTTGAGATTGAACCGAGACGATCTTTGCCTAGCTTGAACGGAACAAGCTCAAGTTTCATTAGAGTTCAAAGAGATAATCTTTTCTTGAATATGAGCTGAGCTTGAATTTTATTTGTGCTCAAAATATATTTTTCATGCTTATTAGGGACGATTATTTAACTTGTTTGAATGGGAAAACTTTAGCAAGGTGAACTAAGTCAAGTTTTGAGCTGCATGCAGACCACTTGGCTTATTTTTTGTTTTTTATTTTTTTAACATGACTACTTGAGCTCTTTTTACAATCCGGTTTTTTGATATTTTAGTCTTATACACAAGAAATTTTACTTTAGTGCCGTGTTAATACTTCTGACCCATGTTTTTCAGTATCTATATGTACATGTAGATAGTCTTCAATGCTTTTGTCGTAAGTTGCTTGATTTCTTTTATAAACAGCATGTGCTGGAGCATGGAAAACTGCATGAGCGCTCTGCTATCATAAAAGAATTAGCTGGGAAAATAGTCCAAATGAGTCAGCAGAAGTTTGCCTCCAATGTAGTAGAGAAGTGTTTAACTTTTGGCGGTCCTGTTGAGCGTGAATTGCTAGTGAATGAGATGCTTGGCACTACTGATGAAAATGAGCCTCTTCAGGTTTGCCACATCTCTATGTGCATATTACGTACTTTAATCTGTTGAAAATAAGGTCATGGACTCATTGTTTCTCTGTTAAGTGTAATTGTAAGAAGTGTATACATTATCATCACAGCCATTTGTTCCATCTATTGAATTTTGGAAGCAATTTGACAATATGTTCCTGCCATTTGAGATTTAGTTCTTGAACCTTGTTGGGTTTCTTACCAATATACTGCAAGTACATTGTCATTAGCTGTGTGCATAGTTGTGTTTGTTAGTAGCGGTCCGAACAATACAACCGGTTGAGAATTATTTGGAAAAAAGTAGTTTCATTAGCCTGTGGATCTCCATCGGGATTGAATATATCAGCCGTTGTACACAGGTGATGCAATATGGACCCATGTTAAGAACTTGCATTTTATCTGTCACGTGAGTACAAAAGTGATCATATCTTGGGGTTTATGCGTACCTATTGTTTCCATTGCGGTTTTAAATGTTTTGAATTCCTTTTGCATGACTAATTCTGATATTATTCTCCTTCCCCTATATTTTAGATATGTATTCTCCTGTCCTCGGTCTATTGTCTTATTTTTTAATAATTTAACCTGATTATATATGCAGGCAATGATGAAGGATCAATTTGCAAACTATGTTGTACAAAAAGTGTTGGAGACTTGTGATGACCAACAACGTGAACTGATTCTTTCCCGAATTAAAGTTCATTTGAATGCATTAAAGAAATACACTTATGGAAAGCATATTGTTGCTCGTGTAGAAAAACTTGTTGCTGCTGGGGGTAATCCTTCTTCTCTTTGCCTTTTTATATTTTTATGTCTGTACACTGCAAATATTTTTATGACATGCACATACATTCACATAATATATATTGAATACTAAAAGAGTTGATGTATGGCTGCGTGCAAATATTTTTCGGTGCCATTTTTCTTTTTATACCTGCTACCTCGTAAGAGATCATGGAAGGAGAGTTGAATGTGCCACCAATGTGCATGCTGACGTATGTCTCTTACCAGGGATTGGGGTGTCATTCTTGGCTTCCTTTTCTCTTGTTTCTTCATTATGCCATATTTATTACTATGTTTATCTTCGAACTGGAATTTTCCCGATGGGCGATGGCTCATATGTCTTAGCAAAGACAGGTCTCCCTCCTATAATATATATCGTTGTGCTCATGCATTCATTTATTCAATGCCGAGATGGCATCTTCACTATTGTCTTAACTGTGGCATGATTAATTCTTTGAAACTTTCTTACGGTAACCTTAATGGTTGCAGAAAGGAGAGTTGCTCAGTCTGCTCAGCACCCTGCTTAGGCGGTGTAGGAAAATAAAGTTGTTTGTACAGCTAACTGAGGCTAGTGTGTGTTTTCCCTCCCTTCGTTGTCGTCTCTCTCCCTCGTATCTAGAGCTACTACCGACTCTGCCTATCTTTCCGAAGACAGGTACGAGGCGGCTTGGAAATAAAGTTGTTTCTTCTATGTACTGGAAAACTGTACATTGTGTAGTTTTAAAGCTTATACGTAGAGTCGAAGCTGGCTGTGGGTTCAGATGATGAACACACCTGATGCCCCTTGCAGAGGAGATAAATGACTATACAAGTTTTTTAAGGGTGTAAAAATGATTAATGGTGAGGTAGTTTATATGTCGACATGACTGTACAAATGTTGCCATGTGGAGAGCTGTTCATGATTAGGCGAGGCCGCAGTTTTTTCTTATGAAGTGTATCGTAATGACTTTGGTTTTTACCTTAAATCACATAAAGTACAGTTTTCTATGGAAGTATAATGTTCGTTGCTACATATCTCATGTATTTGCTGTTTAATCGTATTTTCGCCTTGTCACTGTTCAAATGTGTTGGAATGCTTTGTTACAAGTTCTTCATTTTTTAATTGGTTTTTCCTGAATCTTCACCGGAAAACCAAGCCGAGCTCAGTGACGTTCTAGGATTCATACAGTCGACCTCACTTAGTGCGATAAGGCCTGAATCTTCACCGGAAAACCAAGCCGAGCACAGTGACGTTCTAAGTTTCGTATAATCGATCTCATTTAGTACGATAAGGCTTAGGTTCACAATAACTACGTCCTTAGCATTCATGTGCATTATATTAATAGACATGCGTCACTTTAAGGACTTCTGACTAGAGATGTCACTTTGGCGGTACGTCAAATTACTCGAAATGACAAGTTTGTACCACAACTAAGGTTTTCATCAAAACGAATGTCAACTTCATAACTCTACTGTTTAAAATATACAGCAAATGTTTCAAAGGAATCTTACAACGAGCAATTGCATTTCAGTCATCATCTTCTTCATCGATAGTAATCTTTTGGCCAAATCCTTTAGGGCCAGCTCTTGCTCTCACCCTCTTCTTCTTCCCACTCTTCTTCTTGTTGGTTTCCTCATCTTTCTCAAGCTTCTCTCTCTCCCTCTTCTGCAGATAATCTGTCACACCTAGGTATATCACCTGCATTCAAAACTCACCCAAAATTTTAGCAAAAACCAAGTTTCCTAATCCTTTATTTTCTTTTTGACAAACGACCGATAATCTCGAGCTAAATTCATCTAAATTACTGTGACAAATATTCGAACTTGAGTGCAGAGAGGGAGCAAACTGCTATAGCCAACTTGGCTAAGCCCAGGTATGCCAAAACGACGGGTTCATTAACTTCAAACAAATTTGAACTACACATATGAACATGGTTTCTTGAGTTTACCACAACGGTGATCCTAAACAACCCAAATTAATCAAAACCATATTCCAAAACCATAAATTTAGTCACTTAAGCAAATTGGGATCACAAAGGGAACATGCTTTTTTTGAAATTACCGCTATGGTGATCCAAAGCAACCAAAGTCCAGCAAGCCAAGTTGCCGAAACTAAACATTTAGCCACATAAACAAATTACGATTCAAAAAAGAGGACATGGTTTTTTGAGTTTAGATATTACCCCAATGGTGAGGATGGAGAGACCAACAAAGGCGACGAAAAGAAGAACAGAAATGGCGACAGACACTCCTTCGTCACTAGAGGCCACTATCTCCTGCGCAGTCTCAAGTGGCACGGAGGCTTCTGCAGGCACGGATTCAGCAGAGGCGGTGGCGCTGATTTGCCAAGTTGGGGTGCTTCTCTGGGTGAGATTATCATTTGGGGTGATGAAAGTTAAGGTCCGTTTGGTTGTGGTTATTGGGGAGGATAAATGGAAGGATGGTTTCAGGGTTGTTCTGAGGAATTGGGAATGGCTTGGCTTGAGAAAATGGGAGGAAGTTGGTAGTGGTGGGGATAGAGATATGGATGTGGTAGCCATGGATATTTGCTACCACTTCTCTCTCTCTCTCTCTCTCTCTCTCTCTCTCTCTCTCTCTTTCTCTCTCTTTCAGGGGCACAAACAGCCCTCTCAGCAAACGTGGGAGAGGGGGCACAATTGTAAATCTGTTATGCTTGGGAGTTTGGCATTGTTCATGGAGGACCTAAAGCCCATGGCAAGAAAATAGACCAACCAATGTCGCAAGTCCTAACAGAAAAAATGTGGAAGGTTCGTGTTCGATGCTCTGAGTTGATGAGTCTGCTTGATTGTGGTCATGAGTAGGGTGAAATTCCCTATAGCCTCTCCAGGCCTGGAAGTGGTGGATAACTATGACTTGCCACTAGTTGTTCCTTTTTTTTGGCAAAAAGAAAAGAAAAAAGTCAAGTCCTAGCACAATAATCCCCCAATTTCAAAGAACAAATGAACTTTGATATATTTTTTAAAAAAACATAGTGATTTCCGCATGCTATTTTTTTTTATATACTCTGTTGATTTTTGGATTTTGAATTGAAAAAAATCGAAGGAAAATCAAGAGACTGAAATAAACATGGGTTCGCAGATGGAGAAAATGAATGTGTTGAAATCATTTTTGTTTCCTGTTGAGTTTTACAACTTAAGCTTGATGAACTTGGTAAACAGTGACTTAGGAGTGTAATATAATCGGGGTTGGGAATGCTACGCCGCGTACTCATGTGTGAATGTAAGTCGTTGATGCATAAACAACTCACAATCATTCACATGCAGGAACAACTAAGCCAGGCATGCATATTTTTGAACCAAGATTAAGGCTTAACATGCCAAAATTCAGCCCTAACTTGGATTATGAATGAACGGGTTTTGTATAAGTTAACAAATTATCGATATGACCATCCAAAATTAGGGTTTCAATTTATCAAATTTTGCTCAAATCCACTCCATTTCTCAAGCTAGAACTAAAACTTGTATTCCCGACTCAAATTTAAATCAAGAACACTACTTATAGTAACTAATGGGGAACATTTTTGCTTACCACCCTCAAGTGATAGTGATGTTAATCACTTTATTTATCATCATTGAATGAATTTAAATTTCGAAATTTGTATAGTAGATAAACACGAATTTCAAAATTTGAACTCATCAAATAGTAATAAGTCAGGTGGTGAGCATTACCACCATTTAAAGGTGGTGAGCGAAAATGCTGTCTAACTAATACAAAACATGTAAACGGTCTTAATTGTATTTAGGAAGGATAGTGTTATTCACACCCCTAATTTTACCTCTGACACATCTTGTTAATTTTTTGTCATTAATCTTCTTCAATTCGTTCAATCCAATAACTAAAAATGAAAAGAAATATGTAAAAAAACAAAAATAAATATGTAGATAGCACATTTAGACTAGGTGCTTGTTTTGCCGCCGTACGATTAGGTATTCATGACCGTCAAGCTCAATACCTACTAAAAAGTACAGCTGTTCACCAACATCTCTCATTTCTCATTGGTCCATCCGCTTTTGAAATAAAATTTTCAAGAAAAAATAATATTCACCTTTAATTACCAAAAATACCCCCCCAAAAGCGCGAGCACTTAGCTTACTTGGCCCTACCCACCACACGACACAGCTCTCATTTCTTCCGCCAAGGCTATTCCAGTCATTTCAAATTCGGAACACGAGTGCCGAATCGTGAAACGTGTCAACAGATAAGAGCGAGTAGGATTGATGAAATATGGGGTAGCGAGTGGAGAAGTAAGAGAAAAGGATGAGATATTTAGAAGATCAAAAATATCTGCCTAAGTCGTCCACGTCGGCGCAAGAGCGAATCAGATATTGCACTTTTTCTACCACAAAGCGTAGAAGAAAAATAAAATAATAAAAAGAGGAAAAGAGGAAAAAAGGAAAAATATTTTTCCCACCCGTTTTCTCACTTGCCAAACAGTCCTCCTAATCTCCCGAATTCTCCAATCTACTTGTTCCTCTTCTGCTTCTCTCAATTGGTCTTCGTTTTTCTCCTGATTTTTCTCCCAACCCGATCCGATCCCGACACGAACAATTCTATGACAAAAATCTAAAAAAGCAACAAAAAATTTGAAAAAAAAAAAAGAGAGAGAGAGAGAGAGATTGAGCTGTTTGCAAATGGGTGAGGAGGTAAGGATGAGTGAGTACGAAGGCGCTGGTAGCGGCGGCGACGACGAGGCGCGGGTTTCAGAGTGGGAGGCGGGGCTGCCGAGCGCTGATGATTTGACTCCGTTATCCCAGCCGTTGATTCCGATCGAATTAGCCTCGGCCTTCAGCATCTCGCCGGAGACCTGCCGCACGGCCTTCGACGTCAACCGCGCGTCGCATAAGACGGTCTCGACGCTCCGCGGCGGCGCCCACTCCCAGGGGTTCTCGTCGTCGAACTACAAGTCGTTCGACGAGAACCGCAGCGACGACGTGGTGGAGCCGATGGTCGTGGAGGTGGACGAGAGCGGCGAGAGGTACGGATCCGATTCGAGAAAGTCGCGGAAGGTCGATTGCAGTGCGGAGGAAGCGGATTCGGCGCTGAGGACCGAGAATTTCTCGCCGGACGACACGTCAGCGCGGACGCTGAAGCGGCCGCGGCTGGTGTGGACCCCGCAGCTGCACAAGCGGTTCGTGGACGTGGTGGCCCACCTGGGGATCAAGAACGCGGTGCCCAAGACGATTATGCAGCTGATGAACGTCGAGGGATTGACACGCGAAAACGTCGCCAGCCACCTGCAGAAGTACCGCCTCTACTTGAAGAGGATGCAGGGCTTATCCGGCGACGTGGGGTCCTCCTCGTCGGACCAGCTTTTCGCCACCACGCCGGTACCGCAGAGCTTACGCCACGAGTCTGGCGGCGGTGGCGCTGGGGGCTCGGGTCAGGCGGGTCCGGGTCAGAGCCACGGGCACGCAAATGGGCAGTTTTCGTTTCCGATGCCGTACCCGCCTGCCGGGATGATGCAGATGCCGGTCCTCGGGATGAACCACGGGCACATGGGCATGCCAGGCGGTGCGGGCGGTCACGGCGGTGGGTACCATGGGTTCGAGTCGCACCACTACAACATGGGTTCGATGGTTTCGTACCAACATGCTGGTTCTAATGACAAATGATAAATCTTTACACATTAAAGTTGAGGTGAGTGACTCTCCTGAGCTTGTGCACTGAATTTTTAACTTTCCAGTTTTTATTTGATTGAATTAGATTGCTGGGAAATTGATTCTATCGTTTGCTTATCTTGTTTGACTGATTGTTGTTTCCCTTATTATATTAGGCCTCATTAATTGAACCTACGGGGTTCGATTTCTCAAAAGGAAAATGATTTCCGCACTCCCTTTTTCTCTCTCCTGGCTCGATTGAATAATGAAGGTGAAACGGGAGTGCGGAAATCATTTCCATTCTTAAAAATGCGCGGTGTATTTTCTGATATAAACTCAAAATAATGATATCGAGGACTAGGCACTTCCTAACTGGGTTTCGGCCCTGAAGTTGAATAATCTTCAGAGTGTTTCCCGACCTGTGTATTATTTGACATCATAAGTTTCGAATGATGAGAGAGTTTCCTTCTTGACTTTCCAAATCCATTTTGTGGACGTAGAATCTCGTCCCACTGCATTTTAAGTTTATGCCTCATATAACAAAAGAGTTGAAGTAATGCCTTGCACTTTTTTTGGGATTGAAATGGTGTTTTCCATGTGATAACATTCGGCGTGCACTGGTATCGTCCATTTTATTTGTCACTTGTTTGAGAAATAAGTGTTTATCCCATTTGTAGGAATCACAGCTCATAAGCTTGTGTATCTTTAGCATGGATTTATAGCAGTTTCTGGGCTTTGTAGTTGTTGCAGCTAGTTTGCGTATAAAATGCAGTTTTGTATTGATGAGCGCCGTTGAAATTCCGATTATTAAATGTATGTTTTTGTGTAGATTCAGAAGTTTCAGCATGTTGGTTGAAGCTATAACTCTTCGAACTCAACCTGTAAGCTTGCTTGATTGGTAATCCCGAACCTGACAGGCACGGGAAGGGTTCTTAGGAATTATGTGGAGAAACTTTAGAGGCATATGGGTTTTGAATGAATAGCCAATGTAGCAAAACTCCCCTCATTAAATGTATACTCCTATTCCAAGTTACGTAACAGGGGGAGGTTCATTCCCAGTCTACATTGTTGATACCGAGGGCATCGAGCACATCCCTGACCTGTTCTTAGTTTATATATTCTTTGTATCAATAAGGTATTAAGCCTTTTCTTTCCAGATTCAATGGAAAGAAGTCAATAAAGATATAGCAATTGTCTGTTACCTGTCCTTCAATCCTGGGTTGAACGCTTTTATCACCTTTTCACCTCCCTTGTCATGTATGGTGATATGTTATGTTCCGACATTTCGTAAATATATTTGCAATTGCTTCAGTTAACCTTTTACAGTCTCTGCCTTGATATGATGCTCTTCAGAATAGCGAATATCTTAGCCAATTCTCCTTGTTTCTCTCGGTTAAAGCTTGGGTTTCTGTCGCATAATAGTACTGGTAGTTCATTCGGGGTACATGGATCCTTTGTAAGTGTAGGTCATGATATTTTTCTTCTTCTTGGACTTGAAATAGATGTTTATTGTACAATTTATACGCATCATTTGCAGATTGTTCGAAGATAACTACAGAGAGACTTCATCAGATAAAGCGGCGGCCTCTACAACAGCAGTAAAATGGCGGCTACCTGCCCGCGGTGGCATAGAGCGTTCTTTACTAATTGTTTAAGTTATGTTGTCAACTGAAATAATTCATACTGTACCTCTCTACAGATTGTAGTTGAGATCCTTTGTGTTTCTTCATCTACACTGGCTTTGTTCTTAAAATCCTGTCGGGCTGAAACCTACTTGTATGCGGTGAACAAACATCGGTGAGAAGATGTATTTGTTTTGATGATCAATAGTATTTAAATTCATGTTATCATTCTCACTGTTATCCAGCTTCTCTTCCCTCCGCAGGCATAGAAAAGATCAACGGTAGCACCGGCGAAGAAAGTGTGATGAAAAGACTCCGGAATTAATTCCAACGATCACTTGCCTCAGAATTTGTTCAAAATCTTCCTTCAAGGACCTTTCTCGTATATTCAGGCAGCTTCCATCCAACTGCATCCCGGAAGTTTCCCTAACTTGTTTCTCTTCATCATTTTCTTCAACCTTGCAACATTCCCCCAATTGCCGCAACCAGCATATAGACTTGACACTAGCAAACTGTTTCCTGCACTTTCCGGCTCTAACTCCGACAAATGCTTTGCCGCTACTTCAGCAAGATCAATACTCCCATGATTCCGACATGCTCCTAATAACGCTCCCCACACGAACAAATCTGGCTTCATCGGCATTGCCTTGATCAGATCATAAGCCTCGGTGAGTTTCCCTGCTCGACCTAGAAGATCAACCATGCACGCGTAATGTTCGAGTCTTGGCACAATCTCATACTTTTCTTGCATCAAACTGAACAAGCTTTCTCCAAGTTCAATCATTCCAGCGTGACAACATGCCGTGAGAACTGCTATGAAAGTCAGGTAATCGAGTTTCTTGTCATCCACCAACTTCATCTGGTTGAAAAGCTCAATTGCTTCGTTGCAATACCCATGATTCGCGTATCCAAAAATCATCGAATTCCATGTTACCGTGCTCCTTTCGGACATCTTGCCAAACAATGTTTTTGCTTCATATATGAATCCGCATTTTGCATACATGTCAACAAGAGCACTCCGAACATACACATCTTGTTCTACTCCTATCACCAACGCGTAAGCATGAATCTCCTTCCCGGACTTCACATTCGTCACACCCGCGCAAGCAGGCAAGAGGTTACTAATTGTATTCGAAGTTGGACACAATCCATGACCCAACATTTGCTTAAATGTTCGAAAAGCCTTGTCGTTCTGAAAATTCTGCACAAACCCGGATATTACTGAAGTCCAAGATACCACATCAGGCTCAATTCCGTTATAGCGCATCAACTTCAAAAGCTTAGACGCCATTGCTTCATCGCCCTTCTGCGAAAACCCGGCAACCAAACTGTTCCAAGTTATCAAATTAGGCTTCATTCCCTCGAGCTGCATTTTCTCCACCAAACACAACGCTTCTCTGGCCAGCCCGTGTTGAGCAAACCCTGAAACCATAGCATTCAAAGCCACCAAATCTTTCTCCGCCATCATATAAAACACCCGATGCGCCTTCTCTACACTCCCGTTCTTCGAGTACATATCAACGAGAGCACTACTAACAAAAGCATCAAACTCAAACGAGAACCGGAGCACCACGGCGTGAAGTTTCTCGCCGGTTTTAACATCCGAGAGGTGCCCACAGGCTTTCAAAACACTGGGAATAACAATCTTGTTCGGCCTCAAACTCTCTCTCTGCATCTCACAGAACAAACACATTGCCTGCTGATAAAACCCACAACGAGCACAGGCTCCGATGAGAGCAAACCAGCGGCGGATGTTCGTCTGGGGAATTTTGTCGAACAGTTTGCGGGCATGGACTATTTGGCCACAAGAAACATACAAAGCTATGAGCTTGGAGGCAAAACGGATCAAACCGGCCAACCCATTGGTGATTAAATGGGCGTGGAGTGCTCTTCCCGAGTGCAACTGTCGATCACGAGCGTAGGTTTCGATCAGATTTGTGTAGAAACCGGGTGATGATTGAAATGGACGGTGGATGATGCGGTTGCTCTGCTGAGCAGGTGGGAGTGCTCGGACTTTGGAACTGCGCATTAACATTGGAACAGCAACTGTAAAGCGCGGGGAATAACCAAACTACCGTTATACCAGAAGATTGAAGTGAAGAGTACAGGTTACAATTACAATTTGCGTCAAAAGTTAAAAAGAAAATTGGAATATCTAAGAATTATGATTGAATTGTAGTTTTCGTCTAATAATTAAAATTCACTAAAATTATCGCACAATTTAGAGTATTGGTCATTCATGAGTCATGACAAATTCGTGAAATGTGAAACTCATACGAGGCTATTTTAAGGAGCATATTAAGATTATATAATTACCTCTTTTGACAGAAATTATCACAGAATTGGCGTCAATGACTAATACTTCACAATTTGTGAAATTTAGATAACAATCTTCGCATGTTACAAGGAATAATTATTGTGAAATGTTGGAACATCGTCATGCAATATAACTAATCTACTCACATGAAGTTACAAATTGCCTATTAATAAATTATACCAAGGCCTAAAGCATAAACCGTCCATTTATATTGTGACACGTGAGTTAGTTATACTATTTAACTGTATTCTAGTACTATAACACAAATGAGAAGATAATATGATTAAGGATCCTTTGTCATAAAATTCAAATATACTCTTATGTATTATATGCACACAAAAATTGAATGTTTCAACATGCTATTAAATATCCAATAAACACGTTCGATGTACACTATACACAAGTGCATAAAAAAGGTCAAGAACTAACTCACTCATTAAGCTACTACAAATGTTATTCATTTCAATTTTTCACCATAATGTTTTATTAGTTTGTAATACCGTCACTGCGTCACAACAACTCTATCCCCCAAAATAGAAAGTGGGTCCACATATCCAAACAAATGATCCAAAATCTTGGCCGTCGATTTACTCTCCATCCCTCTCCAGAACGTTGGAAGCTCAAAACAGAGCCACCAATGAAAGCAGCACAACCCAACTTCCAAAGCTTCACATTTTCTCAACCACAATCTTCTAAGGGACATGAAAGTAATTATCAAATTTCTCACAAATTCTTCCCCCGACGTCGACGAACAATGCATGGATTGGCTCTCCTGCCTCTAACTCCACACATCCTCTGTTTCTTCAACCTCCCTCCTTCTTCTTCGAGATCTCTGCTTTTTCTGCAAACCCGACCCGAATTTTCGAAACCCGTAACCAGCCTCTCGAATTTGAACCAGAAACGGCGGCGTTTAGCTACCGTTTTGAGAGCGAGTCGCAGAGAGTCTCCTTACCAGGTTCTGGGCGTGTCTCCTTCTGCAACTGATGTCGAGATCAAAGGGGCTTATCGCAAACTTGCTCTTAAGTATCACCCCGATGTTAACAAAGAGGTAATTAACAGTTTACGGATTCAAACCCATAACTTAAATTTTTGTGTGGTTGTGGAATTGCTAGTGCTTTAGCTGCAAATTGAAGGTTTTTAATTTCTGGGTAGTTTTTTTTTTTCCCTAATTATTTGTGTGATGATATAATTTTTAGGTGTTTGATTTGATTTCGTGTTCATTAAATCTTTGCTTACCAAGTTTAAAGGATGCCAATTCATTGGAGGAGGCAGTTTCAATTTTATGTTTTTGGAGTTTGGTTATAAACTATTTTGAGCTAACGGAGGACTTGGCGCAAAACCGAGCGCAGTGTTGTTCTAGGTTTCAAACAGCCGACCCCATTTAGTGGGATGAGGCTCTGTTGTTTGTTGGTTATAAACTATGTTAGTTGTTGGTTACTCATTTGCAGAAGCTAATGTTATATTTTAGTTACCCAATTGCAGAAAAGAGTTAAGTATGTTATTCTTTAGTTACCCAATTGGGGAAGTTAAGGATCTTTCATAACTGAGTCTTATGATGTTTCTGGATTAGAGAAAATGAACGTCGAATGATACATTCTGTGTTTATCACCCTTGTCACCATGTCGGGGGATAAGACCGCAGGCTTATTGCGAGAGGTACATTCTCTCTCTGGGAGGGATTGTGTAGAATTATGACTCCTTGAACCCCTAGGACCGATTTTAGCTGCTACTATGTAACTCCTTGATTTGATTCATGAATAACAGTACAATGTATACAGGGTTATAACTATGCCTCTTGTCGAAAGAATCCTATGGTGTTAAGGATTCTGTTCTTACAGATTGTGTAGACAACAATCTTGAAATGGTTCCACCAAACTCCAAACAAATGATCCTAGGATATGCTGCTACCTGACTCGTATTTTGTGATTTGTGGCACCAAGCCAACTACGAGGCACATTATGTTGTGTGCTAAACTGTGACGTGCGATTCATGCCCTTCCAAATTTCCAGTTGCCCCCTTTTGTAGTTTGTATTGCCAGGTGGTATGGTGGATATGAATTGCTGTTTTGAATCTGTTTTTTAGCTCATCCCTTCTATCAAGAGTGCTTAGCAAGGGTTTCACTAGTCCTAACTTTTTTTGTTTGTACAGGCAAATGCACAGGAGAAATTTATGCGGATTAAGCATGCCTACAATACATTGCTGAGTTCTAAATCTCGGGGAAAATACGACTCTAATTTCGGATCTGACTATTCCTATTCCTCTGCTCAAAGAAACCAGAGCAAGAAGTCTCAAGATGAAGACGAGTTTTACGGATTTGGTAAGAACTTAGTAAACTTGCGCATGAACTCTGCTGTTTTCTAGAACTTTTTTCATTATGAATCAATATAGTCCAATACTATATATGTTTCACTCGAAACATGTCTGATAATCTGTCGGACAAAGATGTCATGCTTCCTGTGACATTGCAGTATCAAACATGCAGTTAATCGGACCTTCACTCGAAGGATCTTTTGGTCCAAATGACCGTTTAAACCTCAACGGATTATCCGTTTAACTGTTAAGACACTGATGTGTAGTGTCTTATGTTGACCAAAATATAGCTTGGACCAATCTATATACAGGTGTCTTTAGCATGTTCTTATTCTTAAGCCCTTCATTGTGCAGGTATTTTTTTGAGGGATGTTCAAATTACAATAGGTAGATTTGTCCTCTCTGTGAGACATCATACAGGCTGTAATGTTTGCATTGCATTTTCCTCAAATCTCAACGAGCCATTTTGTTATCCTCTTTTTTGCAATTAAAATTATAGTGGCGTCATGAGTCTTTTTCGGTGCTGCAGAGGACTTCTTTAAAGACATCCAAGAAGAATTCCAGAACTGGGAAGCGAGTGCTTCGTCACAAGGAAAGCCAAAGAGTCTATGGGAGGAACTGGGGGTGAGAGATTATTAAGTTCCCACTATACCTTTCTGAAAACGCAATTAAACTAAACCATCTTTGCGGCCATTTGAAGTTATGACTTGCAAATACCAGTGTTTCAACATGAACGTTTGCCAAGGAAACCTCTCTTATAGTTGTATGTACACTTTGCAGGAGATTGGAGAAGAACTGGTGGAATTTCTTGAGAAAGAACTCAACATAACAGATCCAGAAGACGGAGTAAATAACAATGATGAAGGCAATCCTTTCAGAAGCTCCGGGGAACAGAGAACAGGAAATGTTGGTCAAAACGAAACTGGTAAGGAGAGCAGCATAGAGGATAATATTGATGAGATAGAAGCTACTCTTGCTCGGTTAAAAAAGGAATTGGGATTGTAGCATAGAAACACGGCATCACCACGTCAATGCTCTGTTGGAAGCATCGAAGGTGAAGCCTTAACATCATATTACCGCACTTTAGCGGAAAGCAAAGGATGAGAGAAGGAAAAGGAGAGATCGATCGATGGGGGGTTTGTTGTATGGTAGAGGGAGACTGGAAGTATGAAGGCGGAAAAGAAGATGCGCTTGCTGAAGTACTTCATTATTTTTTCGAAGTCAAGTTTATAGTCTCTTGGGCTTCTGTTTGGAGCTTGTGCTGAGGTCATATCTTGTAAAACAATCAACAAAGATGAATGAAATCAAGTGGAGTACAAGTTTCTTGTGCTACAAGCCTGCTCGAGGTGTATGTATTCAACGCAGCTGCTCGTGTGATTCACAATTATATTGGTTGATCCATCTCTTTGCTGCAGAAAATTGGAATTCAGATAATTTTGCAAGTAAATCAAGTTTCGAGTTCTTTCTGCTCATGGCTTGCAACAGATGAATCAATCAAGCCGGTAAAGGGAAGTGGTAGGGAAAACGAAGCCGATAAGGGGAGCGACATTGAAACGTGACTTCACTCCAATCCTTTGTTGAGGGCATCAAAGATGAAGCCTTGTTCCTATTGCCGCACTTAGGCTCGTTTACTAATCCGTAATCAGAACGGGAGGAATTGAATTAATTAGAAAGCAAGCGTCGAGAGAATCTGAAAGGGAGAGATTCCGGCGAGGGAGACCGGAAGTTTAAAGGCGAAAAATTAAGAGGGAACGAGAGACTAGAGTAATGAAAATCAAGTGGTCGTATGGCAATCAGATTTAGAGTAATGAAAATAATAATCTTAAGTCTCCTTTGCCTCTTATTAGTTGCAACTGCGTCAGATACAAGCATAAACAATTCTTCACTCAAGTTGAATTTATGTTTATCAAACCATTCGAAACGAATTGCGACATAAATAAAAAATCGTTGTTTCGAAAAACTAAAGGCCAAAGCCGCATCTCAAAACCTCTCGCCGAAACGGAAGAATACTGCACCTGTGCCAGAGTTGTGATCGACGGCGTACTCAGCTCTTACTAAACCTAACTTGACGCCAACGCCATATGCTGACCCGTGACCCAATCGCCTGTATACCTCTGTAGGGTTACCTTTGACTTCCTTGGAGGTTCCTAGATCATTTCCGTGCTCTGCAAATGCATATACATGTGTACCTTTCACAGGTATCCGTAGTTCAGCAGCAAGCTGGAGATAACAATGGGAAAAGAAATGGGAAAAGAAATCAGCTAATCATATATCGTAATTTTTGTGTATGGGGAAAGTCTTTCACTGCCTATGACATCATATCGAGGACCGAGTTAAATTTTCAAAAGTAGTTCCCACCTCAAGGATGTTTCTAGCTGCGCCTATCTCGCCCATGTTGTAACCCCTGACAGAATATGGACCGCCAAGGGTAAATGCATCATAACTTGGTAGGTCTCCTATACAGCCACCATAGTGTCCGTGAAGTACAAGCACGGGCGGTGGTGGTTTACCAGCACCTTCCTCGACTTCCTTCAGCTGGAAAAATCTTGTTAATGTTAGCTGGTGACGGTTGAAGAAGGGGAAGTTGCTGCCAACACCAATGCCTTGGTCAACCTGCAATTTCATACGAAAAAGTATGCAAGTTAACAAAGTCTCTAGAACATGTTACACAGACAGGTATATAGAAAAACAACAATTCTAGATAAATCTAAAACAAAATTCATGAGAACGGTTTTCCCTTAAAAACATTTTTTTTCTTTCCCCGCTTGTTCTAAAAGCTACACAGTACAAGATATGAGGTTACCTGAAACACATTCCTCTGACCAACTATAGCTCCATTCACAAACTTGGTGTTATCGCGGGTGATATTTGATTGTAAAAATGCCAGGCGGTCAATGCCTGTACCGCTGAGAGTTGTTGGAGGTCCATCTTCACTGACTCCTCCACTTGGCAATACTCTTTGGCCATTAGAACAGACATGACTGCGCTCATCACGTGTAGTTATCTCTTCCATTACAAGTCCATAGGTGAATTTGCTCTGACGGGTGAAATTCTGGTAGGCATAGGCGATCAAGTTAGGTAATCATAACAACGGAAAAAATAAAAATGACAAGTACCTCTGTTGAATAAATCATAATGGACTACATCAAACATTAAGAAAAACGATGAAAATCACCTCTGTTATATTAGCCTTAACTCCAGCTCGATCAACCCAAATAGGGGGAACTTCATCAGCCCCTGGCCCACCAGTAAAGACTGGACTTAGTTTTCGGCTGTTGAAGCAGCTTACACGGAGAGTACGATTGCGGGGATTGTACACGCCATCCAGATATGGATGCACATACTCAAGCTTAAAAGAAAGATCATCCTGAGAGATAAACCACAGAAAAAACATGAAAACAGAATCTATGCAAAGGTATTAAACCATCAGTTAACTTGGATACAGGAATGGGTATACTCTTGGTAAGGCAAGATTACCTGAGGATTCAAGAAGTTGCTGGTGGTTATTGATCCCAGAATAGACCTATTCAGGCCACCAAGATTCCGATGCTCAAATGTAACAGTTCCACCAGGCTCTAGTGAAGCCTATACATACAATATACAATACAATACAATCAGAATTACAAAATTGAAACCTCCAGAATCTTCATGGTTGATTAGCAGAGCAAAGAGATCACTTTACACATACCAGAGTCGGATAACCTCCGCGTCCAGGAACAATGTTCCATTCCGTGTTAAGTTCAGCTGTCTTCTGTTCTAGTTCTTTTAGCTTTATTTCAACAATTATCCCTCCTTCGTTCTTCTCATCAGGCCGTGGGTTCACTTCAATGTTTGAAAACAAAGCTAGGGAATTTATGTTCCTCAGAGCTTGTTTCCCTGCTTCTATGTTAAAAACATAACCCGGTCGAAGCTAACATTCACCAAAGAGTTCAACAAGTCAATAAACCACCCCATTGCAAATTGGAAAAATACATACAACTTAAGAAACAAGCTAATCTGATAGCAAAATCATGCAACCGAAAATGCAATTCAACAAACAACCAAAAACCCATTAAATATATAAGCAGTACATTTCGTTTAAGGGATGATATAAGTACCTGCCTGGGCAATTCCCTCTTCACCACGGGGATCTGAGTGTTCCCTTCCACGATATTCCCGAGCTTATCCTGGAACTGAATAAGCAGCTGGGTGATATCCCCTTCCACAACCTCACAAACCACCTCCTTGGTATTCAAATTCCCAAAATTCACAACCTGTGCACAAGCATACCCTTCATCCTGATACCACTTCTGAACCCGGTCTCGAATCTTCTGCAACAGCCTCGCACTCACCTTCCCTTGTTCCCTCAACATCAGCAGCACTTCCCTCTGCACAGGCGCCGGCAACAAACAAGGCCTTGCCCTATCAATCCTTCTCTTGTAATCCTTCTCCTGGTTCCGAAAATACTCGAGCTTTTCCTTATCGGTCATGTCCGGGTCCATTTCAATGGGCTTCGACTGCGCCATCAGACCCACATTGATGCACCGGAACTTGTCCGCCGACTGCCATGTGCTCTCTGTGAACGAGATTGTAACGCCTAGAGTCCCATCTGGGTTGGTCTTCCCTTCCAAATCGACCTTCTCGAACATCCCGCAGTTGGCTAAGGTTTCCAGCTCCTTCTGCAACTGGGCTTTGGTGTAAATTCCGCCGGGTCTCAGGGATACCATTTCGAAGAACGAGTCTTCGGTGCCGACGGTGCTCCACCGCCGCCGATCGAAGAACAAGATCTCGGAGACCTTGTATTTCTTGAACCCACTGAGCTTGTTGAGCTGGACAACAATGTTGGCCGGTAACCCATGCGAGTCCCACTCTTGGGACTGAGGCTCGTCCGCAATGGCCGTCTGTGACCCAAACAACAGCCTCTTCAAAAACCCACCAAACCCATCTTCGCCGCCGCCGAACCCATCTCCCCCTCCACCTCCGCCTCCAAACCCGCCTCCGCCACCGCCGGAATTTCCGTTCCCGGAAAAAGATCGCAAATTTAAGATGAGGGTGACGGTGGAGGCGGCTGCGAGAGCTTTGGAGAGGGTTTTGAGGGAGGTGGAGGAAGGTTTAGGGTTTTGGGAGAGGGGCGAGGGGGTATTGGAGGAGAGGTGACATTTAGCGACTGGTCGACGGCTGTTAGAAGCGGCGGCGGATGTGATGGGCGGGGAAAGGGTGCGGGCGGAGGAGGGGAGGACGGTGGGCTTGGGGTTGAGGTAGGCGGAGGAGGGCGCCGCTGCGAACATTGTGTTGGGGGTGCAGCAGCGGAAGAATGTCGAGAAGAGATAAGGCCCCTCTCTAATGAAAAGAGGGGTTTATTGGGTTTGGACTTTTGGACTTTTGGACTTTTGGGGTGCGTTTGGTATGTCTTTGGACTAAAATACGTGGGACTCACCTCGACTACGAGGCCCTCTGGGGTTGGCTAAAGCAGGCTGATCAAATCCCAAGCTTTCGCTTGGTATTAAGGGGGACTAGAAAGGAAGGCCGACATCCAATCCCCAAGTTTTGCTCACTGACATCCAGTCCCCGCTTCTTCTGCAGCGCCGTCACCAGGGCATCACGGTGCTTGCTCTTTCGTGGCCCAAGTTGACAAATGCAGCTCACAGCCGAAGCAGCACCGCTGTCGGCGGAAGTTGACACGCCCAATCCCGATATCCCCACATACCAGGTAGGCACGTGTTGGCTGACATCCGAGGGTGACGAAACCATTTTAAACATGCATACAAATAAAATATATGCAATTAGAACGATTATACCAAAGCAGGAACGTGTTTAGAGCATACAACTACTAAGAATAATATGAAATGATTACTAGGAAAAGATACGAACAAGGGAATGATACCTACACTGAGAAGACTCGAGGATATCAATGTTGAAGTGCCCTGACACTGAGATCATGTGCCTCAATTCTAACTCCTGAGGGGCGCAAAAACATAAAGGTGAGTGGACCAAAGTTTATAATAATAATACTAACAATAGGAAAACATTTTATTTCTGAACATAATAACCCCCTGTTTTGAAAACACATATATAATACTACATATAGGTTTTATGAAAAATCCTAGTATGCCATGTAGAACATTCGTAAAATATGTATGTAAAACTAGTGCTCATAAATGGTAATAATGCCCGAAGGCAAATCCGTAAATCTCATCAGTGAGGTACTCAACTAAGGGTATCATAGTCGCCCGAAGGCAGTACCTGTTCAGCACCCGAAGGTGAAGTTGAATAACTTGTCCATTACCCGAAGGTGAAGCTGAATAACATGTCCATTACCCGAAGGTGAAGTTGTATAAATTAGCATACATCCACACCGACACTAGCCGTGGCTAGTGAAGTTGCCGACACTGCTTTCGGCAGTGAAGCTAGGGGTATATCATATATCATATCTCACTCCTCCTCATCAACTGTGTCATATGGCCATAGACATCGATACCCGTGGTGTGTGGATGTGTTGTATGATAACCCACTAGATAAGTACCAAAAACATATCTCAAAACTCGTATCAAATACGGAGCTCATTAGCTCAAAGTCACATCTCATAAATCCAAGATAGATAAATCGTATTCAAAAACCATAAAATAAATCATAAGTATGAAAATCCGTAAAACATATTATAAATCATACTCCATTCATAAAATATGCAATGCATGCTAGGCTAATATTTTATAAAATATATATAAGTTATGAAGGGGTCCACTCACAAATATTTTATTGCCCGAGAGCTGCTCGAACAAGCGTGAACGAGATCACCTCCACTGATGCACCTAAATGCACATATAGAGACCATTCAGTAAAACTCTACGCAAACGGTTGAATTTGGGAAAACGGACATCAGATTCGGATTCGATATGTCGAAAAACCTACGGAAGGACCTCAGGTTCCCCCCACGCGCCTCCGTATTCGGCGATTGGTCGCCTCGACTTGTTGTAAAATTCAATAACTCCAAAATTTACAGGAATGAAGATCTCAATCAGAGGAACAACTTTTATACCTGGGCCGAAATCCAATTCGCCCGGGAAATGGCCTGAAAATGTCTCAATCCGCCGGAAACCCTAGAAATGGGTGTTCTCAATTCAATCTTAAAACGAATTTCGACGCCCCCAAACTTGTTTGGGCTTTGTTCCTGGGTTCAAGGTGAGTTGAATGAGGGTGGTGGCTGTCGTCGGAGTTTGCAATATCGGTGAAATCGCCGCCGTGGAGTCTGGGGACAGACGTGGGTGTTCGTCGTGAAACAATGCTCAAAACAGCTCGGGTTTGATGGATAAACGAAGATGGGAAGTCTCTGAGTTGATTTATGGTGGTGGATGGCTACAATTTGTCAGAAAAATCGAAGAAAAATCAAAGAAAACAGCCGAAAAGCTTAAAGGGAAACAGGTCGGGTCATACGGGTCAAAAGGGGTCCTAGTTGGCTGCTCCTCAACTCCCTTATTTCTCTCATTTCTCTTCTTTCTGATTGGGCAGAAGCCTCCCTACTTTCTCTCATTTTTCTTCTCTCCCCTCCGTCCATCTCTTTCATTTCTCTTATTTCCTTTCCATTACAACCATACACGTAATGCTCCAGCAATCTGGAGCCTTCCAGATTTATGGTCAAATGACCATTTTGCCCTTAATTTCGTTCGTTAATAACTCCTTCGTTATAACTCCAATTTCAATTCCGCTTTTGCCCACGAGTTCGTCTCAACGAGTACTACAAGGATATGCCAAGAAAACGAATGTTGCATGACACAACAAGGTGATCAAACAAAGTCAACACATTTGCCTCGAAGGTCATTTTCGTAATTTCATATTTTAAAAATATACAAACCATAATTTTTTGGGACTGGTCGTTACAGACGTTAAGCCGAAAATCGGCGTATCGGTGGAGAATCTGCTGACCCTGCGAGCCGAGAAGCGGATCGAGAGGTTGGCCATGGCAGACGCCCACTTCCAGGTTGAATTTCGAGTCCCTAATTAAAAATCGCCTTGAATTTGAAGAACTCAAATGAGCAACAAGACTTCGAGCTCTATGGGAATTTCAATGCTTTCTCTTCTTTTTTCTATTTTTATATGGGTTCTTCTAATTTATATGAGTGGTAATTCAATAGAAAGTTGAGTTCCCAATTGAAAAATTCGAAGGGTTTTTAGCTGGGCTTTTAGGTTCCATTGATTTATTGGAAATTTTGTTTTTGGATTCTGTAAAATTTAAGGGTTCAAATCACGTTTTTGAGAGAATGTTAAAATTTGGTTGCTAGATGTAGTTGGATTTTGCAGAAAATTTTGATGTTGGGTTCAATTTCTTTGCATTAGAAAATTCTAGACAAAGTTGACATGCCCCGACCCTGATATTCCCCGAATACCAGGATAAACACGTGCTGACCGACACCCGAGGGTGACGAAAGCCATTAATTGATACAAAAGCTAAGAATAAGAAATAAATAAGGGTTATGAATTTAAATACAATGAGTTAATAATTTAGGAACGTGTTCAGAGCATACAACTAAACCTAATCACTAAAAAAAATAAAGATAAAATTGAATGAATAAAGAAGTGGGTCCTACATCGAAAGGATTCAAAAATGCTGCTGCGGAAGTGTATTGACGCCGGGATTAGGTGCCTTGATCCTAAGTCCTGAATGGGGGCGCAAAACAAAGGTGAGTGAACCAAGTTTATATATATACAATAATAATAAAACAGTTATCAATGTACTAACCCCCACAGTTTATATAATGAAAACTACTAGCATAATAAGTGATGGATTTAATAAAAATCCTAGCATGCCAAAATATCTCAAAAGTCATATCGCGGAATAACATCGCGGAAATCAAAACAGTAAACGTCTCATAGATCATCTCGTAAGCGCGGTGTGCTGCTAGAAATATCACTGAATAAATATAACTCCCGGCCCAATGTCTGCTCCGTGGTCTCTGCGCCCGTAGCCAGAGATTACCAACTCCCGGCCCAATACCTGCTCCATGTCCCTCAGCCCGTAGCTAGGGATTATTTTTCCCGGCCTAAATGCCAACACCAGATCCTCGCCCCAGACGGCATAGTGTCTACTAGGTACGCACAAATAGTTACGCCTCTCATAAATAACCACTTCATAGTATAAAGTCATTCATCGTCTATACTGTAAAGAGGGGTTTCGAAAACATGTTATAGCATCCTATCGTCATCCATCAGATAGTCTACCAGTTCATGGTTTTTTATAGAAAATACGATATATCAAAATATAGCTCAATATAGGCCAACAATTGATTCCTTACCAAAAACACGAGACGAAAATCAATATATTTAATAAACAGGCTTCACATAAATCAAATCATAAACTCGTAGGCATGCTAATCATTTATGCAATTAAACTATAAAATCATGTAATTTTAGAAGAGGTCCACTCACAGTACTTAGCCGCCAAAAACTGTGCCACTAGCGAAGACGGAAACGTCACAATAATTGCCCCTAAGCACATAAATAGCACATTTAGGGTTCAATTAATAAAACTCTATTATAGCAATTGAATTTGGGAAAACGGACATTGGAAACGGATTCAGAACGTCGAATTACCTTAAGAATGATCCCGAACAAAAACCCGAAAAGTCAACCCTAAAGTCAACGTTGACCAGGGGTCAACGGTCAAACTAGGTCAAATGAGTTTTAGGCTTGAAATCCGGATTAGGAGATTTATGTTGAATATGATTAGGATCTATTGGGTTTTTAGGTCTCTAAGGGTTTTTGGGTTAAAAGGATATAGGGAAAGAGGTGGTTTTGGGTTTAAACCCAAATCCACACACAACACACACACACACACTCACAGCCCAAAGGCCTCACAACCAAAAGGGTTGGGCTCGGCAAGGAAGGCCCAAAGGGCTTGGGTTTTGGTGGTCGCCGGACCCAATGGGAGAGAAAGCCGGAAATTCGGCCGGAAATCCACACCCACTTTAAATGACCATAACTTTGTCAAAACTCCACAAAATTGAGTGATTCAAAAACGAAAGTTGTAGCCCTCGAAGAGACGAAGAGAATGGTACCTCACACAACGTCTAACTCGCCGTGGTTTGGCCAAAAAATACCTTGAAAGCCTCGGAGGTCGACGGAAACTGGGTAAGATTCAAATGAGTATAACTTCTTCAATACTGAACGAAATTGGGTGAAACAAAAAGGAACGTTGTAGTTCTCAGCGAGACGAAGAGATTGATACCTTGCACGCCGGCCAACTCGCCATGGTGTGGCCGAAAATTGCCTCGAAAGTGGCGGTGCTCGCCGGAAAATATGGAGAATGCTCCCCAAGCAGTTTTCACGTTTAAACCTTCACCAAAAACCACTTTTTAGCAACCACTAAGCCTTCTAGACTATCAGGGAGAAAGTTGGAAGAGTGGTCCCCACGTGGCTCACCATTTAAGAACTAAAACCATTTTTAAAATATAAAAGGGGTTGGGGTGTTTCAAAGTTTTGTTAACAAAAACTTTTTTTTTTCATTTTTGTCCTTAATTTTGCTTCTTAGTCCGACTCTGCATCAAACGCTTAATTAAGTCAATCCAGTCCAGCTTAGTTTATAAAGCTAATCCAGTCCGAGGTAGTCTGGTGTAACAAATGCACCCTTGGAGTTTTGAGTGGGTGAAGACGAGTTGACTCAGTCCCTCGGTTGCTGAGTCTGTGACTCGATTTTTGTTCAAGTTCCAAGTTTGGAGTAATTTTTTCATGTGCCCCGTATTTGAGTACTCCACGTGTTATAAAAGAAGTGAATGGTAAAAAATATGAGTAATGCTAGGAAAACTCAATTTATAGACTAAATTTTGTAAATTAAATGACATGTAAGTTGATGATTTGATTAGTACTTAATCGTTAATAAACGTGCTCATTTTTTATTGGTGACACCTCATTTGGTTTGCTAATTTAGTCTACAAATTTGGTCTCCCTAACATTACTAAAAAATATACCATTCTCTCCACTATATTATAAAATGTAAAATACCGCTTGAGTACCAATCACTTGAAAAATGACTGACAGAGTTTTAGTGAAATTAATTTTGGGTACCAAAAGCATTTTAAGTGTTTTTAGAAGTATCATATATGCATTTCTTATAGTAAACACTTAATTTTTTTTTAGAACCACTGAAAATTTTACTAAAGATTAATTTAAAATACATTTTCACCAAATAGTATTTCAAAATCAGCCCAATATTTTAGTTTTGAATAGGTTTTTTTTTTTCCGCCCTTTTGTTCAAAATTGAGTTGGGATTGGAGTGCAGTGCAATTTGGTAGTGGGCGAGATCCACAATGCTTGTTTACGGAATGGGATTTTATTGTTTTTTTTTTTTTTTTTTTTTTTGCCAAAATGGGATTTTATTGTTAATTGTGAAATCATGTGGGACTAGTCTAGTTGGGGTTTGGCTTACATGTTTGTTTGTTTTTATTTGTTTATTTATTTATTTTATTCTTCCATTTTTCTTTTAAATTTGGTCTAAGATCATATAGGTGAGAGTGGGAAGGGAAATCGTTACCATTAGTGATACTTTTTTCTATTTTGGAAGGAAAAAGTTTTAGGTACAACTTACTTAAATAACGAACTCAATAATTAATTATCGTTAATGTGTGGTTTTAACCCAAATTTCCCGCCATTTTAGTAGAATCGTTGTATAAATATAAAAGAAGAATGATGAGTGAGAGTTGAATGTAGTTCTTTTTGAATATCATGTACAAATACCTTGTTATTTGATGCCTTCTCTTTTCATGTAATTATTATAAACAATTGTTACTAGCAGGGGCGGATCCACAGTGGGGTCAATGGGGTCACACGACCCCTTGGAAGCCATGGAAATAACCTTGGAGCTGCTGGTGCGACCTCTTGGAGCTGCACACCACGTGGTCGACGAAATGTCTGAAAAGAAGAAAGAGTTCGCTTGCAGGTTGAAGAAGAAGGAGGCTGCTGGCGCGTTGATAGCCTCCTCGGACTTTGAGAGAGAACTCGCAGCCTCCGGGTTCCATCATTATATGTACAAGCAGGAAGGAGAAGGAACTACCGAGGAAGCAAAGAAGAGTAATCATGTTACCAGGAAGCTTGAGAAACGTCAGGAAGGTCGCATTCTAGACCCCCATATAGAAGAGCAGTTTGGAGGTGGGAGATTGCTCGCTTGCATATCTTC
Source organism: Malus fusca (assembly GCA_035220775.1). Lineage (NCBI taxonomy): Eukaryota > Viridiplantae > Streptophyta > Magnoliopsida > Rosales > Rosaceae > Malus > Malus fusca. Next base: position 6,710,204 of record CM069061.1, on the reverse strand, counting down.
GCGTCCAGGCCAATGTGGCAGATGTGATGGGTGAGTCTAATAATAACATGTGATACTATCTATCTTCAGTTGTATATCTTTTGTTTGCGTCGTCTTATTTTGTTTTGCAAACTTGTTTGTCAGGTACACCTTGGAAGGTAAGGAACTTGAGTTTTACATGAAGAAGCTCCAGAGGAAGAAGGGAAAAGGTGCTGGCACTGCTGCATAAAACAGTTTGGAAGGTAAGGAACTTGAGTTTTACATGAATTCTGATATGCATGCCGTTTCTGTTAAAAAAAATTTGCGCGCTGCGCGCTATCCTTATTGACCCCCCAAACATTATTTCCTGGATCCGCCACTGGTTACTAGCACTCCATCAAATAGAGATGTTGAACAATTAAGGTACAAACACCTTATTATTTTATGAATGTTTCTTTTCATGTAATAATTAAAACAACTGTTTAGCACTCCATTATGACGCTTTTACTTAATGAGTTTCTTCAAGAATCCATTATGTATAGCATCTTTGTTCCCAAAATTTCTGTGCGTGTTTGCCCTTTGGAGAGTTATATGCAACCATGTCTTTGTGCCTTCCATATGCTCCATTGGTTCTCTATACATGAACGAACATCTATCGATATTGTATCGATCCTATCACAAATGTATTGTAACATGTTGCTAAGTTTTGTTTGCGACAACGACAACAACATATTATCGACGACATAACATTCTGTTCTTGTCGTCCGTACAATAGCCGGACTATCAATAGCTAGTATAATAGTTAAAAGTTGAAACGAAACAAAGCATGAATTTCCATAGAAATGCAAGCGTAAATTACAAAGGTAATATCAATAACCCAGCAAACAACATATTTATTTTCTTCTAACTCCAGTCGCTTCATTCGTACTGACAGCTACCATTGTCACTCCTTGCTGTTGGGTCAAAGTTTGCAGCTGTTGGATCAGTGCACCCTTCTGCGACGGGTACTTTAACTTGTTGGGCTGCCTTTCCTGCATGCAGTGGTTAAACAACACTTTCAACGAAACTACTCCAATCGAGATAACGCTCTTAAGACGAGTAGTAATAACTACAACCACCAACTATTATCCCAACTAATGTGGCACATAACGCGAGAGTTACTTACTTGTTGTAAATAAATGGGGTTCAAAGTCACTCCAAATATAAACGAATGAAATGTTGCAGCATCAGTTAAGATTTTAATAAGTTCGGATATGAGTTGGTGCTTCTAGGGTTATTTTCGTACCAAGACAAAGAGTGCTTACCATAAAATTCTCCTCTGTTAATGGAGTCCTGGTTTGCATCTCCGAGGGCTGCATCAGACAAGTACTTGTCAGCCAGTTGGACTCTCTTCACATTGTCTTGCTCCTGAACAAGCATTTGACCATAGTTAAGGAGCTTCTCCAAAGTCATCTTAGGTTGCTCGAAAGTCGGGGGACCTTCTTTCGAGTTCACAAGCTTCTTCCCAATGCCGTCAATACCAACACCCGATACCCACTTCCTCACTTCATCATCGTAAACTCGAGCCCTCAGAGCACCGAAGAAATCTGCAGTATGCGATACAAGAAGTTAGCATGATCCTTTTTTTTTACCAATCTTTAACCAAGCAATGCTATGTATCACATTTATTTGTTAACCGAATAATGTTATTTTGTATCACATTTACTGATCACATCTCTAACGGATACGCTATTCAACAAAATATAAATTATATGCAAAATTACTACAACAACAGTATACTTACCAATGGATTGACCTGGGAATGTGTCAACAATCTTGACAACATCTTCGGGGGACACATTGTCAGGCTTGAAGATTCCGGTGCAAACACCGATCCGGTCTTCCCTAGTGGGAGCCCAGTAGAACTTCTCCATACGACCGTCACGAATGAGAGGGGCATACAATGTGGAGAAATCGTTACCAGTGACTATAATGGGGACTCTAGGATTCTCTTCCTTGTTGTACATACCGGGAAGCTGCACGTTTGTCGGGTTATCAGCAATGTTCATGAGGGTAGCATTCACCATCTGGTTGTTCACAGTGTACTGTGTGGTTCCACCCATCCTACCGGCACCTGCATCGAGATCGTTGATGAAGAGGGCACACATTTTTCCTTTCCTGATGATGTCTGCAGCCTCACGGTACCTTTGCCTGATCAGTTTCGCGGGCTCTCCTGCGTTCCCGCTTTCTAATTCTCCAGCACTCATCATGATGGGGCTGAAATATGATCACAAGGTGTAATTAAAACAAAATGAATTGAAAATATTACTTCATTTTTATGTGATTCTTCATTAAAAAAAAAACTTTCGTAAAGTTTACGAACTCACGTAATTCCCATCTTGGCAAACACAAGCTCACACTGGAAGGATTTTCCCTGACCTTTTCCTCCCCATATACCAAGAATGAGAGGAATCTGATACAGATGCAAATGAAATCATCTCAGCTGTCCAAACCAACAATCAAAGAATTCTACCAAAAAACAAAAACCAACAATCGAAGAACAACGTTTAACTGCGAAAGTTAAGCTAATTATACTACTTGAAAGAAACAAAAGTTTATCTAATTTCGTAACCCCGAAAATGGCATGGCAGATGACATGATAATATCTCATTTCTTACTAGTTAGAACACACATGAGAAAGTTAAGTTGATGATAATATATACTACTAGAAGCAACAAAACTATTCTCGAATTTTAGTCACCTTGTGAATTGCATATGGCGGATAACATGATATATATCTTACTTTTTACTCGTTAGAATTAAATAAGCTTCGAGATCTGTCAAATACGAGCAAATGAAACAGTGTCATATCAATTAAAAACCGAAGTTTCTAGATTTAATTTTTTGTGTTTGTAGCGTTATTCGTACCTTAATGTTAGGCAGGCTCATGAAGTTTTTGGTTATGTGAACCACAAGCTTGTCCATGAATGCCGGAGCGATGTAAAACCCATCCATGTTGTTGTCAAAGTTGTATCTGAAACACAAATCACAACCTTATCACAAAACAAATTCAACCTCCAAGCATCCAGGAAACAAAAAGGAATTATTTCAACATTTTCTCGCTTACTCTCGAAGTCCGGTGCTGATGTATTCGTATGAGCTCATGACAGCAAAGTGAGTTCCACTTCCCTGGGGAGCTTGGAACACAGAATCAACCAAACCCTTTCCTCTTGTTATGTCTTGTTGGTCATCGGAAGTGTCGTAGGCAAGGCCTTTCCATCTGTCCGTGTTGGTTTGCTTGTCCTCGTCGATTTCCGCATTAATTTTTAAGTTGCCTGCAGATGCTACCTTCTGGTAGGGGACTCTTGAGGTCACTTTCTTCAAACTGGTGCCCAAGAAGGCCGAGCTTCCGGAACCAGAGCTGATCAAGCTCACCTGGATCGAATATATATAACATAACTTTAGAACCAAGAAACTCGGAAATTCATCAAAACAGAATCACAAACTTCATTTCTTTGCATTTAGATTAACCTTTGAGCAAAACCCTTGTAAAAAAAATATAATAGTCAGTGAAAAGGAGAGATGATCTCGTGCAATTTTTTTCACCTTCTATACACCCAGTTCATTTAAGTCTCTCGATTCTTGAGTCAAAGAGACTAGAAATAAACATGAATTTGCAAGAAGAAAAAAGTTGTATGGAAATCACCTCTCATGTAAAGATACTTGAGTTTGAGGCATCACACGGACAAATAAAAGTAACCTTTTTGGTGTTTTGGAATAGTATAAAGAAAAACAATATGGATATGGGAAGTTATTTCTGTACAGTTCTTTATACTTAACCCTCGGTTTTAGCCAGAGTGGATAAATCAAACGGAATTTTAACGAAAAGCTTCCGGTACTGTTTATTTTAACGAAAAATCATATTTTTACACTAAAAAATTAATCTTGATACTATTCATTTTACCCTTTATTTTGTCTTTATTATTAAAACTCAAAGTTTTCAAACCATTTTTATTAGTTTCCCTTAAATCAAACGAGAATTAGCAGACAAAAGCAAGCTGAGAAGTACATAAAATAGAAACTAATAGTGTAAAATCACTACATGAAGAACTGTTTTGAATGTAAAAATTATGCGACACAGAAACTCAAAAAAATTAAATAGAATCTGGCGGGGAAACAACGTACTGGCGTCCGGTTAACGGTTCCGACGCTCGAGACTGTGTGCATGGCGGCCATGGATCAAAGTGGTGTCCTGAGACTGAGGAGCTGCGACTAATGCAATAAAGCTGCAGATAGTGTAGTGATAGGTGCATATAAGGTGAGACTGTGATGAAAACATGTGTGGTTGTAAAAATCCTGAAGGCCACACAATGGGGATTGGCTGAGTGACACGTGGCTCTCTGTGGACAAAATAGGATAATCCTACTTGGCTTCATCCTACTTTACAAACATGACAAAATACACAACAGTTGAGGATCAGATTTAAGCTTTGCTTCTTCACCTCTGAAAGTGGATTGGGTTTTGAGACCCTTTGTCTTGAAAAATAATGCACTATTAAGTTAAAACATTGAGAGTGTACTCACATGGAAGAGTCAAGAAAACTTCATGTCATTGATGTTGAACCATACAAAATGAGAGGTATTAGAGTAATAAATGGAAAATGATTTCTGCACACTACTTTTCTTCTTCTACACATTTTTGTTTATTTTTGTTCATTAGTTTTTTTATTTATTTATTCAATTTAAAGGTTAGATATATACAAGAGTACGCAAGAGGAGAAAATGTGTATACAATAATCACCCTCTTCCGTTTAAAACATATGCATGTGACAATGTGTTTCTCTTACACGAAAGTAATGTCTAACAATCCTTCATTGCTATTGATTGTACAAACTCTTCATTGTATTCATAGTGATTTGAGACGTCTTGTGATTTTTGGGTTTCGAATTGCTTTTGTAAGAGGCACTTCTTCTCATAGGCGCCTTCCAAGTTCATTCTAAAAAGGTAGTTGGAAAATTTTCCTAAAGAAGCACCTTGCTTCTCTAAAAAGCATTTCTAGAACTTAGAAACACTCAAGTTTGTTTGTCAAACATAGTCGGAAACACTTTTAGTTGGCATAAAACGCTTTTATTCCTCCCGTATAAAGTATGGAGTTTGCAATGTCTGCATCACATTATTTCTCCGGACAGTCGCTATGCTTGAGACTGACTTCAAAATGTTGTAAGATTATTATTCTCAGTTGAAATGTTGTATCCATAAAAGCTCAAACTGAAGTTGCGTTGGGAGTTTCTAGTATCACAAAAGTTGAAAGAATCTATCCAACTACAGCTGCTAGTTCACCAAGCATTAAAACATGCGTCCTCCTCTTAATAACAGACGCCGGAATGCTCAATATTTCTTGGGGCATTGCCTCTTCCACCACAAAGCCTTCGAACCTTCGAAGGTTTTGGCCAGGGGGTTAGCATCCATTTGAGAGTTTGGATTCTATTTCCTCCTAACTCAAGCCTTTGGTTTCGGGGACAGTCAGTACAACGAAGATAAGAGATAACAAGGCGATAGCATCAAAGAGGATGAAAAGGTTATCTGCTCCTAGCGCCTCCTGCAGAATTAGCAAATTTAATGAACCGCTCCTATACCAGTCAGTTTAAAGACTTTTTAACTCATGAGATATCAGAAAATCTGCTTGAACTTTGAAAGAAATGGATTGGCATCATTACGAGGAAATAACGTGGGGAGGTGGCATATATGCATACCTTCAGCGGCGAGAATGCAAATGTCGCAATCGTATCTGAAGCAAAGTTCGTAAGATCAGCGAGACGTGTGAGTAGATCTTCTCAGAAATTGTAATATACTTCATTATTTGTTTACAAGAGGGAAGTCCTCTCTTATAGAGGGCCAAAAACTACACAATTGGTCCTAACAAGTGGACAAGCCAAATGATGATTACATGAGGAAAACACCGAAGAGGAAAATAAGGAGAAAATGAAAGTGAAGCAAAGTAATGATAGCTAGCTATAAAGTAAAGTAATGATGGCTAACTAGAGGAATAATTATAAGTCTATTGTCTATACCAATAATGTCTAGCAGCTATTGTTGACAGATCTTACTCTTAAACAAATTAATTTTATTCAACACGAATTTGACGTCGTACAATTGGTCAATTATCGTCTTTACTTTTATCTCCCTTGATTAGTAAGTTGATTAACCATCAACACGAATTTGACACGACACGGTATATCCCTAGCTTTATCTCCTTTGGTTCATTTGCTCCACCAAGCTTGGGGCACAAGCCAACGCCTCAGTGCAAATGACCGTTAACGAAAATTTCGTTTTTCCAACCGTACGTCCACCTCCATAACCGAACCCTTAATTTTAGCTAAGAGAGAATTAGTCATGATTAAGCACCATTACTATCTATATCTTTTAGGTTAAATTTCCTACCCTTTATAAACCTCTACGTACAGTAACCCAAACTGTCTGATCACAGAGACAGACCTGAATTTCTACGGAAATTTCGAACAAGAATTTCGAAAAAGTTTCGTAGAATCATCCGAAACAATGGAGAGTTACAATGCTTGCAGCGTCAAAGCCGATACAGGGAAGGCTCCAACTAGGTTACAACAGCGTGCCCCGGCGTCTCTTCACCTTGATGAAATTGCAAGCACTGCCTCGACCAACCCTTTATCAAACGGTGACGCCACAATGACAATCCCATTACTGTCTCCGGTACTCATTCCATCCCCGCATCCAGTGGCAGTAGCGATGGAAAAAGCCGGTGATCAGAACGCGAATAGTATTGCACCGCCTTTTCCTGCTGCAGGGGGGTGGCAACACCCGGCTGTGGGTCCTTTTGTGGATCCCTCAACGTTGTTTGCCATGTTTCAAACCCAGTGCATGATCGCAAACCAAGCGCGGTACTGACATTTAAAGATTTCAACTTGATGCCTTGAGTTTTCGGACGAAAATTAATGGTTAGGGCCTGTGTTTTGATAGGGCTTTGCCTGACTGCTGCATTGTGTAGAACAGAGTACAAATCTTTCTCAAACATTAACCTGCATTTCTCCACGGTTTCTGATTATATTTGACTTCATGATTCCGTATTGTTTTTCGTTTTTCTCCACCTCACACTTTGTCTTCAAAAAAATTCAAATCACTCTATCAAAACCACCCAAAAAATGGAAAATAAAAGCATAGAAACCACAACGTTACAGCTTCAGAACCTCGGGTGTTTGATCGGGCGAAATAAACATCATCTGTTAACCTAAACCGAACGAACAAAAAAATTCGAAAGAGAGAATAGCCGAAGAAAAAGAAGATAAGTAGTTCCTACGGATGCAAGTTTGAACAAAACTACGACCGCATGATTAAACGCTTGAGCTACAAGCCTACAAGCCCCTTGCTCGGTCTAAAACTACATTTCTAGACTCGAAGCTCCCAAAACATAAACGAAACACGTCGCATTTCAAACCGAAAAATGGCGTTAGAAACGCAGTGTTACCAACTGCAAGCAAGTCTTAAACAAAAAAATGACCGGGGGCAGGGTACTTCCCGAGGATAATAATCGAATTGCATTGTAAGTAAACCAATTTAATGCAGTTGCATTCCATCAAAGAAAATATAAAACGTCGGAACGCACGAGTAGCCAATCCCATTTTTAAAAGGCCAAAAAAGCTCATCCTGTATGTACAATAGGCCAACAACATCCATCCCATATTCTTTAAAAACAAAGTTTCTAGCATTGTCTTTCTCTTCCCCTCAACCTCTCTCTTAATAACAATTCATAAAGAAAAATTAGGAAACACCCGATGATATCATCTCGGACTTGCTTCACTAGGGCAACTGCCGCTGTTTGCCATAATTGGCTTTCTCCATGAAATTCAGAATTCAAATTCTCCCGTCGCCTGTTAGAGCCAGCATTCCAAAAGAAAGGTCATGAGGATAACAAGTGCAAACGGAACGAAGAACATCAAACCCTTTAAAGTACAGTTTACCTTGTTGAAGAGAATATCCTTGTTGTTTATGTGCATAATGCCGTCCTTCAATGTGCACTTCCACCTGCTCTTGGTGCGCGTTACCTACCCAACCAAACACACGAGAAGACAATTGTTAATCATATTGGAGAGAGAAAACTGAAAAACCTATATCGAGCCTAAATATTATAGTCATAATGCTGCGGAGAGAGACCTTGTCAAACTGGGCCAAAACCAAATGTGCTGTGTTTAGCTCATCGCCTTGGTCCACATCATCCAACTCATCATCATCATTTTCATTCAATGGGGGCTCATCATCATCATCATCTCCAACATCATTTTGAACAACCGGAGCTGGAGTGCTCACTGGTATATCTGGAGGTTAAAAAATGATGAGAGGAGGAGGCTTCCACACCACAGAGATGGATTTACAACACTTAAAACTTATCCACTCCTACGGTAATCACAATGTTCACAAGTTTATCACTAGATTACCATGGGGAGCAGGTGTGCTGGCAACATTGTAGTCTTCATTGAAAGCTCCTTGATAATTGTATATCTGTAGGGAAAGGGGAGGAAAAGGCAACAGTTCATAAGTAAAAGAAAATTATCAAATATTAAGAACAGATCCAGAGCAGATCAGAAAGAGGGGCATTGAAAATAGCTGGTTCATCATCCTTAAACTTTCAAAGCACGCAGCCAACACAACACAGCTTATTGGATAAATAAAAGATATGTATGTATCCAAAATTTATACTTCAGAGTTTAGACATCAAGTCAATGGTTAAGAGATACTGGCTACTAGTACCCGAGAGAGACTGGCTAGAGTCCAGAACCAAATATGAACAACCAAGTAAATCCCTCGAGCTAATTCAAACAAGAGAAAACAAAATCCAAGTTCCCAGTACTCTATCTAAAGACTTGCACCGTTTTTCCTTGACCATTGATATCACAGTTGACTCATTTCAGACTGTAAACTACAAGTTGAAAACTTACATATAAAATAAAAAACCACCAGACTTATTCCCATACAATATTTCAAGTTAGGGTCCTCCAGGCAATAGTGCATCGCATGGGCGACACTAGAAATGCCCAATGAAAGTCACCCTGGTAAGCCCTAGAAGAAATGAACTTAATACCATGTGGACCACTTATCAGATATTAAACTGACAAGGACATATGGTACACTTGATCTTAGCCAAAAAGGTAGAGAAAGGTATTTTTGCTATACGGTAGAGACCTCCACCGGAAAAATAAAAGCAATACAAATTTGATGCAGATTCCTATATTAACACTCTTTTGTTTGCCAAAAGGACGAAAATCAACCCCCGTAAACCAACACAGCAGTGGCATGCAGATTAATGGTGGTCACTTGTATGTGTTACTCTAACATTATATATTATAGAAGGCTATTTAGACTATATAAACACACAATTTCGAGCCACGTGTGAAATTTTCATAACAGTTCTTACATTGGGAGTAGAAAGCTCATCATAAGGATCAGGGATTGGTCCATCAAGTTGAGGAATCTTGAGAGTAGAACTTCGTACACGAGTTAACATCTCACTCCATGCACGGCTGGCAATGGATGAGCTCCCTTCACTGACCTGAAATCACCATTAAATGATTAAATAGCATATAACAAAAATAAATAAAAATAAAGGCAAAGCGTGCTGGTTTAGAAGTGTTTTTTCATGCTCTGAGTAACTTGAATACATAAAGATAAAGAAACAACTATTAATTGCAGCTACAGTGTACTATTCCGACAAAAACATAAAGATATGACCAGTCACGTGCCATTGTGAAGTGCAGAAAATAGTCTTATCTAAACAATGTCCTAAGATTAAAACACAGGCCTCCTGCCTGGAATATTTGCAGCGTAATGGCTAGCTAGTTACAATTGTAAATTCTAACTTTATTTAATTGATTCAAAAGAGAATAAACAACAGTGACCCCAACCATAATTTACAGCTACATAGATGAACCATATTCCTTTGACATCAAATGACACCTAAAACATACCTTTGAGGAAAAACTAATAGACCCTAAAGGAGAAATCACTTGCACAAGAAAATTGCAATAACAGTGATCATAATATATGAGACCATTTGAGTCCCAAGTCCTAAGTCAAACACCAGGTACTGTGACAAAACCTACAAAACTAGCCCAGAGAGACAAATATATAATATAAATGAGGAAATGGCCTTCCAAGGTGAAGAAAATACACTTTTGTCCTTTGAGTACATTCCCATTAGAATCATTCATGATTTTTCTATCTTTCAAGAAATGCTAAAGGAGACTCTCTCAAAGTGCAACTCTCCATGGACTCTCACACACCTCTCAGTTTAATGTTAGTTTTCGTGCCAACATTATAAAACATTGTGCCAAAAACATGAGGTGGCATAGAGTCCATGGAGAGTCCCACTTTTGAGAGTCTCCTTAGCATTTCTATTTCCACTTTTAGCACTTTATGATTTTTCTATCTATCAATTTCCACTTTTAGCACTTCCTACTTGCACTAACATTCACCGGAAATTGAGCAATTCCACAAGAACAACCTACCTCATCGTTACCATTATTGACCAAATTTCAAGCATTAACCATTTTTTTCTTTCAACACTTGCAAGCCAATCAAACCCAATGGAATCTTTTCATAAAATACACAGATAATTTTCATTCAAATTTTATGCTCCTCCAATGAGTGCACAAATGAAGACAAAAAAATTCGTATAGCCAACCGTTTCATACTTTATGAGAAAAGTCTTTTTTCCCCTTTAAAAAAAATTTGTTGAGCAAATTAATTTATAAAACAATACAAAACCAGAGGGACCATTGACATGAAAGAACAAATCAAGAATAGTAAATGACAAAACAGTCTCAAACAATCAAATTTCCCCCTTATCTTATAGCTCCTGTAGAGGCAGACTTGCTCCAGATAACCTTTTAATCCTAACAACTGAATAGACCTCTCAAGTATATCTATTTACAGGTAACATAACCTCAACCAAAATCATTTTACAGCTGCTAACATATCCCACACTATATAAGAGAATAATCCCTGAACTCATTTGAAAGAAACTGATGCCCAGAGGGCTGCCCAGTCTCTTACTCTACCCCATAGTTCTGCTACCCCCATTCCATTATAATCCTCAAAAACTATTCTATTATGCTCCAACCAAATGTTCCAAACTGCCAACACCAAACAGCCCCACAAAGCTTTAGCTTTCCTCCCCTTTCCTAAAGCCTAAAACTTGGTGCTTAGAAGCTTGAAACAACCCTTTGGAATGACGCAAATAGCTCTAACTTCCTGAAACAATTTCCACCACAACTGTATTGAGTAAGAACAATGGAGAAAAACATGATTAACACTCTCCTCCTATTAAATCATCCAAAACCATGTCCCACCAAAATATACAAGTCACCTAAATATTTGAGTGCAGTTGAAGCATGAGATAATTTGTAATTCATTGGATAAAGAGTCTCAGGTCACATTTTCTTCATATTTTCAAGTGCCAGTAATCTAGTCTTAGATTTTACAAAACATAGACACCCATCCAGAGATTCAAATAAATAAAAAAATTCACTCATACAATGGATGAATGTTAAAGAAAAATAGAAGTTGGTATGACATCATGATCATCAGACCATCCACACCAATCTTGTCAGAAGGTTAGGGGGACAAGCAGGAAAGAAAACAAACCTCAATCTCAAAAATCTCAGGTGCAGCATCTCCAGCTCCATCTTGCTGGGGTAAATATCCACCAGCTTGATACTGTGCAGGAAAATCTTCACGTTTTCGCTTTCCAGAATTCATCTGGAAAAAATCCTGAAATTTTCTCCAACATTACATTAATGACCAACTATAGTGGTAATCCAACGACACCATCTCCATGGCAATGATCAAGTGAACCAAAGCCATTCAGAACTCTTTAATCATGATTTTTCTTCGTACTCAGAAACCCAGTCATTTTTCTGCTAATTTGAATTTGTAAATAATAGTAGGGATTACCTGTGTTGGGGGTTGATGAGAGGCCCCTCTATCTGCCTCATCCCGCCCTTCCACGTAAGCTACACCAATAAAATGTGAATTACTACAGAACTCTTGAAAGTAAAGCTATATACAACAATACGCTCCAACTTACCAATATTAACATCAAGAGGGGGGCGGTGGTTCATCCAAGTAGATGGAGGTTGCTGCAAACAGAACAAAGATAATTTAGGTTCTCTTATACTATTACAGTATTACTGGAAATTTATTACAAGAAACGCGTGTAAAGAGAGAGTACAAACATAAATTACATAAAGTGATGTAATTACAATCACCATAATATCCTTACCTTTGCAATTTATTATAACTCAAGGAATGTTTGATATTTCATATTTATTAATTAGCAAAGAGAGTTAGTAGTAGTTATTTATTAAACAGTGAAACAGCTAAATCTATTTGAAATCAAATTTAGATACATTTATAGTAACCAGTGAGAGAATTTCATACTCCGGCAATGCATTTAGAAAAATAATAACTGCATACACCTTATTGGTTCCAAATTGAGTGTTTACCATGTAGGGGCCAGATCTTCCAGCTTTCAACTCTGCATTGACACCACCATTGCTGCTACCAGACTCATTTGCAGAATATTCACTACCTCCGGTAGGGATGTTATACATGTTGTCACCAGTTCCAGGTAGAGGTGTTGGAATTGGGGTTGCAGGAATTGGGGTTTGCAACGGCGTCTAGTATTACAATGAACCCACATCAACCATGTATTTTAAGCAAAGGTTTTGATTACATGGAAAAACAAGACACAGCAAACACTCACCGGAGGGAAGAGCATCTCAGCAGTGGGAGTTTCGTACTCCTCGGTCCCTTCATACGGTACATTGAGATCGTGAACTGGAGTAACCCCACTGCCAGGCGTTCCCTTTGCCGCCGACCTCTCTATAGGATTCTTTACTACACCAGCCTGCACCGTCTTCGCCTCCCAAGTCTGAAATATACCCCAAATTTAAAAATTAGCTATACCCGAGCTCAGAGCTGCGTTCCAACAAAACAATTAATCCCCTCTTATCATTCAAAACCATAGAAATTGATCGGATCGAACTCGAGAACCAGTCCTCCAGAAAACCCTAAATCTGTCAACACAATAAAAGAAAAAACCCTAATTCTGAACCAATATCCGAAATTCAAACAATCGAAACGAAAACAAAAACTTGAAGATTGAAATCGGAAATTGAATTTACTCCTTGAAGCTCCTTCAGAACGTCTTCCCCGGGGCCGTTGTTCATGAACTCCTCGCGGACCTTGTTGATGACATCCTCAATAACACTGACGTAGACACCGCTCGTGGAGGCCGCCATTTTTGAAATCTCAGCTCCACCTACCTCCGATTCCGTCAAGCAAAAAGCAAAATCGAATCGAAGATTTCCCGGCAGAATTGAGGCAGAGAAATCTTCAGCGCAGATAATCGACACCAGTTTGAAGACCTTACATGCAATTAGGTTTGGGGTGTGTGAGTGTAAGGGAGAGGAGAGAGAGACACGGCGGAGGATGGAGGGGCGAGAGCGAGGAGAGAGAGAGAGAGAGAGGGGCGGACGAGAACAGAAGATTAAAGAGTGGAATATAAATAGGTTTGCATCCGATTACATGAGTCGGTCCACGTGGCGAAATCTGCACGGTCCAGATATTTTGGGCGTGAGAGACGAAGAGCAGTTTCAAGTTCCGGACCCGTACAATTATTGTCCAAAAATTGAAGGATAAAGAAAACAAAGGCAAATGGTGGGCACAATTGTGGCAACCCAATCAGGCAAGAATTGTCTGACTCTGCACCCGAGCGGTTAGACGTCATGCTGACATCAGCCACGTTCAAAACTCATTCTGCAAGTGTGATGGTTGGTTTATGGGCAAGGTTTGTGGAGAGACGTTGGCTGGGAATTTATTGTTGGGTTTCAGTAATTATTCGGTTTTGTTTTGGTGATTTTGTTGTTAATTGATGACTTTGATGAAGTGCGACGACGAGGAGGACGAAGAAAAATCAGAAAATGAGGAAGATGATGGAGAAGAAAGAGGGGGATTCGAAAAAATTAATTTTTTTAATATCAATTGTCCGGGCAATTCATTTTCGGGGTAGAAATGCACTTAGGCAATTACTATTCATTAAGAGAATAATTGTTTGTTGCCCAATTGCTTGTCAATTATTAACCTCAATGGTGGAACTGCTGTAATATCATCTCCAATGAGGAGGGTTAAAGGTCAAAAGGGCCAAAACATGTCTAGAATTTGACAAAACTCATCTCCACTGGATGGCCTTAAGCATAAGGCTTATTCTCCATAGGCCCTTTAGTTGGAGATGACTTAAGCATAGGGATGACAATTTAATCCGTCAAATCCGATCCCCGCAGGTAACCGACCCGAACAATTTGGTTTCGGGTAGCAAATTTCGGGTTTTTTACGGTTATGGGTAACCGTTGGGTAAATTGTTCGGTTTCGGGTTCGGTTATGGTTATAGGAGTATCCGCTCCAAACCCGTACCCGAACCCGCCCCGTTTTCATTCTTTAATAAAAAATATAAATATTTATTATATATATGTTTTTATAAAAGAATGAAATCCATGTGCGGTGTGCAGACTTCAAACTTTAATACTCTTTGGGAGACTACAAAAGTCTTGAGCGTGCAATGCACACTTCAAAGCCTTTGCGTTCTTCCAGAAAACATAATTGAGCGTGCAGATTGTGCAATGTGCAGGCTTCAAACTTCAAGCCTTCAATCTTTTGCAGTTGAAACAAAATAGAGATGGAAAAGTAGAGCTCTATCACTACCCAGGGCACGGGCTTCTTACTCTGCCTCCATTTACTCTGGTCTGCCTATTTTGGAAGTGCAGAGAGCAGAGTGCGGCTTCTTCAAGGTCGGAAGTCAGGGATGTGCAGGTAGATGAGCCGGTCACCATGACAAGGTGGTCCAAGAAGCATAAAGCTCGAAGGCCTGGGAAGGGTTCTCATATTGGTGATGGTTGGAAAAAGAAAGATGCAGACGTTCAATTTACAAACTAATGTAAGTTTGCTCTTTTATAAACAACTTCTTCTGATGCAAGTTTGCTTTTGTACATGCATTGAATTATGCATATTAAATTTTTGTAACTGGATATTTTTGAAATCATGCTTATTCCTTATGTATTGTTTTCATTGAAGGGGTTATGTGAAGATGGTCGTGAGGGAGGAACTGGAACATCATGGGAAAACAAACGGGGAAAACCGTTACTTGATGGGGAATCCGTTACCCAACGGGTTCGGTTACGGGGAATACCCGTTCAGGCTTTTTACGGTTTCGGGTACGGGGAAAACAAATGGGTTCGGTTATGGGGATGGCACATCCGAACCCAATCCGTCCCGTTGCCATCCTTGCTTAAGCATAAGGCTTATTTTCCATAGGCTATGTAGTTTTTTATATTGTTGTGATTTTGGGTTAAGTAGGAATAACTACTCAATTTTTAGACGTGATTCTAAATTGGTCCACAACTTTTTAAAACATTCTAAATAACTACCTAACATTTTGAAAAATGAACACTCGATAGGTCACTAGTGTTAACTGATGATGTCATAACTATTAGTTGATAATGTTCTTAATGTTATGTGATGACGTAGACAAAAGTTGAAGCTGATTTTCACGGGAAATTTGGAAAAATAACCAAAATTTGGACCTCAAATAGAATTATAGCCACACTTCTAAGTTTATGATAATTATAACCAAAAGTTAATTTGAAATTACTAATCTATCCATACTAGCTAGAAACTTCTCTTTTGCTCTCAACTGTGAAAAAACTCGTCAGCAATCCTAACCTGCAAGTCATTGAACATAGACGGTGGCTGCTGCCATGACTACGACGTCGAGCCCAGTTTCCATCTACCTAAATCTCGCGGTTCTTCTCCCTAATACCTTACCGACGTTGAGCTTCCTCCCTGCTATGACCACCATGTAGGTTTCGTTTCGCAAGCTCGACCTCTTTGTCTTCGACACTCATTGCAGCACCACCCCACCCCACCTTCCTCTATTTTTTCTCCAACACACAATATAGCTCTGTTCCCCCACCCCCACCATGTGGGTTCCAGATGGCCACATGCCCCATAAAAACCATCCCAAAAAAGTGGCCACAAACACCTTTTTTCTTGAACTATTTTCCACCCAGTTGGAAAAATTGATTAGAAAATTTCAACCAAAATTATAAATTAAAAAAATGGAAAAAGTTTAGAGAGAAGAAGAAGAATATGATGATGATGATGAAGAATCAAGTCCAGCAGCTATCCAATACCAGATATAATCATCAGAGATAAAACTCAGATGGAAAATTTTTAAAATTTAGAAGAAAACCCAATACAACTCAACAATCATTTAATTTAGATACGAGTTAAAGAAGTAAATTGATAATTCTATGTTCTAATTCTACCGATTTCTTCATCCTCCTTCTTGTTTCTTCTCCTTTGAATACCTAGAAGCTAAAAGTTGAAGCTTTTTAAGACTAGAGATGGAAAGAAAAAAAGGCAGAGAAAGATAGAGAGGCAAAAACGCGTGTGAAGTGAACGATCCAAGACTCAGGTTTCAATTGCAACTCCTCGCCGGAGCTGACTTGGATGGAGATTGGTTATAGGTGGTTTAGCCATTTAGGAAAACAGCATATAAGTATTCAGTGATTAAGGGTATAGTAGTACTTTTATATTAACTTTTGGTTATAGTTATCATAAAATCAAAATCATGGCTATAATTCTATATGAGGTACAAATTTTGGTTATATTTTCAAATTTCTCCGATTTTCACTAACACATCATTTATGAAGTTCTGAGTCCCCAATGGACCCCTCTTAGCCAAGATAAATACTATATTTGTCTACTAAAAACGATCATTTTAGGGATCTAGAGCTCTATAGATGGCGTAAGGGTGAAACTTGCTTCAATACTTGTCCAGACCATCACTTAATGTTAGTGACCTAATAAATGTCTAATTTTGAAAACGTTAAGTAATTATTTGGAATTTTTAAAATATTAGGCCAATTTGAAATTGCCTCTTAAAGTTGGGTAGTTATCCGCACTTAACCTTATGATTTTTATTATACATTTGTTGTTCAATACAACAATATCATTTACACTGGTTAAAGATTGAGTGAAAGTCACATAACTGATTAGCCATAATAATTAGTATTGAATTCGCAATCTACAGGAGTCGACTTTAAAATCACTCACTAACTACTGAAGAGAAATACCATAAGATTGTGGAACTAAGTGGCATTATCGATCATTATTTGGACAAGGGCAGACATTCTTATTTCGAGTATGTTTACTTTCATTTTGTATTTGGATGAAGAAATTGTTAATTAATAGAAATTCTAAAATGACGGAATTTAGATCTCCATTGTATAAAATCCCGAGAATTATAAATTATCTTGTTTGAAAATGATGTGCGCGAAATTTGCAAACGATGAAAATTATAAATTCTAATGTTTGGCTCATGAAATTCATTGGCAATTTCTCAAAGTTTTGATGGATTTTGTTTCTTGTCAGTCCAATTGTATGACATACAAGTCTTTTATATTGTCTAATAAAAAAATTAGAACAAACAAAAAGTCGCTAGTTCTTCATCCTGTTTTCCTCTTCATCTATAGGCTATAGCACGCTTTCCTCTAAATGTTTGAGCCTTTTACAATAATTTAGCAGAGAAAGAATTTCGAATCTATGACGTATTGGTGGAAACACTACGGCCTATTTACTAAGATACTAGACAAAATACAATTGATGTATGTATACTTAATTGTATTCTTTTTCTTGCTGTAGAATGTGTGAGAATTATGCTTTATTACACTCAGTTGCTTACCACAAATTATCCAAGATCCCCAAAACCGAAACAGAGAAACTAATAGACAAGCTATTACGTACCACAAATTAAGCAACTGAACGTATACAAACTAAATAAGTGTACCATTTCATTTGAATATGGTCAATCCATTAACCAAGAGTTTAAGTATCCACGAGGCATTATAAAACAATGGAGCATCATTTGAAAACTATAGTAAGCGAGGTACCTCGTGCCCGTCGTGAATGTTTTGAGGGCTTTCTTGTCATCGGCTTCTAAGAGTACTTGTGGCTGAAGCGCCCTACGTATTGACGCAGTAAGTTGTCTTGCGTCTAACGAATGGGGTTTAAGTTGTCTACATATCAATCCGGAAGATATGTTAGGCAACGAAGAACGTGTGAAGGAATCTACTGTCTCGAGTTACAGATGGTAAAACCAATTGAGGGCTCTACCAAAGGGGTAAGATAAGACAACGTTCTTCATCATTGTGTCATCAATATTGTCACGCTCCGGATCCAAAATCGATGAAAAATATAGCCCCGCATCCAGTGCACAAATAAAAAGTAAAATAAAAACAAAAATAAACAAAATACGAGATACAAAAAAAAAAATCTTATACAAATAACCAAAATGTGTACATAAAATAGTATAACTCTCAAATCCCACATCTAACACAATATCATCTCGTCTAGCCCTAGTCTTGTCAAACAATCACTGCCGCCCAATGAGTAGAATATATAATATGTCACCCAAGCGATGCCATTTGACACACTCTAGAAAATAGAGTACTTATATAAAACCATATATCATATAATTCCATATCTCATTATCTCTTCACATGTTGATTATACTTCATAATATGTTAATGCAGTGTCCTTTTCAACCCCAAGAGTCCAAGGAACACCGGCCCAAGGACACACAGGCCCAAAGGAAGGCCAATGCTCGACAATATTGAGAGGACGATCTCGAGGGCTATAGAAGACCGCTAACAATCCAAATTGTCTATCAGCGACGGGGCCAAGTGCTTCCCAAGTACCTTATGACCACCAAGGGCAATGTGGTGTACATATAGCTTTATAGCACGAGGTCTTAGGAATAGACAGACATGCCTACTTAGACATCAAGTCCAGGCTACATGGAGGCTAACTAAGAGAACAAAAGTCTATGAAGGGACATAAAAGCTGACAGATAGGGCGTTTGGGTGCGGGTTCCCACCAACTTCATATTTGAGCAAGGCGTTCGACATGAGTTGTCCCAAGAAAGCATGCAAGTGAATCTGAACAGATTTCACTTCGTTGCCACGTGTTGGCCAAAGGACGAAAGGGCATCTAGCATATCAGATTTACGTATTCGGAGCGTTAAATGTAAAGGCGGTGAAAGGTTTGAGCTCAGGAACTTAGGGCTCTTTGAGGGCTTATATAAGGAGAATGGATACTCTTTATAATGGGGTTGGACAAATTGAGAGAGAAAAGAGACTGTGTTAAGCCCTGAGTCCCTAATAAAAGAAGAATGATAATTCTTTGAACTCGTGGTTAGTTGAGTTCTTAATATACACCTAAATTTAACAAAAAAATAGACGGAATTAATGAAAAACCCAATGGTACAACACATTATTAAATTCGAAGTCTTAAAAAAAAACTAATATGTAAGAACTCAAATTAAATTACGGATAAAATTCAGAAATCATTTCCAGTTAGAAGCATTGGTAATTGTATACTTTCTCCCAACTTTCTCAATTTGGGCATATTGGGCCGTTGGCCCAATACAGTCTCACAATTTATGAGGTCTCTCTCGAGTCTCTCGTACCGACCCTATTCCCAACCGTGAGAATAAGTTCCCCCACTACCCACAAACATGGCGTAAAGCTCAACTACACACCGGCCGCTCTGCTACCATCTCTCTCTCTCCCCTCAATCTTCACAGAAAGCCTTCAGCTTTCATTGTCGCAGACCCTGAAAATGTCTGGTGGGTTCTTCAGGGTAAGTCGAATTGTATCGGATTTCGACTCAATTAACTAACCCAGATCTTCTAATTCAGAAGCTCTAATTTTACTGATTGATTTATTTGGATTGTGTTTGTTCAGGGTACGTCCGCCGATCAGGACACTAGGTTTTCCAATAAGCAAGCCAAGCTACTGAAATCTCAGAAATTTGCACCTGAATTGGAACATTTGGTTAGTCTCTTAATTTTTTTTGTTCGAATATAATCGAAATTTGAATTTGCATATAAATTTTGTTAATTTTTGAGAATTGGGTATTGCTTAAGAGTTGTCGAAATCGGGTTTGACCAACTGGTGTGGTTAATTGTGGATGAATTATGTGTTGTAGGTCGATATGTCGAAGGTGAGTATGGATGTTATGCGCCCGTGGATTGCTAATCGGGCAACGGAGCTTCTTGGGTTCGAAGATGAAGTTCTTATCAACTTTATTTATGGTCTTTTGGAAGGAAAGGTAATTTATTGCTTAGCTGATAGGTTTACTGTTAATTATGGCTTTTCGTTAGTGCATAAGTATGTCTAGTTATAATGAGGGTGAACTATATGATTTCCCATAGTGATAAATGTTGTCATAGCCCTTCACCTAGATGTCAACTTGTGTTCATTTTGATTATTTATTGTTAAGATTTGTTGGTATGAGATCCCTGGGTCTGTGCATTTGTGGTTAATAGTTATGTTGTTTGAACTGCATATGTTTGCTACAATTTGTAGGTGAATGGGAAGGAAATTCAAATATCGCTTACCGGATTTATGGAGAAAAATACTGTGAAGTTTATGAAAGAGCTTTGGACGCTGCTTATCAGTGCGCAAAACAATGCTAGCGGTGTACCTCAACAATTTTTGGATGCCAAACAAGAAGAAGCACGGAAAAAGAAGGTTAGTATATTTTCAGTGTCACATCGTGTTCCAAGTCTGTTGAGATGATACAGCTTTATTAATGATATTGTGTTATGGATTATTGCAGGAGGAGGCAGACAGGTTTGCAAACGAAATTCAGAAAAAGAAAGAGAAGGAGAGGATAGATCAACAAGAGATGTTGAAGATGGTAATAATATTTCATGCTGGAGTTCCATTCTCTAGAGCTGGGTCGTTTTGTTTTAACTTCCGCTTGTGTTTTCATGCATTCAGCTAGCTTCTGCAATTATTTGGGTTCATTCCTTTTCCTCAAACTACTGTAGGAAGGAGGGGCTGGTAAGAAAGCTAACAATGCTGCATTGGAGCCAAACACAAAGCATATGTCACCAAGGGATTCAAATGATCGTTATGAGGATGAAAGAGGAGCTGAAAAGAGGAATGGTGTGAAGGCAAGGAACAAGTAAGAAATTTGGAATTGTTTTACCATTCATTAGTGTTGTTGTTACGTGTGCTGTATAACTATGCTTTGCACTTATGCTTGACAAACTTTTCTGTGCATGGGAATTGTTGAATCGTTTCTTTTCGGTACTAGTAACCATTTGTCTAATTATACTATGCTTCCTTGTTCTTCAACTATATGGAATATTGTAGCCATATCGTTTTTTTGTCTACACAATTCGATGTGAAAGTTCTCTCACTTCTTTTGTTAATTTTATTGTGTAGAACCCACAGTCGTTCTAAAGATTATATGTGTAATCTCCTGCAGGGTTTCCAGATCTCCAAATTCAGAAAATTCATCTTTGTCTCCTCGGTAATTATCTTGACTATCATCTTCCGTCATTAATCTTAAATATACTGCTTGGTTGCTATAAGCAAATAAAAATTTGGATTTCAGTTCTTTGAAACAAAGGTCCGCCTTCTAGGTCTATCAGTGGGTCACATTCTAAGC
Organism: Malus fusca; assembly: GCA_035220775.1. NCBI lineage: Eukaryota > Viridiplantae > Streptophyta > Magnoliopsida > Rosales > Rosaceae > Malus > Malus fusca. Next base: position 6,688,662 of record CM069061.1, on the reverse strand, counting down.
CAAAAGTTATCTGAGTATGTTTTGTTATTGAAAAAAAAAACTCTTGTAATTTATTCTCTTCTGGTTTAAATTTCCCGTTTTGATTTTCATTTCTTAACTAGACTAACATTTTTTTTAGATATTCTATTTATCAAGAGTTTCTCATGTTACATTGATAATTCAATTTCGATTTCTTGGCTTTTTTGGGTCTCACAATAATTATAATTATTTAGTGAAAGACACCGATCACGAAGTATTTCCAAGTCGCCAAAAGCATCGAGACGATCCATTTCTTCTGAAAGTGACCGCTCTCCACCAAGACGGCCTATTACAACTGTTCGGAGGCATTCACCTGAGGGTTCAATCTCCCCAAGAAGAAGATCATCTTATTCCAGGCCAAGATCTAGATCAAATTCCCAACAAAGATCACCCTCTCCGTATCGGCGTAGAGTACGTTCTCCATATTGGCGTAGACCCTCACTTGTCAGGCGCCGCAGATCACCCTCACCTGTCCGGCGCCGCAGATCACCCTCACCAGTCAGGCGCCGCAGATCACCCTCCCCTGTGCGGCGCCGCAGATCACCCTCCCCTGTCCGGCGTCGCAGATCACCCTCCCCTGTCCGACGCCGCAGATCACCCTCCCCTGTCCGGCGCCGCAGATCACCCTCGCCTGTCCGGCGTCCCAGATCACCCTCACCTGTGCGGCGTCGCAGGTCGCCCTCTCCTTTGCAACGTTGCAGATCTCGCTCACCTGTGCGTCGCAGATCACCCTCACCTGTACGACGGTCGTATCGAAGATCCCCATTGAATACACGGGATCGGTATGTGTCTCCCTTGCAGCATAGGTCACCAGTTCGTAGCAGGAGGTCACCAACTCCTCCGCATAGGCCTCCGTCTCCACATGATCGAAGTTCATCTCCTATTCAGCATGATTCCCCATCGCCAATCAGGAGAACATCAAAGCTTCAAAGATCTCCCTCACAATCTCCTCAAGAAAGAACCAGGTTTATATAACTGTGTTTTTTTAAGAATTCTGTTTTTTTTTTCCTGACCCATAGGCTTTTGTTTGGTGCATTGCATGCCAGATTTAAGCTCATTAGAAGTTCTGTAGTGGTACTCATTTTGTGAGATTAAGTTATGGAGAGCTTTCCTTGTAGGGACTTCTGTTGCATATTGTCAATTAGTTCTTAGCTACCTGTTTAGATATTTTTTTTATAAGGCATGTTGAGAAAAACAGCGATTTTATAAAAACCAGTGTTTACAGGTCCCTTGAAAAAACTTCTCCCGTGCCACACCGGTCTAGCTCGCATGGGTCATTGCAGAGGGAATTAAAGAATGGGAATGATTCACGTAAAAGAGCAACAGATTTCTTGCCATCACCAGAGAGGTCTCGCATACTCTCAGAATCTCCACCAGGCGTCAGAAGTTCTAGTGAAGAAAGGAGGTATACATTTTGGCTGCATATTTGATTCATATGATCTCACAGCGTTAGTCTTTGATTATTTGGTAGTTTTGTACTTACTATTTCATGCTGCATTAGAAGAAGTTTGTCTAGCCCAGATGGGAGTCCAGTTAGACGACCAAGGGAGAAAATGACACGTAATGTTAGCTCAAGTCCTCCAAGGAAACTAAGAGAACAACAACTTCGTCGTGGAAGTCCAGACACAAGTGAAGAGTAAGAACTGAACTATACTAGGTTCATTTGAATTTGAAAATTTATCAGAATATCGTTGATATACTCTTTGTTATCATTTATCATGGTATCATTCAATTCAAAATAAATAAATTATCATAGCATTAGAAGATTTTCTTTCTTTCAATTTATCTTTACTAATTTTGGATTTTTTGGTGTGGTATCAGTAAGCCGATAGTTTCTCCTGCTAAGGTTTGTAACAAGGAAGAGTACTCTAAGAATCGCCTGGGTAATAAGGACTTCAGAAACAAAGAGCAGGAGATGAAGAGGTAAATATGCCTGCAACACATTTTATAATGCATATATGATTTTACTTGGATGCACTTAATTTGTAGGTCTGACATGGTTACACTCCTGACAGTGGGAGATCTGCTGGGAGGGGGGTTCCTGAAAGTCCTGATCAACAACAGTCCCCGACCATATATAAGGACTCTCTACATGTTGAGACGCAAAATCCCGATGATGGTAGAAAGTCTGATGAAAAGAACCGCTCTCATTCAAAAAATTCCAAGGACAGTGATAGGCATCGTAAACCTGGATCTGTGCACTCATCAGTTGAAAAGGTTGATCATGGTAATCGAAGTGGTACTGTTGATTCTGGTTCCGAGGAAAGTGAAAAACGCAGAGGTGGGGATAAGGGAAAAAGAAAGAATAAGAGATCAGAGAGGCAAGAAGTTACTTCAGAGGATGATTACAGCAATGATTCTGAAATAGACGAGAGGAAGGATGCTAAAAGGAGAAGGAAAGAGGAAAAGAGATCAAGGAAGGAGAAGAAGCGCCGAAGACGCGAGGAGAGACGTCGCAGAAAAGAAGAACGTCGTGCAGAGAAGCTGAAAGGGAAGAATTACAGTGGTGCTTCTGCTTCAGATTGTGAACATGTAGGCAGGAGGGAGCTTCATTCAAGTGACAATGAAGAGACGGAGGCTATTCAGAAGAAACTTGAGATTGAGTTACGCAAGAAGGCTCTCGAATCACTTAAAGCAAAAAAGGGCATTAGTCATTAAATTTGTTGCTGTGTTTGGACACTGATGTTTAAACTTTTCAATTATATTAAGCAATAACATTTCAGATTTGGTATGGGTATAATTTGTTTGAATGCGAGTATTTCTATGTTTTGATTACTGTTTAATGTAATCTGTGTTTACTGCTGGCAGCTTAAGTGGATAAATGAGGATTTCCTGAGCTATTCTCTTGAGTTCAACTTTATGCAGACCTTGCTGCTAGATTTTCTGGTAATGGTTGTCTTTTGTGAATTGTGAATATGCTTTGTTGTTTTATAGGATGTCATCATCATATGGATATGGAGTATTGGCTTTTGTCTGATTTTGATTTTGAATTGGGTTTTAGTTCTAGTTTTTTTAATTGTCGAACACTTGATTAAATTTTGTATTTGGGCATTGTTAGCTTGTTTGATGTGCAAAGTTGGTTATAATTTTGGGTAGAATTTGTTCTGGCCGTATGATTGGTTTACATTATTTGTTTCTTACAACGTAAAGAACCTGAAGGTCTTGTCTGTTTCATTGATGAGCATTTACTAAAACTAGCTTCCTGGTTAATTGGTAGATGAAATTTATGTCAACTAGGTGTGAACTACTTGAGCAGATCATGTGCAGATTCACATTTTGACCATTGATTCAGGTAAGCTTTTCTATGCCTTTACGGGCTCTTTTAGAGGAACAACTCAGTGTCTCTAGGGGAATCCTCTTTCTCCCTCTTTCAATCTAATAATCTCTCTCTTTTCCCCTCCTAGTTTGTATATTGTTGTTTCTTTCTTACTTCATTTGTGTTTAAATTTTAAGGTTGGCAGCTTGAGAGTTGTTCCTGGGACTAATTTATCTAAAATTGTCCATGGTGCTGTGGTCTGGATTTGTCTGGTCCTGATGTTGATACCAGCTATAAGGTTTGATTGGGATGGTAGTCGCATTTAATTTTGATAGGAAAATTTGTTGCTTGGATAATATTTTTCTGTCGTTGGGCAGTACCGTTGAGAAATTGTGATTTTAATTGTTCATTTAGACATATGGTATGTGAATCTTTGGCTGCAGTTTTTACTCTCATTTCCTTTCAATAGTTGGTCATAAGTATTTTCTGCATCTTGGCATGGATTTCTTTTCATCTTCAGAACTACAATGACACATCTATTTTGATGTATTACCGCCATTTGCAAAAGGATTTGTTTTGCGGTATATGATTAACTTTGAGGTTGCGAGATGGTTTCCGTTGCTAAAGTAAATAGTTTGTTACCGTGGATGCTAGTAGTCTATGCTTAACAAGCTTAAGAATTAGCATTTAAATAGCAAATTGATTGTGAGTTTTGTTGGAGATGTGAAGCATGGAGTTGTATTTGTAACATGTTGTCTGACTTAGGGCTAGTTTGGTATTGCTGTGCTTTGAAAAAAAGCTGTTGTGAGAATAACCGGCTGTGAAATAAATCAGCAGAGTGTTTGGTAAACTTTTTTGTAAAAGTGCTTTTGGAAAAAAAAAGCAGTCTGATAGTGGGTCTTTTCATTAAAGGAGCATTGTAGCTCTGTGTGCTTTGGAAAAAAAGCCAGTTTTCCAAAGCTGCAAATAGCAGCTTCAGCTTTTTCCTTTGATTTCAGCTTATTTTCACAGCAGCTTCCAAAATAAGCCTTTTTTTTTCAGTTTACAAAACACCTAAAACCCTCACAGCTTTTTTTCATGGGTGCTTTTTTTTTAAGCACCTCACTCCCAAACCATCCCTTAAGCACAAGTAGATGCGGCTTATGGTTATGGACTTGGATGCTGATAGCAACCCTCATGGAAGGGGAAGGAAGGATGAGAGCTCATCTGTTTTGTAGTGAAGATCTCGGTGAGCATGCTAGTACGCGATTGTATATTTTGCTTGCCAGGTTGTGTTTAGGTTTTAGGTGGGCTTCTACTGAAAATTTGTGTTCGTGTTCCCTGAGTTAATATGTTTTTCTGGGTTGTCCTTTTTGGTTTCCCACCCTCACCCGTCCATCCTTCACTTTTCGCAGGTAGTCCCTAGCAAAACTCCCATTCAATAGGTTGTAATATGTGGCATCCCTAGAAAATTTTCAGGTTCTTCCATATTCTTTATTTGATTTACTAGCTTCTTTAGGAGTTCTCCAGCTCCGATCTTTTTTATTTTTCCGTTGATTTTTTAGCGAGTATGGTTGATTGAAATCCTCTGTTTGAATACGATTTTTGTCGATTTTAATCTATTTGTAGTTGTTACCAGTATGGCTTGGCTTGATTATTGTTGTGAGGTTGTGCATGCTGCAATACCAATCTGTTTTGTTAGCTTGGATTCCTTGTTACTCCCTAGAATTTACCACGGCTGCGTGCCCTTTATGGCGTGCCGTTGAATGTCGCTTTTCGGTTGTTTTGCCAATGAATTAGTCCTGGGTTACATCGACCTACTTGCTTTAGGCTTCGAGTCTTATGGTACTTCTGTTAAAGAGCAGATAACCTCTCGCCGGAGATTTTGCTTAGTAACTGGGAAAACACACCCGTGTGTTGGCATCTCCGGTGAGAGACAAGATTTTTGCTATCCCACCGGCGTGTTGCCATTAAAGTTCCCGAGATCTCTTCTTGCTCACTCTCTTATGGTGCTTCAACGACACTGACAAAATTATGGACATTGAGTTATTTAGACCATATTATGGAATACAAATCCCCTTCAGACTCTGTCTGGAGGCGACGAACTAAGGAATTCGAGCTGTTCAAGAGAGAAAGAGATCCGAGCTGTTCAAGGGCTTAAGTTGGCTAGTGGAATGCGCCAATGAGAGAATTTTTTGGTCAATTGGGTCTGGATATATTCGGAGAGGATCTGAATTCCATACTATGCATCCGCGGGCCATCCCTATCTTATTATTTCTGTGGAATGTAGAAATATCATGGCTGTATGTCATTTTCTGGAGGCCGCCATTAAAATCCTTGGTGTCCAATTTTCCTCAAGTAGATAGACCGTGCCACGTGGCACCGTTTCATTCGCCTGCTCCCATACCCTCCCATCCAGATAATATTCGTGCCAAAGGCTCGTACTGTGCTGGAGCCCGTCATGAATATGCAAAAAATCTGAAGTGTGAGGGAAAGAGCCACTCTTTGCATCAATGGCTCCAACTCTCACTTCCAATTCGTTTCTTCTAACCTCCACACCCAATCCATCAAGAGCAACAAACCTCAAGAACCCGAGGCTCTCGGTCTTCGCCAAGAGGGCAGGACCCTTGTCTGCATTTCGGTTTGGTAAGTCCGGGGACGATGGTTCAGTGTCGGACCAAGGACAAGCTGATGACTCCACCAATTCCAGCCCTTTCCGGTTTAATTTCGGCAAAATGCCCGACGTAAGGTCTTTGGTCCCCGTTGTGAGTCGGCCTTCTTTAGGTCTGTCATTCGGGAACCAAAGAGCGAAGGACCCTGGAACTGTGTTTGTTGCTGGCTCAACCGGGCAGGCTGGGGTTCGGATAGCGCAGACCCTTCTACGTGAAGGTTTTAGCGTACGGGCTGGTGTGCCTGAGCTTGGTGCTGCTCAGGAGTTGGCTCGAGTTGCTTCTAAATACAAGGTTAGCTTCTCAAACCAATTTTATGAACAATGTCAGTTGCAAAAATTTCGTACCAAACTTTATAAAATTAACCATGATGATTTTTTTGACGGGAATTATAACGCCTTCTTAAACAATGAAATCAACATTATTCGTATCGATTGCTTTAGTGGTAGAAGACTTATCTTTCGCTATGCAAGCATTTTGTACACTAGATCATATCAAATGAAGAATCAAAACGCCTCAACGCGGTCGAATCCGTCTTCCAAGATGCTGAGTCCATTGCCAAAGCCATTGGAAACGCCAGCAAAGTAGTCGTCACCATTGGCCCTGCCGAGAATGGTCCAACGACGGAAGTCACCCCATTTGACGCCTTGCAGGTGATTCAAGCTGCCCAACTGGCCGGCGTTGGCCATGTGGCGATAATCTATGATGGAAACTCATTGGGATCATCAACGAACAATGTACTAGATGGCATATCTTCATTCTTCAACAACCTCTTCTCGCAAACTCAGTCGTTGACAGTCGCTGAGTTTTTGCAAAATGTCATTGAAATGGACGTTAGCTACACCTTTATAAAGACAAGTTTGACGGAAGATTTTTCGCCGGAGAGCTCTTATAACATTGTTGTGTCAGCTGAAGGAAGCGGAGGTGCAAACGACTACAAAGTAATGTAATGTAATGTATGCAATATTAGTGTTATGCTTTCGTTTTTATTTTTTGACATTAAACTTTCGTAGTTTGTCCTGATAATATTGAACATTACACAACCAGGTAGCCAAGTCTCAGATTGCAGCCCTGGTGGCAGATGTTTTCTCAAATACTTCCATGGCGGAAAATAAGGTACACAAAACTGAACACGTTGCAGATCACATCTTTTGCCAATTGGGCTCTATCTATCTCAGCCGGTTTGACCGTTGTGATAAATGTGATCGATCAAACATTACTTCTTTTTTTTCTTCCCATATGTGTATATTCAAAGTTATTACATGCATTGATTGGTTACTAGTATATAGTATTTTTCTGTTGGCTTCCCTATTGATTTAAATTATTTATTTTTATGATTGGCAAGGTTGTGGAAGTATATACCGATCCATCTGCACCCATGAGGCCTGTAGATCAGCTTTTCGGGTAGAACCCTAGTCATGTTTTCTTATTAAAAAAATTACTTTATATGGAAGATTTTCTAACTGTGGTGCATGTTTTATTGGCCTTATATAGTACCATCCCTGAGGATGGAAGAAGGAAAGCTTATGCAGAAATGATTGCGAAGGCAAAGGCGGAAGAAGAGGCAATAATAGCTGCCGAGAGAGCCCGCGAAGCAGCTGAGGCGACGAAGAAACTTGAAGAAGAGGTAAAAAAGCTGACCGAGCAAGAAGCTCGCGCCTCAAGTTTAGCTGAAGATGCTCAAGTGAAGGCTGATACTACAGGGGCCTCAATAGATGGCCTTTTGAACAAGGCAAAAAACATTGGCACAAGGATGTCGTGGGAAAAGTTTAGCACACAAGTTGTGGATACAGTTCAAAAGTCCATAGAGACTCCAAAATCAAAAGTGCAGATTGCGACCGTCAGAGGACAGTCAAAGGCTCGGACTTTATCTCCGCAGAAAGCAGTTTCCAGGCCAGTTTCAACTCCAAAACCAGCTTCTTTGAAACCTAAGGAGCAGCCAAAGCCTAAAGCTAAACAAACAGATGCGAAGAAAGAAGTGAGGAAGGTGTTCGGGGGCTTGTTTACGCAGGAAACTGTGTATGTTGACGATGAGTGAGACGATTAATTACTTGCCAAGTAATAGTCTTTTCAGACTATTTTGGTGAAAGAATGTGTAGTAGATTGTGGTGTTATTGAAATTTGGAAGATGTTTAATTTTGGGTAAAAGACTGTTTACTACCCTCATGTTTTGTGGTTTTCAACATTTAGTACATCAAGTTTTTTTCGTCTCAGATTCATACCTAAAGTGTAAATTTTGGGACAGTCTCATACATCCGTTAGTCAAACTGTTAAATCTGCCGTTAATTGTGACGTGGCGCCATGATTGGGCGCCACGTGTCATCCACGTTTTTTTTTTCTTCTTCTTCCTCCGACTGCAACTTTTTTTTTTGTTTTCTTCCTCGTTCTCCTTCTTCCTTCCTCCTTCTTCTTCTTCTTCCTTCTTCTTCCTTCTTCTTCTTCTTCTTCCTCCGAATCTGGGGAAGATGAAGGTTTTTTTTTTTTTTTTTTTTTCTTCCTCCTTCTTCTCCTTCTTCCTTCCTTCCTTCTTCTTCTTCTTCCTCCGAATCTGGGGAAGATGATGGTTTATTTATTTATTTTTTTCTTTTTTCTTCTTTCTTCTTCTTCTTCCTCCTTCCTCCTTCTTCCTTCTTCTTCTTCTTCTTCCTTCGACTGCAACTTTTTTTTTCTTCTTCCTCCTTCTTCTTCTTTTCCTTCTTCCTTCCCTCTTCTTCTCCTTCTTCCTTCTTCCTTCTTCCTTCTTCCTTCTTCTTCATCTTCCTCCAAAAAAAAAAAAAAAAAAAAAAAAAAAACCTTCATCTTCCCCAGATTTGAAGAAGAAGAAGGAAAAAGGAAGAAGGAGAAGAAGGGGCAGGAAGAAGGAGGAAGAAAGAAGGAGAAGAAGGAGGAAGAAAAAAAAAAGGTTGCAGTCGGAAGAAGAAGAAGAAGAAGAAGAAGAAGAAGAAGAAGAAGAAGAAGAAGAATTCTTCCTTCTTCTTCATCTTCCTCAAAAAAAAAAAAAAAAAAAAAAAACCTTCATCTTCCCCAGATTTGAAGAAGAAGAAGGAAGAAGAAGGAAGAAGGAGAAGAAGGGGCAGGAAGAAGGGGCAGGAAGAAGGAGGAAGAAAGAAGGAGAAGAAGGAGAAAGAAAAAAAAAAAGGTTGCAGTCGGAGGAAAAAGAAGAGGAAGAAGAAGAAATGATTCAAAACACTTACCAAATGATTCCGGATCAATCCCAAAACTTGGAATACATACGGTACCGTATATATTAAGATCACATTTCCAGTCGTCTGGTGCTGATTGTAAACCATTGAAATATTTGGTAAGAACTGTTATGCAGAGAGAGAGAAGAAGAAGATTGAGAGATTTTAGAGAGAGAAGAGATCTTTGGAAATGTATTCTTTCTTGTTAATTACAACTGTTTATTAAAAGCTGTATATAATATCTATAGTAGCTTGCACTCTAAGCTACAATCACAACAAACTTAACTAACTTTGTAATCTTTTGACACATGTCAATTCCATAGCCATAGGATCTTAATACTCCTAATATCCCCTCTCAAGCTCAGGAGCAGAGAAATTGAGCCTGAGATTGGCATAATGTGTCTGAAATGGTGGTGCAGAGAGCCATTTTGTAAGTATATCATCAAATTGTTCATTCGAAGACACGAAATGCACCTGCAGTTGCTATTTTGCTACCCTCTCTCGAACAAAATGCACATCAATCTCAATGTGCTTAGTGCGTTGATACTAAATTGGATTGCAAGTAAGGGCTATTACAGATAAGTTGTCACAAAGAGATGTGGTTTATCAGAAATTGGAACATGCAGAAAAGCCAACAATTGTTTGATCATATTGATTTCAGTTGCAGTAGTTGACAAAGTCCGATATTCAGCCTCAGTTGATGATCGAGAAACAATGTTTTGTTTCTTAGATGACCATGAAATGAGATTAGACCCTAGAAACACAACCATTCCAGTGGTTGATCTTCTATCATTAGGGTCCCCTGCCCAATCTGCATCACTATATGCAGTGACATCTAGTGAACCCTTGACATAACGAATACCACAGCCTTGAGTAGCTCTTAAGTATCTGAGAATTCTTTTAACAGCCATGAAATGAGACTCCATAGGGCTTTGCATAAATTGACATAGATGGTGCACTGCAAAAGCAATGTCATGCCTAGTGAATGTTAAGTAGGACACCAACCAAGCTTCTATATAATGCAGGGTTATTGTAAGGCTTTCCATCATCTTTGAGTAATCTGTTGTAGGGCAAGCATGGAGTAGCATATGGTTTAGACAACAACATTTCAGACTTGGTTAACAAATATGTGACATACTTGTCTTGAGATAGGAATACACCATCCTTCTTCTGCATAATTTGGATCCCAAAAAAAATATTGACGTGGTCCAAGTCTTTTATATCAAATTCCTAAGTGAGAGATTGAATAACCTCAGTGATTGCTTGTGTTGCACTTCCTGTTATAATGATGTCATCAACATATAATATCAAGATCACCACAAAACTGCCAACTGCTTTCACAAACAATGATGAATTTGCATATGTGGATTTGAATCCCAAAGATGGTAGAAAATTAGTGAATTTCTCATTCCAGGCCCTTGGTGCCTGTTTCAATCCATATAAGGATTTATGTAATCTGCAAACATAGTCTCGATGTTTAGTATAAAAAAATCTAGGTGGTTGTGCCATGTACACATCTTCTTACAATATGCCATGTAGAAAGGCATTTTTCACATTCAATTGTCTCAATGTCCAGCCAAAGTGTGCAGATAGGGCCATAACTAATCTCACTGTTATAGGTTTAACAACTAGACTAAAAGTCTCTCCATAGTTAAAACCCTTTTTTTTTATTAAACCCTTTAGCCGCCAGTCTTGCTTTATATCTCCCAATTGAACCATCAACATTTCTTGATCTTAAAGACCCATTTACAACCTACTAAGTTCTTGTGCTTTGGTAGAGGAACCAATTGTTGGAAATGTGCCCTAAAGCCAATCATATGATGATACTTTACGGACATTTCACATGTTAAACTAATCTAGTTTACATATAAAAGGCAAACATTATTGTTTGAGCCGTCTCATATAAAAGTTATATGCTTAAACGATAAAGTCCAAGGAATATGTGATTGGGAGAATGCAATCTAATGAAGTTAGATTAATGAGACCATTCTTTCGTAGACACATCCTAAACGTTCCTGATCATAGGATTGCCAATTGGGCATTGACAGTCCGATAAGATCAGTACGTACTGTGCCTTCTCTCAGGGAGAGTGACTAGTCTCAAGTCATTGGTGTGTGTGACATCAAGACAAGTACGTAGGTGCTCAATAGAGAATGAGTTCACTGAACACGATCAACGAGGAGTTCTCATACTCATGTCACATGAGAACTCATGGTTGGGATAATGCAAATTAGTCCTTTGACCTGAGGCATCACAGTTGTCTTGTGGTTAAGTCCTTGATCTTTGATTCTGTCAAAGTCACCCCATCGGGGTGTCCACGACATCATTGGGGTTAAGCCACTTAGTTATGGAGACAAGTGAATGTGCAACAAGGGATCTCTAACCTTCAAATGATTTGAGGGAGAATACTCTATGATATGATTAAAATCTCTGGCCAGAGTATGAATGCGATTAGGGAATGCGTTCCAAATCACATTCAAGGTAATCATATAAGCAAACGAATCACATTGGATAGTAGACATGAATAAATAAACTATCAAACCAAACAATGTGGTCAAGAGTATTAGATTAGAGAAAGACCGTATTGCATTTGTAATCCTAAACTGAATAGGTTCTCTACCTCTTCTGATTAGCTTGGGTAGCCATGATATGCTGCTAGGTGTCACTCATGGTTTGTGGAAGCCCTAAACGTGTGTAATCACTAAAGGGAGAATTGAAAGTAAGTTTCAATTCACAATCGATGTAAAATGGTTTTAATCGCCCACTGCCTCGCTAAAAGGAACCTAATGTATCGTACACCGTGTAAGGTGGAGATTGAAGAAACAAAGGAGATGAGTAAGAATAATTAAATGGTTTAATTATTTATGGCAATGATTAATTAATATGTTAATTAATCAAACGAATAAGTTCGTTAAAGACCTCGGGATAGTTTTGGACCTTAAGGCCCAATGGGCTTCGAACGTCAAAGCCCATTGACTTAAGTTGTATGACAACTTAATGAATAATGATTCACAAAGGCCCAATTAGCCCAATTAGCCCATAATTAAGGAGGGTAGTGAACTTGGCTTAATTGCAAGTTTGCCACTCCATTGTGAGGTGGTATAAAGGCAACTTTATAGCCATTTCATCCTTAGGGTTTTTGTGGAGAAAAGATGAGAACAAAAGCTCTCTTTGCTCTAAAAAATTCAGCCACCCTAGAGGAAATTATCTAGCAATTTTACTTCCTCTAGGTCACTCATTTCTTCTTCAATTTAACCTTGGTGTAGAATCTTTAGAGGTTCTCAATTTTGGGAACTTGGAGAACCTTTTCTTCTAACCAAATCCATGGAGCTAAGAAGCAAGGAATGAAGGCCCTATCTCTTGGGTGATTATCCTTTGCATATGCAAAGAGGAATCTACAAAGGTAAATATTTCTCAACTAACAAATGTTGTTTTAAGTTGAGTCAAGGTTCACCAATCTACTAGGCTTTGAATTTCATGGTTGATGTTTTGTTTTTGAGTGCATGTAAGCATAATTCCGCCTTTAATTTGTTAATTGCATGCTATTGATGTTGCTCAAATGAACATGTTTTTCACAAAATTTCCTTCACCAATGACCATGTACCTTGGTTGTGTAAAGCTGAAATCTCATCTTTCATAGCCTTTGCCATACTAGGGATTTTAATGCAGACTTATATGTTGTAGGTTCAATTTGATTCAAATCAACTCCTCCATTTTCATGTATAGCAGCAAGTAGAGCAATTTTCTTTGGGATGCCACTCTTTGACCTTGTATGCATAGGGTAAAGATTGATTGAAGGAATAGATAGAACCACTTCCAGTTGTTCAGGTTGGAATTCAGGTACCACATAGAGTGTAAGAGACAAGGGCTGTGTTGTTGGTGTAGCAATGGATTGACTAAAGCTTGAATCTTCTGAATTTGAACTTGAAACTGTAACTGGAACTGTAGTGGAGTATTCTGAAGCTTGATTGTTAATAGTATTTGGCATGAAACTAGGTATATGGATTGAACCTAATTGTGTGAGACCTGGTGAGGAACTCAATGTTGAGTGATTTTGTGGTTCTGGCAAAACAAGGACATTATTATGATATGGTATTGGAATTGGTGTTTGTATGAGTGATGGTAGTGGTGTAGTAGTGACAGAGTGATGTTTGGGAACCAAAGATTGGTAAGGAAACTCTATCTCATTAAATATCACATGTAAATTTTTTTTCTTTCTAGATACATCATAGCATGCATACCCCAAAAAGACACACTTTGTTGCTCTGGGTTCTAATTTGGTGTTGTTGTATGGTCTTAACCAAGGGTAACAAGAACAACCAAATACCTTCAAATGTTGGATCTTAGGTATTGAATTATGCAGCAATTCAAATGGTGATTTATTGTCTAATATAAGGGATGACATTATGTTGATTAAGTATACTGAGGTTTGACAAGAAAAATACCAAAATAAGGATGGTAATGAAGCAGATTGTAACGAAGTGATGGATGTTTCAATAATATGTCTATGTTTTCTCTCTGCTATCCCATTCAGTTCTGGTGTATGAGGACATGACATTTGATGGCTCACTCCTTTATCAAAAAGAAACTTTTGAAATGCTTTACTTATATATTCACCACCACCATCACTTTAGAGAGTTTTTATGGATGTATGAAACTGGTTTAAAATGAAATTGTAAAAGGAAACAAATGTTGCAGAAACATCACTTTTGTTGCATATGGGGAAAATCCAACAATACTTGGTACAATGATCAATGAAGGTCACATAGTACTTGAATCCTTCTAAAGACACACAAGGAGCAGGGCCCCACACATCAATATGTACAATATCACAAGGTTTTACACACTTTGCAACTAAAGGAGAATATGACAGTTTACTGAATTTACCCTCTAAACATGTTTGACACAGTGAAGGTGTACTATCAGCAACACATGAGACATTTGAAGTTCTTAAAACTTGAGAGACTATTGAATTAGAAGGATGGCCTAGTCTCTTATGCCAAATATTGATTGTAACTTGTTTTCCAAGAAAAGATGCAGGTTGCCCTTTATTGATTACTCCATGAGACCTTGGTGAGATGATATGGTACAATCCATTGTTACATAGCCTTTTGTAGAGTATCCTTTATGTGGCTTTATCCTGAATCCAAAATGAAAATGCATCGAAAATCAACCAACAATTATTATCCAAATAGATTCTATGCACATACAATAGGTTTTGAGACAGTTTTGGTACATAAAAAATAGAATTAAGCTTAATATGTTTCATTGGAGTTGTGAGGAGAGTTGAACCAATATGAGAGATGGCTAAACCTTCACCATTATTTGTCTGGATCGTCTCATTTGATGGATATGGGGTTGCCAATGAGAGATTACTCAATTATGAAGTCATGTGATTATTGCATTTGAATCAGTAAGCTAAACTTGTTGATGTGATGGTGCAAATGACACTGAGAATGGAGAGTAATGACCATTGGGTGTGGCAACATGCATGGCATTCATTGGAGAAGTAGAAGTCTTCTGAAAACATTTTTTTGCACTGTGATATGGATTCCCACATATTTGACAACTTGAAGAAACACCTATATTTCTATATCTGCAAGTATCAGCAAGATGGTTGTTCTTGCCACAAATTTGACATCCCTGTGATGAATTTGTATTTCTGAATCGGCAAGTAGAGGCCAGATGATCGTTTTTCCCACAAATTTGGCAAGTTTGAGATTGAAAGCCATAGTTTTGTGATCTTGGTGGTGATGTACCAAGAATTCCAGGGGCAGGACTTGAATGAAAATTCTTGTTGTTGCCAAATTTCAGATTGAAGTTGGAATTGAACCGATTTCTACCTTTGTTGTTGTTGTTGAAAGACTTGTATGCATTAGAGTTGAGACTAACATGATTGCCACAAGAGTTGGAAAAAGACTAATTCTTGGAATTAAAACCATTGTTTTGTGCCATGAGTGCATATAACATAGGTGATGTAGATACATTTTAAAGCAAAGTTTCTTCAACAAGTAGTTGAGATAGAAGATCTTTCAACGATATCACAGTCTCATGACCCCTAATCATAGATCTTATTGTATTGAATTCAGCGGACAAACCATTTAGTGTAAGAATCACAATATCATCATCATCATCAAAGAATACATAAGCAACAGTCAAGAAATCTCTTGCCTCTTTAATTTTATGCAAATATATTGTGATGGAATCATTACCCTTCTTTATAGTCTGAAGCTTAGATTTGAGTTAAAAGATGCTTGTTCTTGTGACTGTAGAGAATTGTTCTTTAAGCCGAGTCCACAAATCTTTGGAACTAATACTGCAAATTGCACAAGAAATTGCAGTAGGAGACAAAGTTGCAGTGATCAACTGCATTAATGCTTTATCATGCATCTTCCAAATCTTGTATTCATCTGATGGAAACCTTGTGGAAGAATCACCAGATAAGACTGCAGAGTTATCAAAAGATTCTTGACTAAACTGGGCAGGATAAGGTGTTGAACCATCCATAAACCCCATTATGCTATGACCTTCAAGAAGTAACTGCATCTGAAAATGCCAGGCCAAATAATCCGAATCATCCAATTTCATGTTTATTGAGCTGGAAACAGATGAAATCAATGAAGTGATTGGAGATTGGAGAATATGTACGTAATTGAGAAGTTGTCACCATTGTTGCATATTGTGATGAAATCGCGAAGTAATCTTGACAGAAAACAAACCACAAACACTTGGTGTGTACACTTTGTAGAACGTAGAATCAGAAGAAAGGGTGAAGACGAAACACCCAAATTTACTAGAAAGAATCACAGTATTACAGAGCAAACTTGAGATGTTAGCGGAAGTAGATGAAACCAAGATCGAAGAACTGTCAAGTTGCTATGCTTGTTCCGATGATGATACCACGTAAACCATTGAAAGATTTGGTAAGAACTGTTATGCAGAGAAAGAGAGAGAAGAAGAAGATTGAGAGATTTTAGAGAGAGAAAGAGATCTTTGGAAATGTATATTCTTTCTTGTTAGTTACAACCGTTTATTACAAGCTATATATAATAGCTATAGTAGTTTGCACTCTAAGCTACAATAACAACAAACTTAACTAACTTTGTAATCTTTTGACACATGTCAATTCCATAGCCATAGGATCTTAATACTCCTAACACTGATTAGGTGCCACTGAACTGAAGGAAAATGTTTTATTAGTCATAAACATTATGTTATACAGTTGGCTCTTCAATATCAATATCTTATAATGCATCACCATGAAGATAACTTCCTATGATTAATCTGTACTTGTAGCACTGTCTTCTCCAAATAATAACGACTTTAGTATTAATCGACCCTTCTTTGGGGAACAAGAAATTGTAGCTTGCTAACAAACCCTTTAGCCGGAAAATGGGCTTAAAATTCGACGGGAAAAATTATATTTTCTTGTAGTGATAGAAAGATTATTGTACTAGGAAACACTTTTAGCAAACGATACTTAATTGCCATGGTAGTAAAATTTTAGCAGATTTTTACTTGTAAGGTTTGTGTCTTTAAGTGTTGACACACACGCACAAAAACATCCTATGGAAATATTTACAGATTGATCATCGGGAACTCAGTCAAAAACAAATTAAACAAACTGAAAAAGTTCATAATTCTTTGAAACCCTAACCATAATAAGGTTCATCAGAGCACTTAGTCACATTAGTTGTGATATAAAATGTTTTAGTGCCTCTAGTATTACTCATTAAGAAAATAAACCAAACTTATTCCTCACGCCAACTCCAATGGTTGGATTAAAACCTAAATTTTTAATCCCAAAAATTTAGGTTCTGACTCAAAAACAATGTTTCTCCTCCAATGCTTTTCACTAAAAACTTTTGTCCGAAATTACTAGAAGACAATTTAGCCTAATTTATTTTGGGTCTTTAAAAAAAAATTATGTAGATTATCCTAATTTATTTTTAGGAATATTTTTACCTAAAAAACATTTAAATTTTGATAAATAATGAAAAATCACTTACCTACCTCATTCTTACACATATGCACCACATGAAAGGACATGGAAAACCACACATCCTACCCCATTCTTAAACACAAATGCATAGGTGGGTAGAGAGAAGAAAAAAAGGAAGAATTGTTTGATGAAAGTGAATTTTGTGTGGATGTTTGAACAAAATATAGGTATTTAAAGAGTTTTTGGGTGGATTTTATTTAAATATTTTTTTAATTGTTCTCGTGCGAACTCGCTTAACTTCGGAGTTCCGATGGAACCCGAAGCCAATGAGCTCCCAAAAGGCCTCGTGCTAGGTAGAGATGAGAATATATATATAAGGCTTAGAGGATCCACTCCCTTGGGTGATGTGGGATCTAACACTTACCATTAACTTCGGCTAATTTGCTAGGTTAAATTTGGCCTAAAAATAAGTTTTAACCCAAACCCTTTTTTAGCCCAATAATTGGAGAAGCTTTGAGTGAGTTTAAAACTTAAATTTTGAGTTTTAACCCAAAAATTGGAGTTTGTTTCATAAAACTTCAAAAGATATCTAAGTCATGAAGTTGAAGTTAATAAGTTAGCTCCAACCTCCAGGGCTCCATATATATGTGCGTGTGTTTTTACAATGAATTCGTTGAGATATCACCAAATAATTGACTCACTGTTGTAAAATCGACGATATGTGTGCAGTGGAACATAAAGTAGATAAAACACTATATTTACGAGGTTAGGCAACTGTGCCTACGTCCTCAGGGCAGCAGTAGTACTTACTTTCATTATGTGAAATAATAGGAGTATAAAAATAACTCTCACTATTTTCTTTCTTCTCTCTAGTCCAACTCACTGGTATTTTATTTTGTATCTCTCTTCTTTCTCTTCTTTTTCTCATCTCTTCTTTTCTTTCTCCTTATGTTTCTTCCTCCGTATGCTCTCATTTTATAGGCAAAAGCTTAATGTAACAACACTATTTGCTTTAAAAACTTTCTTCATATGAATGATAACTCATTTGATTTTTCGTTGGATGAATAGTAACAAACTATTCATGTGGGCTATCCACATATTACATTACAACATTCCCACTTGGATGGCCATATGTCAAGTTCGGTTGCCTCGTTAAAACCTTGATCTGTTTTGGATGCTCCCCCTGATTTTGAATTCTTTAATCTGACTGACTACTATGTTGATGTAATCTGATATCATTCATGGTAGTTGGAGTGTTTGCTTCTAAAGGTGGTTCACATGCACTCCAAATTTTAATGACCATAGGTTTTAACCAAACTCCTGTATTTCTGAGAGATATGAAAATGTGGCAATGAATGTTGCTTCCTTGATCGTTGTAGGATCAATTTATTTCCATATGTAAATAAAAATCATTTCTGATAGCGATTTGTATGCAGGCTAGAGAGATATTCAGATTTTTGCTTTCCCAATAAGACCATGGCTATTAGTGAGTTCTTTGGAATAGAATAAGTACATGTCTATAATTTCTTGGAGTTATCAAAAGATAAACTTTATTTCATTCCAATACCATATGTTGGTATTGTGTTTCACAGGAAATGTAACATCTGACTCAGTGTATTGTACTAAATACAGTAAGACATATACCTTACTAAGATATGGTATTCCTAGACCAAATATCAATTTATCATTTCCCTCACGAGGATGAATGATCTTTCTTAGTGTCTAAATATTGGTTAATCATTTGAGTATTCAACTCATAATCTTCAATCCATATGGTTTTTAATACCATAAACATTTTTTATAAGATTTGTGTTGGCATATTGTTCGATCTGTAGCTCAAGACAATATTCCTTTCAACACTTTATAATATTTCTAGACTCTTCAAGAGTCAATTTTTAATATAAACTCTTACAAGAGATTTAGTATGTTGCAACAATATCATAATGATAATACTCACTAAAGTAATTTATATCATCGATTGGTATTGAGTACATAATTTATGCTTTACCCTTCCAGGGTTTTTTTCAAGCAATTTGAATCCTTCAGGGATTTTCTACACTTAATGACACATTCTCTTTTGGAATTTATACAGAGCAACTTGCTTCCATGTATACTTGAGGGATCTACTTTTGGAGATATGCTTCGGGCATGTATAATTCTCCACTGAAATGAACAAGCTTCATAATGAGAAATCATGTTTCCAAGAGTGTATTACAATTTCAGGTTTCAATTGGAAACCTTGTGTCATATCATGTGAGTGTATTTCACTGTATTACAAATGCCCATATGTAACCTTCTAAGTGCAACATCATTTGGTGATTTGTACTATAGGTCAATTTTTCCACGTTCTTAATAAATTGTAATGGAATTGCCTTTCTCCATTTTTGGCCAATATTTTTTTTGTTGATGAACTAAAGAACGTGGCTCAATATCAACACAGCTCATTGATGAAATTAGTAGCTATTGAAAACCAAAATTAACATTGGTAATCATCAATTCGTGATCCCATAATTCTCATGTGCATGTGCATGCATATTTATAAGTATTTTATTACTTTGGATATCCTTGCCTCTTTAGGGGCTTTACCTTGTCTCTTCTAGGACAATCATCTCTTATTAGATGAATTGTTTGAAAATTTGGATCATAACCTCCTATAGAGCGTTATAAAGCTTGAATTTTTAGTCTCCACTTCTGGGGAGTTGAATCATTGGAACCTACACATCGATCATGCTTTAGGCATAAAATATATTAAAATTGCCGTGTCCATGGATTATCCATTTTGGAACTTGAATCCATGCACGCGACTGTCATGCTTCGGGCATGCAACATTTTAGTAGTGCCAAGTCTGTGGATAGTCTGACTGAGACTTTAATCCGTGCGACATCTGTGTAACTTGTAATCAATTAGTAATTTTCATTACCTTTTTGTACATCATGTGAATTATATAAACTGGTAGTGTTTGTTGGGGCTATGAGTATGATTCCCATCATTGAACTTTTCGTCTTCCATTCACTCAGTCAGCCACCAATTTTCTCCCTTTGGATTTCTATGGGCTCATTGTTGATCATTCTGCTTCAGTCTCTTGCCCAGTAGAAGTTGTGTGCAACCTTTGCCCTTGGATGGTCCATCACTTCTTGGTGACTCATCCATGCTTGGCAGCTTCAGTGTAAAGAGCCAACAACGTACCAATTATTCTGCGGTGTTGGTGACTTGAGATCCAGCTCCAACAACAGTTGAAGATGACTACTTGAGAGCAATGCAAGGTAAAAAATCAGGAAAGGTTCCAGGCAATCGGTTCCTGAGCGGAAGTTTGATTTCAGGTTCCGACTTATTGCTTTCTTTCTCTTTGCCTTGCAGGTAAGAGCAAGGGTAAAGGAAAAGACAGGGAAAGAGCACGATATGAGATGCTCTTGCTCTCGACCCTGATGATATGAGATACTTTTGCTCTTGAAGAAAGACAGTAGAATGATGTGATGCTGATGTAAAGCTTCTCGATCAAAAATATTTCTTGTTGAGAAAATGAGTTTGGCATTTTGAGGGACTTAGTTGAAGATGTATTTTCAGAGAGAAGGAAGACTGAATATGTTGAGAGGTTTGGTTGCAGATGCATTCTCGGCAAGGAAGATGAGATAGGTGTTTTGGAGGTGTGCCTTGCCATGGAAGATGAAGGTAGACATATATAGAGATTTCCTAATAGCAGGTAGTGGTGCGAATGTGGCCTTATCACCCATGCTTGTCGGCAACAGTGGTGTAGTTGGAATAATGAACTTTACGTGTTTTAACTTTGCCAGAGATATTTTGACATAGTTGTCCTTGATATCCGGAAAGATGAGATTGCGTCTGAGAAATGTTGACGAACTTTATTCAGGAAAATCCAGCTTTTGAAATTCGGAGAGCAGTGTCTTGATTTTTTTGAACAAGCGGCTGTGTTGCCTCTCATTTTATAGAGGTATCAATTGTATCCAAAATACATGATTTGAAGATTGCTCGCCTGTGAAAATTGTCTCTATTGTATTTCTGAGATTTCACTCTATCCAACCTTTTTCTTTCATGATTTCTGAAAATGGCTTGCCCATCTAACATTTTTTTTAGATTTGCGTCTCGAGGGAGATGCACACGAGTCGCGTTAGGATAATATATAACGCCCATCATTTTTATCTTCTAATGGCCCTCTTACAGTTGGAGACTCTATGATGAGGGATGATATAACTGCTACAGTAGTATCTAGGAACCCTCTCACTCCCAGAGATAATAGAATACTTTCAAAGAGGTCTGATGAATTGGATGTTCAAGACTATTTAGCTTTTAGTGTTCAATGTGTGGGTTATGTATCCAACATGGGCTAGCGTCTACTTGCTCAAACTCGCCAAGTGAAAACATTAATGGCTGAGGTGGCAAGTCTTAGACAAGAAATTAGAAGGCTCAAGCACAAGAATAAAGATTTGCACAAACTTACAAATATTTACTCGACGAGCATGAAAAGAAAGCTCGACTAGCTGCTGGAATCCGAAAGTCGGATTCAAAGTGATCACCAGAGATTCGTGGCTAGATTCCCTAGGCAACTGGTGCCTTGCCCTTCTAGTGTTTTGCCAAGTGTTAAGGCGTCACATGATCAATCTCCAGTGCCTCATCCTTCTAGGGTACTGTCAAGTACTGAGACTTCACATGAGCAACCTTTGTGAACGCCCTCCCTATTTGTTTTTTTTCGTAGTTGTAACTTAAGTGTATGTATAAAAAAAATTTCTCCCTTTTGATTTTATACATGTGAGAAAGCTTCTACTTTAGCTTGTTATATATGGGAACCCATGGAAACTTATGGTTCCATGAATATGATTCAATGAGCCTTTAAATATAGATATTTTCTAATATCATATGTTTCCACATGAGTTTTTGAGCATTACAAATTCATGAAAGTATTTCTTGTGTAAGTTGTCGATGGTCACATAATCGAGTTTTGCTAAGTTCACCATTTTCTTATTCCCAAGAGGAAGAAATTCAAGTATGATGGAAATTTTGATAATTAACTCGTACCACATATAACATATGTCTATACAAAATGTTAGAACTTCAAGTTCTTAACATTATTCATATTTTGAACTTCAAGTCAAAACATTATTCATATGTACTCGAAATTTATTCTCAAAATCGACATCATTAGAACCTTTAGGTTCTTATTTTTGGAATTCATACCCATACTTAATCTATACATGGATTAAGGAACTTATGGTTCTCATTTACATGAATCAAGGAACTTCTAGCCTTCAATTTAATTAAGGAACTGTTGCTCTCTCAGATGATTCAAAAACTTCAGGTTTAGATTTGATCGAGGAATTTTGGGTCTGATCCTTTTTTAATGGTGGAACTTCAGGTCCAATCATTTTACATGATGAGGATCAAGAAACTTCAAGTTCTAATCTGATCAAGGAACTTCGGGTCCTTTTATATACTCATCATAAAATGTAGTACACTAAATAAATTAGAGCAATAGGCGGTAATTCTAGCCATGGTAAATAAATTGCTTTTAAGTAAATAAAGCTTGTGACAAGAGCTTTGATTCAACACCATTCACATAAACATGCCAAAACATAAAAGGCAATGATTAAGTCTCCATCTCTTTTTTTTCTTTTTCTTTGTATGCCACTTTCTTTTGTTTCATCCTTTTTATTTTATTTTCATTTCAAGTTCTAAGTCCTTTTAGTTACCCAGGAAGTAATAGTAACAATAAGTCCCAATTGGTGTTCCTCGTCCGGTGAGTTTAGAAAAAGTCGAAACGGTTCTCATAAGTTTTGGAGTCAAGAGTAGTGTCTGCAACTTATGAGAAGATCAAACCGTTAGATTTAACTCAAATTTTAGTATGATATGGATAAGAGTATACCAAACAACTTTTGTGAACAAACAGTTTCAATCTGAGCTACCGAAAATTGAGTTTTTGTACTCATAAGATGGCTGTTCAGTTTTATGCGGAATTGGAAACTGGGTTGATGTTTAGACATCTGCAACGATCGCACCGTTGGAATTTTCTGAAATTTTGATATGTTATAGGTACTGGGTAGATGAACAACTTTCAAGAAGGAAATATCTCAATCCAAGGTTAGCAAGTTTGAGTTCAAATGCTATTTACATGGCTGTCAGATTTTCTGTCAATAATAATGATAGTAGTTATATAACCAAGTGTATACTTACTTTAAGAAAATAAGTTATAAAGAGATATGAAGATGAAATGAAAAGATTTTTTTATATGTGAGATTCCAGCTGACAGAGGTGAGAGGTAGGTAGTGCTTCCACCGACACGAGAGCTTCTCGTGCTGATAGCGTGTTGTAAAATCGACAGTATGTGTGCAGTGGAACATAAAGTAAATAAAACACAATATTTACGAGGTTCGGCAAGTGTGCCTACGTCCTTAGGGCAGTAGTAGTACTTTCTTTCATTATGTGAAATAATAGGAGTAAAAAGATAACTCTAACTATTTTCTTTCTTCTCTCTAGTCCAGCTCACTCGTATTTTATTCTGTATCTCTCTTCTTTCTCTTCTTCTTCTCCTCTCTCTTCTTTTCTTTCTCCTTCTATTTCTTCCTCCGTATGCTCTCATTTTATAGGCAAAAGATTACTGTAGCAACACTATTTGTTTTACAAACTTTCTTCATATGAATGATAACCCATCTGATTTTTCTTTGGATAAATAGTAACAAACTATTCATGTGAGCTATCCACATATTACATTACAACATCTTTTGGAGATGCTGTAAAACAACAAAAACTTTATTTTAAAGAGCCAAATTCAAAAAGTATATTTTCAAGAAAGCAAAATGAAAAATCACTCTTTAAATTTAGATAGCAATTATTCACTTGCTAAATATTAAAAAAAAACAATAAAACTCAAGGATGGACCCTTGAGCAAGAAAAAAGAAAGAAAGAGAAAGGTGTTCTAGAAAATGAGTGGGTTGGATTTAAATTGTTAATCATAAAATATTCAAAGTTTGTTAAAATTTATAATTTCTCTTGGAGACACTCTTACATCAAAATACTATAGTTTGCTTGTCAAATGGGTTATCATTCAGCTGACTACATCCAATACCCTAACTACACACAGATACCTAATCCTACTGTAGGTTTTTGGGTCTGATTTCAGTCCCTGATATGGTTTTGGTCGGTGCAGCTATGGATGCCTTATCAGTTTATTGTATAGTGACAATAGTTACTTTCTTTTCTTATCAGTCCCCATCTATTTCGAAATTAAAACTATTCAAATTCAATCCCAACACAGTTTCCCATGCTTTTACTTCTTACTCTTCCATATATTATAATTTATATTTGTGTATTTATCAACCATATATTATCTTATCTTCTGATTTGAACACTAACATATAATAGGATGCCCTTTGCTTTGATAACTTAAAGTCAAAGCTCTTGTTCTATTGGGATGGTTCTTGAATTACATCACTATTTGCTATATGTATATGGGGTAATGTTAGTGAAACTAAATTTGTAGACAAAATTTTGTAAACTAAATGATATGGAAGTTGATGATTGGGTTTTACTTAAGCGTTGACAAACGTGCTTATTCCTATTGGTGACAAATCATATAGTTTGCAAATTTAGTCTACAAATTTAGTCTCTCTAGCATTACCCATGTATATGTGTATAAACTATGTACTTTCTCTATTGGTGTCAGGTGTAAGAATATTGTAATATTGTAATGTGGCTCACGTGATACGGTTTATGTTTGATATACTCAGTTAATGAATATTGTTTTGGAAGCAATCTTATTAGTCAAATTATGAGAATTGGTTTCCTATTTTATTACTGTGATGGGTGGTAATTAATTACGGGCTTCATTATAAAACATTTCATCTATTTGCATATAACACTGCACATACCCATCTAGTGTGTACACTAATGAAAAACACGTATTAGGGTTTTAATGTGCAAGTAAAGATAGAGAGAGAAACCTATAATTTCCTCCATAATGGCTCATCTATGGATCGTTCAAGGTAGAGATTGTACATGACATTTAACAGCTAATTATCAAGGTATGTAATTTATGTATTCCGCAAGTAATCGTTTGTGAAAATCATGAAGTTCAAGATCTTGGCTCATAGATTAGGTCTTATGATTTTACCTAATTTTAAAGTTTACATCAGGCACAATGAGATGAAATTTAGGAGAATGATTTACAAATTTAGGAGAATGATTTACATGGAACGGATTTACTGTTGCCACAGTATCTCGATCTAATAATACAATGCTACATATAAGTTTCTCTATCCACATGACATTGAATTAGTAAATTGAGACGCCATGTGACAAAAGCTATGTGGCGGTGAATCCATTTCATATAAGTTGCTCTTGAAGTCTAAAAGTGCTTGCAACAATCAAAATACATAGCATATATACATAGTATACGACTGTAGATATGGGAGAACAAAGTAGGGAGTTTCAACATAGATGTAGGATATGTGCTCGACTATTGACTATTAATATCATGGCAAGTATATAATGTGAGGTCGTGGAGTATTGTCCCACATGAGAAAGTTAAGGGACATTGTACGTGTTCATATTAAGAAGTTCAATTAGTATTCTTTTTTTATTGCCAGTTGATTTTTAAGTGAATTGTAAACTTCTTTTTTATGAGATTAGAGAGTATGACGTTTGTGCACATTTGAAGCGTAACGTCTGCATGTACTTACTAGCTAAAATTGTTCACTACTAAGATCAATAATTTTGTCAAACGTGAAGGGGCATTTAAAGATGTTGAGTGTTGTCCTTGCATGTTCTTTTAAGAAGTTTGACTACTTTCTTATTGCTGATTAGCAATAAAATATATCAAAACTAACATTATTCTTGATTTAGGGTGGAATCTCAACATATTTCACATATTATTTTTGCCTTGTTTCGTTCTTGATACTTTACTAATTACCTCTCCATGTAAAGATATGATATAAATTTTTACAAATTTTTCAATAAAAAATAGAACTTTTTCTACTACAGACACTAATAAAACGTGTTTACAGCATGCTAGCTTAGTACTTTTCTAGAATTTTAAAAAGCTTATGTAAGCATATATATTTCCCAGTAATATGACCAATATCAAGAATTCATTCGTCAGACAACCGGATGATAGCTTTTGATGCTCTTCTGATCCCAATTCTTACATGCTCTTCTTACATATTATACATGGAGTTATTAGATCCTTTAATTGTTTGTGCAGAAGTGTACACTCCATTGAGTGAGTGAGCAAAAGAAATCGAACAAGAATTATAGAATTGATTGAAAATTTCCTTTTAACAAGTGCTAAACAAAATAGAGGAAGAACATTAAAGCAAAACAATGTATGACGAGCCAGTTCAATGTACCATGAAAAGACATTGAAAAATTCACTCCTTTTACAATGCATATAGTAAGTAATTGCTCGTTTAGAAATACTTTAAAATTGTTGAAAGTACTTTTGGTGAAAATATTTTTGAAACCAATTCTTAGTAAATATGCAAGTAAATTCTGAAAAAAACGCTTAAAGTATTTTCAGCAAGAAGCACATAAGTGGTGTCAAAAAACAATTCAAGTGCTTTTAAAACCCAAAAACATTTTCTCAAAAAACACTTTCAGTAATTTTAAAAGTACTTCTAAACGAGCCTTATGTCCTTTTTTGTAATCCTACTATAAGTACATATTCATGCTAACGGACACACACATATACGAACTGCTAATATGCTTGCCAATTAATTAAAATGATTAATGGAAAAAAAAATTAACATCTCAAAATGTATATAAGTACACACACATGTGTATATATAAAGAGAGTGAGAGAGAAAGAAGGGTATTCAGACAATAAGATGCTGAGTATTTTAATTACACCATATATATTGACAACATTATTTGCACAATGTATGTAGTATTTGATATGTATGCGCCAAGAAAAAGAAAATCGATAAAACTTAAGAGAGGCATAATATCAAATTAATTAGTCCATGTATTGGCTACATTACTAAGCATATGACTCTAATTTTTTTCATCATCCAAAGCACCAACTGGCTTTCTCTTATGCATCCTTTTGCTTAATTTGAAGATAATAGAAATTTAACTCTTCCTATATCTCCTCACATCCTTTACAAAAACAAGAATTGGCAAGTCATGATTTTTTGAGATGTGGGCAAGCATACAGTGCGCATAAGCCTTGGCTACATGCATCTGGCTAGGGTTCTGTCAAATGTCTTCAGCAACATCGGACATTTGTAAACCCTAATTTCTACACAACAAAGGCTTGCGTATAGCTTTTTCATATTTCCTTGCATACTGATTCAATGTATTTATAAACACGGTCTATCAATCACTAAAGGGGAGTTTTATTCGCTTCAATCACTACTTTCAGTTCCTCGACCGATCATTAAGGCTAAATAATGTATATAATTCGGTCAAGGTGCATGCGCTTTGAAACTCATAAATATATAAAATCTGGAAAATCTTCAGTTTCTTTATTAATTTTGAAGATTTGAACAATCAAATTGAACCCTTCCCAACAACACAAGGTTAATTATGTACGAACTCAAATGAAAATTCGATACACAATACCAATAAATTATGAATCAACAACATAATGAATAAATAAATTAAAATGTATAAACATGAAAGAAATTAAGATACCCGGATTGAAATAGAGTAATTTCAGATTCATCAGAAGAACTTTCTTGTAGTATTTGCCGTTGATGACGATGAATTTTGAGGCTCAGGTCCTAGTCTAAGCTCAAGGTCTAACTCCGAATCCGATAACTGCAAACTGTTTTCAAGTTGATCCCCGCGAACTTGTGGTGTACCTGGATTTTGATGATCTTTGTTATGTGATGGTTTTTGAGAAAACAGTGCGAGTTGTTGCATAGTGGTGTCACTTTCTTCACTGATCAACCAAGGCCATGGTGCCCTTATTGTGTTTCTATCAATATCATCACGACCAATAGGCTTATTGTGTTGCAAAGAATTGATGGTAGGGAGTATTGGAGAGTACAAGGATGGCATCTTTGGGAAGTCCAAAACGTTTTGTTTTTGTTGTTGTTGGTGGTGGTGTTTAGTTTCGATAGTATTAGATGAGGAGACTTGCTTGAGCTTGGCTTTGTCTTTTCGGTGAATGTTCATGTGCCCTCCTAAAGCTTGTGCATTAGTAAACCCTCTTTTACAAAAATTGCACTCATACGACTTTGCTGCTTGTTTGCTTGCTCCTTGTTGTTGTTGATCATCCGATGTCATCATCTGGTCTGAATTTTCTTGATTTGCCTGACTAGAATCCATTGCCAAAACCAAACAATTAACCGAGAGAGAGAGAGAGAGAGAGAGAGAGAGAGAGAGAGAGATAGAAAAAGGGAGAGAGAGAGAGGGAGAGATGGGACAACTTGTTGGTGGCGAAAATTATATTTATTTGGGGAGAGAAGGAAGGCCTGCATTCTAGATATTAATTACCTGGAAATTATTTAACTTCTTTCATAGTCATAGCATGCTATACAATTTAAATTGTACCAAGGACAAACAAATTACAAAACTTAGTCATGTTAAACTAGACTTATTACTCTCTAATTACATATATACACACACTTTTGAAAAACAAGTATTTTGGTTATCATTATATGTTTGGATACCTGTAAAGAAACCAACAAAATTAATTTGTATCCTTTCTTTTATATTTATTTCCAACTTGTTTTGCCTTTGGTGTTTCATAGTGGAACTAATTTAAGTGCATATGCCTTACATTACACTATATGTAGAATCTAGCTAGTACACATATAAAAAACACTAGTCACTTTTTCTTTCTTCACTTTTCTTTCTTTCTATTTTGGATGAAGTGATAACAACTCTTAGACAATCCACACAAAATGATAAATAAGATGATTTTAAATAAGCTTGATAAGATGACTTCAGTCTGGTTCTTTGTTTTTCTTGTTATATCGATCATGCAAGAAGTATTACTAAAAATAAGTTCCATTGTTTGTTTTGGAGGGGAAGGGGGGGTGGGGGAGTGTTTAATAGTTGATACTTGATAATTCAAATTACATAAGATCTTTCTCTATGAGATTATAAAGAGAACAAATGATTTATTCTTATTGTGACATGAGATTTTAACTACTACTTTTCGTGCACGCCTAAATTTTTATGAAAATTATATCTATAAATATTATTGAGAAATATCTTAAATTTATCATGCACGCATGCCAAAATACTCGCTAACTTTTTTGTTTTCTTCTAATGATACGTCTTTTCTTAATATTAAAATTTGAATTCTACTTATACATACCTTTTTTTAATATTAATGGTGCCAAATTTGAATTCTCAAATAAAACTGTAAGAATACATGCATGCATGAGTTATCAATGGATTAAGACTAATTGTATGACCTAATAGTATTAATTAAGAGAATTCTCATTCATGATGACAAACTTGTCTAAAAACATCACCACCTTAATGTTTGATTGATTCGAACTTTTCCATTCCAACAATTGTTTACTAATTGTGGAGTCTTAGTTATGAGAGATTTTTCAGTGTGATCGGTACACGGGGTGGTACACCACATGTCACTATACAAATGATGAGATATGTGTGTTTAAAAGTTAATAACTTAAAAAATAAAATTTATCATCACTCCTATAAAAACACGTGGTGTACCACTTTTGTTTCCGTCACAACTAAAAATTTCTCCATAGTTATGGTTTTGGCCGACCAGGCTGCAGCCATATGGTATCTACAGTGTTATAAATATTTATATTGCCATTTGACAGCCAAAGCCTTGGTAAGACTTTGAAGGTAGAGATAATTGTGAGCAAGTCGGCC
This sequence comes from Malus fusca, assembly GCA_035220775.1. Classification (NCBI taxonomy): domain Eukaryota; kingdom Viridiplantae; phylum Streptophyta; class Magnoliopsida; order Rosales; family Rosaceae; genus Malus; species Malus fusca. The sequence goes on along the minus strand of CM069061.1, from coordinate 6,658,809 downwards.
AAAGTCCGACTAGTGAGTCCAACCTGGTAATAAGGTTTCATGTGTCATATAATGTAATTAGCACTCACAGAAATGAGAAAAACGAAGCTGGCAATTAGATTTAAGTCTTCCTAATAAGAACCAACTGACATCATCTCAGCCCTAGATATTTGCCACGTGGAAGCATAAGAACGATAGCTGCTTGATTTTTCCAATCAATTCTTAACGAATACAATTAAACTTTTATAAACTCTTTGCATTTTTACTTGTTTGGTAAGGAATGTGAATATGAAGGATTGAGACTGAGAATGAATGAGTATGAGATAAACATCTTCTCGTAAAAAGATTTTGAATTTTCAGATGTCTCTAAAGTGTTAGTAAACAAAGGATATGAAATCAATAGAATTTTACAAACTCTCTTAAATCTTAAATGAATACACTATAAAAAATTATTTAAAAATCTGATTAAATACTCGTAAATTTGTTAAAACAAAAATAAATATATAAGGTCCCTCAAAAAGCCCAATTCAGTACCCTGATTTGACTTTTTTTTTTTTTCTGTCTTCCAAAATTTGGACCCTATAATTTGGTTTGTTTGAAAAGGGGTTTGGGAAGCACTTAGAGAATGTAGGCTTTTTATTTAGGCTCTTTCATGGCCCATGGGTTCATACTTAAGAGAATTATGGCTTTTGTTTGCGCTCTCTTTTATGAGAAATTCATGAGTTAAGTAATGGTTCTTACTGGAGGAATTTCACTGGACTTTGCTGAAGTTGTTTTTTTTTTTAAATTTTTTTTTTTTATTATTAGGGGGATTGTTCAAAATTATTACAATAATTCATGAGAAGGGAGAGTTTTGAATGATAGAAACTTTAACACCCTATCTACTAGGATATTGGACCACATGCTCCTTTGCTAAGTTGATCCAAGGAATATTATAGAAAAGCACCAAGGCTAACCTTTTATTTCATTGTTTTACAACTAATTGTGTGACAAGTTCAATAAAAAAAAAAGATTCTTCAGATATAGGGTTTAGGGTTAAATTGAATTTGAAGGGAAAAGTTGTATTTGCCATATATGCCATCATAATTCTGAGAGGTAAAGTAACCGGATCGTAATCGTTCATTTTTCTCATATTATGGTTATCAAACAATTAAAGAAAAATGGAGAAAAATTGACAAAACAGAGATGGTGATAAGAACCGAACATTAAACGGAAACAAGGAGATGAGTTTGAGAAAAAAAAAAATGATCCTTATTTTGGATAAGCTGTTGGGTTTATAGTGATAGATATAGGGACAATTTTGCTTATTTAGTGTCTTTTAGCTCTAAACATTTTAGGATTACAAATAGAATACGAATTAAAGAAATAGAAAATTCCAAAAATACTGTGTCTTAAAATTTCGTTTTGCGCTAGTAAACAATGGAATTCAAATATTTTCTGCTAAGGGAGCGTTGCATCTTGTTTGCATTTTCCTTCTCTTTGAAACGGTGTGTCAAAGGGTCCAAATTGAAAACCGGAGCTCAAATTTGTAATGTTTTGACTTTGATGCTAATTTTATGTCTTTTTAATTGTTCTTTTTGTCCTTTCACCGTCTGATCTATATCAACAAGTGTTAATGCCTCAAAATACAAAGTCATGGCTAAACTTGGTTGGTTCAAGTCATAGCACTCGTGTTAGTGACACACTCAGACTTGGATATCCAAGTGGACACTGCAATCGAGGCATGTTGGCGAACATCCGAAAGGGACGAAGTCATAAAGTGAAAATGATGAAAAATACGAATAAATTAAAGCTAAGTATAAAAATAAAATAAAAGTGTAGAGTATGCAGTGAGTGTGATGAACCATAAATTAATATATTATGTATGTAATGGAATCTAGAACATCCAAATATCTACAACAGAAGTATACCACGTAAAACATCCGAAGTTGTTACTTACAAAGTAAGAATAGTCCCTCCACTAATAAGGGAAGATTATGCCACCACGCCTTGACGTCAAAAACTCCAACGCTTACTAAAAGGGGTGCAACCCAAAAATGTGAGTAGGTAAAATAAAGATTTCTAAAAATTATTTAAATTTTTCGAACATACTAACTTCCCGTTGCAAAAACCCGTATAATAATAATATAAGTATGAAAAACCAAGCATTAATTTGGAAACAGTTATTTCAAGAAATCAGGTAAATCTCCTGAATCCTCAATATAAAAAAATCAACATGAAAGATATAATAGATAGAAATCACAGTTTCAAAGTATCATATTGTAAACCGTATACATACGGAATACTATGGTATCAGTGAAAATCAAGTATAACTGGAAGTTGGTTTAACACAATTATCAATAAAACAGATATGTTATGGTTATCAGATAATGCAGACAAACGAGCTCATGTAGAGTATTTTTGACATGAACATGCTGGGTGTATAAATCTATACTCTAGTAGTATATACACGTGAAGTTGGAGCTAAGCACATCACATACAAGTCCTAGTTGCCTAATGCAAACTATTACAGACTAATGTCAACAATGGATCCAGTGTGTAACGGTGCATGTGAACATACACATGCAGTTTGTAATGGCACTCGACAGTACTGTAGACATCGTGTAAGTATTCATGATAAGCGGATAAACCATATGAAAGCATGCCATGAATAATCTCTCAAATCACAAGTGCACAAATCATAATATCGCATGAAGGATTTCATAGTAGCAAAATGTTCCAAAGTGGGGCTGACAAGATTATAAATCGCATCACCGTCAACACATAAAAGATTTGCATTATCTAAGTAAAAGTAAAGCATGATGTAAGCCCACTTACAAATATATGTCGTAGCCGCCATGCCTTGCACGCTCTTGTAATACTTGAGATAACTTTCCAAACGTTAAAAACAACTTTTACTTAGAGCATCTCCAAAGGAGATGTTAAATTGTCCAAATCAGTAATAACGGTAACAAAAGATAGCATTAATGTTTTCCAACCGAGAAGCCAAATCTGATGTGGCATGATATGGATTTACATCTCTCCCCTTGCTGCCAAATTTGACATCACCTTCAGATTTTTTAATTAATTATTAAATGCTTTTTATTAATTTTTTTATTGGTTTAAGGCATTATCCTGTTGTTTCTTTTCATTCCCAATGCAAAGAAAATACATATGAATGATTATTTTATGTTTAAAATTTGACATATCGGTTGGAGAGCAAAAGTTTAAAAGATGCCAAAGTGCCACGTAAGCCTTCAAATTTAAATTTTAGGTTTAAAATTTGACATTTCCTTTTAAGATGGTCTTAGTAACTTAAATACTACAAAGATTATTGAAAAACGGGGCTCGAACTACCATTTCTAGCCATGAAAACTCATGTTCGATGCCACAGCCCCGTGCAAGCAAAAGGTCGGCACGCACCGCCACACACCTGCATGCATTGACACGTGCCGGGAGGTGGTCGTCTCCTCCCATCAATTTGGATTTGAAAATTGATAGGGAAAAGGATCTTGCATGCATGGGATATAAATAAGTTGGCTACTCCGCATATTGTCAATTGTTTTTTATGGTAGAACCCCAAATTTCTTTACGGTCTTAGAGCAAGTTGTCCTACATGTGAAGTCTAACGGCCACACTTGTTTCACGTCACTCCATTTGTGTTATCCATGTGTTAGGCTTGAAAATTCGCTACATGAGAAGGCGTGTCGAGAGTGAATCCCACATAGATGGGAAGAAGAACCTTGTGAGGACTTATAATAGGTTATGCTACTCACCATATTATCAAGATCAGCCAAACTTACTTGTAAGTTCATACAAAGTCTCTCCTTTCATCAATGTGGATTCATTCTCAACAATGATAACCATTTCTGGAGTTTGTAGATCGAAGCCTACCCAATCCAATAGTATCATGTAAGAAGATTGTGACCAAAAGCCGTCGTTCTTAGCATGGACAACGGAGAGGTCTCTTTGACGGTTAATGCATGTGATGTTAGACAAGTATTTCATAAAAGACAAGAAATCATCTTTAGATCACTATTGCAAATCATTTCAATTAGAAAACAATTACCAAATACAAGTTTTTACATCTCCTTACGCTTCCCGGTGCCTTCACCCTCTACAGTTTTCACCTCTACATCTCCTTATCCATGGTGGTGGTTGTTTGTTCCTTGTCTCTTTATGTATAATTTAAGGACCTAGGCTACATTTTAGAGCAGTAAGAGCTATGCAGACATGTCTCTCAAGTCATTAGGCGTATTTATTTTTTGGGCAAAAGACTGTTTATTACTCTCATGTTTCGTGGTTTTCAAGATTTAGTATATAAAGTTTTTTTCGTCCCAGAGTCATACCTAAAGTGTAAATTTTGGGACAGTCTCATACATCCGTTAATCAAACTGTTAAGTCTTCCGTTAACTGATGACATGGCACCCACGTGGACAATGATTGGACGCCACGTGTCAATAAGGGTCCCACGTGGATATTAAAAATTAAAAATTAAAAATTACAAAATTAAAAATTAAAAATTACAAAATTAAAAAAAATTACAAAATTACAAAAATTTAAAAATAAAAATTTCAATTTATGTCCTGAGGAAGGAAGGCGCTGGCGATGCCTCTTCCTTCTTTTTCCTTTCCTGCTGGTTTCTTTCCTGCTCTCTCACCCCAAAACTACCCAGCAACCCTTGCAAGGTTGCCCTCACGACCAAGTAATCCTTAGCAGAGGTTTGGGGGACGAAGGGAAAAGCTCAGCGCGGACCTCGTTACCTTCGCCGTTGCTATCTGCAGACCCATCTTCCTCTCGCTGCCACCGACGATGATGGTGTACGAAGACCGGATCGGTCACCGGCGGAGGGATCGAAGGGGAAAATGAAGCGGGCCGAATGATATGCCTATCATACCGATTTGTAGAATTCGAATTCTTCATCTATGGAGTTTTCCCTTGAAAATCTTCCCAAATCCATTTCCGTTAATTTTTCCCTATTCTTGCTTGAAACCACTGCAAGCGCTAAAGATTTTATTTGTGTTTTCTGGGAAATGGATGGATTAATTCTTGGGTATATGAGAAGTCTTTTGCTCTTTTGGGTTGTTTGATGGGTTAATTCTTTGATTAATCCTTCCTTTTTGCCTTTTGGAATGGGAAAAGAAAAACGAATGTCGAGGAGTTTGGGGACGAAGGGAGAGAAAGAAACGGAGAAGCTGAAAAAAAAAATTCAAAATAATCTTGGGCCGTAGGATATGAGCTGAATGGTTCGGATGGATTGATCCCCACTGGATCCGCAGAGAAAGATCCGCGCGAGGATCCTGGTCCCTGCGAATCCACCATTCCCCCTCCATCTTCAGCCGTGCGCCTCCAGATTTGCGGCGAGATCGAAGCTGTGGCGCGCCTTCAGCGGCGACGTCGATTTCTCCTCCGCCTCGGTCATCCCGTCGCTGGTTCTCTGCGAAGTGGCTGCGATCAAGTTCATGGCGGACTTGGAAACTGACGAGTTGTTCGCCAGGAGGATGAACCCAATTGAGAACAGCGAGGCAGGTGCCGGAGAAGAAGACGGTACAGATGAAGATGGGTCGAAAAATTAGGAAAAGCCGGTGTCTTTTGCCAAGGTAGGGCTCGAAGGTTCGAGCTCACAGGGTTGTCGGAGAGGAGATGAGGGTTGGGTGGGTGCAGAGAAGAGAAGGGAGGGAGGGAGGAGGGAGGGAGAATGGATGGGGTGTCGGGGAAGGGGTGGGGGAGGTAGAAGAAGACCATTTAAAAATATATATATATATTATTTTATTATTTATTTTAAAAAATTTAATCCACGTGGCACCTAATCATTGTCCACGTGGTGCCACATCATCAGTTAACGGAAGACTTAACAGTTTGACTAACGGATGTATGAGACTGTTCCAAAATTTACACTTTAGGTATGACTCTGGGACGAAAAAAACTTGATGTACTAAATCTTGAAAACCACGAAACATGAGGGTAGTAAACAGTCTTTTGCCCTTATTTTTTTATGCATTCAAAGTTATAGGTTCGATTCTTTGTTCTTATATTCGCTTGTATAAAAACCATTAAGAGTGATTTAAACTTGAAATTTCTTTCAAGATGAAAAGTTCTTTATGTGCTCCAAGTATACACCTGTTTCACCTTAAAATTAAGCCAAGGGTGATGCTAGAGAGACTATTTATTTGAATGGGTAAATTACACAAAACTACCTCAACTATAGGTCGAACGACACTATCATATCTCATCTTTTAAAAATGACAATGTCATATCTCATCTTACAAATTTGTGCCAATGTTAGACCTCCGTCAGTTTTTCTATTAATTTCTCTGTTAAGTGATGACGTGGCTAGAGGCGGGGCCCACTCACTAATCCAACTGGATTTAAAAATAATTAAAATTATTTTTTATAATTAAATATTAAAAAATTAAAATTAAAATGATTTTTTATATAAAATTGTGGGATCCACCTCTCTCCTCTCTCTCGCCTCTCTCCCTTCTCTATCTCTTTCTAGGCAATATGCATCCCCAAAATCCAAAAACCCAGAAACCCTTCCCACCTGTCCCCCCCCAACCTTCCTTCACCACATTCTCTCTCTCATTTTTCTCTCTCTCACCTCTCTCTCTTCTCTCTCTCTCTGGGCAACCTGCATCCCTAAAACGCAGAATCCCATTACAAATCTCAAAACCCAAAATCCCATCAAACCTCCCAAAACCCAGTTTTCAGAGTTCCCCCAAAACCTATTTTGCAGTGCTGCTTTTCCCACAAGTGCTTTTGTTCTGTTTCTTGAAGACGCACAGGGGTTCTCCATGGACATAGTCAGACTTCGACACCTCCATTTAATCCCAATCTGTACGTTTTTTTTCCCAGCAACAATTCTTTCTCTGAATCTTTGTTTTTTTTTTTGGGTTTTTGTGGTGGATTTTGAATCGTTTGTTGAAGAATGCGGTGCAGAGAGGGTGGCGAGGACGGTCCTCGAGGTTCTGAGAGAGCAAATGGACGACGCTGGTGGAGTGAAGGGAGTCTCTAATTTGCGGCTAAGGGTTAGAGAGAGAGAGATGGAGTGTCTCTAATTTGGGGGTGGGCTTGGGTGGAGAAGGCAGTGGGGAGAAGGGGTGTGTCTGATTTGGGAGTGGGCTCGGGTGGGGAGAAGGGGGTAGGGAAGACGAACTGGTTTTTTTTTTTTTTTTTTACTTTTCTGCTCAGGTCAAGGGCCGATTTCGGCTTTAGTGTCATCCTCGGCACCTCCTCCGTCACCCACGATGCACATGAACAGGTGAGGGCAACGGTGGGGAAGTGGATTTTGGTTTTGGTGGTGAAGGAAGGTTAGGGGAGACAAATTGGGGGAGGTGGGTGGAGGAATGTTTGGGGGACGGGTGGGGAAGGGTTTGTAGAGGTGGATCCCACAATTTTATATAAAAAAAAAAAATTATTTTTAATTTTTTAATATTTAATTATTAAAAATATATTGAATTATTTTTAAATCCAGTTGGATTAGTGAGCCTCTAGCCACCTCATCACTTAACAGAGAAATTAACAGAAAAACTGACAGATGTCTGACATTGACACAAATTCGTAAGATGAAGTATGACATTGTCATTTTTAAAAATTGAGGTATGATAATGTCGTTCGACCCGTAGTTGAAATAGTTTTGTGTAATTTACCCTATTTGAATCATATTTTCTAGACCACATAATCTAGTAGTTGATGGTTGTACTCCTTTAAATCATTAAAGACAGAATACAACTATATCAACCGGCACGTCATATAGTTTACAAAATATAATCTAAAAGCACAATCTCCCTGGCATTTTCCTTAAGACAAACACATTTGTTTAGGCGCCTAGTCTCCCTGTCAAACTCAAAGCACTGCTAAACAAACTTGCCGATGTTGGTAAATCTTAATAGAATTTTTTTTATACTTAATGAATTGGCTATAACTCATGGTTCTTTATCGGGTTTGTGGAGTTTAACAAAAATCATTTCAAAATCATCTTGAAATGAGTTAGACATGCATTATTGCACACGCGTAAGATCTGTTTTGCAAAGTTACAGAAAAAATAATGTTAGATCATATTTTTGTGTCATTTTGTTGCATCATGGCATTCCGAGAATGCTTTGGCACCCAAAAGTAATTTAATTTATTGTTTTTATTAGCATGAAAACTTCAATAAATTTGAGCTTAAAAAAACTCCCATAAATTTACTTATATACAAGACTCACTAAATGGTAAGGATGCTTATTCACTTATTAGAATTTTCTAACTTACTGGACAAATCACGACCACAATTATATTATCATAAAAGCGGTGAACTATAATTTGTAGTTCGATTTTCTTAATCTGATTTTCGTATTTTTGGTACGAGTAATAGTAGGGAGACTAAATTTATAAACTAAAATTGCAAACTAAATGATGTGTCACCAATAAAAAATGAGCTTATTTATCAACGTTTAAGTAATAATATAATCATCAACTTTTATATCATTTAGTTTATCAAATCATCACAATCAATTTTTTAAATGGTTGTGTGAATCCCCTGAGGGCGCCCACCTCATGACTCTTCCAAGTTCCAAGTATCCATTTTTTATGCAGAAGATTTGATCTATAGTAGGTTGCGTTGACAAATCAATATTCCTCTCACTTATCTTTTCATCCACATATTCTCTTCTTTTCATCTTTTTCTCAATGATTTTTTTTTTCTTTGAATTTGGCCCCATTCTTTTACTCACAGCGTAATTCAAATGGACCTCAATATATAACTGTTTGTGTCTGTGTCAGATAAATTATTGTTGACCCTAAAAACTATCAAGCCTACGTGGCGTGCAGGCCGAGTAATTAAAAAGCTAACTACGTCATTCGAATGTGTGCGGAGCGTGTCAACTCAACGGCTGAGCTTGGCCGAGAAGTAAAATGTGCTGATGTCGCATTGGGTGTGCTGCTGACTTCTTGATCTTGCGACTGCGGCCGAGGAAGGAACACGTCTCGGCTTTCAGGTTCTAGAGCCTGAAGACAAGGCTGCTAGTTCTGCGAAGTTCAATATCAAATTTGGCTTTCAATGTGCCGAATGTAGTAACCTATAACACCTCACTTCGCCGAGAAGGCTAATGAGATGACCTCTGCCAATAAGGACTCGAAAATCCTTCTTAACCGAGACTTGGATAGATAACTAGTCGGCCTCGACGTAGTGCTGTTTATCCAAACTGAAGGTTCTTCGTTGTCGAATGGTTCTACGGCTACAGTGTTGTTTATCCAAACTGAAGATGTTCATCGGTTGCCTTCACAGTGATGTTTATCCAAACTGAACATGTGTTGGCGAAAAAGGAAAATAAAAATCTCAAGGTTGTTGAGAGGTTTCGCATAGAGCGAGAGTTTGCGCATAGAAGTTTGTGTGTTGAATTGGAGAGAGCTTGAATGTTGTCCGTGACTCTGCATTTAAAAGCAAATGTTGTGTGGCGCGACCAGATTATTTTGTAGAGTCCAACTGCAACTCTAATTTGCAGAACTGAACTTGATCCGCATCAGAAGCCAAGGCATATTCTTCAAATTGATTCGTGGGATTTGTTCCTTGACTTTTCAAACCTAATAAAAGTTAGGCTTATCACATCACATCAGAAACCAAACCTATCTAGGCTTCTTCATAATCTTTACCATCATAATCTTTACGAATACATGCATCTTGATCCCCACCATACTTTGAATGGACAATAATCACCAAACTGATCCCACCCACACATTCACATGCCAAAACATCCAAATCAGCTTGAATTGTGTTGCCATATATATCTCATCCTTCATAATAAATTATTATTAAAAGATAATTATGATAAAACACCATAACATTATCCTTTAATACTAACAAAATGAATTATCTCCACTTTTCATCTGACGGTGTGAAACTATGCTCACTCAACGGCCTTGATTGCACGGGCCGATAATGTAAATTTGGGTCCAAATATTCCCCCCCCCCCCCCCAGTTTCCTTGAGCTTTGGCTCATAAGCCAAATGTTTAAGGAAATTAGCGCAGTCCAAGAACCCCCAATATCATCGAAAATAAAGTGACTCAATGAAGCAGAGGACTCTCGTTCCCTGATCGCTGAGCACCTCCAAGTGACAAAGAGAAATATATGGTCGAGGAAAAATTCACCCCCCACGGGCGCGTAGTGTATCCACCGAGAATCATCACCAAAGCTGCATTCATGCCTGAATAGCGTACAAATATTTCAACCAATGATTTTGGTCAAACTTTTATGCCTTAGCCGAATTTGGCACATTCACCTCACACATACTGCCTTTGACCGAATGCACATATCCTGATAATTCTCGAAAGAGACATCCAATTGTTTTCTTACCATTTGAGTTCCTCGAGGAACTCATGATTCCTCAAGCCACATCATGTCCTCAAAAGACTGAAGCAAATCATGAAACTGATGGGCCGAGAAAAACCAAATGGGGCCGAAAGCTTGGGTTCGAAGGCTTGGGGACACCTTGGTAGCATGATTGCATTATGGGCCAAGAAAACTGCCATACATATATATATATATATATATATTAATCCCAAAAATCTCAACCGCCGATTATAATGTCCTCCTTTATTTTTTATGCATCGGCCTTTAAGAAAATAATATATAAAAAAGACTCTTGGAGCTCGGCCTGCCACCAATCGTAAATGTTGCAATCACTTCTTGGTAGTGACATCCTGAAGCAAGCCAACTTTATACAGCATCCTGATGTAAGCTAACTTTACTCCCAGACATCATGATCATGCTTTTTTTTTCTTTTTTCTTTTATTTATTTATTTTTATTTATAAAGGAAAGCAGCCGAAGGTGGGAGAAAGTATGCACCATTTGTTTTCAACAGCCCATCTGTGAGATGGCAAAAAAAGCTACAGTTGAGAGCAGAGAGCAGAAAAGGGGAGAGAGATGTTGAAGTTGAGAAAAATTTGGAGGGTTGCAAAAAATTGGGCCGAGGTCGAGAAAACCATTCTTGGCAGTTTGGCCTATCACCAATCAAAGTACTGGTTTGGTACTGAGGTACTTTTATAAAAAGTGGATATAAAAAAAAACTGAGCTAAAAAATGTGTTTGGTAAACATTTAAAAACAGCTAATTTTCACAGTTTTAGGTGAAAAAAAGCAGAAAACGTGAAGCAGCAAAAATGAACTTATCCTCACAGCACAGCAAAAACAGTTTTTTTTTTTCAAAGCACAGCAATACCAAACTAACCCAAAGTCAGCAATTGCAGCAAATAATCTCATCCGCCGATCATACCAATGTTGCCCCCTTATTTTCTTATGCATCGGCCTAAATGGCCGAATGGTTGAGAAAATAATTTATTCATCTGTTTTCTTTTTCCTTTTTTTTTTCTTTTTTTTTAGCAAAAAAAAATAAAAATGGCTAAATCATCATCAAGAGGAGGCCAACGATGCTTTATTCCGAGCCGAGATCTTTTTATATCAAAATTCTCAATTTGATTTCACTCTAGGCCGAATAAAGAATCACTTCCAAATACTTTTGATTTGGCAAAATATTTCTTATTTTTGGCTGCTGAATGTATTGAAAAATTAAGCTTCCCGTGCATAATTATTTCACCAATTTCGACTTTTAACTCGAGCAACTTAGCCGAATGGGATTTCTCCATATTGGCCATATCACCAATAATCATATCAATTGGCATGGCTTTTTCAGCTAGGCCTATGTCTCAACCTTGTTCGTCATTGGAGCATTCCTTTGACGAATCATTTTCTGAGTCAATTTTTGTATTTGGCTCAGGAACTTTTTCTTCTAGGCCTACCAAACTTGTAGTCTCGACCGAAAAAACAGGTGGCCTAGGTTCTTCTTCGACCGTCTTGACAATCTTCTTAGGCCAAATGTTGGTTGTAGCCGGAGCGAAAAATTGCCCCCCAACCTCTTGCCTTTCAAGAATTCTACACCACTTCTCAAGGAGTTTTTCTTGCTTCTTTAATAGGCGACAAATCTCGTCCAATGAAGCCTGATCGAGATATATCATGTGAACTTCGTAGTTTTAGCACTGGGTCCCACTAGGCGTGCCAAAATGTTGACCCTAAAAACTACCAAGCCTACGTGGCGCTCAGGCTGAGTAATTAATAAGCTAACTACATCATTCGGTTGTGTGTGGGGCATGCCAACTCATCTGTCGGGCTTGGCCGGGGAGTAAAATGTGTTGATGTGGCGTTAGGCGCGCTGTTGACTTCTTGATCTTGTGGCTACGGCCGAGGAAGGAACACGTCTCGGCCTTCGTGTTCTAGAGCTTGAAGACAAGGCTGCTAGTTCTGTGAAGTTCAATATCAAATTTGGCTTTCAATGTGCCGAATGTAGTAACCTGGTAACACCTCACTTCGCCGAGAAGGCTGATGAGATGACATCTACCAACAAGAACTCGAAAATCCTTGTCGACCGAGACTTGGATAGGTAATCCGTCGACCGAGAAGCAGTACTGTTTATCCAAACTGAATGTGCTTATTGATCAGTTGATTGTACGACTCCAGTGCTGTTTATCCAAACTGAAGATGTTCACCGGTTGCCTTCACAATGCTGTTTATCCAAACTGAAGATGTGTTGGTGAAAAGGAAAATAAAAATCTCAAGGTTGTTGAGAGGTTTCGCGTAGAGCGAGAATTTGCGCATGGTAGTTTGTGTGTTGAATTTAAGGGGGCTCAAATGATTCACACCCTTCCCTATTTATAGCAATCTTTCATAGCCAAGCTAGAACCACATTAGATTAGGATTCCTTAACCTAATCTAACTAGGACTCGGCCAATCCTAATTCAACTGGGACTTTGAACCCACCTTTTAAACAAGCCAAATTCATTTCCCGAGTCCCAGCATCCCTAGGACTCCTTATCATACCAGGTCTCGACTACTTCACCTTTATCCGAAACAAACCTCCTCATAACAGGATTCGGCCAACCTTGATAAGGCCATCCCATGACAAGATTCTAAACAAATGCCTTTGGGCCGAGGATGTTTATGAGCTCGACCCAAAATAACATTTTGGGTCCAAACAACTATATATTGTTGCATATAAAGTAGCAAATAATTATAGATTAAAGTTGGCTTGCATCGTGGTAATTGATTTTGGCATATAATTCAAAATTACAGCACCGTTCTTGATAGCAATATCATCTATACTTCCAAGCCAGGTAATAAGAGGTCAATATGCACTATAGGTAGATATATTCACATTATTTAGAGCAAATGTGCTTTTTGAACTTGAATTTCTATTTCGTATGGATATATAAAATACAGCATTTCCAATCCTAGAAGGAAAAAGGAGGGAAACGGATACTCAATTTAAAGTGAGTAAATAGAATTCCATACTCGATCTCATATATACATATAGAATTTTGTATCGCTATATTAATAGGTATGTTCTATAATATTCAAATATTCAAATATCCAATATGTTTGGAAATTATAAAATTCTATTTTCTATTCTTCCTTATTTTTTATATTTATATTTTTCTATATATCATATTTCTTATGAAATAGCTAAGAATGAACAGTTAATATCTCAGCAGTTTACTAATGCTTGTATAAAATAAAATAAAAATATATCTTTACTAAATTTTTTTTTCAACATATATGATAAAATTTGATTCGCTAACATTAATTTTCTCAAGATATACGTCAAGTTTTCCACATCAAAACAAGCAAATAAAACTGTGTGCTTTCTTTTTGGGTAAATTACATTTTGTCCCCTCAAGTTTGGGGTTGATTGCAACCTCATATAATATCTTTAAAACATTTCAATTTCATACATTTACTTATCATTTTATTTCAATTTCATACATCCGTTAGAAAATCCATTAAGTGATGACGTGGCAAATATGAGATCCACATTTGTGCTGATGTGGCTGCCAACTTTGTGCCACGTGGCAAAAATAATAATTTTTTATGCATTTAAAAGATAATAATTTACCCTATTAAAAAAAAACCCAAAAACTCATCTTCCCTGACCCACATTCTCCCATCCCACCTTACCTCCCACACAACCCTTCATCCCACCCCACCCCCATCTCCCCCGCAACCCCCTCATCCCACCCTCACCCCCACCTTCTTCTCTCATTGATTTAATCGTAATGTGCAACATTGAACCCCAAGGCCACATCCCAAGGAGGAGGTCGTCTTCAAAACGTCACCGTAAGGTTGCCTCTTCTGCCTTCTGAATCCGATAATGGCGTAGCTATTCCTCGTCGCCTTAAAGCTCGGGATGTCACTTCTCGGTACATGTCCTCCTCATTTTCTTCTTCTTCCTCCACTTGTTCAAATTCAAGGCAGTGGTCATCGCCGTTGCCGTCCAAAATCGGCTGTTTGACAGCGGCGATGCCATTGTCGCAGTCTGTGAAGCTCTCGCAATTGGTGAAGAGGATGAGAGTTGTTACCCTCATCTCCACCTTCTCACGTTGTCGACGAGGTCGCAGGTGGAGGTGACGTTGGAGAAGACGTGGTCGGAGTCGGCCTTTACGATGTCGAGAACCTGGAGGACTTGCGGAAGGTGAGGATCTGCTTGTCGAGGTCGGAGCGCTGGGAAATGAGGTTGTCGAGGTCCAAATCTAGGGATCGCTGGGGTGGGGGGGTTGAAGGAAATTTTTGTGAAAAACATGTTCATTTAAGCAACATCAATAGCATGCAATTAACAAATTAAAGGCGGAATCATGCTTGCATGCACTCAAAAACAAAAACATCAACCATGAAATTCAAAGCCTAGTAGATTGGTGAACCTTGACTCAACTTTAAAACAACATTTGTTAGTTGAGAAATATTTACCTTTGTAGATTCCTCTTTGCATATGCAAAGGATAATCACCCAAGAGATAGGGCCTTCATTCCTTGCTTCTTAGCTCCATGGATTTGGTTGAAAGAATTGGATTCTCCAAGTTCCCAAAATAGAGAACCTCTAAAGATTCTACACCAAGGTTAGATTGAAGAAGAAATGAGTGACCTTGGAGTAGTAGGATTGCTAGATTCACCCTCCAAGGTGGTTGGCCTCTTAGAGAGAAAATGAGAGACATTTCTATCTAATTCTCCCAAAAGAAACCCCTATGAATTTTAGGCTATAAAGTTCTTTATATAGTCACTTCTTTAAATGACCTAAAGAACCAAAAAACCCTAATTCTAACACATATGGCCGGCCATTTAATGGATATGGGCTTTTGGGCCTTTGTGAATCTTTATTCATTAAGTTGTCATACAACTTAAGTCAATGGGCTTTGACGTTCGAAGCCCATTGGGCCTTAAGGTCCAAAACTATCCCGAGGTCTTTAACGAACTTATTCGTTTGATTAATTAACATATTAATTAATCCTTGCCATTAATAATTAAACCATTTAATTATTCTTACTCATCTCCATTGTTTCTTCAATCTCCACCTTACACGGTGTACGATCCATTAGGTTCCTTTTAGCGAGGCAGTGGGCGATTAAAACCATTTTACATCGATTGTGAATTGAAACTTACTTTCAATTCTCCCTTTAGTGATTACACACGTTTAGGGCTTCCACAAACCATGAGTGACACCTAGCAGCATATCATGGTTACCCAAGCTAATCAGAAGAGGTAGAGAACCTATTCAGTTAAGGATTACAAATGCAATACGGTCATTCTCTAATCTAATACTCTTGACCACATTGTTTGGTTTGATAGTTTATTTATTCATGTCTACTATCCAATGTGATTCGTTTGCTTATATGATTACCTTGAATGTGATTTGGAACGCATTCCCTAATCTCATTCATACTCTGGCCAGAGATTTTAATCATATCATAGAGTATTCTCCCTCAAACCATTTGAAGGTTAGAGATCCCTTGTTGCACATTCACTTGTCTCCATAACTAAGTGGCTTAACCCCAATGATGTCGTGGACACCCCGATGGGGTGACTTTGACATAATCAAAGATCAAGGACTTAACCACAAGACAACTGTGATGCCTCAGGTCAAAGGACTAATTTGCATTATCCCAAACATGAGTTCTCATGTGACATGAGTATGAGAACTCCTCGTTGATCGTGTTCAGTGAACTCATTCTCTATTGAGCACCTACGTACTTGTCTTGATGTCACACACACCAATGACTCGAGACTAGTCATTCTCCCTGAGAGAAGACATAGCACGTACTGATCTTAGGTACATGCACAATCCATTTAAGACAATCTTTGGGATTGTGTTACCAAGTCCGGAAACTAAAACATTCGGTTTTTCTTTGTCAAGTTTTGGATAACGTTTGCAAATATATTGGTAAACAAATACATAACGAATATAAATTGATTGATTTTAAGCCATTTGATTCGGGTCTTTAAATCAAATAGCACCACCCACTATTTTTGGCAAATTCCATATCCCTCATTGGAATTCGAGAGTTTTGGAGGAAACTCTTAGTAGGTTATGGGAGACTCACTATTACCAAGCCCACCTCAGAAGAAAATCATATTGGCTAGCGTTAATAATAATGAGAGAGTACGCTTACTCATTTGCAACAACCTCTTGCAAGTACCCATCTAGTTTGGCCTCTAGAGAATGATGCCTCAGAAGAATATCATATTGGCACATTGCACTTAGTTAAGTCATTCCCACCATGCTAGTTAAAGTAGGGGTTCAAGAATGGCCTCAGAAGAATATCATATTGACCACACTCGTTGCCTACCTTCACTTCATCATATGTATATAGGTTTCTCCTGAATGTAAGCACATACTTTGCAACCCCAGAACTGGACGAATACGGTGTATGAGTCACAAACAATTGAAGCCTACCATGGTGGAAGGCCACGAAAGAGTGTTCAAAGCACTCTCACGCTTATCAACTTAATAATGGTTTGTTTGAGGGTTTTAGGTCTCATCACATAAACATATTCATTTTAATCTTTATTAAAACAATTTTGGTCCTGTTACAACTATTGGTCCATTTGATTCAATTTAGTTGTATATAATACTCCCACTATACTTATAAAACGGTTTTTAAAGCAAGAGTATATGATACTACTAACATAAGATTTGCATTCATTTGATGGACTATATAGTTGCCTTAGGGCCTTAGGATTGACTATGAACCTTTGTTTAGATTCAACACGAGCCTAGTGTTGAATCTCGGACTAGGGATGGAGATTGATTTTAGTTACGCGTTTAATCACATTAAGGCGTGTTGTTCCTAGGGGCGTTGGACCCAACTACTCCATTTTCATGCATATCAAATAAAGCAAGAAAGAAGTACTTCAAAGTAAAGGTGAGCTTATGCTCATTACAACATTTGCATAATTCAAATTACTTTAAAGTAAAGAAGAGCTTATGCTCTTTTACAACATTTGATCAAATCAAATTACAACCAAAATTAATCTACACATTCCCATGGTTCAAACAAATTTGAAACGGCCTTTCACATAGCTCAATTATCGTAGGCTTAGGTTCATAATCACCCTTTAATTAATTAACATTTTAACAAATTAAATTGAATGCAACATTTTCATTTGGTTTTTGTATCCATAAAATTGATTTAAATGGAGCTAAATAAAATGAAAATCCAATTCTCATTTAAAGAGACAAAACAATTTTTGTTCCCTACTTAATTTGGGCCATCATGCAATAACCACAACTTTTTGGGCTATATTGCGAAACACAAACTTTTGGGGTCACTTTGTAAAAACACAAAAGTCCACTACTTCATGTAATTACAACTAGAACCCAAAAATTTCAACAAATACAAAAAACTTCATTAAAGGAGCAAAACAATTTGTCCTTTAACGTTTTTGGGCCTTAACGTAAAAACGTAAACTTTTGGGCCAAAGTGCAAATACACAAAAGTATCAAAACTTTATGTAATTGAATAAAAGACCCAAAAATACCCTATTTAATTAGGGTGGCCGGCCATGATAGAAAAAATATGATTTTTACAAAGTTTTTGTAAGTGGGTTTTATTAGGTGAGGTAAAGATGAAATATTTTGAATTTATGTTAAACTTTTAAAAAAGTTTGTCTACCATTATAACCATTAATTGAATTTATGTCAAACTTTTAAAAAAGTTTGTCTACCATTAAAACCATTAATAATACTTTACAAATAATCATCACCCACTAAAATCACCCACTAAAATTAAACCAAAACTTTATGTAAAAACATAAAACATTTTGAATCAAAACTTCAAAACTTTTTGTTCTTGGCAAGAACTTCAAGAACATTGAAGAACACTCATGAAAACTCATAATAGCTCCATGAATGTTTTCACTCACCAAAACTCAAATTTTCATCACTCAAAAGAGGGTTAACATCCTAGGGTACTTAGGGGTTCCAAAAGTCACTTTAAAACCATTTTAACAAGACAAACATGAACCCAAAAAATCACCCTTTGGATTTGGCCGAATTTCCCAAAAAACATGGCACCAAATTTTAGCTCCAAAATTCATGCTCATATGAACTACATCTACAACATTTGAGATGGCAAATTTTCTAACAAAATTTACATTCAAAGAAACAAGAATAAAGCTTGTAACATATTACAACTTTTAAATCAAAAAACTATGAACTACAAAACCCAAAATGATTCACCAACTACTAGACCTAGGCTCTTGATACCACTTGAAGGAAATTTTGTGAAAAACATGTTCATTTGAATAACATCATATAGCATGCAATTAACAATTAAAGGCGGAATCATGCTTTCATGCATTCAAAAACAAAACATCTACCATGAAATTCAAAGCCTAGTAGATTGGTGAACCTTGACTCAACTTAAAAACAACAATTTGTTAGTTGAGAAATATTTACCTTTGTAGATTCCTCTTTGCATATGCAAAGGATAATCACCCAAGAGATAGGGCCTTCATTCCTTGCTTCTTAGCTCCATGGAGTTGGTTAGAAGAATAGGTTCTCCAAGTTCCCAAAATTGAGAACCTCTAAAGATTCTACACCAAGGTTGGATTGGAGAGGAAATGAGTGACCTTGAGGAAATAGAATTGCTAGACAATATCCCCCAAGGTGGTTGGCCTCTTAGAGAGAAATGGAAGCTTTGTGTTCTCACCAATTTTCTCTAAAATCAACAACTTATGAATTTTAGGTTATAAAGTTCTTTATATAGTCACTTCTTTAAATGACCTAAAGAACCAAAAACCCTAATTCAACACTAAATGGATTTGGGCTTTTGGGCCTTTGTGAATCTTTATTCATTAAGTTGTCATACAACTTAAGTCAATGGGCTTTGACGTTCGAAGCCCATTGGGCCTTAAGGTCCAAAACTATCCCGAGGTCTTTTAACGAACTTATTCGTTTGATTAATTAACATATTAATTAATCCTTGCGATAAATAATTAAACCATTTAATTCATCTCCTTTGTTTCTTCAATCTCCACCTTATTTGGTGTACGATACATTAGGTTCCTTTTAGCGAGGCAGTGGGCGATTAAAACTATTTTACATCGATTGTGAATTGAAACTTACTTTCAATTCTCCCTTTAGTGATTACACACGTTTAGGGCTTCCACAAACCATGAGTGACCCCTAGCAGCATATCATGGCTACCCAAGCTAATCAGAAGAGGTAGAGAACCTATTCAGTTTAGGATTACAAATGCAATACGGTCTTTCTCTAATCTAATACTCTTGACCACATTGTTTGGTTTGATAGTTTATTTATTCATGTCTACTATCCAATGTGATTCATTTGCATTTTATGATTACCTTGAATGTGATTTGGAACGCATTCCCCAATCTCATTCATACTCTGGCCAGAGATTTTAATCATATCATAGAGTATTCTCCCTCAAGCCAATTGAAGGTTAGAGATCCCTTGTTGCGCATTCACTTGTCTCCATGACTAAGTGGCTTAACCCCAATGATGTCGTGGACACCCCGATGGGGTGACTTTGACATAATCAAAGATCAAGGACTTAACCACAAGACAACAACTGTGATGCCTCAGGTCAAAGGACTAATTTGCATTATCCCAAACATGAGTTCTCATGTGACATGAGTATGAGAACTCCTCGTTGATCGTGTTCAGTGAACTCATTCTCTATTGAGCACCTACGTACTTGTCTTGATGTCACACACACCAATGACTCGAGACTAGTCATTCTCCCTGAGAGAAGACATAGCACGTACTGATCTTATCGGACTGTCAATGCCCAATTGGCAATCCTATGATCAGGAACGTTTAGGATGTGTCTACGAAAGAATGGTCTCATTAATCTAACTTCATTAGATTGCATTCTCCCAATCACATATTCCTTGGACTTTATCGTTTAAGCATATAACATTTATATGAGACGTCTCAAACAATAATGTTTGCCCTTTATATGTAAACTAGATTAGTTTAACATGTGAAATATCCGTAAAGTATCATCATATGAATGGCTTTAGGGCACATTTCCAACAACACACACCAATGACTCGAGACTAGTCACTCTCCCTGAGAGAAGACATAGCACGTACTGATCTTAACGGACTGTCAATGCCCAATTGGCAATCCTATGATCAGGAACGTTTAGGATGTGTCTACGAAAGAATGGTCTCATTAATCTAACTTCATTAGATTGCATTCTCCCAATCACATTTTCCTTGGACTTTATCGTTTAAGCATATAACATTTATATGAGACGGCTCAAACAATAATGTTTGCCCTTTATATGTAAACTAGATTAGTTTAACATGTGAAATGTCCGTAAAGTATCATCATATGATTGGCTTTAGGGCACATTTCCAACAGGGGTTACGGAGGAGGTGGGGGTGGGGTGGGATGTGGGGTTGCAAGGGAGGTGGGGTGGGGTAGGATGGGAGAAGATGGGTCAAGGAAGGTGGGTTTTAGGGTTTTTTTTTATTTTTAAATAGGGTAAATTATTATCTTTGAAATGCATAAAATTTTTTTTTGTCACGTGGTACAAAGTTGGTAGCCATATCAGCACAAATGAGGATCCTATATTTGTCACGTCATCACTTAACGGTTTACTTAATGAATTTTCTAACGGATGTATGAAATTGAAATAAAATAATAAGTAAATGTATGAAATTAAAATGTTTTAAAGATGTTGTATGAAGTTGCAATTGACCCCAAACCTGAAGGGGTAAAATGTAATTTACCCTTTCCTTTTTGTTTTTGTTTTCCCTTGTTTCTTCTTGGCGTAATAATTTTGTCGTTGGACTCTAGCAACCTAAATATGTTGTGATAAGCGTCAAATATGAAACCAATATACTAATACATCAAAATATGACAAGACAAATAATCTAAATGACATAAGAATTTATACTAGTTCGGCGTAAGCCTACGTCCAATTCAAAGAGGACGAGGAAATTCCACTAATATCAAAATGAAAATTACAAATAAAGTTAAACTCTCAGATCCTAAATCCCACGTACACCCATAACTCACACTCAAACAAAGAACAAATGGAGATGGAAATATATACCAAATCCCTTCTCTCCCAAAAGCCACAAAATGTAGCACAAATATCTTTGATTGAGTGATCACTAGCAAGGAGGCAGATTCTCTGCCCTCCCACTTCTTATGCCCTCCTGTTTTGTGTGGTCACGGTTAATCCACGTCACATTTTATATTATTTTTTTATAGAAATAATAAGAAAAAAATGAATAATAATATAAAATGTTAATGTGGCTTAACCATGATCACACAAACAGGAGAGCACGATAGGTCATGAGAAGTGGGAGGGCATAGAATCTGCCTCCCAGTAACAAAGGGGCCCTCCCACTAACAAAGGGGGAAAGCAGCAGCTCTATTCCAAATGGGAGAGCCAAATGCTCTCTCCTCTGCTCACAAATTGGAGTTGTCAACAGAAAGCTCCATTTCTCTCATCTGTTGCCGCTCCTCTTCTCTCGGCTTCTCCTCAAACATATAGCAGCGGCTGCTGCCTTAGAAAACATCAAAAGAAAAGCTCTTGACTTTTCTTCCCCGAGCCAACATCCTAACAAATAAAAGAAAGAATGCTTTTCAATGATTTTTTATTTCATATCAAAACAAGGTATATATACAACCCTATACAGATATGGAAAAGAATAAGGGAAAGAATAGTTATATCCTAAACTAGGAAACCAATTACAGTAGGAATCCCACAATTATAGGAATCCTAATACAAGTCAACACTCCCCCTCAAGTTGGTGCATAGATGTTGCACATGCCCAACTTGTCTAGAAATTTGGAGAACTTGTTACTAGAAACCGCCTTCGTGAGAATATCTGCTACTTGGTCGTCCGTTCCTATGGGAGGAACCTCAATTACTTTACTATCTAGCTTCTCTTTAATAAAGAACTGATCAACCTCTACATGCTTGGTCCGATCATGTTGCACAGGATTATGAGTAATATCCCGTGCAGCTTTATTGTCACAGAATAACTTCATAGGCAGACCTTGTTTGACCCCCACATCTTGCAACAGAAACTTAAGCCACAAGAGTTCACAAATACCGAGTGCCATGCCTCTAAATTCGGCTTCTGCGCTTGACCTTGATACGACATTCTGCTTCTTGCTTCTCCACGTTACTAGATTTCCCCCAACAAAGGTGAAATACCCAGATGTCGAGCGTCTATCATCCGTCGATCCTGCCCAATCAGCATCCGTATAACACTCAATTCTGAAATGCTCATTTTTCCGAAATAAAATTCCTTTACCAGGGCTTCCCTTTAAGTAACTCAATATTCTCATAACTGCACTCATATGTTGTTCTCCTGGATTGTGCATATATTGACTAATCACACTTAAGGCATGAGCAAGATCAGGCCTAGTGTGAGCCAAGTACATTAATATTCCTACTAACCTTTGATACCTCCCCTTATCAACCGGTACTTGGTTCTGATCTATACCCAACTTCATTCCTTCGGCCAACGAAGTAGACACCGGCTTACATGCTGTCATACCGGTTTCTTCCAACAGGTCAAGAACATACTTCCTTTGTGATAGAAATATCCCGGACTTGCATCTTGATACTTCAATCCCAAGAAAATATCTCAAAAGACCAAGATCTTTCATTTCAAATTCTGTGGACAAATAACTTTTCAAGGCTGCTTGCTCAACAGGATCATCACCAGTAACCACCATATCATCCACATACACGATTAGAGCCGTAACCTTTCCGTTCTGGTGTTTCAGAAACAACGTGTGATCCCAATTACTCTGTATATACCCAAATGCCCTCATGGACTTGGTAAATCTACCAAACCAGGCTCTAGGAGACTACTTTAATCCATACAGTGATTTCTTGAGCCTACATACCTTTTGTTTCCGTCTGTCCGAATCACTGCACCCTGTTGGAAGGTCCATGTAAATCTCCTCAGTCAGATCTCCATGGAGGAAAGCATTTTTTACGTCGAAATGTTGCAAAGGCCAATCCAGATTTGCTGCTAAGGACAGTAGAACACGAACTGTATTGATCTTTGCCAATGGTGCGAATGTATCAGTGTAATCAATGCCATATTTCTGTGTATACCCCTTTGCCACCAATCTTGCTTTAAAGCGATCTACCGTTCCGTCGGCTTTATATTTTACTGTATAAACCCATTTGCATCCCACTGTTTTCTTTCCGGCTTGCAAGTCAGTTATTTCCCAGGTAGCATTCTTCTTCAACGATCTCAATTCCTCGTTCATTGCATCTTTCCAGCGGGAATCTGCTAAAGCCTCCTGCACACTGTTAGGAATAAATACAGTAGATAATTGATATACAAATGACTTATTTGATTCTAACAGGTGACAGGTAGACACATAATGGTTTAATGGGTATCTCACTCTGGAATCAGAGTTTGGCTCACTCATGGAATACTTGTGTTTACACTCAGAATCTGCCTCATAAGTGGGTTTGGGAATACCTCTATTAATACGCTCTGGAAGGCGACGAAGTGGAGGTGCATCCGGTGTAGAAGACGATTGGTTATGAGAAGTAGTATCTCGTGACACATGCTGTAATTGCTGCTCTGTTTCACTGCAATTGGGCGGCTGCATCTCATATTCCAACTCAATACCCGTGAGACCCGTGGGCTGCTCCTCTTCCTGACTTGTTGGCTGCTCCTCAGTAGGCTGCTCGGTAGGACTAAACCAAGAAAACACGGGCTGCTGCCCTTCTCCAGGTGTCACGGGCATTGGCTGTTGCCCTTCTCCAGGTACAGTGGGCTGTTGCCCTCTTCCAGAAGCCGTGTACTCCAAGCTCAACACATCCCTATTATCGCGAGTCAGAACTTCATCATTGCGGTACTCCCCCTGAAGTGAGGACGGGGAGGAACCAGAGAACATTTCATTCTCGTGAAAACTCACATCCTCAGTAATAAACATCTTTTTACTCGAAGGATGATACCAACGATACCCTTTTTGGGTAGTAGCATACCCCAAAAAAACACAACGAAGAGCTCTAGGTTCAAGTTTAGTCTTCCGTTGAGGTGGATGGAGGTGAACAAACGCAACACATCCGATGACCCGTGGGGGAAGATTGGGAGTCGGGGGGCTGCTAGTCTGAGATGTGAGAGCCTGAAATGGCGTATGGAAGTTGAGAGTCCGAGATGGAAGGCGATTAATAAGATAAGTTGCAGACGTAAGTGCCTCTCCCCAATAATGGAGCGGCAGATGTGCCGCAAGTAGGGAAACACGAACCATTTCCAACAAGTGTCGATTTTTCCTTTCTGCAACCCCATTCTGTTGAGGAGTATACGGACATGTGGTCTGATGAACAATACCATGCAACTCGAAGAATGAACGAAGTTCCATATTAACATATTCTCCCCCATTGTCACTGCGAAGAACCTGGATATTCCTGTTGTATTGTACAGCAATCATTTTATGAAACCGTTGGAAGGCCGAACTAACTTCACTCTTCGACTTTAACAAAATAACCCAAGTCATGCGGGTACAATCATCAATAAAAGTAACAAACCAATGAGCACCACCAAGAGTGGCTACTTTTGACGGTCCCCATACATCAGAATGCACAATCATAAAAGGAACGGTACTTTTATTTAAACTGGGAGGAAAAGAGGTTCGATGGCTCTTAGCCATTTCACAAACATCACACTTAAACTGAGAAACATCATTCTTGACAAACAAACTAGGAAATAACTTATGCAGATAACCAAAGGAAGCATGCCCAAGGCGCCAGTGCCACATCCAGATGTCTGACACTTTATTAGTAACCCCTTGAGAATCATCAACGGAAAGAGCTTGAGTCAGCAAGCTAGAACTACTGGTGGTCAACTCCAAGTAATAAAGTTTCCCTCTTCTAATACCATAACCAATCGTCTTCCGCGTCCGGATGTATTTAAAAACACAAAAATAGGGCCAAAAAACAACCAAACAAAGTAAGGCAAGGGTTATTTGAGCAACGGACAACAAATTATAATTTAGAGAGGGAACCACAAGAACAGTGTCAAGTTTCATGGTATCGGAAAGGGAAACAGCGCCTTCCCCAATAACAGGGACGTCATTACCATTAACAACATTGACCTCGGTTTGTGTGGATGTTTTTAGTGATGGAACCTGTCTAGAATCACAAGTCATATGTTCAGTAGCTCCGGAATCAATTATCCATGTATTATTCATAACAGAAGTAGAAGTACTGAGTGCCTTACCATCACTTCCTGCCGCAGCTATCATGGCAGATGCCTTGTCCACTATCTGATCCGAATCATTCTTGGTCTTATCCCAATTCTCGGGATATCCAATCAGCTCAAAACAACGACTATTGGAGTGTCCCGTCAGGCCACAGTGTGGGCACTTACCTTGTGGACGATCCCGGCTTGTCTAGCTCGGCCGAGTTGATCCAGGCCGGTTTTGTACCCCTTCTCGGTTCGACCCACTAGATGATCCACGGGCCCTTGCTGCCATGGTAGCAGACTCCCCATTGTCAACCTCTGTCTTCATTGCTTCCTTTCGATCGGCTTCTCGACGAACATAGGTATAAGAAGCCTGCAGGCCAAGTGGGGGATCCTTCCGCAACACTTCTCCACGCACCTGATCAAACCCATCATCGAGACCACCAAGAAACACATAGACCCGTTGTCTCTCAGTGGATTTCTGAAACACTTTGATGTCATTCTCACACTCCATGGATACTTTATTAAAGTGATCCAATTCTTGGAAGATCTCAGTGAGCTCCCCAAAATAGGTAGCTAAGGGTCGGCCATTCTGATGTAGACGGGATGCCTTCTGATTCAACGAATAAATTCTAGCATCGTCATTCTCATCAAAGTAGGCTGCCTTCAAGGAGTCCCAAATCTCCTTCGATGTAGACAACCGAATGTACTGTTTCATAATCTCGGGCTTCATTGAAGACAAAAGCCAACTCTTAATTTTTTGATCTTCAGAAAACCAATCATCATATTTAGGATCGTCTTCGCTAGGTGCCTTGATAGACCCACGAAGATATCCCATCTTCTTCCTTCCAGCAATATGAATTTGAATGAGAGGAGCCCATAAATCATAGTTCTTTTCATCCAAAACCATACCAATATTAAAGCTTGAATTCTCTGACTGCACCATAATTGGAGCAGCTGCTGAAACAATCTGTGAACCAGCCCCCTTTTCTTTAGCCATCTCTCTGTTGCTTCGGTGTTGACTGACACAAACTAGGCAAAGAAAAAAAAAACAGTAGCGGTGATGGGACCTAGAACACGTTGGACAAATCAACAGGGCAGCAACACCCTATCTGGTGCTCGCTGCAATCGGTCAGGGCAGCAACACCTTCTCTGGTGCTCGCTGCAATCAGTCAGGGAACGGGCAACAACAACCCTAAGGTTGCTCGCTGCAATGAATCAGGTACACGGCAGGAAAAAAAAATTAGGGTTCAGTGTTTTTCACACCCGGCTCTGGTGCCAAGAAGAAAGAATGCTTTTCAATGATTTTTTATTTCATATCAAAACAAGGTATATATAACCCTATACAGATATGGAAAAGAATAAGGGAAAGAATAGTTATATCCTAAACTAGGAAACCAATTACAGTAGGAATCCCACAATTATAGAAATCCTAATACAAGTCAACACAAATTTCATCATTGCTGCCTTTTCTCTTTTTTGCTTGCTTTCGGCTGCACTTTCTTTTCTGCTACTTTTCTGCTGTTTTTTCTACAGCTTGTCTGCTGCAATCAAAGGCAGCAATTGCCTTATGTAAAACGGGTGCCTTGGAAAACTAATGAAAAGGGGTTGAAAACTTTGAGTTTTAATGATAAGGACAAAATAAAGGGTAAAGTGAATAGTACCAGGTTTGACTTTTTAGTGTAAAAATATAGTTTTTCGTTAAAGTGAACAGTATCGTGAACTTTTCGTTAAAACTCCCTTTAATCAAACCCCAAAGCCACTCACGTGGCATTCATATGGGAAACCGAAAAAGGTCAAACAAATGGGGTGGTTGAGACAAAACAAAAGGCCCAATTAGAATTTGAGCCACAAAATCATCATATAACTACAAAGTTCAACGCAAAGACTAGTAGCAGTGGTTATTGTGTTTGTATTCGGATTATCAGGATCCAGTCAGCAATCAAGTAGGTGCATGAAACAGCTGCCGCGTGTAGCTTGTCCTGGCTACCCACTATCTGATAATAAGTGCTAATAGCAGCATGCAGAGAGATTAGAGATTAGAGATTAGAGATTAGAGAGAGAGAGAGAGAGAGAGAGAGAGAGAGATGAACAGCAGAGACAGAAGATGGTCGCTTGAGGGAATGACAGCTCTTGTCACTGGTGGAACGAAAGGAATTGGGTTAGCTTCTCTGGATAATTAAGACCATTAATCATTTTTAATTTCCATTTTTCTTTTGCATGCAATGTAATATTCTCTTTTATTTCTTCAATTGTCCCCTGTTTTCTTCGATCTGTTTTACAATTATGAGTTTGAATCAATTTTACGAGAAAATTAGAATATTAGTCTCTGAATTTTGACTAAATTGGAATTTTGGTCTGAATTTTGGCTCAACTCCTTTTAATCTCTAAACTTATCACAACATAAAGCAATGCTTTTATTTTGAGTAAAACTTATCACAACAAATGTTTAATCTCCAATTTAACTAAAATTCAGGGGCCAATGTTTCAGTTTGTTCTTAATTTTGCTGCTCTATGTTAAAATTGATAATGTAATTATACAGGTATGCTATAGTGGAGGAATTGGCAGGGCTAGGTGCAATTGTGCATACTTGTGCCCGAACTGAAGTTGACCTCAATGACTGCCTGAGTCAATGGGAGAAGAAGGGTTTTCAAGTTACTGGTTCAGTCTGTGATGTGGTGTCCAAAACCCAAAGAGAGGAACTTATAAACAAGGTCTCATCACTCTTTGATGGGAAACTTAACATCCTTGTAAGTACACGACTCCTCAATTAATTGAAAGTATTTTCGAATCTCACTTTACCTTCCAAAAGTCATTTTGACCCATTTTGGCCTTTAAACATATTTTCATGTACCATTTTGCTCCCTTCCATTAAGTCTCTTAAATATTCTGTTAAAGATGTTGAAAGTTTTGGCAACAATTTCATCAAAGACAATGTTAGAAGTTAATTAATACAACGGTTGGCATCTAGAGAGGTCAATACATGATTACGTTATAAGATTAATGTGTGTTCATGAATTTGAAGGTTAAGATGAGTTTAGGGATGAACTCATTTGAAACAAAATGAATCAAATATTAGTCAATTATCCATAAGAAGAGTTTTCAAGTAATTAAGCGAGTGTAGGAGCTATGTGTAGCCTTTGAAATTCACACTTTCTCCTACAATATACCAAATGTATGAGATGTACCGATATTTGAACAATTAGATTAAAAGTATCAAACCCTACAATAGAAAAGTAGGGAGAAAAGAAGAGAGAAAATTTGAGATGGGTGGGGTGGACGGAAGATATAGAAGATGGACGGGGACGAAAGAGTTAGAAAGGGCTGAGGGATGAAGAGACAAAATTGGGAGGTTGATGGACAACTTGATTCGTTTTTCATTTAAGTTTTTAAAAAAATTTCTAGTCTTTTTTTTCTTTGATTACAAAAAATATATAAGAGGAATAATTTTTAAATGGGCTTTTAAAGTCTTTTTATATAAGGTTAAATTTCGTATTAAAAATTTCATTAAAAAGTGCGTGGAAAATAAGACTATGGGTGGCATATCAGCACTCAAAGTTAATTGGATAATTGTGATGATAATGATTGTGCTAATTAGTCGTCCAATCTATGGATAAAATTGTTGTGTATAAGCTAAACCTTTCCAAAAATGTGTGGCTGTAGATAAACAATGTGGGGGCTAACAGACCAAAAGCAACACTAGAGTACACAGCTGAAGATTACTCATTCTTAATGAGCACCAATCTTGAATCTGCTTACCATTTGTGCCAACTTTCACATCCTCT
Organism: Malus fusca; assembly: GCA_035220775.1. Taxonomy (NCBI): domain Eukaryota; kingdom Viridiplantae; phylum Streptophyta; class Magnoliopsida; order Rosales; family Rosaceae; genus Malus; species Malus fusca. The sequence continues at coordinate 6,629,562 of CM069061.1, read as the reverse complement.
GCTCAAAGCTTCAGGATCTGCTAACATCGTTTTGTTGTCCTCCATTGCTGGTGTGGTCTCACTAAATATTGGAACTATATATTCTGCAACTAAAGGTGCTTAATTATTTTCCTTATATAGTTTTGAGCTTTATATGAATGAAAACAAAATCAATGGATCGTCTGTGTTCTGCATGCAGTTGAACAATTGATGCAGTGTATTAAGGAGGTTGATTAAGTAGGGATCTTGATATTCGGGATGATCCTTTAAGTTAGTAATCAAGTATTTAGAATATTGTGTTTTTTAGTTATATGGTTGGGTTGGAACTTTGGTGATTATTATTTCCTATGTTGTAGTGGACTAGGAAGTTGTGCTAGTGTTTAATTAGGTTGTTGCTAGGCCTATTAAAATGCTAGAATGGTTAAGTAAGAAGGAACTAAGTGTTTTGAATGATTTTATGTAAACAGAGACTAGTTCTCTATATATTCCTTAGGTCTAGTTGTGCTTGATATTTCAATAATCCTCCCTCTGTTTTTCCTCCCCACATTAACAATCAAGCTTAAATTGTGTGGCTTTTCTATATTGTCTCTCTCAGGTGCAATCAATCAATTAGCAAGAAACTTGGCATGTGAGTGGGCAAAAGATAACATAAGGACTAACAGTGTTGCACCTTGGTTCATCGCCACTCCCCTCGGTGATATGGTAAGATCATTATCATCACGTGCTTGTGCATGCTTTTTCATTTTCATTTGTTTTTAATTTTTAAATACAACCGACTTTGGGAAGGAAAATCGACACAGAACCTAAGGAATATAGGTGAATTCTCTTAACCACTTACGTTCCCAAGTTTTTTTACATCTAATGTCCTTAAGCATGCTTTAACTTCAACCCCGTCAACAATTCATTAATGGGATCTTTCAAAAGTCCGTAGTCAAATCAGAATAAGAAGTTGGATTGTGACTAAAAAACATGGAGGAATCACAACACTAGTGGGGCTCATACACAATGAGGAATTCAACTCTTGACATTGAAAGAATTGGATTTGTTTTTGTATGCCGTCCAATATTATAGTGGATAAGGTGTTGAGTTTCTACTCATGTGTCCCGGATTTAAAACTCCCTATTTTCTAAATTATTGTAATAGTTTTGAACTCTCCATTTCCCCTAATAATAGTAAATTTAAAAAAAAAATTGGATTTGCTCGTGGGAGTAAGAAACAAAACAAAAAAAAAATATGTATATACTTTTATCCATTATGTATTTATTAGGTTAATACTGTAAGTGAAGTAATTGTGAATTCACATTAAGAGAATAACCATGCTCAAATTAAAATCAACGTTGTAGGCCTAAATTTAACCGAAGGAGAGAGAGGGAAGTGACAGCAAAGAGATAAAAGTATGATTAGGAAATTTAAAATAGATACATTAGGTGTTAAATAGACTTTTAGGAAAAACAAATCCAATTCTTTCAAAAATCTGTTTTGAATTTCCTAATGTATCTATTTTGAATTTAAAACTCCCTCTTTCCTAAAATCAATGTTGTAGGCAAAACAAACTATGATTAGTTCAGACCAAAAGTCTATTTAACACCTAATGTATCTATTTTGTGCAATTGAAGTCACTCCTCTTCCTCGTTGTCATCTTTTTTCTCAATGAACACATGCCTCACCAATTTTGTAGGAGTACATAATGGGTACAAATTTACAATACTTTTTTTTATGAGTTTAGCATGTACCCATATATGAGTTGAATGCATTTTTTGGTAACATGGGTATATATATATATATATATATATATATATATTTTGCACTTCTTGTTTTGGATCCGTGTCATGAGGACCAATGTTATGTGTACATTGTTTTTTTTTTTATGTGTTTAGAATGTACCCGCTTGATTCTTGGTAGATTAATGTTACGTTGGTTTCAAATTTTACTGTGTATTGTGTGCCTTATATATTTTTTTAGGGAATAATTTATTACAAAACTTGAAGTCCATAAATTAAGGAATTTTAAAAAGAAATAGTTGATATGGAAATACATTAATATCAATATGATGCGATGCACAAAGTCAAAGTACTTTGATAAAAAAACTGAAAACTAATAAGATTTACCTGAAATAATATTGATAACTAGAGACCACATATAAAGGCTTCCTTTATTTTTTTATTGAAGGGCTAGACAAGTTATTAAACAATTACTGATATATTAGTAATATTACATCCATTCTCTCTTCTGTACATGCAGTTTCTCGGAAAGGAAAAGGCATTGGAGATGATAAACTCTCGGTGCCCTTTAGGACGTCCTGGGGAGCCAGAGGAGGTGTCTTCGCTGGTAGCATTTCTATGCCTACCTGCAGCTTCTTACATTACTGGGCAAACCATTCTCGTCGACGGCGGGGTGAGTGTCAATGGCGTGCTCTTCCAAGGAGTATGAATTGGAAACATGTCTCATCTATGGAATTCCAAAGTGGTTGTGCTTTAAGCTTACGTGAAAATAAGCCTAATAAGGTGACGTTAATGTTCTAATGAAATAAGTAAGTAAAAAGATCGCCAACCATTTGGTCAGCATCTAGTTTTCACTCTATTTAAGGAGCTCTTAAACCTCGTTAGTATTGACAATTGGTTTGAAACTGTAATGCATTAAGTGGTTTTACTCTAATTATATTAAGGTCTTTTGTGATTAAACTTTTTATGTTTGGTTAAGTAGTTAACTTGTGACAATATCGGTGTCTGATTTATTAGTAGTGCCCGCTGCAGTCCCTTTATAAAATCTTGACAGGAAAGAATGTCAACTTTCAAATTTTTTCCAAACTTTAAGTAGAAGATATATTAATCATCAAGAAAATATAATCCCTAGAAGTTAATATCCATTTATTCATTCAACGTATATTAAAATATAGTGAGTTATCCAATCTAATCATAGGCATCAAACGAAATTCAAATCACAATGTGTGAGTACGTATACGAACGGTTTGATGTTTCTATTTTTGTTTCTGAAATGATGCTCATCTCAACACTTTTTTTTTTGGAAAACTAATGAAAATGGCTTGAAAACTTTGAGTTTTAACGATTAGAACAAAATAAAGGGTAACGTGAATAGTACCATGATTGACTTTTAAGTGTAAAAATGTGATTTTTCGTTAAAGTGAACAGTACCGGAAGCTTTTTATTAAAGTTTTTTTTTTTTTTTTTTTTTTCTGCAGCAAACTCATTCCACGTTATCTCATATTTTATATATCCAACTGCAACTGACTCCTCCAAAGATTACATAACCCCATATTAATATTGTTTGGACAATTTGCTCGTCAAGTATTCTCAAAACTTCATATGTTTCGGGCTTTTAATATATCCAATTTTTTTTTTGGAAACATTACATATCAAGAGTTTATGAACACATATTCAGATACATATTCAAACGCGGATGACGTATTAAAACTTCAATGGAGTTGAAAGTTGTCTCCCTCTCTCTATACTACTTTCCATTTGTTTTCTGATTTCTAGTCCCAATAGCGTCTTTGAAATAGTGGTCCTTTAATCTTCAATTCTTTATATAGTCAATTTGCAAGTAGTCCAACTATTTTATAAAAAATATTTTTTAATGTCAAATTCATGTTCTTAACACATTTTTTTTTAAGTAACACGTCTTGTGATAGAAACATAAAATAAAGATGATTATCATCTCTAATAATACAGGCAGTAATTTAAAGTATTAATCTAGAATTTGTAAAAAAAAAGTAATACATAACAGAGAAGATCCTTATAATTTAGTTGCAACTAAAAGCTAAATAAAAAGTATAAAAACAGTCCAAGAACTTCAATTGACCTTGATACACTTGACGGTTCTTCATATCATGAACTCATATCGTCATCCTGTTGAAAATTTAATGCATTCGGTTAAAATCAAATATTAGCATTATTTGTAATTGAATTGCATTAAAAGTTGAAAACGGGAATTAAACATTAAAAGAAAGAATATAACCTTATGTTGAATTCGAGGGAAGCAAAATATCTTTGTATACAACATTCTTTGTGAAGACTCCTTCACTACCAATTAATAGTCCAACAGTCCAAGTCTGTAAACTCTATTTAAGATTGCCAAAATGAAACTAAAAATGAATTATGGTAAGTATACATATATGCACGTCTAAGTTTGTAATCCCTATTTAAGCTTGAAGTTGAGAATTGAGAATAAAAGATTAAGATTGAGAGTTGAAAAGTTGTACCGAGCAAGACTCTTTCTCAACCTGACATGATGCTGTTATAACAATATTATGCCAATAGAATGCAAACAGCAAGAGAAGGAGATACCTACCACTGGAGATACTTTTATTTAGAAACACCGCTTGGAAGTATTTAACCCGCTCTCACCCGAATGTATTTCTGGCATATCGAAAACAACATAAAAGAACATTCCTATTAATTTCACTATTTGTGATAATAAAAATTGAAAACAGATAACAAATTTTATAACAAATGCTGGTCTGTAGAAGCACCACATAGCAGATACCTTTGAAGTCATCCGCAAGAATTTTCTTCCAACGCTTCAATTTCCATTTCCTGCTCTTGTATATAGTCTGTAAACATAGTAGTAAAACACACAGTTAAGTAAATTCCATAGCTTGAAACATAATTTAGTAAAATTTCATAGCCTTATGATATAAATCACACATTTCGATCAAATCCCATATTCTGAAAACCTCAAAAAAAAAAAAAATATATCAAGATCAGTGACAAACTACAAAAAAGCTTCACTTTGTACTCCCAATCCTTTTCACGAATCTGCAAGGAAAAACAAATGAAAAGAGTGGAAAATCAAAACTGGACTTGGGGATTTTCCGTGGCTCTGTAGATGCCCAATCTCTTTTAACACACACAATCTCACCCATTGAGTAAGATAGTCACCATTCCCAAATTAACTGACAGAAAGAAAAAAAACCCTAACTTTTTAAATTGGGAAGTTGGGTACCTGGAGAAGATGGCACTGAAGACGCCAGGGCGTAGGTGGAGGAGAGAGAATTGGTAGGAAGAAAACTGATTATTTTCCTCCGGATGTGGTTGGAGGAGAGAGAATTGGTAGGAAGAAAACTGATTCTTTTCCTCCAAGTGTGGTTCTTGAGATGAGTGAAAGAGTTCCTCCAGACGTGGTTCTTGTGCGGGACGACGACTGTTTCTTTTGCTTCCATCATGCGGATTCTTCTCGCAAGATAGTGGGAAGAAAACTGCTTCTAATGCTTTGTAATTTTTTTTTGGGTAAAGTACAAAAAACTACCTCAACTATTGGTCTCACGACACTTTCATACCTCATCTTTTAAAATTGACAATGTCATACCACATCTTACGAATTTGTGCCAATATCATACCTCCGTTAGTTTTTCTGTTAATTTTTATGTTAAGTGCTGACGTGGCTACATACGTGACCCACTCACTAATACAACTGGATTAAAAATATATATATATATTTTTAATAATTAAAAATTAAAAAAAATATTTTTTTAATATTAAATCTCTCTCTCTCTCCTCTCTCTCCCACCTCTCTCGCCTCTCTCTCTTCGCTGCATCCCCAAAACCTTCCCACCCCGACCCCTTCCCACCCATCCCCCCCAACCTTCCTCCACCACCCTCCCAAAAAACCCAGATACCCGTGTCCCCCCTCCCCCTAAACCTAGCTCTCCTTCTCCCATCGACCTGTGTTCTCAGCCCCCACCCCCGGTGCCCTCTCTTCCTCCATCTCCAGATCACTCCCATTGGTGCTCTTCCCCCTCCTCCTACACACCCATCACCCTCACCAAATCAATCCCTGCAAATATCCCAATTCCACCCAAACCCTAACCCTAAAATTTGAATTCGCCAATTTCAAAAAAAAAAAAACAAGAAAAGAAAAGCTTATGCATCTCCCCCACGCGAAGCAAGTTCAAAGCTTGCTGTGATTTTGGGTTGAAGGTTGCAGAGATTGGGAATCGTCGTGGAACACCTCCGGCCACCCGCACGGTTTTACACAATTTTTGGGCTTAAAAACCCCCAAATTTGGGTGGAGATCGTAGATGGGAGGTTGTGGAAGAGGTTATGGGTGTTGGATGGTGGTGATTCGACGGAAAAAATGGCAAAAATTTCCGGAGTTGGTTGGGTTGGGTGTGCGGGTGCAAGTACCAACGAGAATGAAGCTTTTTTCTTTTTTCTTTTTTCTTCTCTTATTTTTTCCCCTGATTCCTGATTGGTCAATTTCCCTTGCAGAGGGTTGGGTTTTTTCTTCCCTTTCTTCTTCTTCTTCCTTCTTTCTGAGTTGCAGGGGTTTTTTTTCTGTTGAAGATTAAGCAGGGAAGATGATGAAGATGGGGAGAGAGAGAGAGTGGGGGAAGAGACGAAGTGAGGTTTTTTTTTTTTTTTTTTAGTTTTCTTTATTATTTTAGCATTTTAAAAATATTAAATAATTTTTTTTTAGTTTTTAATAATATTTTATTAATTTTTTAATAAAAAGTGGGCTCCAAATCAAACCACGTCAGCAATTAACTGAAAAATTAACGGCCAAATAACGGAAGGTATAACATTGGACCAAATTCTAAAGATGTGGTATGACATTGTCAATTTTAAAAGATGAGGTATGAAAGTGTCGTGAGACCAATAGTTGAGGTAGTTTTTTGTACTTTACCCTTTTTTTTTTGTTTTGTAATTTTTTGTTTTTATGACAAAATTATCCCTGCTATTTTGTTTCTATTATTTTCAGCTAGTTGTGGATTTTTTTTTGTTTGAGGGGCTTTATAGTCCAAATTTTTTTTGTGAAGATATGATTACAAGCAAAATCAAGAGTGCTAAAATCATTTCTTAAATGGAAGTCCTTCTAAGTGGGCCTGAAGAAATTCATTTCATAGCCCAACTTCTAAATCCAACTTGAAGATACATCGGGTAATTCGGGTCCATTTGCCGTATGGTTAGAAAATGGAAGAACGTAAGAGTATATTTGCAAAGTTGATGTCTAATTTTACCCTAAAGATGTGACGTACAAATGAATAAAAGGTTATGTTTTTAAACTTGATTTAGGGCAAAATAATTCAGTACTCGAAAAGAAAAATGTACTGATTTTTCTGTGTGTGTATGCACGATTAATTTCTTTTGGGATATGGTTTAGGGGGTGGAAAATTGGAAATTCCGACAAGTATTTACTTGAATTAGTTGGAAAAGAAAACCGAATTCCGTAACTAATACATTAAATTTGAATTCTTGATTACGATAATTGTCTTAGACATGGAAGATAATTTTATGAGGATTAAATTGAACGACAATTTTTCTTGCTAAAGAGTATAGATCATCTTTTATTAACTAGTGTTAAATGATAAATTGTATGCAAACGCTTTACTAATATTTGTTAATGATTTCATTTAATTATCACTTTTATAAATTTGGAAGAAAATTTTAAAGACTCTTCGTAGTCAGGAAACGTTTTACTAACGTTTTACTATATTCGTAGTCAGGAAGTGTCGATGTAATGTTTGTCAAAGACTCTTTTGCAATTTAGTAAATGCACTAATTGAGAGGCGGGAAAATACAAGTCTTCAAAATCTACAGAGGTGCCAAAATTTGGTACTAGTACTTGATAGAAGAGTGATTATTGAGAAGGTTGGAAAATGCTATTTCATCTTTGTAATGGTAATCAACGTTCACGTATGCTTAGTGGAATCACTGCAACTCCCGAGGACATAGTCCAATTTTGGAGGTGAACCACATCATATCTTGTGTTATTTGTGCTTGCTTGTTTCTTAACTTAGTTTTCTAATTCAACTTGTTTAGTGCGTTGAGATTCCTCACATATATAATACTTGAAAGACATGCCAATTAATGTACACTCTAGTTAGTGTTTTTTTTTGTAAGTACTTTCAAAATAACTAAATGCCGTTTTTTATGTTAGAAAAAGAATTTGAAGTTTTATCTTAAAGAAGGTCCTGCAATGTAATTCCATTAGAAAGTAGCTCAAGCATTTTTCCCAAAAGTACATGCAACTTCATTAAAAATGTCGATAGTGGAGCACTTTTACTAAAAATGCTTCTAAGCATAAATGCTTTTTAAAGAAGCATGTTTGAATGAGCCTCTAGTCATTATGTACGTACCAATTTATGAGGTTACGATGGACTCTCAGTCCACGCTATTACATCATATAAGTGACAAAATTTGAAACAAATAAAGTAAATTTCAGGATTACATCATGTAAGCGACAAAATTTGAGAATGTGAATGAAATCTATGTGTATTTTTGGAGGAATTTGAGAAGGGGAAAAGGATAAATTTTATAAAAAAGTGGAACGTCATGGAAAAGGTTGTATAATTTAGAAGGTCGTCGATTGAGCTAAAGATGTTAAAGAATATGCGCTCTTAACGCACATGCAACACTAGACAATCATGACGAATGATCAAGTATCCATAATAAATGTTTCTTTAATTTGTCAGCATGCACATGTGTCTTAGCCGATGCTTTGGACATTCTTGATGACTCATGAACGACTTTAAGCAGTTGGGTTGAGATCAGTATGAAAAGGCGATCCAAACAAAAACAAATAAAATTTGTAGCATCTGAAAAGCTGGAGAAAAAGTAAATAAACTATAAATAATGCCCAATCAATTATGCGCGACAAAGATCGAGAATGTGAATAAGTTTGTGCTTATCTAGGGAGAATCTAATGAAAGCTAATTTAACCTGAGCGAAAACGATAGAAGAGGTTTTCGAAGAATTTGTGCTTATCTAAGGAGAATTTACTAAAAGAGCTAATTTAACAATAGCGAAAACGATAAAAGAAAATTTCATTGATTTTCGGTGACTCTTTGAACATGTTTATCTAAAAAGTACATATGGTCGTAATTACTTTTACTGGAAGCTCTTTCGTTGGGATCACTTCAAAAAAATTTATTAAAAAAATTAAAATTTCATCTAAATTAACTTGTAAGCATTTATGTCAAATGTTCTTAAAAGTGTTTTAGTTATCTAAAAGATGTTTTACCCATTCTAAAGTCACTCCTAAATAGCCTGTTTGAAAATGCTTATGTGAGAAATTTTATGAGGATTAATATTGAACGTCAATTGCAAGTGGCTCTTTACCACAGTGGTAGAAAGGTGTTGAGGCTTTGCATGACGGCGTTGGTTCAAACTCCAACGGTAACTAATTTAACAAAATCTATTGTATGACAAAAAAAAAATATTGAATGTCAAATTTTCTTGCTAAAGAGTATAAATCATCCTTTATTAAATAGTGTTAAATGATAAATTGTATGCAAATGTTTTACCAATATTTTTTGATGATTTCATTTAATTATCACTTTTATAAACTTGGAAGAAAATTTTATTACTGAGATGCGTAACTAATTACTACTTTCGCAGTTAGAGAAGTGTCAATGTAGTGTTTGTCTAAGACTGTTTTGCGACTAGGTAAATCATCCTTTATTAAATAGTGTTAAATGATAAATTGTATGCAAATGTTTTACTAATATTTGTTGATGATTTCATTTAATTATCACTTTTATAAACTTGGAAGAAAATTTTATTACTAAGATGCGTAACTAATTACTACTTTCGCAGTTAGTGAAGTGTCAATATAGTGTTTGTCTAAGACTCTTTTGCAACTAGGTTAGTAAATGCGAGGGGGGGGGGGGGAATACAAGTCTTGAAAGTTAAGGAGGGGAAAAAAATTGGATTTGCTCGTGGGAGTAAGAAACAAAACAAAATAAAAATATGTATATACTTTTATCAATTATGTATTTATTAGGTTAGTACTGTAAGTGAAGTAATTGTGAATTCACATTAAGAGAATAACCATGCTCAAATTAAAATCAATGTTGTAGGCCTAAATTTAACCGAAGGAGAGAGAGGGAAGTGACAACAAAGAGATAAAAGAGAGGTAGGAAAGTTATGCGTTTGTTATTCCCCCTATTTTGTGTCTTTAGTTATAGTAAAACTAAAAGGCTTACTTGCTCTACAAGTAAGAAAATCCTAAGATCTTCTCGATTACATAAGGATCCTAAACATAATCTACTTGGATTTATACAATAATGTGCTATAATTAAAAACATGAAAATGAAAAGAAAAGAAAAACTACTTCTAGTCTTTTTTAAGATAAATTAAGATCCAGTCCCTATCCACTAATATTTATTTATTGAAACCTTATTGATTTATGATCAAAGTCCTTTGACTATCCATTTTTTAATTTAAACATGACATGTCACCACTTTGTTTTTTTATACTTTATTTTCGGTTAAACTTTATATCACCAATCAAATATAATTAATTCATTTACTTCCCAAATTTTCATAAGATTAGTTAGATCTAATCAATTCCTACATTTAGACAAAACAAACTATGATTAGTTCAGACCAAAAGTCTATTTAACACCTAAAACCAACGACTTCGGACCATATCCCTATTCTGTTTGAGTGGGTGGTTCGTAAAAGAGGAAAGTTCAAGAAAACATTCCGCTTTGAAGAAGGTTGGACAACCAAAGAGGGGTGTCGAGAAGCGGTACAAGAGGGTTGGAATTCGGATATTGTGGGGTCTCCTATGTTTCAAGTGACGGAGAAAATTAAAGCTACCAGAGTGGAATTATTGAAGTGGGCAAAGAACAACGAACGCTCAATTTCGGGAGAGATCGCAGAGACGGAGGATAAATTAAATAGCTTATTTGGACAACCTTTCACGGAAACGTCAATAGCACAAAGGTATGAACTCTATAATAAATTACATTCTTTGCTTGCACAGGAGGAAGCATTTTGGAGGCAACGTTCTCGTGAAAATTGGTTGAGACTCGGCGATCAAAACACAAAGTATTTTCACCAAAAGGCTAACCGAAGAAGGCGTGCAAACTTGTTAACTGGATTATTTGATGACCAAGGCTTATGGCGTGAGGATAAAGTTGGTTTGGAGGAAATAGTAGTGAGCTACTTTGAAAAATTGTTTGACTCCGAGGGTCCAACAAATGGAGAGGAAATTCTACAGTATGTTCAACCAAGGGTTACCGAGAGTATGAATGAGGACCTTACGAAACCGTTTGAGGATGAAGAGATAAAATTTACTCTTTTTCAGATGCATCCGACTAAGGCTCCAGGACCGGATGGAATGTCTCCGGGTTTTTACCAAAAACATTGGGATATTGTTGGCAATGATGTATGCAACGGCGTTCGGGCTCTCCTCTCATCGGGAAGAATGTTGAAAAAGATCAATTACACTCACGTTACTCTTATTCCGAAGAATAAAGATCCGACATTGATGACACAATTACGTCCGATTAGTTTATGCAATGTCATTTATAAAATTTGCTCCAAAGTGTTAACCAATAGACTCAAAAGGGTGCTTCCGAAGATTATTTCTACTAATCAGAGTGCTTTTGTGCCGGGGAAATTGATTTCGGATAATAGCTTGGTAGCTTCGGAAATTGCTTATTATATGCATAAGAAGTCTTCTGGATGGGATGGAGTGATGGCATTGAAACTGGATATAAGTAAGGCGTACGACCGTATCGAATGGAGTTTCCTCGAACAAATGATGAACAAGTTGGGCTTTGCGGACAGGTGGATTAATTTGATGATGGCGTGTGTGACTACCGTTTCATACTCGTTTAAGGTAAATTGCGAGCCGGTGGGTTATGTTCACCCGAAGCGGGGGATTCGACAAGGTGACCCTCTTTCTCCGTTTCTATTTGTGTTATGTGCGGAAGGTCTTTTGACTCTTTTTGATGCATGGGAGAAACAGGGACGGATTAGAGGGGTCAAAGTGTGTAAGGGCGCTCCGGCTGTGAATCATCTTTTGTTTGCAGATGACAGCTTCATTTTCGCCAGGGGCACGATTCAGGAATGCCTACAGGTGAAACATTTGTTGAAAACATATGAATCTGTATCAGGACAAGCTATTAATTATGCGAAGAGTTGTGTAGCTTTCAGTGGAAACTTGTCTGAGTATGATGGACAGTTGTTGGCGGATTGTTTGGGTATGTCGCGGGTAATTTTCCATGATCCATATCTTGGCCTACCAGTTCTGGTGGGAAAATCGAAGAAGGATACGTTTGCATACATTAAAGATCGATTGTGGAAAAAATGAAATGGTTGGAAAGGAAGTCTTCTGAGTAGTGCTGGGAGAGAGATATTGATAAAAACCGTAGCCCAAGCTGTACCCCTATACACCATGCAAACTTTCTTGCTACCAAAAACTTTCTGCGATGAGTTGAATCAAATGGTGGCACAATTTTGGTGGGGAAAGGAACAAGGGAAGCGAAGGATACATTGGATTCGGTGGAAAAAGTTATGTAAACCAAAAGGAGAGGGTGGTCTTGGCTTTAAGGATATCTATGCCTTTAATCTAGCTTTGTTGGCAAAGCAAGGGTGGCGGTTGATACATGAACAATCCTCTCTGGCATCCAAAATTTTTAAAGCCAAATATTATCCACAAACTGATTTTCTGTCGGCACCGGTGAAAAAAAACTCATCTTATGGTTGGAGAAGTATAGCTAAGGCCCGTAAAGTAATTAGGGCTGGAGCTCGGTGGAGAGTGGGGATGGTGCTTCTATTAAAATTTGGGGTGATAGTTGGTTGCCAAGGGAAACTTTTTTCAAAGTTCTTAGCCCTATACCTATGGGAATGGATCAGTCCACTACTGTGGAGAAGTTGATCTCAGTGGAGAGAGGGATTGCATGGAACATGGAAGTAGTAAATAGCATTTTTTTGGCTGAGGAAGCTCGATTGATTCGGTCCATACCACTTAGTATCTCTCTGACACCGGATGTTTTAATCTGGTCTGCAAAGTCGAATGGGAAGTTTACAACAAAAAGTGCCTATTTTTTAGCTCAGATTGGCAGAGAAATCAATGGACAAGAGAGTAGTGGTTCTTCAATTACACACGAGATGAAATTTTTGTGGAAGGATTTGTGGAGAGCTCGAGTACCTGAGAAAGTAAAGTTTTGTGTGTGGCGATGTTGTATGAATGCATTACCAACACGGGACAATCTGAAAATAAAGAAAATCACTACGGATGCTGCTTGTATGTTCTGTAACGGCGAAGAAGAAACCTTGGTGCATTTGATGAGGAATTGTCCTAGAACGGCTTCGATTTTGTTAATAAGCCCGTTGGGTCTACGAAGTAGAACAGACACTAGGGGACATTTGGTGGATTGGTTCACAAGACTGGCTAGTGATTTATCAAATGAAAGTTTTGATTTGTTACTTGTGATTATTTGGAGCATTTGGAAGGAACGAAACTCGTTTTTATGGCAGGGAAAGGCACTTCAACCGTTGGAGTTGGTCTCTAGAGCACAAAGTTGGTTACAAGAATTCCAGCGATGGCATGGGAAGAATCAAACACGCAGCAGCAACGAACCAATGAAATGGAAGAAACCGGAATTGGGCTGGGTAAAATGTAACTTTGATGCGGCTTGGGATGAACAACATGAGGTTGGTGGTGCTAGGGTGGTGATTCGAAATGACAAGGGGGAATTTATAGCAGCAAAGGCGACACAACACACTGCCATTTGTTCCCCGCAGCTGGCTGAGATGATGGCAGCAAGGGACGCGGCTATGTTTGTCAAGGAGTGGCAATTTCCAGCTTTGGTTCTTGAAGGTGATGCTTTGTTGGTGATGGCAGGACTAAAACATGTAGGAAATGATGACACCTCACATTTTGGAAACATTCTAAATGACACGCGGTTAATTGTTCATTCATTGCCAAAGTGGAAGGTTGAATTTAGTTGAAGGGAGACGAATAAGGTGGCACATAGGCTAGCGCGTATGAGTTTGTGTTACGGTAACACTGTGACTTGGTTTGAGGAACCTCCTGATTTAATTCTTGATCTTCTCTTTGAGGATAGTAATTCCTAATTATTTATGTTGGTGCGGGACACTCTTTTTCCCTTCGACCGGGTTGAAAACCCCGGCAAGGTTTTTATCGAGGCCCTTTGTTAGCACCCTATCCTCATTGATGTACGTATCCATTTCTTATTAATGAATATCGTATTTAAAAAAAAAAAAAAAAACACCTAATGTATCTATTTTGTGCAATTGAAGTCACTCCTCTTCCTCGTTGTCATCTTTTTACCCCATGAACACATGCCTCACCAATTTTGTAGGAGTACATAATGGGTACAAATTTACAATACTTTTTTTATGAGTTTAGAATGTACCCATATATGAGTTGAATGCATTTTTTTTGGTCACATGGGTATATTCTATGCAAAATGTATCCATATATATATGTGTGTGTGTGTGTGTGTGTGTGTGTGTGTCATGAGGATCAATGTTATGTGTACATTGTTTTTTGTTTTGTTATGTGTTTAGAATGTACCCGCTTGATTGTTGGTAGATCAATGTTATGTTGGTTTCAAATTTTACTGTGTATTATGTGCCTTTTATATTTTTTTAGGGAATAATTTATTACAAAACTTGAAGTCCATAAATTAAGGAATTTTAAAAAGAAATAGTTGATATGGAAATACATTAATATCAATCTGATGCGATGCACAAAGTCTAAAGTACTTTGATAAAAAAAACTAAAAACTAAAAAGGTTTCCGTGAAATAATATTGACAACTAGAGACCATATCTAAAGTCTCCCTTTATTTTTTTATTGAAGAGCTAGACAAGTTATTAAACAATTACTGATATATTACATCCATTCTCTCTTCTGTACGTGCAGTTTCTCGGAAAGGAAAAGGCATTGGAGATGGTAAACTCTCGGTGCCCTTGAGGACGTCCTGAGGAGTAAGAAACAAAACAAAACAAAACAAAAATATTTATATACTTTTATCCATTATGTATTTATTAGGTTAGTACTGTAAGTGAAGTAATTGTGAATTCACATTAAGAGAATAACCATGCTCAAATTAAAATCAATGTTGTAGGCCTAAATTTAACTGAAGGAGAGAGAGGGAAGTGACAGAAAAGAGATAAAAGAGAGGTGTAGGAAAGTTCTATATTTGTTATTCCCCCTTTTTGTGCCTTTAGTTATAGCAAATTAGGCTTACTTGTTTTTCTTAGTTTTATTCTTGGCGTGTGTTAAATGTGACAAATGTGTAAGACGTCCGTTGTGCTCATGTTTAATAAAGCTTCTCACACACATTATATAGCCAATTAAAAGAGAACTAAATGTATTTATAAATCAAATAAAATAGAAATGGATAAAAAAGAATATGAAAAAATGAAGGACATGTAGAACACAGAAAAACCTATATTAAATAAGGCAACATAAACAGTTCATTAGCATACCTTCATAGCTATTGTTTTACATGTAGACAACACATTGATAGAGAAACAAAGGAAAACCTCAAATTACACGAATTACGTATTTTTTCATGACAAGTTTTTAGAACGTGCATGATAAAGAAAATGTCTCTCTCTTGCACAATACATTAAAAATATATGTTGACAATTACAATAAGAAACAACTAACGCAAGCCATCTTTAGAGGCGCGTAGCGCCCGTGATTAAAAAAATGCCTCTTGCATGCGCGTGAGCGCATGCTGAGAGGCTAGTGGAATGAAAAGGTGGAGGGAAGTGTTAAAGTAGTGACATTTGGATATCGAACATGGTGGGGAGAACAGAGAGAGAGAGGGGAGTCCAGGAGCCAAGGCGAATTATGAGGAGGATGGTGGGGGCAAACGGCAGCGATCAGAGAAGTGTTTAAAAAGATCATAATAAAAGATTTGTAATCTTTAAGAGCAATTCCACCTCTAAAAAAATACGCCAGCACCTTACCTATTTAATTCACTCAGTAAACAGTGATAGACACCAATAAACAGTAATAGGCCAAATGCATGTCCACCCCTAACAAAAAATTGCCTAGTCAATTTTATTAAAATAATAATATTTTTATTATAAAATAATAAAAAATAATTTTATTTTTAATTTCTGACATTATAAAAAAATAAAATAATAATAATATTATTAAAATATTTTTATTTTCTCATCTTCCACACCTCTTCCTCGTCCCCACCGCCGTCCACCCCTCCACTTCCCTTCCATTCCCACCGCCGCCTCTAAACCTCCTCATCCTATCCTCCGACGCGTCGCCCTCCTGTCCTTCAAATCCCAAGCCGACCTCAACAACAAGGTCCTCTACACCCTCAACGAGGTTCGACTACTGCATCCCCACACCTCCTATCCTTCAAATATTTTTAATTTCTGCATCTCCACACCTCTTCATCGTCCGCTTCGTTCTCCCGTCCTTCTCCCTCTGTGGCCCCTTCCCTCACGACACCCTCTCCCGCCTCGACCACTCTTCAGCCCCCACAACAACTCCCTCTCTGGCGCAAAAAAAAAAAAAAAAAAAAAAAGGCTGACGTTAGCCTACGTCAGGTAGGCCGTCCCATGGATATGTAGATTCTGGGCCGGTCTCTTGCCTGGTGTAGGCTAGGCTAGAGGGTTTTAGCTGGGTGCTGGGCTGTTTGGGGGACTGGGTGCAGGGCTATCAAGCCCTGGTGGAACTACTTTAAGGTTGCCAGCTGTGGGACACTCAGTGACACAAAGGCACATGCGTTACTGATAGAGACATAGGTAAAGCTTAAGAGTGTGTACTTACAAGAGTTTACTTAAGTTAGAAAACATAAAGAAGTGTCACATAACACGTTTTCTCATAGTATTTAGCTGATTTTTTTTCCATGAATATGTACCTGCCTACCGATTTCTCGAGATTATTTTACTGATTTCTTCTATGAAATTTGTTAGCAAAAATCCGTTGTTTTCAATTTTGACGAATTTGTTTTTATAAAGTAAATAAATACATTTGATCAAAGATCAAAATCACGCGCCTAATGTATTTGATGAAGAATGGTATATTTATAGGAGCTAAAGCCAATCACATGTGTAGAGTTTGACATGTCGTGTGTCAATATCCGGTTGGTCAAGGTGTGTTATTTATAAAACTGATAAAATTTATACATTTACATCGTTGAGGTGAAACGTTGCAATATCATACGACGGAAGTTGCTTTCGAAGTTAGTATCCTTGCTAGGAATAGCTAGCTAGTTTTACATATATACTAATTAATATGTCATTCAATCTGAAATAAAATGTCTTCCAAATCCCAATCAACATGGCTGAATATCTCTCAGATAATCTCTGTCCCCACCATTGTAAGAAAAAAAAAATACTCAACTCATGAAGAAAAATGGAGTTTTTACTATGAAGAAGTTAAACTGAAAAATTATTTCGAGTTGTAGTAAGCAGTAAGCGGTAAGTACTATTAAAGTGACACACACTGTGAGCATATTTTAGCCTTAGGGATCAAACTTGGGAGAGATTGTTTTGTGTGCTTAGAACACGGGCACATTCGTCATTATTCAAGTGGAGGGATACTTGCAAAAAAGAAATTCCGTTCACTTATATAATGACGGCATACCACCCTGTGTTCCATGCATGTGTGGAAGAAAAAAAAAAGGGGGAGAGCAAGTCGGAAATTTAGTTTTTTTTTTATTTTTTTTATTTTTAATAATAGCTTTTTTAGTAGATGGATATTTTTACACTAAGGGGATGAGAGTTCGGCTAAGCCACACAATGGATATCCTAATTTGGTATCGAATTCGCCATCCACGAGATTCGAACCTAAGACCTCTTACTTCTAAGTGAAGAGGAATACCACCAAAGAGTAGTGTTGAGTGGTAAAAAATTAAATTATTAGTTTTAAATGTTGTATTTACAATTTTTGACCTCATTTAATTTAATTTTGTTTCTCAAATTTAGTTTGAGCAGGGATATACTTGGAATTTTGTAAAGAGGTTGACAAGCTGCTGCTGAAATCTCTCCACCGCCGACAGCGGCAAGCATGCAAGTACAAGAATTCCATCTTCTTCTTCATTTCTGTGCTGAACATACACGTTTATCAGATTAAAAAGTTTGAATTTTTTTATAAATGAGTACTGACCATTCTTGGAGGTGGTCAGGTTTTCTTTTGTACACCGGATTCACAAGTTTGTTTCCGAACTGAATGGGGTTAGGAGAAAATCTTATCGGATTTCCGAGTCTTTGTTGTTTTCTGGAGACAGTATAGTTTCCTAGTCTTATTGAACTAGGATAACAAAATACAAATGGGATTCGGAAATCAAGTATGTTAATGTGTATATATACACACACATATACAGCTTATAGCTACGTTCTTAATTTCTGCAGTGCATCATATATGTATTTTGCTTCCTAGGGTTTCGCTCTTGTTTGTGCTTGGGTGCTCTCTTCCTTCAACCTTTGGGCGTTTTACAAATTTCAATCTCTTGATCTCGTTGCCCTTTGTCCATCGTAGCATCGTATTTCAGAGAATTGTCTTTCCGGTTGATTTTTAAGGATTTCGAAAACTGTTAGGTCATTCTGAATCTGATCATAGAGAACAGGGAAGGGATGTCAATCATTTTACTATTGTTACTCTCAAATTTACTCTTTCCGCTGGCCGATCAGAGTCTGACTACCCTTGTTAGATTTATGAGGTCTCCTACTTTTCCTATTGAGACAAGGGAAAAATGGTTTTTATATGCCACGAGAGTTTTTCTAGTCATATCAGCATTCTACTGCAAGCTGTTGTCTCTAAATTTTGTTCAGCAACTTAGGGTTAGGGCATTGCGAACATACAAAAAACTAAATAGATATTGTTATTCAGAATTAGAAGAGAGTAGCAGCAGTTCCGAACTAGAAGAGAGCAGCAGCACTTGTTGGCCTAAAAAAGTTCCAGAAGATATCATGCAATCGATTCTACAAAAGCTATGCATATTTGATTACGATTGGATTGGTGCAGTATGTCGTTCTTGGAAAGACAGTGTTAATATGTCAATTTCAGGCACGCTGTGTAGTCCCGCTCCCCAACTTCCGTGGCTCATGCTCTCATTTCATCCAATCTCCACCCAGGACAATTTCTTTTTAAGCCTGATCGACCAGCAAGTTTACAAACCAAATCGCAAGCGCTCTACTCATAATATGAACAGGCTTGATTGTGTTGGGTCGATTGAGGGGTGGTTGATCATGGTGGATAACGCTCTTTGGCGACCGGAGGCTTTTATTAATAATAATACTGTTCGCTTCTTCTTTCTGAATCCAGTGTCAAAGGCTAGAGTGATGCTTCCATCCTCCAAATCCACCCTTCCTTGCAAATGCAGCAGCAAGACACCTAGCTTTGTCCCTATCAAAGCATCAGCCTCTTCAATACCAACGAGCCAGCATTGCTTTGTGGCCAGCCTTTGCTGAAGAGGTCATGTGGCTTTCTGTAGACCGATTGATCAATCATGGACCCTCGTTGAGTCCCGGGGGGAGGGGCAACATCCTTCACAAAGGGACTAATTCTTTTTTTGTGATATAGAGATACTTGACGGGAAATTATACGCTGCAACTAAGGATGCGTTGGAGTTTTTAACAGTGATTCAAATCCAAGATGCCAACGATGGCGGCCCTCCTACTTATACTACTGAAAGGTTGGTTGTGCATCATTCCGAAGGGATAGTTCCTCCACTGTTCCTCGAGACGTGGAGAATGAATGGAATCGTAGAACAAATAAGCGAAAGTGTTTCTCTTGCAATAGATTCTAAATCAAAGGAGCTGTTTATGGTTTTACATAGAACTGAATATAAGATCGTGGAAGATCCAACAATTCCTTGGTATGTGATTTCCGGGACTCGTATTCAATTCGAATCTCCACCTCGTACTCAAGGATTTCGAGTGTTTAAGTTGGAGCAGAATACTGAGGGTCTTCCTCAGTGGGCAGAGGTTGTTGACCTTGGTGATCGGATATTGTTTATGAGCAAAGCCGGCAACGACCTCAAGAATAGCGGTCTCCGCAACAAGACATTGGAGAAAGACTGCATCTATTTTGCTTATGATAGCCTATGTTTGGTATCACCGAGGAAGGGGTATGATGTTGGGGTGTTTTCTTTCACAAACAAGAACATCAAACGCTTCAATTTGCCCCATGATCATCCTGGTACCATTTTATACACTCGGCCTGTCTGGTTCACGCCAAGTCCTTGGTAGCTTATATAGCTTAACCTCTATGTAATTTAATTTGGGTCCATAGGGGCTTTGCACAATACAGCCAAGTCAATTTGTTTGAAATTCATCATAACTGCCGGTTAAAATTCTAATTTCTGCATTAACCTCTTTTGATGATTTTAATTGAAAGTCTGAACGCCCGCAAAATAGGAGAAAATTGTTGGTTCGGTCGTATACCACCAAAAATACGAATTATTCCAGAATTTATGTTTGATATTCGGTTAACTAGGCCCGAATAACACACGAATTCATTTTCTTTCTTTTTTTTCCTTAAACCTTCTACTGTGAAATTAAACCATACTAAACCCCCGCACCTGTTCATACCCGCCAGTATTTTAGAGTTCTCGATTTGCCCCTACTAGCCAAAAACACCTAGCTCGCCGGAGGCCATCTCTGGCAGACGTCTACCATCCTTCCCACTACTCCCTTCCCCTGCATCTCTCTCTCCCCCCTTTTTTCTCCTCCCCTCTCTGTGTGCCGTGAAGCCCCTGCATCTCTCTCCCCTTTCTCTCCCTTCCCCCTCCCTCCTGATCTCTCCCGCGAGTCCCTCTTCTTACAAACGGCATAAAGAGGCCGGGGACCTTGCCGGCCTCCATACTATATATTATGAACTGTGTAGGGAACCCTAGCTATGAGCATGTGGAGTTGTAAATACGAGTGGCATTCAAATATGTATATATTAAAATACATTAGTCATAGTGTATATGTATATATTGTATATTAAAATATGTATTATTGTGTATAATTTTTTAAATTAAGTTTTATTTATTTTTATAGTATATTATAGGCAAAGACTGAGATTAAAAAAAATAATAAAACACATTAAAAATAAAAATATCAAGTAATTTAAAAATACCAAACACATTAAAAAAATTATTTTAATTAATTTACTAGTGCGAAAAATGTGAAAAAATATGCAAACGCTTGTGATCGCATCCTCTACGCTTTGAGGATAGGTACATCGTCATTTGAATTTTTAAACAAATCCTCATGAATAGTATTTCTAAGGGAGTTCAAAATAAACCAATATCATTTCCCTTAGTAAATGATGAAAATTGAAGGGTTTTATTGTTAAAATCGTGCAAGGTTTCCTCAACCCTGATATGCAACTCCTTTCATTTTGCATATCCTTGAACATTTGGTATTTTGTAGTAATGTACTAATGTTTTTTCATTAGACTCTTATTTTGGGGTATGCAATACTTAAAAGACAAATGTTGTTTTTATGTTTTGAAGTAATATTTATGTGACAATGTGATATACATATACAAATTTAGTATTATGTTTTCAAAATTTTTGGGGTCAAATTATGTTTTTTATTTTCGTTATTTATTGATTAAAATATATTTTCCTTAACGAGTAACGGGTCAGGTCATATTACCCGTTTATTTTAACGGGTCTTAAACAACACGACATGTTATGATATCGGGTATGCCACGAAAATGACACGAACACGGAAAACACAACACAAATGCAAGGTCTAACTAGTGGGGTGGGGAGTAAGCTAAGCCTCATAATGGGCTAGCAGTAATATGGTTCAAATTCATCTTTGGCGAGAATCGAACCTAAGACCTTTTAGTTGATCATCGGAGTACCTACGCTGTGAACCACCCTCCTCGGCGCTTGGTTTCACAATCTCTTGTAGTCTTTATTCTCGCAAGTTCATTCTGCCCCCGTGCACGCAATTAGGTCCAACATGCTTTTCGTTACTAAGTGGACGAGATTTTCATATTCCAATTACTGCAACGAACGAACAGAAATAAACACCATGACTTGAGTGTTCACAAGTCCAAGCAATCCAGTGACAAAATCCTAATTTAGAAAAAAAAAAATGGCAAACCTAGACAGAAAAACTAATCAAAGGCGGCAAATTGATACCCATTAAGAGCAAATTAAACCCAAAGAATCAAACCTGCTCACTTACCAAGTTGAAAATAAAACAAACAAACAAACGAATATTAAACTATGAATATATTTAATTAATGGAAAACAACAAGGAGGATTGCTGAGACGGCTACACATAGAGACGATAATGTGGGTGACTTAGTACTGCTTCAATTTTTTAAGGGTAATTTTTTTATAAAATCAATAAAATATTGTGATATTGACAATATATCAATTAAATTTATTCCAATTATAAATAGGTCAACGAGATTTTGAGGTACACTACAATACCTCAATCAAACAAAATTTATGTAATACCCCGTATTTAAAAAAATAATTATATATATATATATATATATACACGTGTGTGTGGGTAATTATTTTTACGTAATGATATTATTAGATTTCTTTTTCTTTTATACAAGAACCTACTTTCGATATGTAAAGTATTTTGAACGTAAAATCCTTTTTGCTACAAAATTATTTCTAAAACTAGCTAGTATTATTTCATGTTCATATGTAATTAGAAATGTTTTTAGTTTGATTTGGAGAAGGGTATGAGTTAGGCTTGATTTTTCTCACAAAAGCAAGGTGTTGTTTTGACAATCATTAGAGAGTAAAGAGTAGGTATTAGTCATCACTCTAAAATAAGAAGTGGAAATCTACATAAGGAAAGGTGGCAAGTTGATAGCTATTTGAAGCTAATTACTATGGTGAGGGTGGGATTCTATATTTTTGAGAGTGTGGATGTGGCCATGTATTTGTTCACATGCATGGTGATGATTATAATCATGATTAGTTACTAATGTTTCCAATGTTTGTTGTCCAAGTGTTGTAAAAGAATTGAAACGTGTCATTGAAGTCTAAATTGTGGATTCCATTTCTTTCTCATAAAGGCAGAAGGAGGAAAGAACACGGGAGGAACAACACCACACCAACAACAACAAAGCAGCAACAACAAAGATCTTTCGTTCTCAGACCACTCTCCCCACCATTTCTTTCTTTTACCTTATGTAAAGGTCTAGGCCATCTTCATTGTATTTTGTAATTCTCTCGTACATAATGAAACCCAAATGCATATACAACTCTAATGGACGTAGCCGAATTGACGAATCACTTAAATTTGGTGTATGATTGCTTAGTACAAAATTTATACCATTCTGCACCTATTTTCTCTTTTAGAAAAAAACTATGAAAATACACGACCAATCCACCAGATAACTACTTGTGCAAGCAGAGATTAATCATGCATGAATGAAAAGGAGAATAAAGCAGTTATATGGTCATTACGTGATGTACCATGCACACCATTACCAAATTCTCCCAACCCTCTCATACCAAACTTCTTCAAAATAAAACCATGAGGACCTTTCATCATAAACTCCCTACGCACCGCAAGTCTCACCACCATCATGCCACACCAAAATAGCCTGCACAATTCTCCATCTCCTCACCGGTGTTCGAATGCCACCACCAAGTAGCAACCAATCTCGTGAACCATGTTCCCGCCACATGTCTCAACCATGGTGAAACTTTGACGGGACAATCTCCGTTTGATGAAAGAGGGGGTGTTCTTGTGATTCAAAGGGAGTGGAAGCGTGAGAAGGAGAGAAAATGAAAGAGTAGGATCAACAAAAGGAGAAAAGGGTAAAGTAATATTTTCTCAATTATGTTGTCGAATGTTATCAATACTTCTTTATTATTGATAGTATGATATAATTTTGACTACTAACTATTTTGATTAGTGTTGCAAATGTTACAGAGCATGCGATTATTGATATCCATATTACTTAACATATACATAAACATTCATGTAAAGCAAGATAAAATAGTTGTGGTGTGTCAAGTGCTCACTTGTGTAAAGTGTATGAGTTGTGCGAGATATTCAAGGGCTGGAGCATGCCTTGAATATAAAATAATGAAATCTTGTATAAGTTAGGCGTCGGAGGAAGGGCTTGATTATACAATTGGACGTCGGGGGAAGTGCCTATATAATAAAGTGGAAACTGAGAATTTAATTCTGAAAATTGGGTTTAAGCGATGAACGGGAGTTGACTCATATTCTAAGGTATTTGGAGCCAAGTGGTATAAGCATGGTATGGGACGTGCAGGCTTGGGTGTCTTAGATATGAGTTAGTGGGACTAGAAGAGAGTGAGTACATTCATGCATTTCATTTGCATACATTTTATTTGAAAGAACCACTCATTTTAGTTATTATTTTGTTGGTAGTTTCGGTTGTAAAGTAATTTGTACACTATTTTATTGGGTTGCGTATTTGATAAATTTTATGTAGTAAACTCAAACATTTATTATGTAAGATTTTGTTACACGATGTATTGTGTAATCAGTTTCAAATAATTTTATTTTAATTTTTCCACCATGTCTTGGTTATAGAATTTATTCCTATAGCTAAGATATGACTCACATCCTAACTCGCAAATAGTCCTTATTCGTTGGTCAAGGCGTGACAATTTACTGACTCATGCCACTATAGTTGGCAGCGTGCAAATTGTTTTATTTCGAATCTTGTCAATCCCACACATCACTGACATTAATACTCCTAGGCTTCAAAACTCATGAAACTCTGTGGATTCAGGCGGCATTGCATTAGAGTGTCTGGTTCCTGATCTGTTATTCATGCACTACATTGCAGTGTCTAGTTCCTCGCGCCAATGATGTTGAGTAATGCTGGAGAAACAGTAAATTTAAACCATTGGTGTAAATTTGGAAGCATTTTTGTTCACCACCATTAACTATGGTGCATGCTCACCACCCATATCTTAATCTGCCATGTCTGATGTTTCCAATTAACTTACCCTAGTTAACTTTGATTTATATACTTCTGATTAATTTTGATATGAATTAAAAAATCAACTAAATACAAAATAAAAAGAAACCAACAGTCATCCCACCCCACCCAACCTAACTCCGATAACAACGATAATCACCCCACCTCGCCGGTGGCGCCAACTCGCGGTCTGCCAAAACCAGTTCAGCGTTTGGCCACGGTGATGTCGAAAGTCAGTTCTACTGGGTCCCATTAAATCCCAGATGCCTTCTCTGAAAATCTGTTAGTTCATAAAGCACATGTTAAGCAACTGAAAGATCGAACAGCGAGAAAACTATCATCTTTTAATACTGCAAATATTCAAAACTCACGAGCAACTGATCCCGTAGAATATTGTCCATTAAACAAGCACAATGAGGTGAATCCACCAAGCCAGTCAAATTGGGGTTTCAAGATTATAACATGTTTAAATTGTCCATATTGATTTATGAAGTGATAGTTATCAGGGATCGTAACGACAGTAATTGATAATTAAACGTCATTTTTTTCCGCCGACGAGGTGGCGGGGTGATTGAGTTTAACGGGGTTGAGTTGAGTGGGGTGGTGTGACTGTTTGTGACACGTCCCGATCCCATTCAAATACCATGATAGACACGTGTTGGTCGACATTCAAGGGTTACGACAGCCATTCTAACATGCTTGTTCTAAGAGTATATAAAAGATGCATGCAATTTATACCGAAAAGAAACAATCGTAAATAAAAATAAATACCATTAAATATTAAAAAATATGAGAATGCATTAGCATTCTCATATTTTTTTTAATATTTAATGTTATGTATTTTGGATGAGGATCCTCTCCTAAGCAAGTGGTGAGGATCCTCATGACCAGGCCCATCGGGCCGTTCAAATTTTATCTAATGGCTACAATTATTATAACTTTTAAAGGGGCCCCCTATTTGTAGTCGTTGGATAAAATTTGAACGCCCCGATGGACCTGGTCATGAGGATCCTCACCACTTGCTCAGGAGAGGATCCTCATCCATGTATTTTTATTTACGATTGTTTCTTTTTGGTATAAATTGCATGCATCTTGTACATTTTTTTAGCATAAACATGTTAGAATGGCTTTCGTCACATTCGGATGTCGGTTAACATGTGCCCATCCTGGTGTTTGGAGGATAACTCGAGGCGTTTCAGTTGGCATTTAGTTTTAATTTTTTAATTTTTTTTTCAAAATAAATAAGTATTATATTTTGCTCTCTAACATACACTCAAGGGGTGGGAGAGTGGGCTAAGCCTTATAACGGGCTTACCATAATAATGTGGTTCAACTTTGCTTTTGGCGAGAATCGAGTCTGAGACCTCTCACTTACAAGTGAAAAGAAATATTATCAGACTGTAGTACTAAGTGGCGAAACAAATAAGTAGTATTTAAATCAAAGTTAACTAGGACAAATTAAACGGACACATGGTAGATTAAGAGATGGGTGGTGAGCATCCATGCACCATAGTTAATGGTGGTGGTGAGTAAAAAATGCTCCCAATAAATTTTATAAATGATTCTTTGGAAGGTGGTCAAGTTTTTTGTTGTACACCAGATTAAGAGCATCTTCAAACGAGATGTCAAAATGTTCAAATTAGCATTAACAGTAATAAAAGGCAGCAACAATGATTTCCAACCGAGAAGCCAAATTTGGTGTGGCATGACATGAAATGGCAGCCCTCACCTTTGCTGCCAAATATGACAGCGCCTTCAAATGATTTTAATTCAATATTAAATGCTTTTTACTAATATTTTATTATTTTAAAACATTTATTATAATAATTGGTGCCTAATGTGACCCTTTCAATCCTTACAAAATCTTCAAAACTGCAAAACACGTCCTATCTTAGGAGCACAATCAGGTTCGTGAAACAGAATTGTTGGAGTCAAGCAGTAGCGGATCCAGAATTTTAAACTCGGGAGGTCCCAATAACAAAGGTAAAAAAATTTATAGATTAAAATAACATTTAAAAGTTAAATTATAGTACATTTTATTGATGAATCATACGTAAAACAACATTACAAGCTATAAAATCTAATTCAAGCATCTACGATGAAGTTTCATAGTCTAAAAATGTTCCATTTGCAAATATGCTCTTTGAACCTCAACTTGAATATTAGGAGGATAATCCTTCATTCGAATTCTTTTTCCAAGGTCTCTCTCAAGATTATTCAAATTAATATCACACTCATTTTGTCTTGAATTTGAACTACCCAAACAAATAGATCGTGCTATTGGTTTTGGCTTGAAAAATTTTTCAATATTTCTTATCTATACACTACATATTAATAAAAAAAACACAAAATCATATACCAATTAATCAATAAAAAAAAATTCCAATAATTAAATGAGTATACAAAAATAAAACATATCAATAATCATATCAATAATAGATTATAAAATCTCAATCAATATAATATAATTTAGTTGAGATTAGATTAGAATACCAAAAAATCTTATTTGAATTTTGAACCAAATGGTGGTGGTGTGGAGATTTAAAACAAATTGAGATATGATATTGGAGTAAAATTAAAATATGAGATTGGGTGGGATTTTAGGATTATGAGAATAGGGAAATTGAGGATTGGATATGTGAAAATTGGGGGTTTCAGGTTTTGGATGGGGGAAGGGATGGTAAGGTATGGGGATTCAGGAAGAGTGACGGAGACCTTGGGGAATTAAAACAAAATGGAAGAAAACGGCAGCGTTTTGCCGTTGTTTAAACTTAAAAAAAAAACGACTTTTAATCATTTGGCCAAACGTGCGTTTTGGGCCAAGGTTGAAATGGGCAAATTTTCTTTCTTCCTCTGCGCGGTCTTCTTCCCCATCATGACGCCGCTACTGCAACTGCACAGAGTTCGTCCGAGGGGTCCCCGGAAAATTTCAAGCAACCATTCAGGCGTCTTCGAGGGGTCCTGGGACCTCCCAGGTCCCTCTGTGGATCCGCCACTAGAGTCAAGGTTCTAAAAAACGTTAGGCACTAGTCGGGCAGCGGGCTGGGGTTTAGAGACCAGACGGCTAGGCAGGGCCTATGCGGATTTAACTAAATTTTTTTACATTATATAAATAAGTGTCTACTTACACTCTAAAAAATAAAAATATACTTGTACTGAGAAAAACATTTAACTTAAGTAAAAAAAATGATAAACAATGGAACCGCCTAACCCGCCAAGCCCCTACCCAAATTTTCTCCACATTTCAGTCTAAATCACATCGATCCTCCACTGCCTAATGCTTAGGCCAATTTTTAGAACACTGGTTGGAGTATATTTTATGATCTTCGAATGAGACTCCCTTGCCACCACTGCTGCTATGAAAATAGATTGGGAGGATAACTCTTTGTTGGGGCCAATCATTAATGATGTTCGAGCTCTTGTTCAAGAGTTCACACAATTTCTGCCATGTCCGAAGGGAAGCAAACCAGGCTTGCAGTGCAGGTCTCGGTGTAACATTTAATATGAATTTTTGGTGGCACTTATTTTCTTCTTCACAACTTCTTGTATTTCATTGTTAATTACAATGAATTTCTATATATATATATATATAATATAAAACAAAAAGTATAAAAATTAAATATTGTAATAAAATAATAATTTAGGGTAAATCTCTGTTTACTACCCTCATGTTTTATGGTTTTCAACACATCAAGTTTTTTTTGTCCTAGAGTCATACCTAAAGTGTAAATTTTGCGACAGTCTCATACATCCGTTAGTCAAACTGTTAAGTCTCCCGTTAAGTGATGACGTGGTGCCCATGTGGACAATGACTGGGCGCCACGTGTCATTAAAGGGTCCAAGTGGATTTTTTTTTTGTTCTCTTCTTCTTCTTCTTCTTCTTCCTCCTCCTTCCTTCCTTCTCCAAAGGGGTTCACGTTTATTTTTTATTTTTTATTATTTTTTCTTCTTCTTCTTCTTCTTCCTCATTTCTTCTTCTGCGGACATAAATGCAGCTGCCCATAACATAACTTCAAAGTTGCCCAATTTCACTGTCTGCAAGTAAATAACAATAAGAAACTTTCAGTGAAATGAACCCCAACAAAAGATTATAACTCAGAAATCCATAAGCACAAAACCCTAAACCCTAAACCCTAACCCCATAGAAACAAAAACAGAAAGATTAAAGCTTTATGTTGGAATAGTATTCAGTCGACCTAAAGTTGGTTGAGCTAAAGTTTCTGTGCTAAATGGCTCAAGCCAGGTTTTTCGTTCAAGAGTCGCTAAACCCTAGCATGTCAACTCGTATCACAAGGCTTCAAGCAATCTGTCAACCGCCAGTTTCCAGCTTTCTCTCCTCCTTGATTCAAGGCACTTAACTTGTTGTTTACTTCTTAGTCTTGGGTTTGATGTAAATCACCTTAAATTAAGGAAAAATGTGTGTCCCAGGTTTACCCGGTCTCTAGGGTTTCATTTAAAGATGGTTGCTTGTAACCATTCTCTTTTCTTGTCTACATATACTGTCATGTACACTTAGAACATTATGAATCAGAAATACTTTGAAACTAAAATCTACATGGTATCAGAGCAGTGTCATTCTTGACCTGTCTCTGTCCGTTTTTTGTTTTCGCTGTTATTCTTGTGAGCTTCTGTAATGGCTGAGGAAAGCTCAATTAATCTTGAGGGCGAAAGCTCTCAGGTAGCTCCTTCGGGTTTCTTAGACTCTGAAGTCAATACCAACCAACGTCTATGCTCTGTGCTGTTGAATGAGCTTAACTACCTTCTTTGGCCTAGGGCAGTTTCACTTGCCTTAGGAGGAAAGGGAAAGTTAGGGTTCATCAATGGTAGTGTTGAAACTCCAGAGCCTTCTTCTCAAGCCTATAAAGCATGGCTGTGCAAGATTTGTGGAAATCTGTGAAGGATATGTATGGAATTCAGAATAACTATGCTCGTGTATTCAAGTTGAAGAGAGATATCGCTTGTCTTCAGTAAGAAAAGAAGTCTTTTGTTTAACATCTTGGCAGCTTGAAGACTATGTGGAATGAGCTGGATGTATATCTCCCTCACACTACAGATTCCACTATTATTCTCAAAATAGCTGAGGAGAATAAGATCTATCAACTGCTTGCAAGTCTCAGCTCAGAATATGAGGATCCCAGGAGTCACATACTAATGAGTACGGAGCTACCACCATTCAAGACTGTTTGTGCTACGGTACAACGTGAAGAAGCAAGAATGAGAGTGATGAATATAGAGTCTAATCTCAAGCTATCAAAGGCTCGAGGATATGTTGCAAACCACAAGAGCTATGAGTCCAAGGTATACAAAGGAAGGAATCCACACCTAGTGCAAGTACTGTAATGCTGTTGAACACACAGAAGATAGGTGTTGGGAGTTACATCCTGAGCTTAAAACCAAGTTCAAAGACAACAGAATGATGGTTTCAAAATCCTCATCAATGGTTCATTTTAAGGCCCAACATGCTGCCAACAATGCTATCAGCTCTCTCAACCATGGCTTAGTAGACTTCACAGCCAACCCTGTGACTCTTATCAATGAGTTTGAAACCTACTTGCAAACTAAGAATCATGGAGAAGCTGCACAAGCATCAAAGGGTGAAGGGAACAACCACATTGCACTTCTTGGACAATTTGTTGGATTTCTAGCCGATCATGATCATGTTTCACAAGATGTAGCTCCAGGTATTTTCAAAGCATTCTCAACTGCACTACAAACTAGTATTAATCATGATTGTTGGATAATTGACTCGGGTGCCTCTGATCACATGACCAATAAAGCCTCAAATCTACATGATTTCCAAGTCTTGTCAAAACCATCTCATATGTCGGTTGCAAATGGAAATAATGTATCTGTCATGGGAAAGGGAAAACTAGGTTTAGTCTCAAAGACCATAGAGTCTACTACCTTATATGTACCATCATTTCCATTCCAATTGATGTTAGTAGGACAACTCACTAACACTCTAAATTGTCTAGCCATATTCTCACCCACAAATGTCATTTTTCAGGATGTTCTCACCAACAAGAGGATTGGTGAAGGATTCTATCAAAATGGTCTTTATTATTTCTACACCAAGCCTTTTTGGCCAAAAGCCCTTCAAGCTTAACCAAGCTCTTCCAAGGACCAACAACTTTGGCACCAAAGGCTAGCCCATCCATCCGAAGTTGTTTTGTCAAAACTTTTTCCTAAGTTTTGTCACCCATTGACCAAGTGTGATACCTGTCATTACTCAAAGTTTGCTAGGTTACCTTTTGGAACCTCAGTGTCTAGGTCTAGCATACCTTTTGAAATATTTGTGGATGATTGCACTCGTGTCATTTTCCTTTATCTCATGAAAGCTAAAAGTGAAGTGTCAACAATCTTTCAAGACTTTCATACACTTGTGTCAAACCAATTCCATTCAACTATTAAAACACTAAGATTAGATAATGGTACTGAGTTTTTATCCAATATTATGGTTCAATACTTAATTTCACAAGGAATTGTACATCAAACTAGCTGTGTGGGAACCCCACAACAAAATGGGATTGCTGAGCGAAAGAACCGAGATCTCCTTGAAAAAACTCATGCACTGATGTTACATATGAATGTTCCAAAGAGGTTTTGGTCCTATGCAATTTTGACAGCTACATATCTCATCAACCGACTCCCAAGTCGGGTTCTAGGGTTCAAATCTCCTTATGAAACCCTATAAAAGATACCTATCAAGCTGTCTTACTTGAAGGTGTTTGGTTGCTCATGTTTTGTTCATATACAACATCAACATCGTGACAAATTGGATGCTAGGGCTAAAAAATGTGTGTTTGTGGGGTATTCATCCACACAGAAGGGATATAAATGTTTCAATCCTTTTTCCAAAAAATGTATTGTCTCCAGAGATGTGGTATTTGATGAAGACACCCATTTCTTTCAACCAAAAAGGCATGCTTCTTGTGGAGGGGAGTCACTACATGATTTGTTCCCGTTACCTATGTGCACTGATCAAGATGATGATGTATCAACAATACATGACATTCAAGGTAATAAAGAAGTACACCAAGTCACAAATTCTTCAGATTCACAGGTTGTCCCATAAGGGGACATTGAGAATCGATGTGAACATCAAGTTGACAATGCACAACCATTCCAATCAACACAAAATGTACGAAGAAATCCTTCTCGTGTAAGAAAACCTCCAGCAAAGCTATTGGATTATGTTACTTATGCTTCAAGGTACCCTATCACTGATGTGCTACATTACTCGAAGTATTCAACTTCGCACCGCGCCTTCCTCACTGAAGTTTCTAAGATTGCTGAACCAAGAACATTTCATGAAGCTTCTTCTGTGCCACATTGGAAACTTGCTATGGTTGAAGAACTGAATGCTTTGGAAGAAAATAACACCTGGAACATTGTCAAGTTACCTCCAGGAAAGAAGGCTGTTGGAAGTAGATGGGTTTACAAAACAAAGCTCAAGGCAGATGGTTCAATAGAGAGACACAAAGCCAGACTAATGGCTTGTGGCTTCACTCAGACATTCGGGGTTGATTACAAGGAAACCTTTGCCCTAGTGGCTAAAATGAACACAGTTAGAGTATTGCTTTCTATGGCAGTCAACTGTGGTTGGTCTTTGTACCAAATGGATGTGTAAAGAATGCTTTTCTTCATGGAGAACTTCAAGAAAAAGTCTACATCCAACCTCCACCAGGTTATATTCAGGTGGAAAAAGGAATGGTTTGTAAGTTACACAAGGCTATATATGGATTAAAACAATCTCCAAGAGCATGGTATGCCAAGCTAAGTTCTATCTTAGAGAAGGCCAGGTTTGTAAGAAGTAATGTTGATTCCTCCTTATTCATTCGAAATGGCTCTAGTGGTAAATTTGTGGTTCTCATTTATGTCGATGATTTGATCATCATTAGTGACAATGAAAGTGAAATTGACGCCTTGAAACGTTCCCTACATCACACATTTTCTATCAAAGATCTTGGGAGATTAAAGTATTTTCTTGGCATTGAGATATCCACCTCTCACAAATGGTTATTTCTCAATAAAAGAAAATACATTGTTGATCTACTCACTGAGGCTAATCTCACTGATTGCAAGCCTGCCACCACACCTATTGACAGCAAACTGAAGATCAGCTTGACTGGAGAACTTCTTACCAATATAAGCCACTATCAAAGGTTGGTGGGTAAACTTATCTATCTTACTATCACAAGGCCCGACATCAGCTATGTTGTTAGCTTAGTCAGTCAGTTTATGCATGCTCCCACAATGCAACACTTTCAACTTGTCAAACGCATCCTGCGTTACCTCAAAGGTTCCTTGGATAGAGGCATTCTTATGTCCAACCATCAATCCACATAAATCAGTGCTTACAACGATGCAAATTGGGCAGGTAGTCAAATTGACAGAAAATCTACCACTGGATATTGCACTTTCGTTGGAGGAAACCTTGTGACATGGAAGAGTGAGAAGCAAAATGTTATTGCTCGATCTAGTGCTGAAGTTGAGTATCGAGCAATGACAACTATTGCATGTGAATTAATCTGGCTTAAAAGTCTTGTTTCAGATTTAGGGTTTCCACATCACGCTCATATGTCCCTCATGTGTGATAACCAGGCTGCCATGCACATCGCAACTAATCCTGTTTTTCACGAACGAACCAAGCACATCGAAGTGGATTGCCATTTCATCAGAGCTCAAGTCCAAACACAAGTCATTCAAACTCAGTTCACTCGGAGTCAAGACCAGTTGGCTGACTTATTCACCAAGGCTCTACCTTCTCATCAATGTCACCGTCTTCTGAGCAAGCTTGGCTCGACTTCACTCCATGATCCAGCTTGAGGGGGAGTGTTGGAATAGTATTCAGTCGACCTAAAGTTGTTGGAATAGTATTCAGTTGACCTAAAGTTTTTGTGCTAAATGGCTCAAGCCAGGTTTTTTGTTCAAGAGTCACTAAACCCTAGCATGTCAACTCGTATCACAAGGCTTCAAGCAATTTGTCAACCGCCAGTTTCCAGCTTTCTCTCCTCCTTGAATCAAGGAACTTAACTTGTTGTTTACTTCTTAGTCTTGGATTTGATGTAAATCACCTTAAATTAAGGAAAAGTGTGTGTCCCAGGTTTACCCGGTCTCTAGGGTTTCATGTAATGATGGTTACTTGTAACCATTCTCTTTTCTTGTCCACATATATTGTCATGTACACTTAGAACATTATGAATCAGAAATACTTTGAAACTAAAATCTACACTTTATGAACAATTTCGCTAACAAAACACAGGTCAGAGGTGAGGAACTAGAAAAATACCAATTAGAATGTTGAATTGAAATCAAAATTATCCAAGAATCAGAACAGGGTTTAGGGGCGCTGCCAACAAGAAGAAGAACTTAAAACACTCGAACATCATAAAAGCAACAGAAATCACCATCAGCTAGACATACGTCGTGTCCTTTTCCAGTGAGAAGTTCGATGCGACTTGGAGAATGAGTAGCACCAAGAAGCTGAAGGAAAATATTGGGTAATTGGTTAAGAGATGGTGGTAATTGACAACAAATTCGAGCGAAATCAGTCGTCGAATTACTCTTTGAAAAAAGTATGGGTTAAGGTTGAGGGTTTCTTGGTTTTCCGTCCGAATGTCACCGGAAGTGATCGCATACAAGGCGAGGAGAGAAATGCATACAACAAGACTGGATTTGGGAAGGAAGGAAAGGCATACAACAATGGTGAAAATGAGTTTGGGATTCTTGGTTGGTTTCGTTGCTTTGGGGTTTGGGAAGGAAGGAAAGAGAGAGAGAGCAGAGTGGGAGGGAAAGCTGTTTCGAGTTCGACTGATTGCTGTGCGTTTTGGGGTTTCTTCTTCTGGACGTCAAGCTTTTATATTTGTTTTTTTAACGCAATAATAACAAGATTGGATTTAAAACCAATTCGGGCCATTGGCAACTTGGCCCAAAATAATAGAGTAATGTTATTCATACCATTTTTTTGTACCACATTTTCATACCACCTTAGGTGGCATTTGATGTGGATAACCACATCATTTAAATTAATCATATTTTTAAATTTAGTTCATTATTTAATAAACTAATAATTAAGAAAAACTAGTTAGTTAAATGATGATTGTGGTATACGAGGAGTCTTTCTCCTTCCTTTCCTTGGGTTTTGCAAATTTTTCAAATGATGTGGCTGTCCACATCAGATGCCACCTAAGATGGTATAGAAATGAAATAGTTTTCTTATTTTTTTACCCATAAAAGATGTATTAATATTGGGCCTTTTTATTGAAATAGTTTACTTATTTTTTTTATTTTTTTAATTACATCGAGATGTCGGGTTGAACAAACAATAAATGATTTTTTTTTGGACCCAACAAAAATATCTATATAGGAGGTAGACCTGACAATTTCTTACAGGATCCATTAATACGACACGTAAACGACATGAAAATAACGGGTTTCGGGTCGACACAATAACTAATCGGGTTGTTATCAGGTCACACGATAAGAACCCGTTAATAACAGTTTCTTAACAGGTTTACACGAGAGTGACACGCAGGTGACCCGTTTCGACATGTTAACAAAAATGTTATTTTGATGATTTTAATTTTTTAAACTACAAAAAAAAAAAAAAACTTGCTATAAAATACAATGGTCATAGTGTATAAGTATATGTTGTATATTAAAATGTGTAGTATTATTCTATATAAATAGTCATAGGCAAAGACTAAGATTAAAAAATAATAAAGCACATTAAAAATAAAAATATCAAGTAATTTAAAAATATCAAACACATTTAAAAAATATTTTAATTAATTTACAAGTGCGAAAAATGTGAAAAAATATGCAAACGTTTGTGATCGCATCCTCTACGCTTTGAGGATGGGTACATCGTCGTTCGAATTTTTAAACAAACCTTCATGAATAGTATTTCTAAGGGAGTTCAAAATAAACTAATATCATTTCCCTTAGGGATTGATGAAAATTGAAGGGTTTTATTGTCAAAATCATGCAATGTTTCCTCAACCTTGAAAATTGCAATTGATAAAATGTTACATGCGACATGATAGCATGATAGAAGCAAAGCGGTAAAATTTAACTTTGTTCTCTTCCATTCATCATTCAACATGAATATGGCAACTTGGTAATGAAAGGTTGCTGAAATACAGACATAGACCCTTGTACATAGGCCTTTATTTGCATCGATTTTTTTTTATATATAGAACTTCGGTGGTACAAGGGAAATTCATTGATATGAAAAAAAAATTTACACTTAATCAGGAGATATAAATCATAACCATATCCCTCATAAAGCAAGAAAATCAATATACAAGAATAGATGGGGGACACTTAGTCAAAGGAGATATAAACCGTATCCCTTGCAAGAAAAGAGGGGGGACATATACTTATTTACCCCTCTTTTTTGAGACATATACTTACTTACCCCTCTTGAAAAAGAAAGGTAGCAAGTTGGATGGAAAAATATCATACTAAAATATCTAAAACCTTAGCAACTTATCACAGTGTTGACTTAATCCTAACAGGTTTAGTGTTATCCTCAACCGGTTCCATAGTCATTCTCTTAAGCTCCTGCTGAAACCTCCCCACCGCCGATAGCGGCAAGCATGTTAGTACCAGAATCCCATTTTCTTCTTTGTTTTTGTGCCGAACATACATGTTTATCATATTAACGCACCTGGCCGGTCCAGCAAACACCGGCTTCCCCCATCCGAAATCAACCTCGCCAAAACCAGCACGCGTTGTGTCACCAACCACAAAGTTCCTTGTCGAAGAAAAATAAGGTCGTCCAGAAATATATATATATATATATATATATATATATAAAATAAAAGTTCATAACCATTACCGTTACAAAGGTGCCAGCTAGATGAATTAGGATCAATCTTTGAGTGGATTTTGTGGTTCTAGTAATGAGCTGTTGGAATTCAGGGAAGAACCTCTTGCAGCCTTGATGAATTAGAATCTGGATACTGGATTGAGAAATAGTAGTAGGTTTCTTGATCAAAACTGTGCACCTCCCGTCCATCTTCGAGTAATTTGGGCCTGGATTTGAGCACGAACTCAGATGGGGATTCACCAGAGGAGTCTGATTTTAGTAATGTAGTTCTCAAGTATATTAGACAAATTCTTATGGAAGAAGATAAAGAAGAAAGACCGAAATGTATCTTGACCCTGCAACACTTCAAAATGCAGACGCAATCGTTTTATGAGCTTCTTGGAGATAAGCATTCTACTTCCCCTTCTGATATGACAACTTATGTTGATCAGAACCATGAATGCGGAGATGACATTCATCCTTCATGTTCCAGTCATTACACTACTACCTCTCGCACTAACAGTAGCATTAAGGATAGTCAGTTGTGCAATTTAAAAGAGGCTTGAGGAAGCAAGTAGGTTTCTTCTGAATGGTAATAGTCTGATGGTCCATTTGGAAAGTAAAGCGTTCTTATTTAAGGAGGGGAAGGTAAAGGCTATACGTATGGGAGCTGAGGCAGAGAAGAAGAATGAATACTCTTCTGATCGTTCAAGGGAAAGGAAGAATATAGGCCAGAATGCTATACAATCACTATCAAACAATGTGGCCAGGAATCTTCTATTCCTGTTTTTGGTAAAGAGTCCTGTCGTCAACATGTCATTCCATTTGCTTGCCATGATAACCAAAATCAAAATAGAATTAGCACGCTATCCTTTACTCATCCTGGTTATTAATCAAGCAAGTCTTAAGACTCTCAAGTCTTAACCAATCCATCTATAGTGTACGTTATAGTATTTATCATGTGATGCGGCTTAGGTAGACTATAATCTCCTGTTGCCAAAGTTTGGAGATTTCCTTGCAGGGGATATAGTGTGCAAGGTCCTAAGAATTTACCAAATAGAAAAGAAAACGGAACCCACATAAAGTTTTTTCCCAAATTTATAAACGAAATAAACTTGTGACAGAACCAAAGAGCTAAGATTCATTTACGCAAATGCTCATACCATCTTTTAGTAATCCATAGGCATGATTCTATGAAACATTTACTTCTTAACAAGAAGCATACATAAAGAAATACATGGCACACGATATCTACTTTTATACACAGGAACTCAATTCTTGCACACAAAGACAACTCCTTAGCTCACATCGGACCCCCTACTTTCCACAAATATAAATGCTGCAGAAGACGCTCCTACAAAAACTCTAAACCTATAGTGACCAATATCTTTGAGTTTGGATGGACTGTACAAGTGGTGACTACAAGATTTGTTCTTCCACAAAATTTTCTCAATCATGTGGGCAACGTGATCTGTCTCATTCAACTTTCCAGCAAGAAGCAAAATAATAAGAACAATGGTGACCACTACATGAAAGAAGCTACTTAGCTAGTAAGCATTCGAATAAGCTGAACTCTCAGAAGCAGGAACCTAAACGCTACCAAGATGGTCTATTATTCAACAAAACTTCACATGCTCATAGTAAGATCATAGTTTGAAGTGAAACCAGATCAAAGTGAGAGATCCGACCCCCGAAAACAATTACAATTACATCCATGTGCACTTCAATGCAGAATTGCAGAGACAGAAAAAAACATAATCCTAAAGTTTATGCACTCATGTTGTTTTTGTAGAAACTAATGAATCTGAGAGAGATTGAAGAAAGAAAGAGAGAGGGAAAGTAATTCAAGTTGTGTATATTTGATATCTGAAATGAATGAGTACATGTATAAATACATACAGTATTAGCTGAGTCATCATAACTACTAACAAATATTACAATCTTATCTTAACAGCTAAGATTTAATCTGGTGGACCTTCTTTATCCTTAACACACCCCCTCAAGCTAAAGTTAGAGGATCTAACTGCAAGCTTGTAAGTCAAATCTGCAAACCGATCAGCTGCCAAGGATTTAGTGAAGATATCTGCAACTTGATGCTGAGAAGCAACATGAGACACTGTGACATGACCAGAAGAACCTTTTCACGAATGTAGTGATAGTCAATCTCTACATGTTTAGTCCGAGCATGAAAAACCGGATTAAATGATAAGGCAATAGCACTTTGATTGTCACATAAAATAGCAGGAGTTTTCAGTAAAGGAAAGGAAATATCTTGCAGAATTTTGCACACCCAAGTAATTTCAGCAGCTGTGTTGGCAAGAGATCTATATTCGGCCTCAGTAGAGGATCGAGCAACCGTGGGCTGTTTCTTTGCACTCCATGAAATGAGATTGGGACCAAGAAAAACGCAATAACCACTGGTGGACCTTCTGTCTACAGGGCAGCCTGCCCAATCTGCATCAGACTAAGCAGTTAAGTACTGAGAGCCCTTAGTGAACCATAAACCAGAATCAAGTGAACCCTTTAAGTAACAAAGAATCATTTTCACTACCTGCAAATGAAGGGTCGTCGGAGCATGCATGTATTGACAAACTTGATTAACTGCAAATGCTAAATCAGGTCGAGTCCATGTCAAATATTGAAGAGCACCAATAGTAGATCTGTAGAAGGCAGGATCAGAAAGCAATGTTCCTGAGTGATCGAGTTTTGTAGAACTAGCAAGGGTAGAACACGGTTTAACTCCAACCATATCAGTTTTGGAGAGAAGATCCAATGCATACATAGAATGGTGCAGAAACAATCCCTTGGCAGTCCTATGAACTTCAATGCCCAAAAAATAATGAAGATCACCTAAATCTTTATCAAGAAACATAGTCTGCAATTGAGAAATAATATATTGACAAACATAACTAGAGTTGCCAGTTATGATGATATCGTCGACATAAACCAAGATGGAGGTAATAGATGAATCCCTCTTAATGAATAGACTAATATCAGAAAAAGATGGAGAAAACCCCAATGATAAGATGGCAGAATAGAACGCATCATACCAGGCCCGAGGTGCCTGCTTAAGACCATAGAAAGACCTCTTAAGTTTACAGACATGAGTTGGCCGAGAAGAATCCACAAAACCAGGAGGCTGGACCATATAGACATCCTCTTTCAAGGAACCATGCAAGAAGGCATTACTCACATCCAGTTGATGAACAAACCAATCATAGGTGACAGCAATGGACAACAGAATCCGGATAGTGGTAGGTTTTGCAACAGGGCTGAATGTCTCAGAGAAGTCAATACCTTCTTGTTGGTGAAATCCCTTAGCTACTAACCGCGCCTTACACCTTTCAATTGATTAAGAAAATCCTAAGATTTTCTCGATTACATAAGGATCTTAAACACAATCTACTTGGATTTACACAATCATGTGCTATAATTCTAACTAGAACAATCAAAAGTATTAAAAACATGAAAATGAAAAGAAAAGAAAAACTTCTAGTCTTTTTTAAGATAAATTAAGACATTTCTTCAAAAAATTAAATTAAATAAATTAAGATCCAACCCCTACCTATTAATATTTATTTATTGAAACCTTATTGATTTATGATCAAAGTCCTTTGACTATCCATTTTTGTATTTAAAATTAACATGTCACCAATTTCCGGTATTGGGGCATAATAATGACTCCACTCTAGTGTTCCTTGAGACCGCCACCTCGCTTCTTGGTGTTGGGTGACCCACAGGTGATGAGGGAATCCACCTATCCACCCAAATCCTTACATCCCTACCACCCATGATTTTCCAGTGAGCCCCCCTCAACAATAAGTCTCTGCCTACTAACAAATTGTTCCAGGCCCAAGAAGCCCGACTCCCACGTTGAGCATCTAGGAAAGAACAATGAGGAAAATACCTGGCCTTCAACACCGTTGCCCATAAAGACGTTGGGTCATGGAGAAGTCTCCAACACTATTTTGCAATGAGAGCATCATTGAACTCATTGAAGTTCCTAAACCCCATACCCCCCCAAATTCTTAGGCAAACCGAGAGTACCCTTAGCCACCCAATGTATCTTCCTTTCCTCTCATTTCTGCCCCCACTAGAACCCGAATATAAGAGCATCTAACTCATTACAAACCACTGTGGGAAATTTGAAGATATTCATCGGATAAGCGGGAATGGCCTGGGTGATGGATTTGATCAGTACTTCCTTGCCTGCCTGTGATAAGGTACTTTGCTTCCACCCTTGGATTTTGCACATAACTCTTCCATTTACGTAAGCAAGCCCCCATTTCTTAGATCGGCCCCAAAAGGCTGGTACTCCAAGGTATGTACCAGGGTCACCAACCACAGCCATACCGAAGATACTCCATAGCTCCGTGGTAACAGAATCAGGAGTATTAGCACCAAAATATACACTAGATTTATGCAGATTTACTTCCTGCCCAGAAGCATTGCAATAGGCCCTCAACAAATCAACCATATTCCTGCAGTTAATCT
Source organism: Malus fusca (assembly GCA_035220775.1). Lineage (NCBI taxonomy): Eukaryota > Viridiplantae > Streptophyta > Magnoliopsida > Rosales > Rosaceae > Malus > Malus fusca. The sequence goes on along the minus strand of CM069061.1, from coordinate 6,588,634 downwards.
TATATGCCTTTAAAAAAATTAGCATATCATCGGCAAAGAAAATATGCAAAATGACCAGGCCACGGGGGTTCATCTGCACCTCATCCAGCAACCTCTTCTCCACTGCCGACTAGATCAACCTGGACAACACTTCACTTACAAGGAGGAATTGATAGGGGTATAGCGAGTCACCTTGCCGGAGACCTCTGGAATGAGCAAACTTATTTCCAGGCTGATTGTTGATAATTACGGCAAAATTAACCGATCTAATGCAGCCCATAACAAGCCTTCGCCAAGTAGGATTAAAACCCGTTTTTTCCATAACTGCCTCCAGAAAATCCCACTCGACCCTATCATAGGCTTTTTGCATATCCAGTTTGATGCCAAGCTCGAACTTAAATTTAGTTTTCCTAAGCTTTAAGAAATGGAAAATCTCATGAGCGATGCCAATCTTGTCCTAAATTTGTCTTCCCGCCACAAAGGCATTCTGCATGGAAGAGATAAGGTGCGGCAGTGTGGGTGTCACATCCCGGCCCGGGGCGGACCACTTCCCAGGCCCGCTCCACCACCGTAGCACGATATTGTCCGTTTTGGGCTTACAAAACCCTCACGGTTTTGTTTTTGGGAACTCACGAGCAACTTCCCAGTAGGTCACCCATCCTGGGAATGCTCTGGCATCATTCTCGCTTAACTTCGAAGTTCCTACGGAACCCGAAGCCAGTGAGCTCTCAAAAGGCCTCGTGCTAGGTAGGGATGAGAATATTCATTTAAGGATCGCTCCCCTAGGCGATGTGAGATGTTACAATCCACCCCCCTTAGAGGCCCGACGTCCTTGTCGGCACACTTCCGACCATAGATGAAAATATCGATAATATCGGCGATATTTCGCCGATATTATCGTTTTTTTCATATAACGATATTTCGCGAGTATTCCTTTAATTATCGCTAATATATCGCGATAATATCGATATTATCGCTCGCGAGATAAACCTAAAAATATTTGAAAATTTCTGAAAAGTCTCAAACATGCACATAGAGGGATTCGAACCCCTCCCAACTAACTCCTTCAGCGCCTTGACCACTATACCACTTATGTTTTTGTGAAAACATGCTAAAATATTTATATATATGGTTTTGTTTTGAATTCTTTTTGCAAGAAACAAATTTGCACATATTCCAAATTTTTTGTGGTATTATATTTTAAATTGTGTCAATTAATTACTTAGTCAATGGCATGTGGTTTTTAATTTTTCTAATTTTTATTTGGTCACTTACATGTAGGGTTGGAAAAAATTCCCGAAAATCCCAAACCAAAACCATCCCGAAGTTCGGGAATCCCATCCCGAAAAATACCGAAATTTTCGATATGGGATTGGTTTCCAAATCCCATTTGTTTGGTAATCCCGAAATCCCGAAAAATACCGAAGTATTCGGTTTCCTATTGACTTTTGGGTTTCGGTTCTTGAAAGCCATTGTCATGGTTGCTGACTACTCTTCACAATACACTTACTCTACACATAGAGATGATGAAGATAGTGAAAATTTTGAACCTCATAGGAACTCTATGTGGTACTTAGTCACTCATGTATCTTACCATGCAATGTATAAAGTGTAAAATATTGTACTAATTCATTATATATAAATGATTATGGTGTGTATAAACTTCTTTCATTAATTACTACATATTTTCTACACTCACAATGTTTGCCAGCTCGCTATATAATCAACTTAAATCAGTTAAATCCATCATGCAATGCATTTCCTTCTAATTTTTTGTGATAAACTAATAGATAATTGACTAAATAAACATCCTGCAAAGTTTCAATAAAAATTTCCAAGTTTTTCTTACAATTTCCGTGGTTTCCATGTAATTTTTATCGATATCGATATTATCCCGATATTTCCATCGATATTTCCGTGTTTTCGGACTACCGATATTTCCGATATTACCGATATTTTCTTCCTTGCTTCCGACCAGGGATTGGCTCTGATACCATTTGTCACATCCCGGCCCGGGGCGGACCACTTCTCGGGCCCGCTCCACCACCGTAGCACGATATTGTCCGCTTTGGGCTTACAATGCCCTAACGGTTTTGTTTTTGGGAACTCACGAGCAACTTCCCAGTAGGTCACCCATCCTGGGAGTGACCTAGCCTCCTTCTCGCTTAACTTCTGAGTTCCTACGGAACCCGAAGCCAGTGAGCTCCCAAAAGGCCTCGTGCTAGGTAGGGATGGGAATATTCATTTAAGGATCACTCCCATGGGCGATGTGAGATGTTACAGTGGGTTTTAGTCTGTTTGCAAGCACCTTGGATAGGACTTTGTAAGAGTAGTTGCAAAGACTAATTGGGCAAAATTGAGAGACAGACTCCAGGTTTTGGACTTTTGCTATCAACACAATATGTGTAGCATTAATTCGACTAAGACTGGAAATTTTGTTCATCAAAGCATGCACCAAATCATTAACATCCAAGACAATGTCCTCCCAAAAAGAATGGTAAAATATATCTTGGAACCCATCCGGCCCCGAAGCCTTAAGCCCGCCCATTTGAAGCGTCGTCGCTTTAATTTCCTCCATCGATACCGAAGTTGTCATAGCCACATTCATCTTCTCAGTGACGGTTGTAGGAAAACAGTCCAAAACAAACCCCCAATCTCTATTCCCTGAAGATGTAAACATGTTGATAAAGTAATTATCAACCATCGTCCTAATCCTGCTCGGGTTTTCCACCCAATCCTCATTCTTCTCCATGATCTTCATCACCTTATTTCCTCTTCTCCTTTGTAGAGTTGATTGATGGAAGAATGAAGTATTGGCATCACCCTCTCTCAGCCACTTTACTCGAGACCTTTGCATCCAGAAGCTCTCATCTTGATTGCTCAAGTTATCCACTAACATTGAAATCTCATTTATTTCATCAATATTTTCGGCCCAATTCAATTGTAACTTGCCAAGTGTGTCTAGTAGCCCATCAATTCGCTGACCTCTCAATTTGAACTTTTTCCTACTCCAATGAATGAGTTTTGATCAGCAGTTGTTGAGCTTCCTATGCCATTTTTCAATCGCAACCCCCTCACTCTGCCTCTGCCAACACGCGCGCACCACATCTCTGCAATCCTCATCCTTTGACCAGAAAGCTTCAAACCAGAATAATCTCCAACTACCTTTCAATCTAGGCTCACATTGAATAATGATCGGGCAATGATCCGAGCCTAATACCGTACCATGGATGGTAGTGGTATTCGACCAAATCTCCTGCTTTCTTAACCTTATTTCGATGCACATTTTTTAAATGGCTGTGTGAATCCATTGAGGGCGCCCACTTCACGACTTTTCTAAGTAATCATTTAAGATTTGATCTTTTTAGCAGTGAATTGAGTTGACATATCAGTATTCCACTCACTTATCTTTTCATGCAGTTTCATCCGGGTCCCTCAACTCCCACATATTATTTTGTTATCATCTATTTCTTAACAATTTTTTTTCTTTGAATTTGGCCCCTTCTTCTACTCACATCATATTTCAGAGTGACCTCAATATATATTTGTTTGTGTCTGTCTCAAATAAACTATATATTGTTGCATATGAAGCAGCATGTAATTATAGATTAAAAGTGGGTATGCATAGTGGTAATGATTTTGGCATATAATTCAAAATTACAACACCGTACCCATGGTAATTTGGCAATTGAATCCCCTCCATTGAATAGTAACTGTCTTTAATGAACAGTAATTGTCTTTTGCATCTCCACCCCTAAACTGAATAGTCATGGCAATAGCCAATAACATATATACTATTTTTTATTTTATAAAATAATAAAAAATAATTGTATTTGTAATTTTGGATAGGATTTTTAATCGGTCTCGTTACATCACTGTCATTATCCGAAAGTACAATTTTTTATGATAGATTTCGATAAGATTTTTATCCAATTCCGTCGCGCCACATGTCGTTACCTTTTTAGAATCATTGATGATAGATTTTTTATAAGATTTTTAACCAATCTCGTCGCGCCACGTGTCACAATCTGTTTAGAATCTTTGAGAATAGATTTCGATAAGATTTTTAACGAATCACGGCGTGCCACATGACATTATCTACAACCTAATCCTTTCTTTTTTCTCCATATAACCCACCATCCATCCTAAGAAATCACACACCAAAATCAAAATCTCTCAAAATCTCTATGCTTATACATAGATTCTCCTTCCTTCATATAATGTCTTCTTCAATGATGGTTTGGGAAATCAATGAGCAAGATACATAATTGTTTAAGCAAGGGGAAGAAATGTTCAATATCTAGGAGAGAGGAAATGAGATGGAAAATGATGAGGATGAGGAGCATAGAATGAGAGATGACGAAGCAAGAAGCCAAAGAGCCTCACATTCCCATCGAGTCATCCAAGATGTGGCTGAGATCTCCAGGCCCAGGTGTTCTGCAAACATTGATAGAAGCAGGCAACGACGAGGTACAGATCTCATGGACAATTATTTTGACCATAACAGTGCATTCCCTGATGCGTACTTTAGACCTCGTTTTAGAATGCAACGATATTTGTTCAATAAAATCATGATTGTTGTTTGCAACCATGATTCTTACTTTGTGCAAAATAAGGATGCTTTTAGTGTCATGGGTCTCCTTCCTGACTAAAAAAAATTAATGTTACCTTGCGGATGCTTGCATAGGGAGCATATGCAAACCAAGTGGATGAGATAGTGAGGATGGGAAAATCAAGCATCTGCAGACACGATGAACAATTCCAAAATACAAATATATTGTGCTCATGAGGCCACTGAAGAACCCGTGCAATACGAGTCATTAGAAAGGGATGGACGTTACAATGAAAGGCTCATTCAACGATATACTTCACTCAAATCTTCATACTACCACAAAGCCCAGCAAAGTGACTTAATAGAGCACTTGTGGAGATTGAAACAAGCTCAAGAAACTTAAAAACAAGCTTGTGGTGGAAGAAGAATGCTCTTGGTTTGTTTGGTGTGTTTTTGAAGTTCATTTAGTGTGTTTTTTTTTATTTGGTATGTTTATGTAATTTTATTTGGTGTGTTTTTTAAGTTCATTTCTCGCAACTGCATCTCATTACCCGTAATCAGATCATGAGTAACTTCAACCCAGCTAGAACACAATGCAACATCTTCAATAAGCGTCCAATTTGTACCTGCATCATTAGCCTTTTTTTTTAAAACAAAAGTATATAGAAACTTTGAGAAAAAGATTGGAATGTGGTTGAAAGTATTTGAGAAAATATGAAAGTGCGGTATAAGGTGGAAGTTAAAGATAAGGTATTTATAGAAAAATATTTTTTTTTTTAAATTTAAAAAAAAAATTCAGATTTTTTATTAATGTTTAGCATTTTTAAATTTTTTTATTAACTTAATTAATTTCTACTGTTGGATTACAGAAAATTTGAAATTCAACACTCCAGATTGTGACACGTGGCATAACAGTAACATATCATATTTTTTTCTTTTTTTTTTAATTTTTAAAGCCGAAAAAGGTGGACCGTTGATCTGGAATTGAACGACTCATATTGTGCCACATCATCTAACCCTTGGGGGAGTTTTGAAAAAAATTTTGACCGTTGGAAATCGATCAGTCTAGAAAAAAAAGCCGTTGAAATTCAACGGCTGAGAGGGTGCCACGTTGCACCCAACAACGACTACAGACAGCCTGTCCAGCGCAGGCCCCATCACCTGCAAACCCTGTCGATGACGCGCCCCCAAGCACGTTGTTAGCCATGCGCCTGACGTAATTTTTTTTTTATAACATGGCCGACGTCAGCCTTGCATCACTCTTCCCTCAAGCACTCGGGCCTTGGGTTTGTGCATAAGCTGTCCCTGGGGCTCCCCCTCAGCCCAATAGCCCAAATGGGCTGGAATCACTTTGGCAGACAATTGGGTTGTTGGAGCAGCCTGTCCACATGGCTAATATTGTTGCATATGGAGCAGCCTATCCACAGGACTAAACTATATATTATTGCAAATGAAGCAGCATGTAATTATAGATTAAAAGTGGGTATGCATAGTGATAATGATTTTGGCATATAATTCAAAATTACAGCACCGTTCGTTGATAGCAATATCTTCTATACTTCCAAGCCAGCTAATAAGGAGTCAATATGCACATATAGGTAGAGATATCCAAATTGTTTAGAGCAAATGTGCTTTTTGAATTTGAATTTCTCTTCAAAATTTTGATTAAACTAAGTTTGACTTCGCTTGTATAAAAAATAGAAAAAATAAGTCTTTACTAAAACTTTTTTCAACAAATATGATAAAATTTGGTACGCTAACATTAATTCCTTAACATATAAGTCGAGTCTGCCACATCAAAACAAGCAAATAAAATTTTGTTTCTTCATGGCGTAATAATTTTATCGTTGGACTCTAGCAACCCAAATCATCATATAACTACAAAGTTCACCGCAAAGACTAATAGCATTAGTGGTTATCGTGTTTGTGTTGGGATTATTAGGATCCAATCAGCTATGCCCCCTGTAGCTTGTCCTGGTCACCCACTATCTGATAATAATCAAAACCAGTGCTAATAGCAGCATCGCTAGTATTTTGCTTGCAGAGAGATTAGATACTAGAGATTGGAGATTAGAGAGAGAGAGAGAGAGAGAGAGAGAGAGAGAGAAAGATGAACAGCAGAGACAGAAGATGGTCGCTTGAGGGAATGACAGCTCTTGTCACTGGTGGAACCAAAGGAATTGGGTTAGCTTCTCTATATCTGGATAATTAAGACCATTAATCTTTTTTAATTTCAAATTTTCCTTTACATGCAATGTAATATTCTCTTTATTTCTTCAATTGTCCCTTGTTTTCTTCGATCTATTTTACAATTATGAGTTTGAATCAATTTTACGAGAAAATTAGACTATCAGTCTTTGAATTTTGACTAAATTAGAATTTTGCTCTGAATTTTGACTCAACTCCTTTTAATCTCTAAACTTAAAGCAATTTTTTTTATTTTGGGTAATACTGCTAGAACTTCCGTCTAAAATGAAGGACAAATAAGAGAAAATAAGGGCAAAATAAAGGATAAAGAAGGGAGTTGCCTATTAAGACCATTGCTCCACTAACAAGTTCAGAGATGGATGCCAACAAATGTTTAATCTCCAATTTAACTAAAATTCAGGGGCCAATGTTTCAGTTTTTTCTTAATTTTGCTGCTCTATGTTAAAATTGATAATGTAATTATACAGGTATGCTATAGTGGAGGAATTGGCAGGGCTAGGTGCAATTGTGCATACTTGTGCCCGAACTGAAGTTGACCTCAATGACTGCCTGAGTCAATGGGAGAAGAAGGGTTTTCAAGTTACTGGTTCAGTCTGTGATGTGGTGTCCAAAACCCAAAGAGAGGAACTTATAAACAAGGTCTCATCACTCTTTGATGGGAAACTTAACATCCTTGTAAGTACACGACTCCTCAATTAATTGAAAGTATTTTCGAATCTCACTTTACCTTCCAAAAGTCATTTTGACCCATTTTGGCCCTTAAACATATTTTCATGTACCATTTTGCTCCCTTCCATTAAGTCTCTTAAATATTCTGTTAAAGATGTTGAAAGTTTTGGCAACAATTTCATCAAAGATAATGTTAGAAGTTAATTAATACAACGGTTGGCATCTAGAGAGGTCAATACATGATTACGTTATAAGATTAATGTGTGTTCATGAATTTGAAGGTTAAGATGAGTTTAGGGATGAACTCATTTGAAACAAAATGAATCAAATATTAGTCAATTATCCATAAGAAGAGTTTTCAAGTAATTAAGCGAGTGTAGGAGCTATGTGTAGCCTTTGAAATTCACACTTTCTCCTACAATATACCAAATGTATGAGATGCACCGATATTTGAACAATTACATTAAAAGTATCAAACTGTACAATAGAAATCTAGCCGCTCAAGGAACCAAGCATTCCGTACACCGATATACTATAGAACTTTCACAAAGTACTCGGTTTTGGCTTTATTATTGTTTTGTTATGGATTTTTTGTCATGGAGAAAATTGAATTGGTAATTTGGTAGTAGCAGACAAGATGTCTTGGATCCTATATAGTTCGAGAAAAGTTAACTTTCTGGTAAAAATTAAGAATTTGAAGTTAGTAGAAGTTTAATTTTTCTTCTCTAATCTATAATGGTCGTCCAATAATAATTTGAATCAACAAAGTTGAGACCATGATAGTATATTAAATTTTTTTTATTTATGCGGTGAAAATATGTTATTTGCAAGTGAATGAACATGATCATTCTCAAAAAGAGAATGCAAGTTATATTCTTGTTTACCATAAATTGTAGCTATAGTATTTGAAAATAGGATCATCTACTTGCGTGATTTCCCCCCTCCATAATAACCTCGTTTAGACAAGAGACCAATTACAGCATGACCACAATTCTGACAAAATATAAAAGGACCAGTATAATTAGATTGGATAGCATTTGAGACCGGGGTTTTAGTGGCCTAAAAAACGTTAATAGTCACGTTATATTTTCACATTATAAAAGTTAAAAAAACCAAACACTCTCTTCCTATCCATTTAGTTTCCTAAAATAGAATAGCTACGAACGTCTATGGCCAACCCAGCCGAAGGCAACCACAACCAGGCACCACATATGACAATGAAAACTCCTTTTCTCTTTGCCATTAGGAAAGTTATCTTCCTTTCTTTTCTTTTCTTTTTTCTCTTTTCTTTGTTTCTCTCTATATCTTTGTTTCTCTTCCTACCAGATCTGAATTTAAGATTCATATCCATGTTTATTCCCGAGTTTCAATTTAGAATTAAGGTTTGAAAAGTAGGGACAAAAGAAGAGAGAAAATTTGGGATGGGTGGGGTGGACGGAAGATATAGAAGATGGAGGGGGATGAAACAGTTAGAAAGGGTTGAGGGATGAAGGGACAAAATTGGGAGGTTGATGGACAACTTGATTCGTTTTTCATTTCAGTTTTTTAAATTTTTTTTCTAGTCTTTTTTTCCTTTGATTACAAAAAATATATAAGAGGAATACTTTTTAAATGGGCTTTTAAAGTCTTTTATATAAGGTTAAATTTCGTATTAAAAACTTCATTAAAAAGTGCATGGAAAACAAGACTATGGGGTGGCATATCAGCACTCATAGTTAATTGGATAATTGTGATGATAATGGTTGTGCTAATTAGTCGTCCAATCTATGGATAAAATTGTTGTGTTTATGCTAAACCTTTCCAAAAATGTGTGACTGTAGATAAACAATGTGGGGGCTAACAGACCAAAAGCAACACTAGAGTACACAGCTGAAGATTACTCATTCTTAATGAGCACCAATCTTGAATCTGCTTACCATTTGTGCCAACTTTCACATCCTCTGCTCAAAGCTTCAGGATCTGCTAACATCGTTTTGTTGTCCTCCATTGCTGGTGTGGTCTCACTAAATATTGGAACTATATATTCTGCAACTAAAGGTGCTTAATTATTTTCCTTATATAGTTTTGAGCTTTATATGAAAACAAAATCAATGGATCGTCTGTGTTCTGCATGCAGTTGAACAATTGATGCAGTGTATTAAGGGGGTTGATTAAGTAGGGATCTTGATATTCGGGATGGTCCTTAAAGTTTTTATATCTAGTTAATATACCTAGTAATCAAGTATTTAGAATATTATGTTTTTTAGTTATATGGTTGGGTTGGAACTTGGTGATTATTATTTCCTATGTTGTAGTGGACTAGGAAATTGTGCTAGTGTTTAATTAGGTTGTTGCTAGGCCTATTAAAAGGCCAGAATTTTTAAGGAATGAGGAATTATGTATTTTGAATGGTTTTATGTAAACAGAGACTAGTTCTCTATATGTTCCTTAGGTCTAGTTGTGCTTGAGATTTCAATAATCCTCTCCCTGTTTTCCTCCCCGCATTATTTGGTTATTAGAGCTTTGCTACACTCTTTGGGTAGCTTCGGCATCATTTATCTAAATGGCAGCAAGGAACGGTAGAGGAAGATGTGATTACCATGTGCAGGAAAATCACAGGAATGCGAGTGACAACGAAATTCAAGAGCTATGACGACAAGTCGAACTCCTAACCATGCAACTTGATCAACAAAATGTTAGCAACAAATCTAGAGAGTTAAAGCCAGGTTACTCAAGTGATAAAGCTAACTTCTTGAGTTCAAGTTGTGGAGGTTATTTTGTTGTGTCAGATTCGTTGATTGTAAATCTACCACCAATATTTGATTGTTGCCTCGAAGATGATTGTGAATTGTTTTCTAGTAAGCAAACTGAACAATTTGGGATTGATGAATTTTGTGGAGTTGAAGAAAAGAATTCGGCAGTTGTTCATGTGGATGCAAAGAAGGAGTTTTTCAAATTGCTTGATGAGGTTGACGGAGGTTCTGTCAACTTTGTTGATATGATTGGTAGAGTTCTTGAACGTGCAACTGAATATGAGAGAGCCATTTCCGAGTTCCACACCAAGGTAAATTGCATTAGTGAACAAGTGGATTTTATTGGAGCTTATGCCTGTAGTGTGAAGTTGCCCGAAAAACTAGTTGTTGTTAATGAGATGAAATATGGTGAAAGGAATCTTTGGGTGGCAAAGCCAAATAAGATAGAGGATTTTTGAAATCCAATAACAAGCAAATTCTAAATATCCTTTTCATTGGAGTGGACGGTGCCAATTTCAAACGAAAAGGGTCAAGAAACAAATTATGCGTAATCGAAGACTGCTTGGGATTCTCTTCAACCCACGACTTGAATTCGAGGACGAATTCTTTCCAAGCAAAGGAGTCTGATTTAGTGTATTAAGGAAGTTGATTAAGTAGGGATCTTGATATTTGGGATGTTCCCTTAAGTTTTCAAATCTAGTTAATATCCCTAGTAATCAAGTATTTAGAATATTGTGTTTTTTAGTTATATCGTTGGCTTGGTTTGGTGATTATTATTTCTTATGTTGTAGTGACAAGGAAGTTGTGCTAGTGTTTAATCAGGTTATTGCTAGGCCTATTAAAATGCTAGAATGGTTAAGGAAGGAGGAATTATGTATTTTGAATGATTTTATGTAAACATAGACTAGTTCTGTATATGTTCCTTAGGTCTAGTTGTGCTTGAGATTTCAATAATCCTCCCTCTGTTTTCCTCCCCGCATTAACAATCGAGCTTAAATTGTGTGGCTTTTCTATATTGTCTCTCTCAGGTGCAATAAATCAATTAGCAAGAAACTTGGCATGTGAGTGGGCAAAAGATAACATAAGGACTAACAGTGTTGCACCTTGGTTCATTGCCACTCCCCTCGGTGATATGGTAAGATCATTATCACCACGTGCTTGTGCATGCTTTTTTATTTTCATTTGTTTTTAATTTTTAAATACAACCAATATTGAGAAGGAAAATCGAAACAGGACCTAAGGAATATAGGTGAATTCTCTTAACCACTTACATTCCAAGTTTTTTACATCTAATGTCCTTAAGCATGCTTTAACTTCAACCCCGTCAACAATTCATTAATGGGATCTTTCAAATGTCCGTAATCAAATCAGAATAAGAAGTTGGATTGTGACTAAAAAACATGGAGGAATCACAACACTAGTGGGGCTCATACACAATGAGGAATTCAACTCTTGATTTTGAAAGAATTGGATTTGTTTTTGTATTTCTTTTTGCATGCCGTCCAATATTATAGTGGATAAGATGTTGGGTTTCTACCCATGTGTTTCGGATTTAAAACTCTCTCTTTCCTAAATTATTGTAATAGTTTTGAACTCTCCATTTTCCCTTATAATAGTAAATTTAAAATAAAAAAAAATTGGATTTGCTCGTGGGAGTAAGAAACAAAACAAACAAAAAATATGTATACACTTTTATCCATTATGTATTTATTAGGTTAGTACTGTAAGCGAAGTAATTGTGAATTCACATTAAGAGAATAACCATGCTCAAATTAAAATCAATGTTGTAGGCCTAAATTTAACTGAAGGAGAGAGAGGGAAGTGACAGCAAATAGATAAAAGAGAGGTGTAGGAAAGTTCTATGTTTGTTATTCCCCCTATTTTTGTGCCTTTAGTTATAGTAAAGATAAAAGGCTTACTTGCTCTACAAGTAAGAAAATCCTAAGATCTTCTCGATTACATAAGGATCCTAAACACAATCTACTTGGATTTACACAATCATGTGCTATAATTCTAACTAGAACAATCAAAAGTATTAAAGACATGAAAATGAAAAGAAAAAAAAAACTTCTAGTCTTTATTAAGATAGATTAAGATCTTTCTTCAAAAAAAAAAAAAAAAAAAAGATAAATTAAGATCCAACCCCTACCCACTAATATTTATTTATTGAAACCTTATTGATTTATGATCAAAGTCCTTTGACCATCCATTTTTTCATTTAAACATAACATGTCACCACTTTGTTTTTTTTATACTTTATTTTCGGTTGAACTTTATATCACCAATCAAATATAATTAATTCATTTACTTTCCAAATTTTCATAAGATTAGTTACATCTAATCAATTCCTACATTTTAGGCAAAACAAACTATGATTAGTTCAGACCAAAAGTCTATTTAACACCTAATGTATCTAATTTGTGCAATTGAAGTCACTCCTCTTCCTCGTTGTCATCTTTTACTCCATGAACACATGCCTCACCAATTTTGTAGGAGTACATACTGGGTACAAATTTACAATACTTTTTTTATGAGTTTAGAATGTACCCATATATGAGTTGAATGCATTTTTTGGTCACATGGGTATATTCTATGCAAAATGTATCCATATATATATATAGTGCACTTCTTGTTTTGGATCCGTGTCATGAGGACCAATGTGATGTGTACATTGTTTTTTTTTATGTGTTTAGAATGTACCCGTTTGATTGTTGGTAGATTAATGTTATGTTAGTTTCAAATTTTACTGTGTATTGTGTGCCTTTTATATTTTTTTAGGGAATAATTTATTACAAAACTTGAAATCCATAAATTAAGGAATTTTAAAAAGAAATAGTTGATATGGAAATAGATTAATATCAATATGATGCGGCACAAAGTCAAAATACTTTGATAAAAATAAAAAATAAATAAATAACTGAAAACTAATAAGGTTTGTGTGAAATAATATTGATAACTAAAGACCACATCTAAAGTCTCCCTTTATTTTTTTTATTGAAGAGCTAGACAAGTTATTAAACAATTACTGATATATTACATCCATTCTCTCTTCTGTACATGTAGTTTCTCGGAAATGAAAAGGCATTGGAGATGATAAACTCTCGGTGCCCTTTAGGACGTCCTGGGGAGCCAGAGGAGGTGTCTTCGCTGGTAGCATTTCTATGCCTACCTGCAGCTTCTTACATTACTGGGCAAACTCTTCTCGTCGACGGCGGGGTGAGTGTCAATGGCGTGCTCTTCCAAGGAGTATGAATTGGAAACATGTCTCATCTATCGAATTTCAAAGTGGTTGTGCTTTAAGCTTTCGTGAAAATAAGCCTAATAAGGTGACGTTAATGTTCTAATGAAATAAGTAAGTAAAAAGACCGCCAACCTTTTGGTCAGCATCTAGTTTTCACTATATTTAAATTTAAGGAGCTTTCAAACCTCGTTAGTATTGACAATTGGTTTGAAGCTCTAATTAATGTATTAAGTGGTTTTACTTCTAATTATATTAAGGTATTCTGTGATTAAACTTTTTATGTTTGGTTAAGTAGTTGACTTGTGACAATTTTGGTGTCTGATTTATTAGTAGTGCACCACTGCCCGCTGCAGTCCCTTGATAAAATCTTGACAAGAAAAAATGTCAACTTTCAAATTTTGTCCAAACTTAAGTAGAAGATAGATTAGTCATCAAGAAAATATAATCCCTTGAAATTAATATCCACTTATTCATTCAATATATATTAAACTCTAGATAGTTATCCAATCTAATCTTAGGCATCAAACGAAATTCAAATCACAAGGTGTGAGTACGTATACGAACAGTTTGATGTTTCTATTGCTGCTCATCTCAAAAAAAAAAAAAATTCTGCAGCAAACTCATTCCTCGTTATCTCATATTTTATACATCCAACCTCAGCTGACCCCTCCAAAGATTACAGAACCCCATATTAATATTGTTTGGACAATTTGCTCGCAAGTATTCTCAAAACTTCATATGTTTCGGGCTTTTAATATCCTTTTTTTGGGGGGGAAACATTGTATATCGAGAGTTTATGAACACATATTCAGGTACATATTCAAACGCAGATGACATATTCAAACTTTAATGGAGTTGAAAGTTGTCTCCCTCTCTCTATATATTACTTTCCATTTGTTTTCTGATTTCTAGTCCCAATAGCGTCTTTGAAACAGTGGTCCTTTATCTTCAATTCTTTATATAGTCAATTTGCAAGTAGTCCAACTATTTTATAAAAATATTTAATGTCAAATTCATGTTCTTAACACATTTTTTTAAGTAACACGTCTTGTTATATTTGACAAATTTTCGAACTTAACATAGTGAGTCTTTCGTATATTATATTTCAGAAGTTCAATTTACTTTTGAAATTATCCTGATCACACGTCTCTCCATACTAGACTCATCATGCATTATAAAGTTGCATATGACATTAGTGTTTTTTTTTTTTTTGTCGAAAATAAACCCAAGATCATGATAATTGTCATTAACACTTGTTTTTATCTTCATTAAACGGCCCAAAGTGCATTTGATAGTTCGAAAATGGGTCCAAACAGGTACATGGGCCGAGTGTGCAAAAAGGGGTCAAAACAGGTATGCATAAAAGAAAATTATTCAAAGAAGGGCAATGACTTTCACACTTATAGACTGTAATCCGTATGCATCACCTTATTTTTGCCCTTAATTCCTTTGTAATTAATTCAATTATATGACTACAAACAAAATCAAGAGTGCGAAAGAAAATAACATGTGCCAAAATCATTTCTTAAGAAGAAGAAATTCATTTCATAGCCCAACTTCTAAATCCAACTTGAAGATATAGTAGGTAATTCGGGTCCATTTGCCGTATGGTTAGAAAATGGAAGAACGTGTGTATTTGCAAAGTTGATGTCTAATTTTACCCTAAAGATGTGATGTACAAACGAATAAAAGGTTATGTTTTCAACCTTGATTTAGAGCAAAATAATTCAGTACTCGAAAAGAAAAATGTACTGATTTTTCTGTGTGTGTATGCACGATTAATTTCTTTTGGGATATGGTTTAGGGGGTGGAAAATTGGAAAGTCCGACAAGTATTTATTTGAGTTAGTTAGAAAAGAAAACCGAATTCCGTAACTAATACATTAAATTTGAATTCTTGATTACGATAATTGTCTTAGACATGGAAGAGAATTTTATGAGGATTAATATTAAGCGACAATTTTTCTTGCTAAAGAGTACAAATCATCTTTTATTAACTAGTGTTAAATGATAAATTGTATGCAAACGTTTTACTAATATTTGTAAATGATTTCATTTAATTATCACTTTTATAAATTTGGAAGAAAATTTTAAACTGAGATGCGTAACTAATTACTATCTTCGCAGTTAGAAAGTGTCGATCTAGCGTTTGTCAAAGACTCTTTGGCAATTTAGTAAATGTATTGAGAGGGGGGCGGGAATACAAGTCTTGAAAGTTAAGGGTTTTTTCTTTTGTCTTGTAGGTTTCCGGCCATCTTTGTTCAATCTACAGAGGTGCCAAAATTTGGTACTAGTACTTGATAGAAGAGTGATTATTGAGAAGGTTGGAAAATGCTATTTCATCTTTGTAATGGTAATCACCGTTCACGTATGCTTAGTGGAATCACTGCAACTCCCGAGGATGTAGTCCAATTTTGGAGGTGAACCACATCATATCTTGTGTTCTTTGTGCTTACTTGTTTCTTAACTTAGTTTTCTAATTCAACTTGTTTAGTGCGTCGAGATTCCTCACATATATAATACTTGAAAGATATGCCAATCAATGTACACTCTAGTTAGTGTTTTTTGTAAGTACTTTCAAAATAACTAAATGCCGTTTTGACAATATGCTTTTATGTTAGAAAAAGAATTCAAAGTTTTTTCTTAAAGAAGGTCCTGCAATGTAATTCTTTTAGAAAGTAGCTCAATTATTTTTCCCAAAAGTACATGCAACTTCATTAAAAATGTTGATAGTGGAGCACTTTTACTAAAAACGCTTCTAAGCATAAATGCTTTTTAAAGAAGCATGTTTGAATGAGCCTCTAGTCATTATGTACGTACCAATTTATGAGGTCATGATAAACTCTCGGTCCACGCTATTACATAATATAAGCGACAAAATTTGAAACAAATAAAGTAAATTTCAGGATTACATCATGTAAGCGATAAAATTTGAGAACGTGAATGAAATCTATGCGTATTTTGGAGGAATTTGAGAAGGGGAAAAAGATAAATTTTACAAAAAAGTGGAATGTCATGGAAAATGTTGTATAATTTAGAAGGTCGTCGATTGAGCTAAAGATGTTAAAGAATATGCGCTCTTAACGCACCTGCAACACTAGACAATCATGATGAATGATCAAGTATCCATAATAAATGTCTCTTTAATTCGTCAGCGTGCACATGTGTTTTAGCCGATGCTTTGGACATTCTCAATGACTCATGTACGACTTTAAGCAGTTAGGTTGAGATCAGTATGAAAAGGCGGTCCAAACAAAAAAAAATTGTCGCATCTAAAAAGCTGGAGAAAAAGTAAATAAACCTTAAATAATGTCCAATCAATTATGCGCGACAAAGATCGAGAATGTGAATAAGTTTGTGCTTATCTAGGGAGAATCTAATGAAAGCTAATTTTACCTGAGCGAAAACGATATAACAGGTTTTCGAAGAATTTGTGCTTATCTAAGGAGAATTTACTAAAAGAGCTCATTTAACCATAGCGAAAACGATAAAAGAAAATTTCATTGATTTTCGGTGACTCTTTGAACATGTTTATCTAAAAAGTACATATGGTCGTAATTGCTTTTATTGGAAGCTCTTTCGTTGGGATCACTGCAAAAAAAAATTTATTAAAAAAATTAAAATTTCATCTAAATTAACTTTTAAGCATTTATGTCAAATGTTCTTAAAAGCGTTTTAGTTATCTAAAAGATGTTTTAGCCATTCTAAAGTCACTCCTAAATAGCCTATTTGAAAATGCTTATGTGAGAAATTTTATGAGGATTAATATTGAACGTCAATTGCAAGTGGCTCTTTACCACAGTGGTGGAAATGTGTTGAGGCTTTGCGTGACGGCATTGGTTCAAATCACATCGGTGACTAATCTAACAAAATCTATCGTATGACAAAAAAAAATATTGAACGTCAATTTTTCTTGCTAAAGAGTATAAATCATCTTTTATTAAATAGTGTTAAATAATAAATTGTTGCAAACGTTTTACTAATATTTGTTGATGATTTCATTTAATTGTCACTTTTATAAACTTGGAAGAAAAATTTATTACTGAGATGTGTAACTAATTACTACTTTCGCAGTTAGAGAAGTGTCAATGTAGTGTTTGTCTAAGACTCTTTTGCGACTAAGTTAGTAAATGCACCAATTGAGAGGGGGAAAAATACAATTCTTGAAAGTTAAAGGAGGGGGAAAAATACAAGTCTTGAAAGTTAAGGGTCTTTTTTTCTGTCATGTAGGTTTTCACCCACCGTTTTTCCATCTACAGAGGTGCGCAAATTTGGTACTAGTACTTGATAGAAGAGTGATTTGTGAGAAGGTTGGAAAATGGTATTTCATCTTTGTAATTGTAATCACCTTTCATATATGCTTAGTGAACCACATCATATCATGTGTTCTTTGTGCTTGCTTGTTTCTTAACTTAGTTTGCTCATTCAACTTGTTTGGTGCGTGGAGATTCCTCACGTATGTATAATACTTGAAAGACATGCCAATTAGTGTACACTCTAGTTAGTGTTTGTTTGTAAGTACTTTTAGAATAACTAAATGTGGTTTTCACAAGATGCTTTTAGGTTACAAAAAGAATTTGAAGTTTTTTCTTAAAGAAGGTCTTGCTGTGTAATTCTTTCAAGAAGTAGGTCAAGTGTTTTCCAGAAAGTACTTGCAACTTCATTAAAAATGTCAATAATGGAGTGCCTTTACTAAAAACACTTCTAAGCATAAG
Source organism: Malus fusca (assembly GCA_035220775.1). Taxonomy (NCBI): domain Eukaryota; kingdom Viridiplantae; phylum Streptophyta; class Magnoliopsida; order Rosales; family Rosaceae; genus Malus; species Malus fusca. The sequence continues at coordinate 6,570,539 of CM069061.1, read as the reverse complement.
TGCTTTTTAAAGAAGCATGTTTTTTAAAGGAGCATGGTTGAATGAGCCTCTAGTCATTATATACGTACCAATATGTGAGGTTACCACAAACTCTCGGTCCACGCTTTTACATCATGTAAGCGACAAAAATTGAAACAAATAAAGTAAATTTTCAGGATTACGTCATGTAAGCGACAAAATTTGAGAACGTGAATGAAATCTATGCATATTTTGGAGGAATTTGAAAAGGGAAAAAGGCTAAATTTTTAAATAAGTGGAACGTCACAGAAAAGGCTGTATAATTTAGAAGGTCATCGATTGTGCTAAAGACGTTAAAGAATATGTGATCTTAACGCACATGCAACACTAGACAATCATGGCGAATGATCAAGTATTCGTAATAACTGTTTCTGTAATTCGTCAGCGTGCACATGTGCTTTAACCGATGCTTTGGACATTATCGATGACTCATTTACGACTTTAAGTAGTTGGGTTGAGATCAATATGAAAAGGTGATCCAAACAAAAAAAAAATTGTCGCATCTGAAAAGCTAGAGAAAAAGTAAATAAACCTTAAATAATGCCCAATCAATTCTGCGCGACAAATATCGAGAATGTGAATAACTTTGTGCTTGTCTGGGGAGAATATAATGAAAGCTAATTTAACCTAAGCGAAAATGATAGAAGAGGTTTTCGAAGAATTTATGAGACTATTTGCACATGTTTCTCTAAAAACCACCTCAGGTCATAAGTGGTTTTATTGAAAGCTCTTCTATTATAATCACTTCAACTAAAAGAACTATTAAGTTTCCATGTCAAATACTATTATTAGCGTTTTTAGTTATCTAAAAGTTATTTAAGCAATTCCAAAACCACTACAAATGGGACCGTTAGAAAATGCTTATGTAGGAAATAATTATGCTTATAATGTTTTTCTTGAAGTTTCTTTTGTGAAGCACTACAAAAAAAAATATAAAAGGTCGGTAAAAATCATCAATCTATGGGTGTATTCAATTAAGTTTTGAAGAGTTTTAAAAGAGTTTAAATTACTCAAAGTTTCAAGGCGAAAGGCTGAATTTGTTAAGACTTAAAATACACTATGAAACCCCTCTAACCCTCCAATCATTCACTTCTGAAATCCTTTAAAACTATTTCTTGATTGAATACACCCGAACTTTTATCGACTCCTTTACAATTATTATTGAATATACCCGAATTTCTAAGAAATTTCATAAGATTCTTTAAAATCTTGATTAAATACAATTTGATTTCTATGGACTTCATAAAATCTTTATAAATTATGACACTTTCATAAAATTGTTTAAAATTCTGAATGAATACCATGAATTCTTAGACTTATTTAAATTATCATTACGAAGTATCTGTATTTAGTATTTTCTTTAGTTTGGCAACATCCATATATAATTTAGGATTTATGATGTTAGTGAAGATTCTAGAAATGTCTTAGTGACTTACATACGCTTGGTTAAGATCAATATGAAGGCGATCTAAACCGAAAACATTTGTCGCATCTAAAAGGCTGAAGGAAAGGTAATTAAATAAGGTGCAATCAATTATAAGCGACAAAGATCGAGAATGTCAATAAATTTGTGCTTATTTAGGGAGAATCCAATAAAAGAGCTAATTTAACCATAGCAAAAACGATAAAAGAGAATTTCATTGAATTTACGAGACTCTTTGAATATGTTTCTCTAACGCATATGGTTGTAATTGATTTTTGTAACAACCCGTCCCAGAATTTACGGAAAGGGAAGAGTATTTTTCGTAATTCCACTTTGGGCTAGATATTTTGAAGTGTGTTTTTGGGTCTTAATTGGTATGCCCAAGGGGGCCCACCCTTTGGTTTTGTCCCCCGGCCCAAACTCTTCATTCTCTCTTCCTTCCCCTTACCGTGACTCACTCTCCCTCTCTCTCCCTCATTTTCTCTTTTTCTCTCTAACTCTCTTCCCTCTCACCATAGCTATCCCTCTCCTCTTTGAGTTGCACGCACACAAACAACCATCCCAACCTCACCAATTGGACTTGATGATCTCGAAAACCTCAGGCTAAACACCTTGGAACAACAACAGTGACTTTGTCATTGTTCATCAACCTTTCCCGACAAGCTCCGGTGGCTTTTGTGGATTTTTTTGACATAGGTAAGCTCCTAAAAACCCTTTGGATGTGTTTTAAGGTTAGATCGAAGCTTGTTGTAAGTTGTACATACGTGTTAAACGCATAAAATAGCTCGGAGTAGCTTTTCCCAGTTTTCCAGTAAGAACCGCCACTTTCGAGGTGTTTTCCGGCCAAACCACAGCGAGTTAGTCGTCGTACAAGGTACCATTCACTTCATCTCGTTGAGTACTACAACTTTAGTTTTTAAATCATTTGATTTGATTGAGTATCGAAGAAGTTATGGGCGTTTGAAACCTTGCCCAGAAACCAACCAACCATTGGCCTGAAACCGGGTCGACCTGACCCGATAACCTTGAAACCCAGACCTAAGCCCAAGTTGAAACCCAGCCCAATCCAGATTCCTTTGGGGGCTACCAAGCCCAAACACAAAACCCTCAGCCCAAACCAAGAACTGAGTCGGCGCGTGGGTGTCTGCCTTGGCTAGCGCGTGGAGCACATGAGCCTCCACCGGAGGTACTGTGCTCTGTCACCGTCCACCGTGGCACCAGTACTTTTCCGACTAACTTTCCGGCGACCCAAAATCGACGCGTGGCGGCCTACTTATGAACGTGGTTTTACGATATGACGTTTTAGTTACTGAGCTCCGATTTGAGATATATATATATATATATATATATATATATATATATATTATAAATATTATGTTTATGTTTTATGTGCTTATTTAATGGCTATTCATATGATACTGCCTACGAGCGAATAATACTTATATTGGCTTCGGCAAGAAGATACTTATATTGGCTTCAGCCGGGCATGTGTAGGTGGCTTCGGCTGGAAGAGTTTTATATGCCTTCGGAGGAGTGAGGAGTTCTATGTGCCTACAGGCAATTGATATTTATATATGGCTTTGATCGGGTGCTGTAGGAGTCTACGGGTGAATGAAGTGTTCTATGTGCACATGAATGAAGATTTATATTTATATATATACTTTGGTGCTACCACTAAGCACATTATATACGATAAATGTTTAATGAAGTTTTATGGCATTCTAGGGTTTTCAGAAAACCTATTACATATTATGTTATACGAGTTTTCTAAACATGGGGGTTAGTATGTTAAAGATTAACTGTTTTAGTATTACTTATACACACACACACACACACACACACACACACACACACACACACATATATCAACTTGGTCCACTCATGTTTTGTTTTGCGTCCCCTCAGGACTTAAAATCGAGGCGTACAATCATGGCGTCAAGGCACTCCCGCATCGGCATCTTCGAGTCCTCTCGGTGTAGGACTCATCCTTTTATTCATTCAATTTTAAATTATTCCTTTTTAGTGTATCGGATTAGTTGTATGCTCTGAACATGTTCCACAATTGCATATTCATTATAATTAAATTTACAAGTTTTATTTATGTCGGTTAATTGTTTTTAGTTTTCATGCATCCTAAAATGGTTTCGTCACCTTCGGGTGTCGGCCAGCACGTGCCTACACTGGTGTTTGAAGAATATTAAGGTCGGGCGTGTCACTTTTATTGGAAGCTCTTTTGCTGGGATCACTTCAAAAAATTTAATAAAGGGAATTAAAAATTCATCGAAATTAACTTTTAAGTATTTATGTCAAAAGTTCTTAGATATCTAAAAGATGTTTTAGCCATTCTAAAGTCACTCTTAAAGAGCCTGTTTGAAATTGCTTGTGTATGAAGTATTATTAAAAGCTTTTACTTATCTAAATGTTGTTTTAGGATTTTTTTTTTTTTTTTTTTTTATATCAGAAACACAACAAAAAGAAAAATTCAATAAAAAACACTTGAACTATATGGGTGTATTAAATTGAGTTTTGAAGGATTTTAAAAGAGGTATACATGGAACTTGATGGAGTTCAATGGACTTTCGTAGATATTTATGTGGGTTTTGAGTTAATCCTTTCAAAGGCTCGGGGCGAGAAGTCAAATTTGTTACGACATAAAATACACTATGAAATTCTTCCAAATTTTCTAAAATCCTCCATTTGTTTTATGAAGTTGTTTAAAATTAAATATTAGTTGAATACACCATATTTTTTTTATAGACTCTTATACAATCATGATTGAGTACAATCAAATTTCTAATGAGTTCTATAAAATCCTTATTAAATACATATAAATTTCTATTGACTTTTATAAACTCCATCGTAAGTCTTGAGACTCTCATAAATTTGTTTAAAATACCGAATATCGCATAAATTTAGCCAAAATGGTCCTGAGATTGTCATAACTGCTCACTTTGGTTCCCGAGATTTAAAATCAATAGAAGTGGTGCACCATCAATCAATTTGGTCATTCTGTTAAAAATCTCCTTTAAATAAGACTAAAATTGCGAGAAAAAAAAACTTTCAAATTTTGTCAAATCATTTTAGCACATTGTTTGACATTTTTGTCATTTGGGTCCTTATTTAATAGAGATTTTTCATGGATGACCAAAATAATTGATAGTGGACAAACTATGCAACTACTTCTATTGATTTCAAAATCAAAGACCAAATAGAGAAATTATCTAATCTAAAAACCATTTTAACTAAAATGCCAACTTCTAAAACCCAATTGAATAGACCCTAAAGCATCTTCTCACCTATTAACAAGGAAAATCTAGCCAACCTATAGGCTTTGCAACTAATTTCGTCTAAAATGTGAAAATCCTATGCCATAGAATCGTTTCAACAGCAACTTACAAAACTATTAAACAAGAACATATAGTAAAATAATTTGATTAAGAATTGTAACATCACACGCACCATTTACACATACACATACACGTGCACACATATATATACACGTGCACATACACGTACACATATAATAACACCAAAAGAACCCAAAGGCATCATCGATAATACACGTACACATAAAATAACACCAAAATAACCCAAAGGCATCATCGATCAGCTTGCCCCCGAAGGAACTGATGCGATATCACATTCTTCTTTTCTTCCAAATCACATTATTATAATCAATTCAAATTTGTTCTGACCAAACCTAATTGCATGTAATTAACACGCTTCAAACAGAAACGATGCAAGTGTATTTGGTTGTAATAAGTTGTATTATTTTCTTTGGTCAATGTCCTGAAAAATTCTATTGGTCATGATACGTGTATATAAACTATCAAGTGCACGATGGTTCAATATTCTAGTGGATAACGTGTTGAGTTTTCACTCATGCATTTAGAATTCGAAATTCTTCGTCTCTAAAATTATTTAATAATTTCAAATCCTCTTTATTCTCTTAATAATACTAAATATTTTTTTTAAAAGAAAAAAAAATTAACTATCTAGTGCATCGTATGAATACCAAAGAAATAAAGTAAATAAAATAAAATAAAAACTGCGGCCTGTCTCTAGTCTCTACCTATATATAGTCAATAATTTGATACAAAATATTGACTCTCTGCGTAAGCTTGTAACTGATTTTCAAAGATCTTTTTGTCTTTGGCCTATTACTTATTGTGATATTTAATCAAAACTGAAGCAGCAGAGATACAGAGAACACAGAACAACTTTAACATTTCCAAAAGGAAACCAAAACCTAAAGCTAACATTTCAAAAATAGAAACCGAAACCCAAAGCTGTCGGAACTCAAATTTAGTGCCAAAATTACAATTTCCAATTTTCCATTCTAGATCCAAATATTCACTTTCTTTTCGTCTATTAGTAATGAATTATTTATATCACTGCATAGTAATGAAATTTTCTTTCTCAACCAAAATTAGAAGAGTTAAAAGATATTTTTGGCTTTTATAAAAATAAAATTATGAACAATAAAGTAATTTTGCACAAATTAAATTTTACAATTTTTTAGAAACATCATCTATATATGATCTTAACAAATCTCTAATTCAAAAAAAAAAAAAAAAAAAAAAACTCATCCACTATTTCCACGTTCTCTCTTTCTCTCCATCTCTCTCCTTCTCATTTAGAAACCAAATAAAAAATTGTCCACACACAAAGTATAATTTTAAAAACGATAATCCTGATTTAGTTACTCGTATGGGGCTCTGCCAGATAAAAATTTTGGGAGCATTTTTACTCACCATCCTAGGTATATTTTCACTATATACAATTAATAATTTGTCATGTGTCTTTTTATTTAATCTTGGTTAATTTTTTCAAACTTGAAAAAAATAACATTTAATGTACCTAGTAACGATTAAATGTATGATAAGCATACACTACAATTATAGTGGTGAGCTCCATAGATTTTGAGTTGCCAATGTGTCGAAACCCTCGTTCTTCTGCAGAAACAGAAATGCATGCAGCTGAACCTAAAATCTTCCACCCTTCCTCTCTCTCTCTTCTCTCTCTCTCTGAGCGCATGACATAAACAGAGCCAAATGTTACGCTTCCCGAGCTCGGAAAACTACACGCCACTTCTCGCAACCCTCCGCGTGTGACTCATCTTTCCAACCCACTACTCACCCCTCGCAGCCCCCCACGTAACCCAAAAACCCGAGCAAAACTCCTTCACCATCACCGACATACGTGTCCGAACACAGCAGCCACGTACTGAAGCCATTGCATGCATGACGCTCTCTTCCAACCCTCTTTGCGACGTGTCCAACATCCAAACTCCCTACGTAGCAAAAACAAAGACCCTCCGAGTAGGGTTTTGCTTTTTTAGGGTTTCATGACTTCAATGTCGGAAACAGGGTTCTGATTAAGCCGACCGAATCGGATCGCACCGGACCGTTTCCTTTGCATGAAGAAAAGCATCAGCACTAACTAGGGTTAGTTAGTTCAGTTTGGCCTCTTTATCACGTGGCATATTTAGGTACAACAGATTGACAGCGAGGTTTTATACGTGGAGATTTACTTCAAGGGTTGTTACAAGCTTTTGTCTTGGTTCACTCCTCGATGGTCCGAACTGCACCCAGACAGCGTTCTCCACGTCATGCTATGGTGCTTGACCATGTGTTAAACAAATCATGTCTGGTGAGTATTATGTGGCTGCCTAACTCAAACTACTATAACTTTCTTTGATTTAATTGTGTTATAGGTGGAGAAATTTTATAGTGTATGCCATTTTTTACGTTATGTTTGGTAAAGAACACAAGAATTCATATTAGATCATTGATAAAATTAAATAAGTTTTATATTCAGTAATTCTACTTTTAACTAAATCGAGACTTTTGTAATAAAAATCTCACTTTTCTTGCTATACAGGTGGTACAATGCAAGGTGGGAGACATACCGATGTTGATGGTATAGAAAGTTGTCCGTCACTGTAAAATTTTGACATGTTATTAATCTACGTGTTAGTAAAGATGATTAAGTTTTAATAGTTTTTCGACTTAGGATATATCAATAAATGTCTTTGCTAGTACGTTGTTAAGGAAATTGCTTACAGAGACAAAATATTTTGCGCGACGTTATACTTTCTCTCTCAGGTCTCTCTCTTGAACACTATGCAACGAACTAGACAAAACAGAACCATCGTTTCCGATCCGGAGGGTTTTCCCCGCCCCTGATCTTTTCTTTAATTTCTTGTTATCTTAGCTTTTCGGAAATAAGGAGTTTTATTCTCTCATCAAAACTGTTTTACGTGTTTAATTCCGGTGTTAATTAGCCGAATTTTATTGCTCGGAAATGAGTCCTCTCTTCACGACTCCATAATATTGTAGATTTTTGAGTTCTCCCAGTTTCAGAAAGTTGATCATCTGATTAGGTGTTGATCCTTTAAGATCTGTGTAATTACGCAAAATGCTTGACATTAATTTTAGAATTTTCATTGGGGTTGGTAAGATCTGTTTCTTACAGATCAAGAAGGAGAAGCTGGTGGTATTGTGAGTCTTAGTGCTTTGAACTCGGTGGTGATGGAGTCAATGTTTGGTTACTCATCGGAGTGTCGGGAGGAAGCTGAGTGGTATGCCTTCTTTTTGGTGTCGTTGTCTCTCTCTCGCTCGAATTTGAGGCGAGTTGCCGGCCACTGCCAAGTTCCAAATCTAGCACTATTATTGCGCGCTGAAGATGCTGATCATTTATTCGGCTTCTAATGAGCTGATATTGGTACTGATTTTTTATTACCTTTTCTCCTTTGGATTTATTTTTGTTTTTCATTCTGAATATCTAGTACTCGATTTTTACAAAGCAGAGAGTCTTATTGACTGGAGTTGCATATTCTATATCTGGTATAAACCCTCTTGTAGTTAGGGTTGTTGTACCTAATATCGAAAGTTTTAAGTACCAAGAATCCCACCATGTTAATCTAATTCAACACGACAAAGATTCCTCTACAATATAATTCTTTTCCATTAGAACAAACTGATATTCTTGATACTTAATTCATATACACGACCTGCTCTAAAAAAATGTACAAATCATTGAAAATTCTGGGATAAAGTTTTATACAATGAATTTTTTACTCTTCGAAACAATTAAGATTTAGTTTGAAAGCGACATTTTTAGATTCCTAAATACACGTAAGTTACTGTCAAAATCCATAAAGAAAAAGATGTAATACTTTATAAACAATATGATAATTAAAGTTTGCAAGCGCCAAAACACTTGAAACGTGTTCCCGGCTTTGGATGAACGATAGATACGAGATTGCGACACGCGCATTGACTATGACACTGTCTCGACAGATTTTTTCGTGTATTTTTTGAAACACAATCTGGTACACTACATATCTAATATATTATTAGAACACTCGGAAATATGTTTCCGTTTATATTATAATACGTGGTTCATCGTTCTGTTATGTTTATTTTTATAACAAACAAAAAAAAAATGTTAAGAAGATTCTTTTAAAGTGAAATTCCTTATAAACTCTTTATAATTCTCTATCATTTTACAATTTAAAATTAATTTTTGTGGTAATATTATGCATCTTTGTGCCTAAATTTGAGTTAATAGATAATTTATAGGGAGTTTCATTAGCATTTTTCAGTAGAAAAATCTTTCCTCCCTTAGATATCCTGGAGGGGTCAGCGACGTAGACACCTGGTCCCACCCCTCCATTTATTCTCCTCTACGTAGAGCCATTTGATTGGACCACATGTCCCAACATGCATAGAAGTAAAGGAAAATAAAAAAGAGTAATTGTCGTTTATCACAGTAGGAAAGTAACGAGAGTCATGTATTCTGGTACAACTTCATTATTACCAGAATATTTAACCATTTAATCAACCTAACGAAATGATTATAAAATACAAAATAATTTTAAGCTTAGCATGTTGAAGTAAATTACGATAAAGTAAAATTAGGATTCCAAAATAAATGATTTCACACAAGCATACAAGAGAAAATATCCATTTTAAGAGGAAGTTAATAAAAAAGTACAAACATTTTCGATTAAATTTGAGAGTCGTTCGAACTAAATAAAAACTACGTTTATCAAACATAACATCAGTAACATTAAGTACAACGATTTATTGATATATTTCTTTCAAAATTTAGATGTCTTAAGTTTAAATTTTGAGACGATGGTCAATTGTTTTCTCTTCTTCAAAATAAGAATAATTTGAGAGAGAATAAATTCATAGATAAAATTTTATAAACTAAATAACTTTGAAGTTGATAATTGGATTTATGATTGTAAGCGTTAATAACCATGCTTATTCTTAATGAAAGACACATTATCAACTTTTATATCATTTAATCTACAAAATTAATCTCTCTAATATCATTCTACATATTTAATGTATCTAACATTACTCTTAAAATAAATATATCACTGAATGATTGAAAATATGATGATTTTACGGAAGTAATAACCACGATAATCAAAGGGTATAAGTACACAAGACTGTGCAAAGGGTGTGGGAAAATTGTTTTATATTTAATCAATGTGACAGTTACTTGTCATCTTTCACAAAATAGATAGAGAAACGTGAAACCGGATTCCCTTCAAACACAAACGAACTGAGCTCAAGAATCAAATGATTCGGACTATTCAAATTCGATTTAACAGCTACAATTATTAATTTTTAAAGGAATCCCCTATTTGTAGTCGTTTGATCAAATTTCAATGGTCCGGATTATTTGATTCTTAGGCTCAAATTTTTTGGATCCGGTTTCAAGAAATGTGAAGGAGATTGTTTGGAACTTTTTGTCGCTTCACATTTTATCGTAAAATTTTATTACCTTATATCCAAAACATGATGTGTCAGAGAGTTTATTATTGAAAGAGCTCAGATTTTACAGTTAGTTCTCAATATCAATGCTATAAAACATTGGTTTGAAAATATGAAGTGGCAAAAAATCTTACAGTTAAAAGAGCCTTCTTAAGATTTATCAAATAAATATGGCATTATAAGTGATAAAAATACGTGATGACTAACGTTTTTTAACAAATGATAGCATTTATATTAAAGAAGAGGAGAGTGGTTTAATAGCTCATAGTGAATTAGCGATAATGTGATTCAAATTTACTTTATTAAGAATTAAAATTAAAATTTATTATGAATACCTTGAGACAATAGTCGTTATATGAGTAACTTTAATCATCTCAATTTAATGAAGGGCACTTTAACGAAAAGCATCCGGTACTATTCACTTTAACGAAAAACCATATTTTTACACTGAAAAGTCAATCATTGTACTATTCACTTTACTCTTTATTTTTTCCTTATCATTAAAACTCAAAATTTTCAAGTTATTTTAATTAATTTTCCTTTTAATGAAATGGAGGGACACATGGCTACACCTGCTGAAATTTGGAACGGAAAAGGAATTTAAAAAACTCGAAGAGAGGCCACGCACAAGACCACATGCGTGTCAGGAAAGGAACCACCCTGCTGTCTTGACTGTCAGTTTTTGATTGGCCCACGTATCCCCGCCCTCCGCGTAGTAGGTACACGTGTTTAGCCTTGACGGACGAGATAACACCTATATAAGAAGATCGACGGTGGAAAAATTTACGAGCCTGTTTGGGCAGAAGAGTAATACGTCACGCACCATTTGTTCCTGCCCGGCCTGCCCCTGACGACATCGGGCAAGAGAGAGAAGCCAGAGTTGAAGGTCCCTACGTAAAAAGCTGGGGTGGACCCGGTGACTCAGGTAGATATATATTTCATTGTGATCAGAACATAAATGGTATATTACTTATTTTTATATAAATAATAAAAAAAATTAATATTTAAATTATTAAGATTTTAATACATATATATCATCATTTATATAATAATATGTAATGTATAACCCTACGTGTTTCGATCACACTGAAAAGTCTAACGCTCGTGTGCCCTTTATAATCTCCTCTCATGATCGCGCCAGCATTCTCTTCCAATTAATTTTCTCATTTTATTTTTCAAAAAATGAAATAAAAAATTTCCCCATTTTCCAGCTTCATCATGTATTGGCAATTTTGAAATGGCGGAGACTTGCTACGGAGTTGTGAGCGAAAGCGACTCGGCGTCGAATGCCTGCGAGACCAGTTCACGAGCTGCGAGGCGGAGGAGGATGGAGATCCGGCGGTTCAAATTCGTCACCGGAGTGGCCCCACCGGCGCCGGAGTCTCCGGAAGGTTCGGAGAAGCAGAAGAAAACCGCGTCCCGTACGATGTCGTTGCCTTCTCGGGAGTTGGAAAGCGCCTTGCTGTGCTCCGGTTCTTCCGACGAAGAGAAAATCCCCCCGAGTCGAAAGAAGTCAAAGAAGTTCCGAGCGTCCACGTCATCGAACGTTACAGAAGCTTCGAGGGAGATGCTCAGGTACGGTGTGTCCTCCGTCTGCGGCCGCCGTCGAGATATGGAGGACGCTGTGTCCGTGCACCCCTCGTTTTGCCGACGCATCCGAGACTCCGCCGCTCAGTTGCATTACTTGGGCGTCTACGACGGCCACGGCTGCTCACATGTACTTAAAACGACTCCATTCTCTTTCTTCCATAAATGACTTTTAATTAATTCTTGTTTGAAATTTATTTGGTCGTTTTGCATTTTTCCCAGGTGGCGACGAAATGCAGAGAGCGGATGCATGAACTGGTGAAGGACGAAGTGGAGAGCATGGAAGAGTGGAAGACAGCGATGGAGAGGAGCTTTGTGCGGATGGACAAGGAGGTGGTGGCGTGGGGCCGCGAAGGCGGCATCGGAGTGAGCAATTGCCGTTGTGAGCTTCAAACTCCGGAGTCCGAGGCTGCCGGATCCACCGCTGTCGTCGCAGTCATCGCTTCCGATAAGATCGTCGTGGCTAACTGCGGCGACTCGAGAGCCGTGCTCTGTCGCAACGGCAAGGCCTTTCCTCTCTCTGTTGATCACAAGGTCAATTGCCTTCGTGACATTGTTTATTTCCTGTTTGGCTGCTGAGAAAAATGTGGAATAATACATGCGAGTCCACTTTATTTCGATGGACCTGCGTTAATTATTTTTTAAATTTTGTTACTGTAACAGCCGGATCGGCCCGATGAGTTGAATCGGATCCAGGAGGCGGGTGGGCGGGTCATATACTGGGACGGCCCACGGGTTCTCGGAGTTCTGGCGATGTCTAGAGCCATAGGTACGTAAAAACTATAAAACGTCCCCAGCAAAAAAAAAACCTTGTAGAGGCGACCTTCATACGAGAGGATAATGGCCATCGTTTTCTTTGCAGGCGACAACTACTTGAAGCCGTACGTGAGCTGCGTTCCAGAGGTGACGATCACGGACAGGACGGTGGAGGACGAGTGTCTGATCCTGGCGAGCGACGGGCTGTGGGACGTGGTGTCGAACGAAACGGCATGCGGGGTGGCGAGAATGTGTCTGAGAGGGAAACGGGCGGCTTCCGCGATGGAGCGCGCGGGGGCGGAGGCGGTGGCGAAGGCGGCGTCGGACAGGGCGTGTTCCGACGCATCGATACTGCTGACGAAGCTGGCATTGGCCAGGCACAGCGCTGACAACGTGAGCGTTATCGTGGTGAACCTCAGACGCAACACGTAGACAGTCTGCGCTGCTAGCTGACATGTGGCAGGGGAACTTTTTTTGTTATTTTATTTTTTTTTATTTTGGAGTCAAAAGTTTAAAGTCTAGCTTTGGGTTAGGTTACTTTAGTTTTTGCTCAAGGTTAGGTAACTTTAGTTAATCCCATTGGGTCCCGGGGGTTTTTCTTTAAAAAAGGTAAAGAAAGAGGTCCGTCTTGCAAATTAAGGAAAATATGCCGACCGGATCGAAAAGCTTGCTTTGCCTGGTGTCTAGCGTTTTTAATGGAGTCTGTCACTCTGTCTTCCTAAAATCCCGACATGAGTTGGAAGTTACTTCTAAATTCGGGGTAAACCGGAAAAAAAAAACCGGTTTGTAGTCTTATGAAGTATATGTAAATGTTTTCGTTGGTCTTTAGTTTCGTTATGTGTTTTGTGTGTGTGGAAGTTAATCATTTTGATCGTTCAGTAGAAATCGATAGTGTGTGGAGAGGGTTCAGGAGAGGGTATTCCGATACTGAAAGCCGGTGGCCGGTTCAAAGGGGAGAAGGGATCTGATACTGATTTCGATTTGGTACAACGATAAATGTTATTAGCCACTTGAACTTTTCAATTCCGAAATGGTTTAATTTGGGTATGTGATTCCAAAAGCAATCGTTGAACTTGTAACTAGACGTTCTATTTTACAAGTGGAGCCAACTTGGGAAGTTAATGATACTATTTTAAAATTTCTTTTGGTACGTGGTACTGAGTGCTAAGTTCTAAGACCACTGTCTCATCGATGTACTTGAGAGGATCTCCCATTTCCTCTTTATGATTGTTGTCATCTTTTCTGTGTTGTCACCCACATCGATTTGTTTGGTGCAATTTTTTTAACAAAAAAAGATATTTTACGTTAATCTACATAGGAAGGGTAAAGTTTTGAATATGAAACGCAGTGTATCAAGAGGAATGTCCTAACCAACACTAAGGGAATACTTGTTTGGTGCATTTAAATTCCAAACAATATTGTACTCTGAACGACAAGCAAATTAGGGAATCAGGATTCTCTCCTGAGCATTCCCTAGGGATCCTAAGGATCCTGCAATCTTGTCCGTTTATCGTGTATCGTACGGTCAGAAATCATTTAAAATTTAAATTTTAAAATTCAAATATGAATAGTACCTAACGAAAACTGACCGCACGATACACGATGAACGGACAAGATTGCGGGATCCCTAGGATCCCTAGGGAAATGCTCAGGAGAGAATCCTGATTCCAAATTAGGGTTTACTCTAGAGAGTCACTATGGACGTACCTGCATTTGAGGCTGTGAAAAACTTTTGTGAGATATATGAAATCGCTTAGAAAAAGGAACATCTCCTGTATTTCGAAAGGCGAAGACAATTACAGTAACTTTGCAAGCGTACATCGACAAAAATTGAGAAGGTAAATAAAATTTGAGCATAATCATCTGATAGAAATGCTTTCGTGGGCAGATCTTCGACTTCCAATTGATGTTTTAAGCCACATCGTTCAGTATCTCTAGTATTATGATTTTGTTCGCTTTGCTGCGGTCTGCAAGACTTGGCCTGAAGTTGTTCTTGATCATGGGATACTTCCTATGTCGGGCGCTGAATTATACACCATGGCTAGTGACTCGAGGTTACTTCCAACATCTGGGAAAGCTGGTAATTCTTTTACTCTGTGATCTCTCAACTATGCAAACTTACTCGATCTGTCGGAAAATTCATTGAAGCTGAACACCCACGAACACAAAGCCAAATTCACGGCTGCTCTGACTACTTCTCCTTCTGAGTGTGATTTTTTCGGTTGGGAAAAATTACAATGATGACTGTACATCACAGTTGTAACTTAAAAAGCAATCAAAAAAATTTACTGACGTTGTATATTACTGCATTAACCGACTTCTTTAATTTTCGTGCAAAAACATGTTCCTACTGATATATATAAGGTACCCCCTCCTCTCTCGTTGATTGCAAGCAAAGATGGTGTCTCAAATTACAAGATTACTTTTTGGAGAACCGGAGGACCCGAGTTTTCCCGCTCCAACCAATTCCAAGACTCCAAATCAAATTACCATCAGTGGGTGGCCGGAGGGGCAAATGTGATCATATCACAAGGGAGAAAAAGAATAAAAGGGCAGCTGCTTCTTTCATATGAAACAGGAAGAATCAAACGTCCATAAAGCTAAATTTCCAAAGATTCCACATAAACACAAGCTATAATGAGAAGTGAACACTCGAATGTGGGTTTATTAACTTTTAAACCTGTCAAATAATCAGCATGAAAGTAAATAGTTAGACCAAAAGGAAAATAAAAGGATTAAAAATTTGAATTCATATAGTTTGATCCATCTACTTTTCCCTAAATGTTCAGAGATAATCTTTGCAATCACTATACTACAAAGTAAACATACAAGTGCAACAGACCTGTAAAAATTTCCACATGCTGTAATTAAGTGGCAAATACTAAATATTTAACTGTCCACTACTCCATTTAAACCGGAAGTGAGAAAAGATAAATATCCATGGATGCTATAGAACAAGGACTAGCCCTAGTTTAATAGGACCCAATGCTGAAGAATCCTAAGAAAATAGGAAAGTCTTACGAGATTGCGTGAATTATGAAATTATTCTCATTCCTAAATTATCTCTTAATTAGCTTTTAAAATAATTAATTAATATCTGGATTTCTTGTCCTCGTGGATTTAGATTTTCTTGTTGAATTAGGATAGATTTATGGGGTGTAGTCAAACTCGGATTTGAGAGGATTTTAAAAGACTTAAAAATCCTAGTGTAGTCAATTAAAATATTTTAAAGAATTTTAGAATCTATTCAAATCTACGTGTAGTCAATTAAGGGGTGTAGTCAAACTCGGATTTGAGAGGATTTTAAAAGACTTTAAAATCCTAGTGTAGTCAATTAAAAGTTTTTAAACGATTTTAGAATCCATAGTCAATTAAAAGATTTTAAAGGATTTTAGAATCCATTCAAATCTACGTGTAGTCAATTAAAAGATTTTAAAGGATTTTAAAATTTATCCAAATCTAAGTGTATTAAAAAAATTAAGATTTTGGAGGATATCAATAAGTTGTGGGTTTTGTGGGATTTGAGAGCAAAAAGTATATATAACCAAGACTAACAAAAATCCAACCTCACCCCCTAGGATTTCAAATCCTTCCACCACAATCCATTCAAATTCTTTAAAATCCATATGAATTTTGTAGGAGTCTTTAATCCTCTTAAATCCTTTAAAATCTTAGTTTGACTACCCCTTAAAAGATTTTAAAGGATTTTAAAATCCATCCAAATCTAAGTGTATTCAAAAAATTAAGATTTTGGAGGATTTCAATAAGTTGTGGATTTTGTAGGATTTGAGAGCAAAAAGTATATATAACCAAGACTAACAAAAATCCAACCTCATCCCCCTAGGATTTCAAGTCCTTCCACCACAATCCATGATAATCCATTCAAATTCTTTAAAATCCATATGAATTTTGTAGGAGTCTTTAATCCTCTTAAATCCTATAAAATCTATCACTTTTAAAATCCTTTAAAATCTTAGTTTGACTACACCCTCCTTGTTTTCTGTTTTGAGTTAGCCTTTCATTTTGTAATCTATACATACCTCCCATTTTGTACAAATCTAACAGATAGTCCTCCGCGACTGGCATATAATAATCTCATAGAATTGTTACAGTGTACTAGGGCAAAGCAGTTCACGGGCTTCCAGATGATGTTTAAACCTAGTCGTTCGATGTTTCTCGTTCTATGATTTTGTTCGCTTTCGTGCAGTCTGCAAGACTTGGCGTGAAGCTGTTCGTGATCATGGGATTCGAGGTCAGCTGCTGAATTATTCAGCATGGGTAGTGACTCAAGCTTGCTCCAAAGTTCGATGTCGAAATTCAAGCATGGGAGATGGTCGATTGTGCTACCGTCCTAAAGAACAAGTCATGCTAGCTGGTCCTACAAACACAACTATACTATATATTGCAGTCTGCTACCGTCCTAAAGAACAAGTCATGCTAGCTGGTCCTACAAACACAACTATACTATATATTGCAGTCGGTTTTTGGTTAAGGAGTCCTACGGAAAACTCTATTGGTTAATATATTATCGAAGTGCGTGTGATTGGAAGCCAACTTGTGTATGGCATCATGGGCATGTTTTCGAATTTGATGAGTCGCACATGAACTCGGTCGAGATTGAAAATGTGGAAGAAATCTTTGGAGACAAAACATTGTTTCTGGATGGTCCATCATCAATAATAACAGAGGTTCAAAAGGAGAAATTAGGTTATCATCTCTATTTTTTCAACTCCATTGATTGAAACATTATTTCTTTTCAATTTTTAATCAATGTCCCTTAGTTTAATAAAAATCATTAATTATTTCAATAATAAAATATTTTACATATCAAGATAATTAAATTTTATTTCTAAATTATTTATTTAGTGTTAAAAAACGTTATATTTGATATATTTATTTTTATGGCTAAATTTTGTATCATTTATTTTTATTTTTAGTTTGTACCCATTTTAATTTGCAACATTTTTTTTAAATTGTGCCAATTTTCTATTCAGTTTTAGTTTGTACCCATATATTAATTTTTTTTTGTGTCCATATTTTTCAAACTTTTTTTTGTACTATTTTTTGACCTTTTATTTGCACCCATAATTTATTAATAATGTACCCATTTGTCTTTAAAAATGTACCATTTTGTTATATGTAAAATGTACCCTTTTTTTTTTTTGTAAGTACCATCTCTTTTGTGTAAAATGTACCCATTGTTTTTTTATATGAAATGTACCCATTATATAAAACGTATCACCTTTTTTTGTATAAAATGTACCAACTTTTTGTATGTCAAATGTATCGTATAAAATTACCAATTTTTTGTATGTAAAATGTCATTAATATAAGTAATGACAAATCATGGGTTTTATTTAAGTATTTTTTTTTTAATATTTTCAACAAATTATGAATTTTATTTAAAATCTCATTAATATAAATAACTACAAATATCAAATTTTAATTTAAAAATTATAATAACCTACATAGAAATACATTCTTGCATTAATTTCAGGGACTTAAATAAAAAACCGAAAACCAACAAGGTTTCTATAAAAAAACGTTAATAAATAGGAACCGCATCCAAAGTCACCTGGTTCAAAATTTGAATCAAATTAGAAGGATGCTCGACAGAAATTTGATGAGGACAATCTTAGTTCAAACATATGACCTCAAGTGCAGCTGTTAACGGACATGTTCCTCGCAATCTACACACGAATAAAAAGGGAAAAAAATTAGCTGAAGAACTACAAGCAAGTTGCTTCGGTTTCTTTATTTCGAAGCTCTTTTATGTAAAGGGTGTGCACGGGCCAAACTGAGCTCAAAATTGGAGGGACCAAGCCGGGGGCCATTTCCTCAAAATTTTGTACCCGCCCCACCCCGCTAATTACATGGACCCGCCATGCCCCGTTTTACGTTAAGAATTTTTGGACCCACCCCGAACCGCAAGGATCCGGCTGACCGCAGACCCAAGGCCCGTTTGCCTACCCTTAATTTTATGTTTCATTGTACCAATTTTCAAGCCTCCATTGTTACTACTGCAACGTCATCCGGGATTGGTAGAACACCATGGTCATCCTCGGACCATGTGAATACTTAGACGCCATATCGCTCATATTTCTTGGAGCCTCCGAATTGACCAAAAAGAAGTGAGAGAATAAAAGGGCAGCTTCTTCATTCATGCAAGAAATTGGAGCGCACAAATGTCCATGAAGCTTTCCACTGATTCCACATTAACATAAGCTCTAAATCAAAAAAGAACTCACACAAAAATGCAGTTAAATACACGATGAGGCAGGGACGGAGACAAAAACGTCTTCAGTACCGCCCATAAATCAAAGAACCCATTTACTCATGTCCAGCTAGTTTATAAAAATCCTGGCTCCCACGTCACATTTCCTTGCAGTCATCTTCAACCCCGGCTCTCTTCAGTTCTTTCAACTTTCTGTAACCCGTATCGGTTCCAAATATCCTGAAAAAAGTTATAGTGGAGGGAGATGGTTAGCGTACTTTCAGCCGCATTGCGGCCTCTGTTGGTTTATTTTGTGATATAAAACATGACTGACAATTTGGGTGAAAACCAGTCATACTTCATGGTCAGAGACTGGAAGTATGACTGGTACCAAGGTTTAACGGTTCAGTAAGACTTCGCTATAACAAGATCTATCCGCACAATATGAACAGTGAAAGCCAAATCAAGAGGCAGTTGATCTTAAAATGAACGAAATTTGGTTTCATGTTAGACTAGTAACACTTATCCTTGTTAAATTACTTATTTCAAATATTGACAATCGGCTGAAAGAAAAAAAAAGTGAAGAAATTCCTTCCGTCATTTCACTAAATTGGTTCGGAGATAATCCAGAAATTACTGTAGTTTAAATTCTTTGAGCAGCACATACTAAAAATTACCTGTCCATGTAAACAAAAGTTGATGAATAATTGCCAGACTTGGTGTAAAGCAAACGGTGGTGGTAGTCGTGAAAATCAGCACTGTATGATGAAAGCAGAAACAGTTCAGCAACAAAAGGACCAAATCGACAATATACACATTGCTAAAAATTACCAAGTACAGAAAAATACACTCACCCTCCATACAACGGTAAAAAATTTGAGAGGCTCCATGGGAAATGGTAACCACAATGTGCCTCGACCGTCTCCAGAACTCTAAGTACCATCCATAACCAGAGAGTAATCAGATGGGGACCAGTAATGGCAGGACCAATAATGGTGGCAAAGCCAAGAAATAATATCTCAGCCGGATGAGCATATTCAGAAGTCAGCCCAAAAGGTGTAGCATATCTGCACACATGTTATTACTTGATCAGGAGTTCACTGAAATACAGCTAAAAAATAACCTTAGTAAATACCCTTAGCATCAAGTAAGTTACTCATAACTCTCACTTACTCATGATGGACGCTGTGCACATGCTTGTACAACCATTTTGTATGTAGAACCCTATGTCCCCAGTAGAATACGAAATCCTCTAGGATGAAGTAGAAAATGATCTGAGTGGAAACAACTTTCCTGCCAAACCAAATGAAGAATTACGGAACTAAGCATTTTAAAAGCCTACATTGTTCAGAAAGGGAAAAGTTTAGGGTCTTTGTTAATTTTAAATGGGTTCATGATAATGGCATCAAACTCCACAATGTCTGAGAAAATATGCTCTAGCATATAAAGAACCTGAAAATACCAGGACGGCAACGGAAGACTACTGCGCATGCCCATGAATTTGAAGACAGGGTATGAAGCAATCATAACTGGCAGATTGACACAAAAATGATAGAGCAGTAGGCGAGTAATACATTTCTCCTGAGCGGCAGGGCTGTTATTTTTTGTCTGCACAAAACTAGAATCAAGTCACTGCACTATTTTGATAAGATTTTATTGAAACGCCAAGGGGACAGCACCTACGTACACATGCTGTATGCATGGAAGGTAACAAAGAAACATAAAATACGTAAAGAGAAGGGAAACTGTTATGACATTAGCAATAGCCCATCTAGTCCATTCAAACATCCTTCTGGACACATCTTCCTTTAACTCCACTATAGGACATCAGTTCTCCATCCACAAACACAAAATGCACATATTAGATATATCCTACATACTCTTATTTTGCTTCATGGAAAATCAACTATGCAAACCCTATATTAGCTCACCAAACTAGCTATAAACTGAGTCACCCCAATCAAAGAAACAGATAGCCCATTACACCTCGAATCCTTTATCTTAATCACAGATGCACAAATATAGATTGCCAAAATTTTCTTATGACCTGCAACCACTGTATAATAGGCCAGTAAAAAGATTTGATTTCATACTTGTTCCTAAAACATAAGCTCCATCCAACTACACTGTTCCATCGCCTTTAACTTTAACTTCATGCAACCCTGACCATTTCCAGTCATTCAGGCTTACAGTCCAAAAAAAATTGTCCCTAGAGAAACTAAACGCTTCCTTAAGAAAGATATATTAAACAGAGCTGGAAAACCATGTGTCCTTCCATACTTCGCTAGCCAGATGAATGTTAGGAAGAAAATAAAATTCCTCATTTGAAAAATTACATTCTAAGAGCTCAGTGAAGAGAGATGAACCTGAATCTTGTACTTGCTCAGCCATCCTGCCCTCTCAAGATATATAAAAGGGAGTCCAGATAAGAAGAAAACACTCTCATGTAGAAAGAAACTTCCTAAACATGCCAGTTGAAAATCGTTGAAATTTGTGATCAGATACTGCATAATCAAAAGAGAAGAATTTCAAAAAGGTAAGAAAATATCACATAACAGTAGAGACCATTAGGTGCATGAAGTAGGAAAAATCAGTTCCGTTATCCTTTCATTTAGGAACATTTAAAGGAATCATGCGCACACCAATCGTTACAAAAATCAGACATGGCAATAAAATCAAGGAACAACCAAGAAACTACGTTTAAACGTTAAGAACTAAGGTAACTAGAGTACAATGACACCTACCTAAGCACTGAGCTGCTCTCAACCTAGACTCAAATCACAATTCATCTGTTCAGGGTTCCAATATAGAATCGAAAAATGATTGAAGTTTGAACTTGCATAACTACAGGTGGACAAGTTTCAATCTGTTATGTAACCTATGTTATGAGAAACAAAAATTAGGGAACTTTAACGAAAAACTCCTGGTACTGTTCACTTTAACGAAAAACCACATTTTTACACTAAAAAGTCAATCATGGTACCATTCACTTTACCCTTTATTTTGTCCTTATCGTTAAAACTCAAAATTTTCAAGCCCTTTTCATTAGTTTTCCTCAAAAATTAGGATTGTCTGCTTAAAATGTATCAGCGCCCATGAAAAAATATTCCTTTCTCAATCACTCCCAAAAAAGAAAAGAGAGCCACCACCCACTAACCACAGCAAAAAAGGATGATACAAAATTTTCTGAGTCAGATCTCAAAAGCAGCCCATCCCAAGGCTTCTCAGATATAGAAACAGTCTACATCTGAACGCAATATGTCACCAAAAATTAATTTAAATTCCTAGATTCCCTGCACATGTATCAATTCTCTATCCACATAACTCCAGGTACAGTAAATTAACTAACTAATGAGATTAAATGACAATATCACTTCAATCTGTGTGGCTTCACCTCCAAATCCTTACATAACGTTAATCTTGAACATCTAATGCTGCCGTAATGTCATACAATGGAAAAAAGGACAGAAATTGACAACGAAAGGAGAAAAGAAAATAACCTGGTAACCCTGAAAACAGTAACGACAATATCCAAATGCACTCGACACATCAAATCATTGTGTTATTCCACAAACATATAATGACACTTCAAGTTAATTACAGGCTTCAAATTCAAGCATCATTTGACCACAAATTACACGAACCGGCTTCTTTTCGAAGAAATATAATGTTAATAAAAAATCTCCAAAATCCTCATCTGAAATCAATTTTTCAACACCTAATGCTCCCCCACGATCCTAATCCATATTACTCAAAAGAAATCGAAGAAAGAACAACCCAGTGACCTCATTACTTAAATTCAGTAACCATAATACTCAAATGCACCACACAGATCAAATCATTACACTAATCCCACAAGAAAGAAAAACCCATCACAGCAATCATACCCCACACGCCAGCATTATCACCAAATTCACACACATGGTAAAAACGCACACAGTAATTCCAATTCAAAAGCAACCAATGCCCAACAAAAAGATCAAATCTTGGTCCAAAAAACAAATTGAAAAAAACCCAAAAGTAAAATCTTTGAGCTGTAAAACTAAATGGGTATGTAGAATAAGTACCCTCCAGCCAGATTCAACAATGGAAGCCATGGAATAGCAGCTTCTGGGGGCAGAAGAAGCAGATACCTGAAAACCAAAGAAAATGTGGAGGAAGAAGAAGAAGAAGGAGAGATACAAGAAGCAGCCCACGAGGGGAGACGAGACAGACTGTCTCTCGAAAAAGGGAATCAGGGGGTGTTTGTAGTTTTGGGCCCTGTTGGATTTATATACCACAACTTTATCAGAGCTGACGGGCGGAGTTCAGAATGTGCACGTCTATCTGCCATTTGGATTTTTGCTTCTTTGATTCTCTCTGTGGTTTACCCAATTTACCCTCTTTGCATATGAAACTTTGATTTTTTTTTTATATTTTTTGTTTAATTTCAATTTTGTTTCTTTTACTTGGGGAAGGATCAAATGGCATTTTTTTATATATTTTTTTGTTTAGTTTCGTTTGTGCTTCTTTTACTTGGGGAAGGATCATATGGCTTGCAGTAATTAGTGGGGTAGGCAGCTTCTCCAATTTTCATAAGATTTTGACAAATGACTTATCTCTCGAGAGATTTTTCAATATGACTGAAACACGAGATGATACGTCTTATACTATTATATAAATTGAGATAAGAAATCTTTTTTCAAGTGTTCCTCTACTTATATAATGACATATGACGTATATACTCGTGTTTCGGGCACGATGAAAAATCTCTCCAATCAATCAAATGAAATTAACTCATTTTTGATCTAGTGGTATTTTCTAAACATTAGAAAACATCGAAGTCAGAGTTTTTCTCTATTAAAATAAAAAGAGTGAATTATGCCCACTTTATAATCTTATTTCTCCAACAACGTTATATTTTCAACCATCATAAAAAGTTTAAAAAACCAACACTCTTCCCACCCACTTATATTCTTAAACTACCCCTAAAATTTTAAATTCTAAATAAAATAAATATAAAGAGTGATTGAATATTGGAGATTTTAGGAGAATAGAAAAATCACGGACGTCCCCTCCCATCCCAGCTGAAAGCAACCTCAACCAAACATCACATATGACAACGGCAACTCCTTTTCTCTTTGCCGCTAGGAAAGTTAGCTTCTTTTCTTTTTCTTCTCATTTCTATGTTCCTCTATTATCTCTTTCTTTCTCCCCCTACCAAATCTGAATTTAAAATTCATATTCATATTTATTCTTGAATTCCAATTCAAAATTAAGGGTTTAATAAGAAGATAAGAAGAGACAAAATGTGGGGTATGTGAGGTGGACAGAAGAGATAGAAGGTGGAGGGGGGCCAAAGAGTCAGAAATGGGTGACGGATGAAGAAACAAAATGGGGAGGTTTCATTTTTTCTCATTTTTCTTTTTTTTTCTATTCCTTTTTTTCTTTCTTTTTTTTCTATTCCTTTTTTTCTTTCTTTTTTTTCTATTCCTTTTTTTCTTTAACTACAAAGAATATATAAGAGAATTAATTTTTAACAGGGCTTTTGAAGTCTTCTCACATGAGGTTAAATTTGGTATTAAAATTTTCTTTAATAGTGGGAGGGGAAATAAGACTATAGAGTATATCAGCACTAAATAAAAATTGAAAAGAAAAAAGATGGTTTTTAACTTAATTTTTATCTTATAAAGTTTTGAGAATTGATTTGCCATGTAGCGAATTTTGATTAGATTATAGTGCCACTCAGCAAAGTTCAGTGGCAAGCAAAGCCCACAAGTTTTTCTCCTTTTTCTTTCAGTTACATACTTTGTTGAATTTTGTCCATTGATTTTCTTTATTTTATTTGATCTAACCTTCATAAATAAGCACCGAATGTGCACATAGAGAAAATCCGTGTGTTGGAATCAGTTCCCTAAGATTTTAGGTTCAACCAACATATAATGGTTCATCAATACACATGTTCTCAATGTTAAAAGATTCATAAGTTCGAATTCTCTCGTTAATGATATGAAATATTTAGAGTCGAATTTTATAATTTGTGAAAGGAAAATAGGATTATGAACTAGTTAAATCATCTTTATATAACAGATCAATAATTGAAAGGGGAAATTGAAGTTTTCACTACAACAAGAATAAAGGGATGTAGAACTCGAGTTTATAGGTCCGCATTTTGCATGATGACCTCTTTTGAGGTCACCTTTTAAGATTTGACATAGCTTTGATAATTATTGATACATGTCGGACCAAGAACATGTCTTCAAGGAATTTATTCTCTTCTAAAGTTTATCACATTATAGATTACAATTTTGAAATTTCACTAAGGTGGGAACTGCCTTTTATACACGTAAGGCCATTCACGGTAGATTGAAAAACTGAGTGTGATATCAACAATATAAAAATCAAACTCATACAATAGACCGGAAAATCTGAGTACTACTGAGAATGATTTTTATTTTTTAGTCCAATATGTTGAACTCATCCGCATCAAACTCACTTTTTTGACAATAGTGTAATACGAATTAAACTTATGGTGCCTGATTCTTGCATATAAGTATCACACTCATCTAAAACCACTGTAGAAGGCCTGAGTCTCACCTTTATAAGAGATATGATTGATAATGTGCTAAAAATAATGTGACATGAATTGTTGTAGTGAATATTCACATAGTATACAAAAGAAGAATAAAAGAAATACCACTTCATGGTGCATTAATTTACCTGAAAAATATCTATGGTGTGTTCTTGATGCAAATCAAACTCTACGAAAAAAGGAAATGATTTATGCATATTTATTTTCTTCCTCGGCAATTTGGCTTTTTGGATGAAATAAAGGATTTTTAGCTACAATAGTTTCTGAAACTGACATAAGTTCTCACTTTGGTCCTTAAGATGTTTGTTCACTGTCAATTATTTTGGTCATTCCGTGAAAATTCATTAAATAAGGAAAAAATGACAAAAATACACTCAATTTTTATCAAATCATTTTGGCACATTATTTATTAAATTGAAGCTATTTTTTACATTTTGGTTCTTATTTATTAGAGATTTTTCACAGAATGACCAAAATTATTGACTGTGAACAAACTCAAAGACTACTTCTATCAATTTCAAGTCTCAAAGACCAAAATTAAGAGTTATATCAATCTTAAAAAATCATTTTAGATAAAATGCCTCAAATAAATCAAAAGAAGCTGGTGTACACGAATCATTTTGCAAAGGAAAAGCCCATCATCTAATGTTCAAACGCGAGAGTGCATTTAGAGAGGAAAGTGGCCAAGTTGGAGGCCAAAATTGTAACAACATTTACTTGTCAATCTCACTAGAAGAACCAGGAGCCTCTCCTGAGCACTTCCCTAGGGATCCCGCAATCTTATCCGTTCATCGTATATCGTGTGGTCAGAAATTATTTAAAATTAAAATTTTAAAATTCAAATATGAATAGTACCTAACGAAAACTGACCGCACGATATAAAATGAACGGACAAGATTGCGGGATCTCTAGGATCCCTAGGGAAGTGCTCAGGAGAGGCTCCTGGTTCTCACTAGAAAAGGCAGGAGGACGCAGTATCAAACAAAGATTCTGAAAATTTTGAACTTAATTTCAGAGAGCATAATATATCTAATAGACATGGATAAAATAATAGTTCCCTGCCCCCATCAGTCACACTTCACTGCTTGACAATTCATGAAGTATTATGCTAGGAATAGAATAGGATTATCTCTTTTCTTTTTCTTTTTTTCCCCTCCTTCCTTCCCCTCCTATTTGAACGGTCACGGTTAAGTCATGTTAATATCTTATATTAATTATTTATAGAAAAATAAAGACAAAATAGAGAATGTAAGATGAGGGAATAGAAAGAGGAGGGGAGAGAATCCTAGTTCATTATGCTAACTACATATAACTGTGAGACAGTCAGGAACTCAGCATGTGGAGTAAGCTACAAAGAAATAAATGTCTATGGAACAAAAATACAGAAGAGTCTCATGTTTGAGTCGGTGCTTTACTTTATTAGAAGATATTATAATTGAGTTTAAGTTTCATTGCTGAATCAAAAAGAAAAGGTTTTGACGTGCCTACTCGAAATAATTTCTCATGCACAAAAACTTGTATTTAAAAGTCGGACAACTCTCATACCGAATAAGATTAATCACCTTCTTCACATAATGTGGTTTTAGTGCCCCCACTCGAAAATTTCTTTACTAACACATTGATTGGAAGTGAATAGAATAATCCACAGGGCACCAACCACACCTACGTGATTTGTTGGCAACATATATTCCTGCCAAAGTTAGGGCTGATTTGGTATTGATGTGCTTTGAAAAAAAACTGTTTCTGCTGTGCTGTGAGAATAAGCAGCTGTAAAATAAAACATTAAAGTGTTTGGTAAACTTTTTTGTAAAAATGCTTTTGAAAAGAAAAAAACAGTATTATAGTGTTTGATAAACTTTTATGTAAAACAGATGTGAAAAAAAAGTCGATTTTTCAAAGTTGGGTTTTGCAGCTTCTTGTTTTTTGTTTTTTTTTTCACCCAAAACTGTGAAAAAAAAATGAAGCTGAATGTTTACCAAACACAAAAAAGCTCACAGTTTTTTTCAGAATCACCTCAGTACCAAACCAGGGCTTAGTAAAGCATATAAAATATTGCCCACAACTTTTCGTTTTTCATTTTTCCGATTCCCACAGTGGGAGCAGTGTACGAGAGGAGCTTTCATTTTACCTCGGATCATCTTCAATTAAAGAGACTAAACACACTCTCGTCCAAAATTATATTTTATAAAAATTATTTTTTTAATTTATACAGTGTCATGTCATATTTGTAACTTCCAATTAAAAGGCTGAAAATAGCCCCTTCAAAAAATTATTAGTTTTAAGTTTTTTCTTCAAATTTATTGATTAATTTAACTAAACAATATCTTATATCATATTAAAATCAATTATCCAAACATAATTTTTAAGTTTCACGTGTCGCTAATTGAGTAAGTATTCAGATTTCTTATGACATAATTTTTGAGCGTCATGTGTCACTAATTGAGTAAGTATCCATATTTCTTATCTTTATGTAATATCAATAATTTTTCGGGTAGGACTTTTGAGTGACACATGTTGCTAAATGAGTAAGTCTCTAAATTTTTTATCTTTATATAATCTCAATAATTTTTTGTATAGAATTTTCGAGTGACACGTGTCGAGATGTAATTGGCTATGCAAATTTCCGATAGGATACTTGTCCACGTGACAATTCTGATCTTCAGCTTCCAAATTAATAAATTGGCTGGATGTTGGGGTAAAACTCTCATACCTTCATCTTTGCTCTCTCCAATAAATATTTGGTAGATTCTTCAAACTCAAAACATGGGTACATTCTTTGAATAAACTTGACATAGATACATTCACAAAACATGAGAGTAAACTATTCTTTTGAACGTTAGGCACCCGATTTACTCGGCTTGAATTTGTCTCCTTAAGTTGGACTCTCGAAAAGTTGCGCTAACTCCAGCTTAAAGATATAGAATGAATGACATTTGAAAAGTTGCGTTGGCTTCGGTGAATGAATGTTGACCGCACCCTCGAAAGCTTACATTAGCACTGGGTCGGTATAATGACTTGATCAATTCCTGACGTGGGAATTGGTTTCCTATGTGACTCCGCGTGGGGCCACACGATCGTTAGAGGGCATGTTGGAGAATAGAATCCTACATCGGGAATATAATAAAATAATATAAAATTAATATATGGAAGTTTCCACTCTTAACATCACTGAAGTCTTTTGTGATAAAACTAAAGACCTAACAATAGATGATTAAGTTGGACAATATCAAAAATGTTAGCGGTGAACCACAACATGCCTATAAAGTATATCACTTTCTAACTAAAAGTATGATTTGCTCATTGGTCAGCTGCAAAACAGAAAAAAAGAAGTTAAAGAATAGATAAGGACAGCAAAACAGATAAAAAAACAGATGATGCACTGAACCAAACTGGTTTAATTTCCATCATATCTTATCTCCCAGGATCCTTAATTATTTTCTCCAATTTGCATAATGCAGTTCACTAATCTGAGCACACATACACACAAAAAAGGGAAGATTACTTAATCAATTAAGTTTGATTTGGGGTTAACTTTGTTTGATTACAGATTTAATCATTGTCAGCAAACTTTTTCTTTTGCATTTAGTGATTCAAAACGGGTATGGAGAGAAGGCTAATTGTGGTATTGGGCTGTGCTTTGAAAAAAAACTGCTTCTGCTGTGCTTTGAGAATAAGCTCATTTTTGCTTCTTCACGTTTTCAGTTTTTTTTTTTTTTTTACCCAAAACTGTGAAAATAAGCTGTTTTTAAATGTTTACCAAATACCCTTTTAAGCTCAACTTTTTTTTATACCCACTTTTTATAAAAATACATCAGTACCAAACCAGGACGTAGATCACAAAATCTCATGGGTGGTATTTTCTGTTTTTTTTTTATAATTATTTCAATTCAAGGTTGCAATGAATTTCAATTTTGGATTATCTTCTCATTCCAACTAGGGTTCCTCATCCAATTCTGGATTGAAAGACAAATAAGAGGAACAACAAGAATAGAAGTAGTCCAATGAAGAAGATGAGATGGCGTAACACAATCTTTATTGCTGCCCCAATAAACAGGCTAGGTATCTGTCCAACTTGGCCAGTCCGATAGCCCCTTAGCCATGTTCTGGCCTGATGAGCTTTGTCTAAATTCAGATCATATTTTGGCCTTTTAGCCCAGTCTATTGAAGGCGACCCTCTCTATTGAAGGTGACCCCACTGGGTCACTTTTAGGCGTGTAGAAAATGACATTGTAATTTGTACCGGTTCCTCCTTCATACTATCCATAATCCATCCTTTGACGTATGATCCAGTCTCAAATTTCTCCTCCACTAATAAGTTCACCTCTCCAGCTCTCATCCTCTTTTGCGATGGAGGACCTCGTACCCTCCGTTTACATGACGGTACTTCAGTACAAGGCTGGTGGGCAACCGACCACAGAAGGTTCCTGGTACAGCGAATTGCCTGTGGTGCAATACATAACAATTCAGGCAGATTCTGCAAGCTCCGATCGAACGGAAATCCAACTCCGTCTGTCTGAATGTCTCTTGACTTCGGACTCGGCAATGGGCCCTGAGTCCTCCTCCGAGCTTCCGACCCATTGCCTCTTCTGGGATCCAATTCCCCATTTGTGCTTCTACTTTCCAACACTCATATCCTAACAAGAAATGGTGTTCGTTGCAGCATAAACCTAAGATCTCCAGACACATCTCTAAATCTTTCTATGACAAGCAAAAATTTCAGGCACACAATTTTTAAGGGTATACTGGAAGCAACTCATATTAATTAATCAATTAGTACTCGTACAAGTACATTTGAATAACCGAAAGGAGCAACAAAATCTTGAACAAAAGCATCTGAACAGAAACATTATAGGGACCAAAATCCTGCAAAACATTCTTAATGCGAATATCTTTAGAAGATTAAGAAAACCGATAGGGGTAAAGGCTCTAATTTGCCCTCGGCGTGGCCCATTCAACCCTGAGGATGAGATTGTCATAACCGTACCCATTCAGTTTGTTGATTGCTCTCTGGGCATCTTCCCTGTTCACAAAGTTGACAAAACCAAATCCTCTGCTAACGGAAGTATTCTTATCAAGGGCAACGTAAACACGGCTAACAGCACCAAAAGGCCGGAAAAGTTCAAGCAAGTCAGGCTCGCGAGTGTCCTCTGAAAGGTTGGTGACACGAACAGAGTTCTCATCATTCCTTCGTCTCATATCACTTCCAACTCTGTCTCCACCTCCTCTCTGGACTGGAGGAACATACTTACCTGTGCTAGGAGCTCCAGGTACTGCTTCTGATGTAGGAGGCTTATCACTAAATACCTCAGGCTGTTGGGCCAGATCCTTATATGGGCAATGTGAAGTCCAGTGATCACCCTTCTTACCACAAGTCCTACAAAGTTTGAGAGCAGCCCCTCCTTTTGTGAGTTGAGACAGAGCGTCTCCTCCAGCCTTTGGTTCTTCTGCTTTGCTACCTGTTCACAGTCATACAGAAAATTATAATCAGAAAACCCAACATACAAGTTACCATGACCAATTGACATCGATCGATAACAAATAAATCTATACTAAATAAAGCAAAAATCAAACAAATCTCAGACAGACATAATAGAGAAGCAGCAACTGCAATGCGATATATTTCCTCCATGTCAACAATGCATCATTCACAAGACAAAATCACATGGCTAGAGAAGGTATCTTCAAAAATCAAACTGATCCAACAAATTTGAACTACATTATATCTGACAAAGTAACCATATAGCAGTAGGACTCTTGACTAAAACAACCCTTAACCTCTCCACAAACCTAATTACAGGATTTGAGAACAAAACCAGATGAAGTTATAAGAGTTAAACTAAACATACTCATGGTCTCGGGTTAAAAATCTACATCGTATAACTAGACATGCAAACGTTTCTGTACGAAGTTATAAGATTTAAACCAATCCGATAAACTCTTGGGAACTAATCCACCGAAGAAGCACTGACCTAGAAAAGACCTATACAGTCAGCCAGACAGTCTACCGACTCATGTGCCAAGCTAGCATTTGTTCATTTAAACATAGCAATTCCCTCAAACAGACATTTCCATTAAACTAAGATAAAAGCAAGGGAAAGAACAAAAACGCTTAGTAAAGGTTAAGTTATTTGAACCAGGCGTTTTAAATTCCACTCTCTCCTTCCTCCAAACAACAAAATAAAACAAATTCCAATTCAATTTCAGCTTCATTTGTTCCAAGTACAAAAAATTAATTAGTCAAAATTTAATTCGAGGGGAAATATTCCCAATTCGCCAAATGAAGCAATGAACTGAATTTCACCAAAAAATTAATCTTTATTCTAAGCTATTCCCAATTCCAGATAATCTTCCTCAAAAACCCGAAATTAAAAACACCAATCACCGAAAACAATCCGAAAACCAGAGAACAAGGCAAAGGCATACCAGGAGCCCTGGGGCGCTCGAGGAGGATCTCTTCAGTGGAGACCATGGTGAGCCTAGCACCGACGTCCTCGTGCACGGCGTCGCCGAACTTGGGCCAGGAGCGGCGCTCCACGGCGCGCTTACTGAGCCGGGCGTTGGCGAGCTTCCGAATCCGCGTCGTGGTCGTCATCTTGACCTTATTTCCGTCCTCGTTGAACTTGTATTCGATCACCGTCTTGATCCCGTTCTCGTCGGGCCCAATCTCCTGCATCGGCGGCAGGAGAAAGTCGAGGTCTTCGCCGTCGTCCTCCTCGAGCTCTCCCCATCGGAGCTTAGGGGGTTGGTTCCCGGATGCGGGTCTCACTAGAGCCATCGCTGTGCGCGTGTGGGGGGAGGGAAGGAGACGAAGAGATTTGGGGATTTTGTTAGGGTTAAAGATTAGGGCTTTGGGGTTTGGGGAGGTGAGAGCGATGAAGAAAAAGACAAAAGCGTTTTGGTTGGGTTTATGTGTGCGGAATTGTGGATGTATATGTTGTTGGTCGCAGGTGGATTGGGTTTTGTTGGGCCTTCAGTTTCGTTAGTGTTTGTTTTGGGCTGGTGGACGTGGTTTTATTTTCTCTAAAACATAGAGGGATTGATGTATATAATAGAATCATCTGGCAGATTTGGATTAAAGAACAAGTTGAAAGGTACAAATTGAGAACTGCCCGGTGGTTCAATGGTTGGGGACGAATTTTAAGTTCATATTCTACACGGCACGTTCTGAGTTCGATTCTTGGGGTTAGTGAATCACATGACGGTGGCCGAAGGGAGGCTGAAATGCTTTTGTGAGTTTTTCCGACCCCGGAAGAGTGGACGGTCATGGCTAAGCCACTATATGGTCTCTTTACTAAGAAAAAAAGGGTACAAATCCAGAATAAGAATAAAGCTTTGTAGATTTGGCTCCGGTGTCAATTTGGGTCCATGATGTATCGTTTTGAAGTAAACAACAACGCGCATTAAACATGTTGCTTTGATGTGATATATGGGTTTTTTTTAAAACCAAATTCCATCGTTTATAGTGTTTTATTAGGGTTTCAAGTTTTAAGGACGTTTTCATTATTTTGTTAATTGTTCAGTTCTAATCCTATTTGGACTCATAGGGCTTCTGGGTTTAAAAGGTACTGTATATAGAAGGGATTAAGTTTGTTATCTTATCAACTATCAATCAATAAAATTTGAGATCTTTTTATACTTAGGTTTTAATTTTTTTTTACTTTAATCTATTGTGAGGCTTAGTCCATATTTTCTACTTTAGTATAGATAATATCAGTTATTAAAAAAATGCGTTAAACTTTCCAAATAAATTTATTTTATTTTATTTTGCTCACCACATCATTCTTGCTAGCCCAGGCACTATAAAGAACAACAATAAAAAATGGTTTACAGACAGAAATGAAAATCCATCGATTCAAATGCAAATCAGCACGCTGTAAACAAATCCTAGTACTATACAATACATATATATATATATGTATGTATGTGTATATATATATATATATATAGTGGACTGTCTTTACTTGCCACGTCATGGAGTCCATCACAATACCACATCGTCCACTCTCACTCTTCACAATGGCGGAGCAATAACACAACAGGATACCTCCCAAACTCTCCTTTCAAACAAAAAAAGTTGATGTAATTGTACACAATAATTGGATAGAAATGCACCCCAAAAAAATAAAAATAAATAAACCCACACCAACTTTACAACACACCAAATTTACAGTCGCATTAACCGCCATCGCCGCCATGAGCACTACCACCGTCACCGCCATCCATAGTAGACATGTGGCCAGCAGTCATCAGCACAGCAGCCGCGCCAGCATCATTGCTCCCGGTGGCGGTGGTGGTGCCTCCATCAACCTGACTACCAGGACCTGTTGCAACACGATCATGTCCTCTGCTCTTGCGGCTTTGACGAGAGCTGGAATGAGACTGATCATCCTGAAGCTTCTCTTGATGATCTTTGTGTTTCCGGCCTGCAGGTATGCAGAAACAAATGGTTTTGCTCTTCATGTTACTTTTGGCGAATGAATATTATCAGCATAACATCTTAAATATAAGAGAAATGAAAAGGGCAGTGAAAGCACAGCTGCACATATGTTAGTCGGACAAGATCTTTTCTTATTTAACAAGTTTTATCATGGCATCTAACAAGAACAAGGTAACTACTGTTAACTTTTGCCTTTAGTATTCTTCCATTTTCAAATTGGTTCAAAACTTCTTTTACCTACTTTGATTAAGTTGATTAAGTAATACTTAATGCACATTCAATTGCTTATACACTTAACACGCCGTGTAACTTAAACTAAACAAACTAAGCTTATGATATTATTCTAACACTAAAGCATTCATTCAAAAACTGACTGACCATAAAAGGTACAAAGACGCGTTTTAGACTATAGTGAAAGCTTTAACTTTTTGGAGGTGCTAATTTAATCAAATGTAAAGTTTATGAACACTATTATGCTTTATCATGAAAGAAAAAGCCAAAGATTCTTTAGAAAGTTGAAATGTACATATAATCTTATTAATTAAGGAAGATTATGGGCCCGTGTACCAAAGGAGAAAATGGATGCCGTCCATTGACTGATGGCAAAATGACCTTAATTTCAATATATTTTTTTGCAAAAGCGATTTTATAGAGTGATTTACAATATGAATAGTACAAATTATAAACATGAAGTTCTATGAATTGACAACTAACAATTTTGCATAGAAACTCTTACTCATTATTTGAGTAGTCAAATATAGAAGAGGATAATCTCTGGATCCATTTTGTGGGCATCCTAGTCATTCATCATACATCATGCGATCAGTTTTCGTCAGATACTATTTGTGTTTAATTTTAAATAAAAAAAATCAAATAATTTCTGACTGCACAATACACGATGAATGGTTAAAATGTGAGGATTCCCACAATTTAAATCTGGATGAAATCCAAATCCGCCAAGTATTATTTGAAAATATATGGACATGCTTTTTCATCACTATTGACAGGCTGTGGACAAATGATAGTATGGCATTATTTACTATAAAATCATTTGCCAAAATTTTTTATTAGATGCGCATCCAAAGCCTTTCGGAATTAGGTTTTGTAGTTACTTGTTAATACTCGCAACGCGATCTTTGATACGTTTTATGAAAAAGCTTTGGAAAGAGCTTCATCTTCCTCTCGTCCAATTTTCATACTTCAAATTGGTCATTTTTCAACGATGTGGAGAATATAAAGAGTAAGGGGAAGAAATTTGTAGGAATTTTAGGAAGAATAAAGGACCAAAAAAATGTGAATAAGTGGAAAATAGGAGAAATTTGAAGGAAATTCTTGAATGAGTGGAAATGTTTGAAGAAATATATACGTTATTTATAGAATTTTTTTATTACAAGCTAGCCTTTAGAAAGCTAACTACATATGAACAAAATCTTATTTGTTCACTAAAAGAGGTGAAAAGACCAAATTAACCTTCAACAAAGCTATAAAAAATAACCAAAATAAAATTTATGGACAATATAGTAAATTAAACACAAAATAATTTACTGTTTCTTTTTATCAAAGCTTCACATTCAAGTAACCATATAGTTGCCCTCATTTTCTCTTTCACATTTTTCTTCCAAATAATATAAACTTTTAGTGATGAATTAGTTATCCTAAAATAATGGCTAAAGATATGAATAGCCTTTTTAGCGACAAAAAATTATTTGAAGGTCGTCACAAAAAAGCTTTAAGGACCTTTTTGTATTTTCTCTCAAAATTTTATTTTCAAAATTTGAGTAAACACATGCATAGCATGCATGTGTACAGTTGCTAATAATAATAATAATAATAATAATAATAATCTTATTATCATGGAAAAAAAGTGATGATCCAATTATTTTTATCAAGAAAAATAGGGTTAATTACAAATAAGGTTTTTATTCACAACGAAAATTTCTAAATAAAATACCTAAGGTTTTTATTCAGACTGAACAAATTTCGTGCGTTTAGGATATTTTTGTGTGATAATTTATAGTCTGATAGTTTGTACTGTAGTACGCATTTCTGGAATGTCTTTGAACATCTAGAGAGCTTTTTTTTTTTGGAAAATGATCATCTCTAGATCCTTTCCACTAAGTCTACCTAGGCAAACAATTCATGTATTTGAGATTTGATCAAAGTGCTATAAATAGAGACCCACTTTAAAAGTTATTAGAACTTTAGTCATTGAATTAAATTTTAAAGACTCGAATTATGTACCTTGGTAACTTGGTGAAAAAAATCCAAAGAGGATCATTTTCCGTTTTTTTTTTTCACCAGGTTCATAAGTATGTGGGGTACCATATATGAGGAAAATTATAGCACCCACCATTGGACCTTAATTGAACAGTCTCGAAAAAGTACAAACGGTTGAAATTAAATGACCACGAAAGGTAATCAAAGTTGTCCAATTTTGAAATCAACGTGGAGCGAAGTGCAGCTTCCTTCTAAACCATGGA
This sequence comes from Malus fusca, assembly GCA_035220775.1. NCBI lineage: Eukaryota > Viridiplantae > Streptophyta > Magnoliopsida > Rosales > Rosaceae > Malus > Malus fusca. The sequence continues at coordinate 6,534,258 of CM069061.1, read as the reverse complement.
CTCCTGCAATGGTTTCTATCATTTCTGTTGACGCCATGATTTAGCATACATATTAAAGAAAGACAGAGGATCCTCGTCAGATACTGTTTGTGAGGATACTGAAAATTCTCTAATCATATTCGTTTATCGTATATCGTGCAGTTAGTTTTTGTCAGGTACTGTTTATATTCAATTTTAAATAAAAAAATTTACAATAATTTTTAATCGCACGATGTACGATGAACAGATGTGATTGGAGGATCCTTAAAATCCTCGCAAATAGAATCAGTAAGGATCCTCATTCTTAAAATAATAATAATAATAATAATAATAATAATAATAATAATAATAAAATCTTTTCAATTGTAAAATATTAATTAATTGGAAGTTAAAAAAGAGAATTGTTATTGGCACTCCAAAAATCTCATTTCACACTCATCACAAATGTATTTTTCTTTCAAAATATAGAAAGTTTGGAGTATAGAATAAGATTTTTGGAATGCTAATAACAATTCCCTTAAAAAACTCAAGAGATTTTTCCAACTCCCGGAAGAGTGTTTTTTCCAACCCAAGAGATTTTTCCACCGAATCATGTTGGATTCAAAAAGAAAATAAGGGGGTTTTGCTCTAAGAAGTCCTTGATGTGGAGAAATTTTTCTATGTGACTGGAACCAAGGTATTAAATATCGGTAATATCGGAAATATCGGTAGTCCAGAAACACGGAAATATCGGGATATTATCGATATCGATAAACATAATATGGAAACCACAGAAATTGTAAGAAAACCTTGGAAATTTTTATTGAAACTTTGCAGGATGTTTATTTAGTCAATTATCTATTAGTTTATCACAAAAAATTGGAAGGAAATGCATTGCATGATGGATTTAACTGATTTAAGTTGATTATATAGCGAGCTGGCAAACATTGTAAGTGTAGAAAATATGTAGTAATTAATGAAAGAAGTTTAAACACATAGTCACATAATATAAAAAATTGTACATGTAAAAGCTGTAAAAGTTGAATTATTTAGATGCTTTTTTTTCTTACACACCACCCACACACACACACACACAGACTCTCACACGCCAACACACACGCACACACAGATCACACACGCATACACACATCACACACGCAGACAGAGACTGAGGTCTCTCTCTCTTTCTCGATCCTTCTCTCTTCTCTCTCGATCCTCCTCTCTCCTCTCCGACAAAGACTGAGGTCTCTCTCTCTCGATCCTTCTCTCTTCTCTCCCTTCTCCATTCTCCCACACACACACATAGAGATCTCTCGATCTCTCTTCTCCCTTCTCCCACACACACGCACAGAGACATCGCCCATCGTCATCGTCATCGTCTCCCACACACACGCACAGAGACCTCACCCCTCGCCCCTCGTCATCGTCTCCACCGCAGATCTAGGTCTTTGAACGTCTCGAGCGCGCCTCAAATCCAGGCGATCTGATTCTGACGCCGTAGTCGTCATCGCCGCCACCAACTTCCTAAGCCAAGAATGGAGAACCTGATCTCGTTGGTGAACAAAATCAAGAGAGCTTGTACTGCTCTAGGGGACTATGGCGAAGGTAGCGCATTCGTCGTCGCCATCGCTGTCGGTGGTCAGGTCAACTCCCGGTCCCTCACCTTCTTACCTCTTCGATTGATTCATGCATATGAATTGTGGTTGTGTTTTCAATCGCTCTGTAGCTTAGATCTTGATCTTAATCGTGTTTTTGCAAGGTTTTTGGGACGAAATCGGCTCGGGAATCGGCACACCCATTTCCGGCGTTCTTCTCCGAGTAGCCCAGTTCCAAAAATATCGCGATAATTTCGCGATATTTTGACGAAAACTCTTTGGATACCTATTAAAATATCAGTCCGGCGAAAAACCGATAATATTGGCGATATTATCGGCATTTTGTTCCTTGACTGGAACACACACATGACGGGTGGTGTTCCTCATCAATAACCTATGGACACTTGTATCCTTATAGCATAATAATTTAATATATTTAAATTTTATTAAAAAAATCATAATAAACAAGACCTGCACTGTTCCAAGACTAGCTTTCTAGTCCTAATCTCCAAGACGCCCCCATCTCCTCCTGACTTTTCTCCCCCCATTGTTACCGGCAAAATCATAAACGGAGGTCGGTGACGGCAAAATCTTAAACCACCCACCTCCATCGTCGACTGTGATTTCACCCGGGACGCTCCATCTCTTCTATCTCTTCCTCTATTTCTTTCTCCTATCCTCTCTCGTTCTCTCCCTCTCTTATTTTGACATGGAACCAGAGGGATAGTTGGCCGAACTTTTAGGTTTGCCGTCTATCTCCTCCCTCCCCCACCCTCCTCTGGGCCTTCGTACACTGTGAGCCGCACACGAGCGAGCTCGAACAAAAGATTTCAGAGCTAAATCCAGTGTGGTAGATAAGAAAATCAAAACACAGAAAACATATAAAATTATGAAAATAAATTCGTAATATTAAAAAAAAGCCATTTTTCAGATCCTTCTATATGTTCTTCTCCCCATAAACCCTTCAAAATCTGGTCCTTCTCTACCTCCTCCCCTTTATCTTTTGGATTTTAATTAGCATTTTTTTTTCTGGGTTTTCCTCTTTTTTTTCTTCTGGGTTTTGTGGCGCATGCAGAGTTAAATTTCTTTTTATTTTTTCTTTTTTTTTCTTCTTCAGGGTTTTGTTGTTTTTAGTGATTTAGGTTTAAGAGTTTATGCATTTTTCGGGAAACTGAGACTCGGGCGTTTTTCAAAGCTCGGTTGAGAATGGAGGGCTGAGGAAAACCACCTGTCATGCTGAGCCTCTGAGCGTTTTTCAAAGCTCGAATTTAAATGTATTAAATTGTTATGCTATAAGAATACATGTGTCCATAGGTTATTGGTGAGGAAAATCACATGTCATTCCGAAGTGTGTATTCCAATCACATGAAAAAATTTCTCCTTGATGTGGGGCATGGAATATCTTTTGGTTTTTGTTTGTTTTTTTTACCAGGATAGGGTAAAAGTCACTATGTTGTCCAAAAAATTAAAAAGGGTAGAAGTCACTATGAAACTCGTGGTCATGACAGTCACCTTGTTTTGGGTCATGTACACTATAAAAATTTGGAGCAATTTTCGACATGATTGGAGCTCTGGGTTGCATCGGTATAGTCGAAGGTTAGGGTGTCGTCGGAATGACGTGATGGATGTAGCTAGAGGCCATTTTGGTTGGTTAGTTTGTCTATTTCTTAATTTCCAGGTTCTACAATTTGGTGCTTGAATTTCTTTTGAGCTGTTTAGTTTGCTAGATCTACCATAAATTGGTGCTCTTGAATTATGCGGTGAGTAGGGCGTTGTGTTTCTTGCTCCAAAATTATATTGTGAGTTTGATCTCTCACATTATCTCTTCTAAGCATTGATTTCATATATTATATTACTGAGACATGTATTTTCAACTCATCATTATCTCGTGATTTTATGGTTCAACGTATTTTTTTAGATAGTGTTGCAAGGACCAACTTTAAGCATATTTGTTATGAATATGTATTTTGTAATGCTCTTTTTTCAATAAAATTAATATTGTATTTTTTTTAAAATATATATTGTTAAAGGGAAGTTACAATAAGAAAAGTACAATAAATTCTCTTTTAGTTTCATAAAATCTTAGGTTAAAATTATAAAATCCAACAAAAAGAAAAATGAAAGAGAATTTTGATAGTCCAAGTACTTTTTGTGTCTGACTTTCCGTGCATTCCTGTTTGTGTGGTCACGGTTAAGTCACGTCAACATTTTATATTAATATTCATTTTTGTCTTATTATCTCTATACAAAAACAATATAAAATGTTGACGTGGCTTAACCGTGACCACACAAAACAGAAGGGCACGAGAAGGCACCGGAAGTGTGAGGGCAGACAATCCTTGTCCGGATTGGTTCGTCTCTATCTATTGTCAAATCAAATGTGGTGAACTCGTTTTTTCATTTTTTGGTCAGAGTTGGCAAACTTGATATTCCAAGCACGAATGTCGAAAAAATAAAATTTTCAACAGTGTTCGAAGCATTGAGTGATAATCACATGTTATTATACAAGTGAATGAACACTTGAAAAATAAAAATTTCAAATGCTGACCACTCAACCTGTCCCTCAAGCCACTACCCTACATGTAATAATTGTTTAAAGAAAAATATTATTTACCCACTTATTTTTACCTCGTACATTCTTGTTAATTTTTAATTATTAATCTTTTTCAATTATTCGATTCGTGTGAAGTAGAAATAGGTGTAGATGGAAAGTACTACCCTTGTTTAAACTAATCCTCACCTAAACAAAACGAGAACTTAAACACCACTCATATGTGACTTTGCCAAAGAGAATACAAGCATTGAAAATACAAACAAAAAAAAATGTTTGTATGTATCTCCACATGCTCCATGTGCTTCTTGTTGTTCTTGTGTTTTGGTCTAATATCACATGCTCTTCTACCTAGGTTTGGATGAATTTCATACACATTTGAATAAGTAAAATAAATATATGGCTTATTACATTTTACATTTTAGATTTGAGGTGATTTTTAAAGTGGGTGATGATTAATTTTACACTGAAGTTTTGAAATTGCATCAATTTGTACCTTTCTTTCTTTTAATGTCTAATCATTCGTTAAATTTAGGAGGTTTTGTCAATATGATGCATTGTTACTTAGATGTTGTCTATATATGGGTCTCACACTTACCATGTCATATAATTAAGAATCAAACAATCAACTACCCCAGAATAAATTGATAACAGTTTTAATATTTATGGTGCAAAATGATAAATTGAAACGTCATGACTTGTTTTGAAAATCACCCTAAAGTCAATGTGAAAGGGAGAAAGGGAGAGAGAATACGGGAGGGAAGGAGAGAGAGAGTTAGTGCGTTTTTTAATTTTGTAATCCACGTGGCTCAAACTTGACATCCACATTAGCAAAATGTGAGCACTATATTTGTCACATTATCATTAACGGCTAAATTGATAAAAAAAATAATGTATATATGATAGGACTAAAACATAAATCATGTCATACATTAATTTATGTTTTAAAGAATATATAAGATTACAATTACACTCAAATTTGAAAACGAAAACAGTAATATAAAATAATGCTTGCATCACATTTGATGAGTAAAAAGAAATATATTAATAAGAAGATTCAAAGAAAGCATGCAGAGAGAGAGGACCAGTAACTGAGCGGCAGGATTAGCCTGTCGATTTTGACCGACAATTGGAAAATCAAGTGATCGAACCCAGTTTTGCTTCTGGACGATACAAGTCACTGACCAACCACATAATTAACAATATTATCAAGTAAAGATTGTGTGCATCATAAGTCAACTGACATACTGTTGTGTGTTTCAGTGTTATACATCTTCCGACCAAAAAAATATTACAACATAAACTATGAGCAATTGGCAAAGTTATAATACGTCGTATTAGACTAATAAAAATTAAATAATTATTATAAAATGTGATTAAGTAAGAATTTCAAAATGATACCGTCTTGTAACCACATAAAGTTAAAAAATAAAAAATGTGACCGGAATATTGACATGCTTGACTTACTTCATTTAATTTTTATTAGTTTTATAGGGAACCCTAATTGCATGAAAAACCACTATAAAAGCAGCATGAAACATCTCACTTTGATACCATCAGTTTCCTCACCAAGTAGAGAGAAAAGTATTGCATAGCATCCCGGTACTAGCTAGTTTAATTAATGGGCTCGTTAACACTTCCAAAGCTTCCTACCATCGACTTCTCCGTCGATGTCTTGAAGCCTGGCTCAAATTCTTGGCTGTCCACCTCCAAACAAGTCCGGTACGCACTCGAAGAGTACGGTGGTTTCGTGGCGCAGTACGATCAAATTTCTGCACAACTTCTGAACGATATCTTTGGCCATGCCAAAGATTTGTTTGAGGTTCCTTTGGAAAACAAAGTGAAGAACGTTAGTAACGAACCATATCGTGGGTATATTGGACCGAACCACCTCATGCCACTCTATGAAGGTATCGCCATTGATAATGTCACATCTCCAGAAGAAACTCAGAAGTTCAAAAATCTCATGTGGCCCGATGGAAAGAGCAATTTCTGGTAAGTATTTCTAGTTTTCTTTTCATAATTCTATTAGATTTAAATATTACTCTACAGCCAAATTGTCAACTTTCTAAACTATGATTGTGTCTAAGGGAAATGATCACCTCCGGATCTCTTCCTTCTAATCCACCAAATCAGAGAATCTGTGTTATTGAAATTTGATCTAACGGATGAAGTTATTATAACTTTTAAAGTGGTCTCCTGTTTGTAGCCGTTGAATCAACTTTCAACGACACAAATTTCCTGATTTGGTAGATTAGGAGGAAAGGATATGGAGAGGATCCCTTTCCGTGACTAAGAATATGTTTATAGGACTGCTAGTTAAAACGTTTCTATTTTCTTCTCAAAAAAAAGAAAAAAAAAGGTTTAATTTTTTTAGGCCAGAGCGCTTATGGCTGCATCTCGCAAAAAACTTAAAAATGATTCTAGCTTATAAAAGCGTTTAAAAGTGTGACCGGAATAAACCAAATGTTGAATTTCTTATATATATAGATTATACATACATATCATTTTTTGTCTTGTTTTTCCGCAGTGAAACTACAGATTCATTTGCCCAATTACTATCAGAGTTGGAGCACAAAGTGGAACAAATGCTATTCGAAAGCTATGGAGCAGAAAAGCAGTACGAGTCTGTTGCTAGTGCCAACAGCCACCTTCTTAGATTCCTCAAGTATAATAAACCAGAGGAAGCTGATCGTACAACCTTGAGATTTGCGAGCCATACAGACAAGAACTTCACCACCATCGTCGTTCAGCATGACGTTGGTGGTTTGGAGGTTAAAACTAAGGACGGTGACTGGATTAGCGTTGAGTCGGTACCTTCACAGTTCGTGTTCTTGGCCGGTGATGGATTGCAGGTTTGTCTCATTCCCATATAGTTAAATACCATCAACTACTTAGTTTTCAATTACCTTACACTAGTATTACTTAGCCGCTGTGGGTTTGCTGTCCCCAAGTTTGTGTCTCCTTCCGACGCAGCACCACCCCAAACGCCCCGCCGCCGGCTAGAATTCCCTCTTCCTTGCCGGCGGGTACTTCTATCAAGATTCTAAAAAACACTAGGCACTAGTCGGACGGCAAGCAGGGGCCTAGCGCATAGGCGCCTAGACGGGGCCTAGGCGGTCTAGGTGAATTTATGTAAATTTATTGTATATCTTGTAAATAAGTATCTATTTACACTTAAAACATAAAATCTATACTTCTATGGATGATAAAAAAAAAAAAGGAAACTTTAACGAAAAACTTCCGATGCTGTTTACTTTAATGAAAAACTACATTTTTACACTAAAAAGTCAATCTTGGTACTATTCACTTTACCCTTTATTTTGTCCTTATCGTTAAAATTAAAAGTTTTCAAGCCATTTTCATTAGTTTTCCTTAAAAAAATGATAAAATGTAAAAATAGAAGTAAAAGAATACACAAAATACATCCATCCAACAAGTTCAATATTAAAAAGCATTAAGCATATAATTATAATGAGGAGTATTCTTGGATAATAGACTAAATTCTTCTTGTTCATGATCTTTGCATTGGATTTGACATAAACTAAATTATTTAACCTTGTTTTATCTAGTTTATTTCTTTTCTTTGTATGTATCCCCTCAAAATTGCTCCAATTCATTTCACAATTGGATAAATTTGTGGTCAATCCATCATTTGCAAATTAGGTACACCATTTTCATAAGTATACCAACATGAAACTTAAAAAGAAAAAAGCACACAATTAATATTTAAAAAAAAAAAAACCAAACCACCTAGGACTGCCTAGGTGCCGCCTAGGAGCAGCCTAGCCAGCCTAGCTCCCAGACCGATTTTTTGAAACAATTTGCACTAAATCGTGGGAGGCCTTCACCGTCTAGTGACTAGGCGCTGCAATTTTTAGAACACTAGAAGTAATGATCTAATTGGTTATTTTGACTTGGTTCGATAAGGTATGGAGCAACGACAGAATAAAAGCTTGTCATCATCGAGTGAAGCATTGTGGAGACAAGACGAGGTACTCACTAGGGTTGTTTACTTTCAACAACGGAATAATACAAGTACCACAAGAACTGGTGGACGAGAGGCACCCACTGCTCTATAACCCACTTGACAGTCTTGAGTATATAAGGTTTCACAGTAGGGGTGAGGCCAGGAACTTAGTCTCTCCTGTCAATACCTTTTGCGGTGTTACAAATTCTGCAGCTTAATCTGCAGGACTGAGGAGGACTCAAACTTGATGCTGGATAAAAATATTATGGATAAAAATAATACTGCGGTGTTAATAACTAATAAATGTACCATCAGGAGGAATCTTTGTTGTTAATTACTTCATGTCCAGGTGCATTAGCATGTGCTTAAGTTGTGGGATTTCATGGCTGCTTCCTTCCAAGCCCAGAACACTCCAACTATCTATGTGTAATAAAGCATTCGACTTTGGTTTTCTTCCATTCCAAGAATTATTGTATGGTTGAGCGTGGTTCCCCGTGACGAGAACACTCCACATGCCCATTTTACTTCTCACACACTTCTCAAATTTTCAGCCGTCAGATTCAATGAATTGAAGAAGATCAATGACCAAAAAATTAACAAGGGGTTGTGAGAAGTAAAACTGGGTGTGTGAATAACACTATCCCAAGCAAAAATACTTTATATATAAGAAATTAGATCTAGTTTTCAAGGACCCTTATTGAAACCGAATTCTTCGTGATTATATCTATAATATCCTTTTTTGAAGGGCAATGTCACTCGAAAGAAAGAACAAAATAATTCTATTAGAATTTGGTGTACAATGAAACGACCTGTAAAAGTATTGTTTCTGTTTGAATACATTTGTGTATGATGGGAAACGGAGGCCAAAGTGTTGATCCAACATGCAAAGAGGATATGGTGGCCATGAGAATTCTATTTTGCTTCAAGAAGGGATACGAGTTACAAACTTACAAGTGATCCACCATGAAACTCAAGGTATGGATATAAATTAAGTGAAAAATATGATATGAAAAATTCACAACCGATCAATGTGGAATTAAATTTCAAGATTAACTGAACAAGCAAGTTTGGGGTGCAATAGTCGTTAGTCAAGAAAGAATTAAATTATAAAGTTGAATATTCCAATTTTACTTATGATTTTGATTTCATGATTGTAACATCTCGGCACTAAAGAAATTTGAGCTCCTTAAGTTGAAGAATTTATTTGCTGATCAAGCTACTTGTCTGCTTATGGTCAAATTCGATTCAAGGAGAACTCAAGGTCAATTCTTTACAAGTGAAGGGGGGAGGAGTGGATTTGGTTCATTTCGGTTCGGTTTTTTGTCACGCCTGAAAATAAAATGAAATTAGCTATTCGGTTTGATTTGTTTTTTTTTTAAATTTTAAATGATAAACCAAATTAATTCGGTTTGGTCCAGTTTGATTTTAATTTTTTTTATTCATTCTTTATATTTTAATTTGCTTGCCTAAGGAAAGAAAACTGGAAATTGGATGAGGAAAACAACATCAAAGTCGAATCTTAGGGGGGAATCGGAGGAAATGTTGGCTGCTATTTTGTCACAGCACCAAACTAGCAACAAGAAGACTAAGCCCAAGTGAGTGTTACTGTAATGTAATGTTTCAAACGTGAGGGCGTTTTGTGAAAATTCGATAAACTTCAAGGAATATTTGTGTAATTAACCCGTTCAAAAAATAATTCCATTAGAATTTGGCGTACAATGAAGCGACTTGTAAAAATATGGTTTCCGTTTGAATACATTAGTATGATTAAGGATGGGAAATGGAGGCTAAAGTGATGATCCAATATGAAGAGGATATGGAGGAAGAGCTTGAAGAAAAATAAGTAATTGCACCCATGAGAATTCTATTTGAATTAACATGCAAAGTCGATTCAGTTAATTTCTGTTTGGTTTTTTGCCAAACCCGAAAATAACTGAAATTAGATATTTGGTTTTGATTTGGTTTTCTCAAATTTTAAACGATAAATCGAATTAATTCGGTTCAATTTATTTTAGTTCGATCCGGAGGAAATGTTGCATGCTCTTCGTCACAGCATCAAGCTAGCAACAAGACTAAGTGAGTGTTATTGTAATGTCTTAAATGTGAGAGTGTTTTGTGAAAATTCGATAAACTTCGAAGAATATTTATGTGAAACCCCATCCCAAATTATGTGTATTTTCATATTAACGAATTTATGAAATTACCATTTTGTCCCCTTATCCCCTCACCCTACCCGGGTTTCCCTTTTTTCCCTTTTGGGATTTTCCTTATCCCTTTTTATTATTTTTATAACACTCTATCCTCTTCTCCCTTCTCTCCCCCGAGTTCTCTCTCTCTCTCTCTTTCTCTCTCTCTCTCTCTCCCTCTCTTTCTCTCTCTCTCTCTCTCTCGCACCAATCCCCTCTCATTCTCCCCGATCTACACACACCCATACACCCAAATCGAGACAAACAACAGCGACGACGGCACCACCACGCCCACCGTGTTGGGTCTCTCTCTTTCTCTTCTCCTCTGTGAAGCACAGAGAATCCAGGAAGCTTTTACGGCGAGTCTCGTGGCTTTTGAGCCAAACTTCGGCCAGCTCCGGCCACCACACGGTGTGTTTTAGGTATCAATCTCTTCCTTGCATCCTAAACTTCAATTTGGTAGTTAGATCGCATCTTGGGGTTCAGTAGCGGAGTCGATTAGAGCTCGGGAAGCTTTGGTCTTCTCCCTTGTCAAAACCGGGTGAGACCCGACCCGAGATCCTAAGACCCAGATTGAAACCCAACCCAAACCCAAAGCCTTGGGCCGGGCTACCAGGCCCAAACCCTTTAACCAACACCCAGGGCCTTCGGCCCACTGAGCCCAACTCAAATCAAATCCCTTGGGTTGGGTTACAAGCCCAAAACCTTTAAGCCCAAACTCTAGGCCCATACTCTTTGAACCTAGGCCTTTGGGCCGTGCAAACTCGGGCCTTTGGCCCGTTGAACCCAAGCCCCAAACCCAATTGAAACCAAGCCCAACCCAGAAACCAAGCCCAACCCAGAAACCAGGCCGAGTGTAAAATCCTGTCCTCGGAATTTCACTATTCAATATGTATCTCGTAATTTAAGTTCGTATTTCACGTTGTTGATGCACAAAATCAGCAAGGACTTTGGTACAACAGAAAGTGTCAGGTTTTGTGACCTTCGCTTGGTTGCTTCGGTCACTAGCGAGGATAGGTATATAAATGAATAGAGACAGAAAAGCAAACACAAGATATACGTGGTTCACCCAGATTGGCTACGTCCACGGAGTAGAGGAGTTCTCATTAATTGTGAAGGGTTTACACAAATACATTGGTTCAAGCTCTCCTTTTGTGAGTTATAGTGAATAGTTTAGTACAAAATGACATTAGAGATTATTGTGGGAGAATGATCCCTATTTATAGAAGAGAGTTTCTAGTTTTGTTCTGACATTGACACGTGTCATGTTGTGATTGGCTTCTGATGTTGACACGTGTCGCGCTGTGATTGGCTTCTGATGTCGACACGTGTCGCATTGTGATTGGCCTCCTGGTTGAAGGGAAGCTCTTCTGGATCCTTGACGGTATAACGTTGACCGGTGCTCAGTAGTTTCGGGATTGGTCAAGTATGGTACAAACAGTGCTCCCCTAAGTTCCCGAGTGAGGGAAGCTCCTCGGTTGGGGACTTGCAAGATCCAAGCCGCTGAGTAATCACGAAACTTCTAAGTACCGATGTGTGGTATCATCTTCATTTGTCTTATCTTTCTCATAGGTAGATGTGGCATCTTCTCTGGAAGTACGCTTCCTCCATTCGGGGGTGGTGTCTTTAACCGGTGGAGATGCACAAGGTAATGTATCAATTTCACTTGAAGCTTACTTGTAGTTTCGGGCTTGGTCAAGTGCGATACAAACCCTATAGTAGGAGTCCTCCAAGTTACCGAGTTAGGAGACCTGCCGAAAGAGGTGACAGACAAGGTAAGCAGTCAGACTTCCAAGCAAGCAACCCAGGATCGGAGGTTCGACTTCGGCTTCCGGTTGATTGTTCTCCTTCTCCTTGTCTTTCATTCAGCTGCCAGGATAAGGAGAAGCAAATGGAGAAGAGATGATATGAGATACTTTTGCTTTTGAAGAAGTAACTTTCCACAGGTTTATTCTTGAACTGTGTTGGAGGGTTTTCTAGTTTCCTCCAAAGGACTTTCCACAGACTTAATCTTGAACTGGATTCGATTCAAGGTGGCGGACACTTGATCTTGAATCGGGCTTGTGATATCTTCAAGGGCCGTTGGTGACATGATCTTTAAGGATTTGATTCAAGGGTGATGAATCAACACGTGCAATTCACGACACCTTAGTGAGTCGATTCAAGAATTTGAGGGTCAAAACAAGTCCATCAAATCTAGAGTATGATCGACCCTGATGATATGGGATACTCTTGCTGTTGACAAAGCAATGAATGTGGTATGGCGAGGTTTTGCTCTTCGGCGGCGGTGCTAGCGAAAGGTTGTTGAAGCTTCTCGTGTTGTAGCGATCTGTTTTAGCTCATCGTTGAACCTTCTGCTTCAATCTTTTGCCTGGCAGAAGTGGTGTGTACCCTTTGCATTTAAATGGTCATTCAGAACATTCCTTCCTAGTGACTCATCCACGCTTGGCAGCTTCAATGTAAAGAGCCAATATCTGATCAACTGTCATGAGGTATTTACCGGTGGAATTCGTGACCTTGACAGCAGTTGAGGATGAGTACTCGAGAGCAATGTTAAGTAAGTAACCGGGCAAAGGTCTCAGGCAGTCAGTTCCCGATTGGAGGTTTGATTTCAGGTTCCGACTGACTGCTCTCTTTCTCCTTGTCCTGCAGGTGTGGACAAGGACAAAGACAAGGACAGAGAGAAAGCATGATATGGGATACTCTTGCTTTCGACCCTGATGATATGAGATACTCTTGCTCTTGGTGTGGCTTATTTGCTGAGGTATTATCGGGGGGAAATAAAGCTGAGTATTTCGAGAGGTTATGTTGAGGGTGCCTTCTCGAATGCGAGAAAGGGTTGAGCATTTTTGCAGGTTTGCCTGTCCTTAGAGGAGGGAGGTCGACGTATATAGGGATTTCCCAATAGCAAGTAGTAATGCTATTCCTTTACCCTTCTTGGTCACAGCAATGTAGTGGGAGCTGCCAGCTTCACATGTTTTAACTTTGTCAGAGCACTTTGAAAAAGTGGTGTGTGGTATTTGGAAAGTTGATGTTGCGTGTGAAGATTACAGACAAGCTTTATCTAAGGAGATCTGGTTCTTGAAGTTCTGAGAGCTGTGCCTATTCGGTTTTCAAGAAAGTAATCCCGTTGGGAGTCTGGACCTTGAGATTCGGAGAGTGGCGCCGTTTCGGTTTTTGAGAAAGTAATTATGTTGGGAGTCTTTTCTCGAAAGTGAGTAAAGGTTGGACGTTCTTGCCAACCTGTCTTGCCGCAAAACACGGAGGTCGACACACATAGGGACTTTCCAGTTGTCAAGCAGTGATGCTGTTCCTTTACCCCTGTGGGTAATAGTAGGGTAGCTGGAACTTCGAAGTTCTCGTGCCTAAACTTTGTCAGAGATTTTTGACAAAGTTATATGTGGTACCCGAGGAGTTGATGGTGCATGTGGAGAGTGGTGATTGAACAGTAAGATTCACGTGCTTTCTACTTCACCAGAAATCTTCGACAGATTGCCCGTAATTTCCGCAAAGCTGAGTGTGCATGTGACAGGTGCTGACGAGGCTGAAAAAGCAGGTGCTTCTTCGATTTCTGAGATCGGCCCTCGTGGTCTCTGAGCAGCCCAGCTTTTGAGAAAGGAAGTGCCTCTTCGATTTTTGAGATCAGCCCTCGTGGTCTCTGAGCAGCCCAGCTTTTGAGAAAGCAAACGCCTCTTCGATTTCTGAAGCTCCGTCGAATGCAGATTTTTATAGAGGCTGGCATTAAGTTCCACATCATACTTGAATCTCCACCAGTAGAAGCTCCATACTTGCACTTCTAAGAACTTGATTTGTCCGACCTCTTCTTTTTCTCCACACCTTCGAATATGTCTTGCCCTTCTGACCGTCGCCTTAACTTGAATGTCGGGGAAGATAGTGACCTATCTTCTCCAACCAACATTTGGCAGCCGTCATTCGTATCTTCTCCAACCAACATTTGGCAGCCGTCATTCGTATCCCCAAATGGTCATCTTACAGTTGGGGATTCCATGATGATGAATGATACAACCGCTTCGGTGGTGGCCAGAAATCTTCTCACTCCTAGAGACACTAGAATACTTTCCAGGCGGTCCGACGAACTCGCTGTTCAGGACTCTCTAGCCTACAGCGTCCGATGTGTAGGCTCAGTATCAAACATGGGCCAGCGCCTTCTTGCTCGATCTCGTCAGGTTGAGTCGTTGATGGCTGAAGTGGCTAGTCTTCGGCAAGAGGTCAGAGTGCTTAGGCATGAGAATAAGGAGTTGCACATGCTCGCAACTAATTACTCAACAAGCATGAAGAGGAAGCTTGATCAGCTGCAGGAGTCCGAAGTGCGGATTCAGAGTGATCATCAGAGGTTTGTGGCGTTACTCCAGAGGCAACTTCTGCCTTCGTCCTCTGGAGCTTCACCAAGTGTTGAGGCTCCGGATAATCAATCTCTGGTGCTTCGTCTTTCTGGGGCTCTCCCGATTGCTGAGACTTCCCCTGAGCAACCTTTGTGAAGGCTCCATCTTGTTTGTTTATTTTGACTCATGTGTATGTACATATTTGTAGCTTATCGGAAATATTAATAAATAAGCTTGCTTCATTTCAACGTATTGTGTTAAATACACCAAAGCCTTCTTCAGAAAGTTCTCTGAATTTTTTCTTTTGTTGAAACTTGTATTGTTGAAGCTTTGTGAGTGAAGCATGTAGTTTGAGGTAGTGTTCCCTTAATTTTCCGAGTGAGGAAAACTTCTCGGTTGGAGACTTGAAAAATTCAAGTCACTGAGTGGTTGTGAGACTTCCGAGTATCAAGGTGCAGTAGCATATGGTGGGAGTCCCCCAAGTCTTCAGGCGAGGAGAGTTGCCGAATGAGGTGTCTTGCTTGCTACTAATTTGTCAAAGTAACGAAGCCTTGTTTTGATGTCACACCTTCATATATGCCTTATCTAAAAATATTTCCAACTTTTGTGTGTTTGATGCTGCATGCTATTGACTAGACAATATCAAGTGCAATTAGTAGCTTTTCTCTCTTTTTCATCTTTTCTTTGGTGGAATTGCTTTTCGTTTCCACTAATCAGCCTGAGTGGATGCAAGATAACACCATTCTCTATAGCTCAGATTGCAAAGTCGTCTTCATGAAAGTTGTTCCTTATCTTGTGAACTACAACATATCCAAATTTGAGATCCATCGGAGTAGTACAACTTCAGAAATTCAAGTATGATGAGTAACTGTTCATCAATTTTCTGTTAACCCGTCAGACTTGTTGTGAGCTTCGAAACTCCATTTTCTCTTGTTCAGATCAACATACTTTCTTCATCGAAGTTGTTCCTCATCATCTCTTCCATAACATATCAAAAATTCAGAACAAACTAACGGTTGAATATTTCCAGATCTTCGAAATACCGCAGCAGCTTTGAAGCTTGGAGAAATCTGACCGTCATGTTTGGAGCTTCAACACTCTAACTTTCGTCGCTCAAATAGAAAAATTTCCTTCGTGAAAGTTGTTCATCTGCTCAAGAACTATAAGATGTCCAAAATTCAGCTCCACTGGAATTAGCTTCGCACTATCTTGATGAAGAGTGTGTGAAGCTTTTATATGTTTTGGTGTTGAAATTTTGTATTGTAGGTGAAGTTTTGGGGTTGAAGCTTTATAGTTGAAACTTTGGGGTTGAAGCTTTATAGGTGAAGCTTTGGTGGCACCATAAATTGATTTTGCCTCACACTATCTTGATGAAGATAGTGCAAAGCTTTTGAGATTGATATTTGTCCTCCATTGATGAAGCTTTTGGTGGCACCATAAATTGATTTTGTTTCACACGATCTTGATGAAGATAGTGCGAAGCTTTTGAGATTGATATTTGTCCTCCATTGATGAAGCTTTTGGTGACACCATAAATTGATTTTGCTTCACACTATCTTGATGAAGATAGTGCAAAGCTTTTGAGATTGATATTTATCCTCCATTGATGAAGCTTTTGGTGGCACCATAAATTGATTTTGCTTCACACTATCTTGATGAAGATAGTGCAAAGTTTTTGAGATTGATATTTGTCCTCCATTGATGAAGCTTTTGGTGGCACCATAAATTGATTTTGCTTCACACTATCTTGATGAAGATAGTGCGAAGCTTTTGAGATTGTAGTTGTGTTCCATTGATGAAGCTTTGTTGAATTTCCCCAATTTCCAATTTCCCTTTTTTTTTTTTTTTTTTTTTTTTTTTTTTTTTTTTTTTTTTTTTTTTGGAAAACTAGAAATTTGAAAATGTGGGAGAGACAACGTATACAAATTTTGCTTCCACACTGTTGAGCAAGAGATTGTGATGCAAGCCACATCTTGTAGTAGTCGAAGGTTTGGATGAACCATATAAATTGAATTTGCTTCGAACAGTCTTGATCAAGAGCGTGTGAAGCTTTCTATGAGTTGTAGTGTTTGCATTGTTACAAAGGAGAAATGTCTGAAGCAGATGCAAGAGGGCTGAAGAGCTTGATCTTCGTATACCATGCACTGAAGCCATTGTTGGCTTGCAATAAGACTTTGTTGGTGACTATAGCTCTTGTTAGGCATAAGTGCTCCCCTAGTTGAGTTGTAAAGCTTGAGGGTTTTTGATTATTTGTGAATGCTAGGAGTTCACATGTACAAGTTGTACCACTCGTCTTCTGGAGCATTGTTTGTACATTTCATCACCTGGTTGGTGGCATGAAGGAGAGTACGCGTTGTACATTTCATCACCTGGTTGGTGGCATGAAGGAGAGTACGCGTTGTACATTTCATCACCTGGTTGGTGGCATGAAGATGAGTTCCTTTTTCACCTGATTGGTGATAAGGGCGGTAAGTTTCCAAATAATATTAGAGTACGGGTTGTACATTTCATCACTTAGTTGGTGACACGAAGGTGAGTTCCTTCATCACCTAGTTGGTGAGAATAAGGGCAAGGTGTCGAGGCACATTGTGGTAAATGTCGAATGACACAAAGTGTGTTGAACTCTTTCGAAGCACAGTTGGCTTATGTATGGATGTGTTGGAATGTATGATGTTTATGTATGAATGTATTGGAATGTATGATGTTTATGTATGAATGTGTTGGAATGTATGATGTTTATGTATGAATGTGTTGAAATGTATGATGTTTATGTATGAATGTGTTAGAATATATGATGTTTATGTATGAATGTGTTGGAATGTATGATGTAGATCCTTTGTATAGTCTTGTTGACACATACTTAGATTTTGTTTTGTATTGGAAACATTTGCGTTGAAGCTTCAACACTTGAGTGTTTCATTGCTCAGAATGTAAAAGAGTTTAGGGCCGAGTTGGCTAAATCACCTCTTTATTGAACTCATACCAAATGGTCTTTGTTACATAGGATGCCGAACGGCTGTAGCTTAACACTTGTACAATGTGAGTCTATTTGTAATAGTACTTCAAGTGGTCAGCATTCCATGGATGGCCAAGGGTCTTGCCGTCGGAGCTTCTGAGCTTGTAGGAGCCAGGGCGGCTGATGCCGACGATCTCGAACGGTCCATCCCAGTTAGGACTAAGTGTTCCTTCACTCGGGACTCTATCACAGAGTAATCTCTTCTTCAGTACCCAGTCTCCCACTTTGAAAGAGCGAGGTTTTACCCTTGAGTCGTAGTAGTTGGAGATGCGCTGCTTGTAAGCAACATTCCTCAGGTGAGCCTGATTTCTGTGTTCTTCAACTAGATCCATGTTGAGGGTGAGTTGTTTGTCGTTCTCACTCTGCATGTAGTTCTGGGTTCAGTATGTTGCTTGCTCAAGCTCAACCGGGACAACTGCTTCTGTACCAAAAGCAAGTGAGAATGGGGTTTCCCCTGTGGAAGTCCGATATGAAGTGCGGTATGACCAAAGAACTTGGGGTATGAATTCTGGCCAACAACCTTTGGCTTTGTCCAAGCTAGTTTTCAGAGTGCGCTTGATTATTTTGTTAACGGCATCGACTTGTCCATTAGATTGAGGATGGGCTGGAGAGGCAAAACATAAGTTGATGTTGAACTTAGAGCAAAACATCCTGAACTTCTTGTTGTCGAACTGCCGCCCGTTGTCCGTGACTATGGCATTGAGAATGCCGAATCTGCAGAGGATGTTCTTCCATACGAAGTCTTCTATTTTTGCCTCAGTAATGGTTGCCAGGGGTTCTACTTCAGCCCATTTTGTGAAGTAGTCAACTACAACGATTGCATAGCGGACTTTGCCCTTCCCTGCAGGCATCGGGCCGATCAAATCAAGTCCCCATTGGGCGAAGGGCCAAGGGCTGATCATAGGAGTGAGCGGCTCGGGAGGGGAGTGAGGGATAGTTGCGTAGCGTTGACACTTATCACATGAGCGAGATAATCTGATGGCATCTTGGTGGAGTGTTGGCCAATAGTATCCTTGGCGAAAAGTCTTGTGTGCTAGGGATCGGGACCCAGCATGATCTCCACAGACTCCTTCATGTATTTCCCGTAGGACAATTTCCGCCTCCACAGGTGTAAGGCATCTTAGGTATGGCAGGGTAAAACCGCGCTTGTATAGTTGGTCATTAATGATCAGGTAGCGGGCAGACTTGTATCGAATCTGCTTAGCTTGGACTTTGTCATTTGGGAGGGTGCCATGAGCAAGGAATTTATAAATTGGGGTGATCCAACTATCTCCTTGTTGTAAATTGCACACTTCCGCGACCATGGTGCTCGGTGCCGCCAACAATTCGACATGAATTTTTCTCCCAATCTTGTCTTCCACTGCCGAGGCGAGGCGAGCCAAAGCGTCTGCATGACTGTTTACCGCTCGACGAACTTGGGTGATCTGGTAGTGGAAGTGTTTGAGCAAAAGTCGTGTTTGCGCGAGATATGCCGCCATGGAGCTATCCTTAGCATCAAAGTTGTTCGTGACTTGGTTGACCACTAATTGGGAGTCACTGAAGATATCAATTTGTTTAACCCCAAGGTGCTTGGCCAAACGTAAGCCTGCTAGAAGGGCTTCGTATTCGGCCTCGTTATTCGATGCCTTGAATTTGAAACGAAGAGCGTATTCCATCGCCACTTTGTCAGGGGTAGTGAGGACTAATCCTACTCCGCAGCCCTGTTGGTTGGATGAGCCATCAACATACAGACTCCATGCTGGGGTTGTTGATTCTATCTTCTGAGCTTCCGATGGTAGTGAAGTTACTGCTTCAGGTGTAGAAGTAATGTCAACAGGATATGTGAAGTCGGCGATGAAATCTGCTACTGCTTGACCCTTTTCGGCTGGTTTTGGTTGGTAGGAGATGTCAAACTCACCCAATGCTATCGCCCATTTGATCATTCGCCCAGACGTGTTAGGACTCTGGAGTATCTGTCGAAGAGGGTGATTGGTAAGCACGATGATGGCGTGTGCTTGGAAATAAGGGCGAAGTTTTCGAGCAGACATGACCAATGCTAGAGCTAATTTCTCAATGTTGGAGTATCGTGTCTCCGCATCTTGTAGGGCCTTGCTAGCGTAGTAGACGGGCCGTTCGACACCACTGTCCTTTCGAATAAGAACAGAACTGACTGCTGAAGCCGAAACCGATAGATAGATAATGAGAGTGTCACCAACTTCTGGTTTGGAGAGCAGAGGGGCCTTACTCATGTACTCTTTGAGGTTCCTGAATGCCTCGGCACATTCCTCCGTCCATGTAATGTACTTCTTATTTCCCTTGAGTGCTTTGAAGAAAGGAGCACATCTGTCTGTGGCCTTAGAGATGAATCTGGTTAAGGCTGCCACCTTGCCATTAAGGTTTTGGATGTCTTTTGAAGTTACTGGCTCTTTCATGTTGAGGATTGCTTTGATCTTTTCAGGGTTAGCTTCAATGCCTCGTTGGCTAATCATGAAGCCTAAGAATTTGCCAGAGCCCACGCCGAAGGCACATTTGTTGGGGTTCAACCTCATTCGATACCTCTTTAGAATGGTGAAAGTTTCAGATAGGTTGGTGATGTGTTGGTCAGCATGTTTGCTCTTGACTAACATATCATCAACGTAAACTTCCATGCTCTTCCCAATCTGTTCGGCGAACATTGAATTGACCAGTCTCTGATAAGTTGCTCCTGCATTCTTTAGGCCGAAAGGCATGACTTTGTAGCAATATAGTCCCCTGTCAGTAGTGAAGGCTGTGTGTTATTGGTATGAGGGGTTCATGAGGATTTGGTTGTATCCTGAATAAGCGTCCATGAAGCTCAAGAGCTCACACCCTGCCGTAGAGTCTATAAGTCTATCAATGAGAGGAAGGGGGAAACTATCATTCGGGCATCCTTTGTTTAGGTCGGTGTAGTCGACACACATTCTCCACAAGACCTTTTGAAGCAGGAGACTTTCCTTGGTCGGATTTTTCTTAACAAGGACAACATTTGCTACCCATGTTGGGTAATTGACTTCACGGACGAAACCTATATCCTTGAGTTTTTCAACTTCTGCTTTCATCGCCTCGTATCGTTCAACATCATAAGATCTTCGCTTCTGTTTTACTGGTTTGGTCTTGGGATCAATACTCAAGTGGTGACAGATGATATCGGGAGCGATGCCCGGCATATCTTTATATGACCAAGCGAAGACCTCGGCGTTTTCTTGCAAAAATGAGATCAACGACAGCCGCATGGGTGGTGACAAAATGGTGCCAATCTTCACCATGCGATCTGGATGGTATTTGGAGATAGAGACATTCTCTAACTCTTCAGCGGGTTGTGCTTGCTGGGTGAAGGAGTCATCTCGAGGGTCATCAGGTTGACTGTTGCCATCATGAAGATCCGAGTTAGCTTCATCTGGACTGGTCTTTACTACTTGGTTATGTATAGAGAGGGTCTCCTTAGGGACAGGCAGGTGTTGTTGCTTAACTGAAGTGTTGTAACATGATCGAGCACTAAGTTGATCTCCCCTGATGTATCCATTGCCGAAAGGGGTTGGAAACTTCATCAACAACATATGTGTGGATACCATGGCCTTGAGATCATTGATGCATGTGCGCCCGAAGATGACATTGTATGCTGTCGGGCAATTGACCACTAGGAAGTTAGTGGTAATAGTAGCTGTGTAGGGGCCTGTACCAATGGTGAGGGGTAAGTGTATACTCCCTAAAGGTTGTACGATATCGCCAGAGAAGCTTATCAGAGGAGAAATCGAGCGATCGAGCAAGTGTTCAGCTACATTAAGTGCCTTGAAAGCTTCAGCAAACATGATATTGACTGAAGCACCTGTGTCTATCAGGATTCGTTTCACATCAAAATTTGCTATGTGAGCCTCCACGATCAGCGGGTCGTTGTGAGGGTAGATGATACCTCTTTCTTCCTCAGGGTAGAAACATATCGGATCCCAGTTAGGTTTTTGATACTTGCCTCCCCTGATGTCTTCCACGTGAAACACTTGATGGCCATGTCTCAAAGTTCGTTCACTGTTTTTCATGGCCCTATTGGAAGATTCAGACATGGGTGTGCCGCCGCTTATGGAGTATATCATTCACCTGACGTTGGTTACGGTTATCCCTTGGAGGGTGAAGGATGAACTGATCAATTTTTCCTTCACGTGCCAAAGCCTCGATATGATCACGGAGGATGATGCACTTCTCGCCGTCATGGCCATTATATTCGTGGTAGCAGCAAAACACGCCCGTGTTCTTCGTGGACTTGTAATCCGGCTGTCTTGGCTTTGGCTTTGGTATCAGGTGAGCTATACTGGGGTAGATGGCCGCGCATGTAGCGTTCAAAGGTGTGTATGTCTCATACCTCGGGGTAGGGCCTGTCTTGACACGCGATTGACCCACTGCGTTGACTGTCTGGGGATGAGTGTTATTGTGACGATATCCTGAGTTATCGCGATAGTGCCCTTTATTCTTTTTATTAAAATGAGATTGGTGAGGATGAAAATCTTTCCTTTTGCCCTGGGATTGATATGTCTGCTGACTTGGCGAAGCATTAAATGAGGCAGGGGGGTGTGCTGCTACTTCTTGGAAGGTTGAGGTCTTCTCATTCGGTTGGATCTGGCCTCCACTCCCTACTTGCTGATAAGGGGTGACTGTAGGGGGTTTCCCTTGATATGTCCTTGCCTCGGCGGAGGCATGGTTGTAAGCTTGTGCCATCACCTCAGAGTAAGTCTTCCAAGTGTTGGCATTGATCATGTACTTGAAGAAACAGTCACGTAAGCCTGCCGTGAAGGCCTTGAGGGCGGTTTTGTCATCTGCCTCAGCGCAGCGGGAATACTCATGGCTGAAGCGGCCAGCATACTTTCGTAATGACTAGTCCGGCTTCTGGCGAATAGTGTACAAGTCATCTGCGGAATGCAAGCGATAGGTCTGGAAAATGTGTTGAGAGACAAACAACTTCCTCAACTCTTCAAATGAGTCTACCGTCTCGGGTGGAAGACGGCAATACCAGTTTAAAGCTCCGCCAGAGAGGGTGGAGGGGAAGAGAAGGCACCGTTCTTCGTCGGTGTGTCTCCGGTATACCATGGTGGACTCAAAGAGGTTAAGGTGTTCAATCGGGTCTTCCCTTCCAGTATAGAGTTGTAAGTCAAGCTTCTGCTTTGTTTTCGCTTGGAGGGGGGTGTTGAGGATCCTTTTTGTGAGGGGGCCAGGCCTGGGTTGGTTCCAGTCAGGTATCTCGGCTTGACGTTCAACCTTCAACTTGTTTACTTCATCCAGGAGCTGTAGGACAAGGGGGTCCTGAGTGGAGTCGTGCACCACTGAAGTTTTCTTCCGTAAGTCCCCATCGCCCCTTGGGGGTAGGAAAGTTTGATCAAGATAGCGTGATTTTTCCTTGGACTCGCCATACTGACTCCTAGAGTGAGTATGTCGGAATATTTCCGAGTCCCCTGTACCTTCATGTTCTTCTGGGGCCTGTTGCCTATTCCCTAGATTGGCTGCTGACCTGGGTCGTGGAAGAGGACCGAGTCTTTCAGAAACTCTTGGGTCATTAATCTTCGAGCTTATGTGGATGAGATTCTCTCGACGTTGCTTTAGGAAGTCTCGACAATCGCGATAGACGGCTTTTGATCCTTCCACTCCCTCTGTGAAGAGGTGTTTTCCTCTACTTCTTCTGCTTCGGGTTGAAGCGGCCGGGTTGAGAGAAGTCTCATGTTGATCGTCACATTGATGGGTAGCTCGATCCCTGTCAGGGATGTCCGTGTTGGATATCGGTGACCCTCCGTGTTGGGGGGCATTCAGATGATTGTTGACCTCGACAGGGGCGACGAACTTGTATGTTTGAGCATGCCTAGCCTCGTGAAGCCTCTCGAAAAGCTTTTCATATTGCTCTTGGAGGACCTCGTTCCTCATCACTATCTTGTTGTTCTGAGCTTCTAGCTCATCGACTTTAGCTTGAAGAGTAACTCCATTTCCTTCTTGCTTTCGTTGCTTCATACTAGGTCCAATGGGGGTGTCATTCTGTGTGCTATGGCTTCTTTCGCTCCCCATGTTGGAGAGAGATGCTTGGCCAAAAGAAAGTGTACGAGCGGTGGAAACCAGCTTGACAAAGCTGAAGAGAGTGGGAGTAAGTGTCTTTCCCACAGACGGCGCCAAATGTTGATGCACAAAATCAGCAAGGACTTTGGTACAACAGAAAGTGTCAGGTTTTGTGACCTTCGCTTGGTTGCTTCGGTCACTAGCGAGGATAGGTATATAAATGAATAGAGACAGAAAAGCAAACACAAGATATACGTGGTTCACCCAGATTGGCTACGTCCACGGAGTAGAGGAGTTCTCATTAATTGTGAAGGGTTTACACAATTACATTGGTTCAAGCTCTCCTTTTGTGAGTTCTAGTGAATAGTTTAGTACAAAATGACATTAGAGATTATTGTGGGAGAATGATCCCTATTTATAGAAGAGAGTTTCTAGTTTTGTTCTGACATTGACACGTGTCATGTTGTGATTGGCTTCTGATGTTGACACGTGTCGCGCTGTGATTGGCTTCTGATGTCGACATGTGTCGCATTGTGATTGGCCTCCTGGTTGAAGGGAAGCTCTTCTGGATCCTTGACGGTATAACGTTGACCGGTGCTCAGTAGTTTCGGGATTGGTCAAGTATGGTACAAACACACGTTTACATCATTTTTATTACTTAATTTTAATTCCGTAAATTTTGGGAATTAAATCGAATAGTTATCGGGTTTGAATTTTTGTAATCAATCTTTATCTTTCGTTGACTTTTCGAAGTTTTGACTAGTTTTAAATAGATCTCGAACCCACGAACGCATAGGCGAAAGCCGTTTGCGAGTCCGAATTATAACGGTATAGTTACGAACGTTTGAAGTTGTGAACTATAGATTGTGGGAATTATTTAATTCCCACATGTGGGTTAAATGTTAAGTTAGTTTAAAAAGGGAAAGGGACCAATTTGAGGGTGGAAAAAAAAAAAATTAGGCAACAGCCAATCAAAAAGGGAGGAAAAAGAAAAGAGAGGGGGATAACTCTAGAAGCTGGATGATGGCAGCAGGGGAGAGGAAGAAAAGAAGAGATGCAGGGAAGAAGAGGAAATAAAAAGGAGGACCAAGGGAAAAGGAGAAAATGAGGGAGGGGAGAAGAGGAAGAACCCTCGATTCGGTTGACTCTGATTTCAACGCCTCAAGGAGAACGCTTTCTTCCACATTGGTTTGTTCCCCTATAATACCCATATCTCAAATTGTGATTATATGTGATTTTTGATGGGTTTGGTTACTTTGGTAGTTGCATTTTTTTTAACAAGAGTATGAATGGTGGTATGCTACTATAGTTTTCGTAAGGATTAAAGTTCCAATGAAAATTCATGTGGTGGTGGGCGCTAGGTGTAAATGCGCAAACTGTAGGAAAGATGGTAGTTCAATGTTTAGCTAAAATGTAATTTTGATCCTCAACTCATAGATTATTCAGTTTGATGTTTAGTTGTGGTTAAATAGCCGAGATGTTGTGAAGCATTTTATATTTTTCTGCTTGAAATATGAATGGGTAACTTCCGCTTGAGGCCACATTTTCATTAACATACTTTGGTGTGTTGGGTGTTAGCTTATGTTAATTTGCTACTTCGGTTCTCAAAAGCAGTATGATTTGTCAAGTTATGTGAATCTGCTAAACAAAATTATGTTTTGCCTAACATATTCCTTAATCAATAGAGAAGTCAAAGGATAGTAGAACACTGTCTTTCTTTTGAATCTTTGTGAATAAGCGTAGGAATGGTGGTATGGTATTATGGGTCTCGGGATGCATTTTTATTATGGAATTTGTGAAGTTCGATTACTTGGTCAAATTTGGATTTTGGGCCAATATTACGGTTTTCTTAATTGATTGTGCTTAAGTTGATGCATCATGTTTGATATATAATATGTTCGGAAATTAATCTTTAGCCTTAGGAAGTGTGTGTTATGATTAGAATGGTGATAACGTCTGCCTACAAGACTATGAATGAGTGTGTCATGTCTTCTCTGTAGATTTGTTCGGATCTTATGTCTTGAAACTTTGTTTGGATGTTGCATCTTAATCAAAATATATGAAGCCTCCGAGAAGCACTACGGGATACTAAGTGAAGTCTAGTGGACCTATATTGATTAGAGAGTGACTTGAATATATGTGATATGATTATTACCTTGAATTCTTATATTAATATCATTTGTAAATGTGACTTGGTTTTATAAATGTGATTTCTATATATTTAGCCATTAATTTATGTTATTAAACGTGAATTGACGAGTCTACTGATGATAATTGTGAACTGTGATTGACGTGCATATTTGAAGTGTGGTTGATTGGCATAATTGTTTTGCTGTCATAAAATGTGAGGCTAGCAGTGGACCGTTAACCCACTATTATGGGGATTTTTTGCTTCGATATCGTTTCAGATCTTGCTTCGTTAAGTCGCTATAAACTTACTACTTGCGCTTGTTTCATGTCGTTCAACTTTCTAAATTGAGTACTTGGTCCTTGTATTGTTTCTTCGAGCCGTTGCTATATTCCTTGGCCCTCTGCTTGATTCCGTTGAGTGATGGTCTGGAATCGTATCCACTCGGATTTCGTTGAGAGATGGTCCGGAATCCCTCCTACTCCGCGATTCCGTTGAGTGATGGTCTGAAATCGTATCCTGATTTGGATTCCGTTGAGTAGTCTGGAATCCCTACTCTTGCTCATTTCCATAAGTTAGACTTGTTCCCTGGATTCGAGTGAATGAGATTTACCCACAATAGATCTTATGAATATAAATTAGAATTATCAAATTATTACCTGAAATCCAGGCAGGGAATTATGTAGAAATCCTTTATTAATTTTGTGCATTGAGGTGTGATTTGATTGACTGATTAACATAATTAAATGTTAATATTGTGCCTCCTTGATATCATGGAATGGGTTACTTGAGATGATTGTGGAAGGATGTTGAATATGATTGTTATTAACATGATTAGATCAGTGATCAATGTGACTAGAGGATACTATTGTACTGTATTGATTCTTTGATATATTACATGATATGAATAGCGATTTTATATTGAAACATAATGATTTATATGATGGATGAAATAGAAACATTGATTGTCATGCGGCTGGTTATGTAGTTTGAATTATAATAATTCATGTTTGTCAAGTCCAAATGTTTGATTGAGGAATGTTATGCATTTTTGCTTGAACAGACTGTGTTATATGTCGAGTTATAGCGAAGTTGAACTACAAATGGCTTGATCCCTATTGAGGGTACGTAGGCAGTCTAACGAAGAGGTTAGATGCAACCAGTACGAAAAATTATTATACATCTAGATCTTGAATTATACTTTGTACATATTCCGGAGGTGGGATACGTTGAGTTACGGGTATTTGATGACGTCACGTGTCGAACCTAGAAGTATGTCGGGATCGGGGCGTGACACCGCGTGTGGGTGCCCCCTTGCGGCGGCGCGTGGGGGTACCCGAGGTCCCCCCTTATGTTTTTTGATGTCCTAAATCCGTTTATGACGTCCGTTTTCCAAAATTCAATCGTTATGGTAGAGTTTTATTAATTGGACCCTTTATGTGCTTAGGTGCGTTTATTAACAACGTTTCCATCCTTCCTATTTCGCACGGCTCATCAACAACAGAGTATTTATGAGTGGACCTCTTCTAAAATGCATAATTTTGCTATTAGAAATGCATACATGAAAAGCATGGTTTAATGGTTACGTTTTATGAGTAAATTAGATTTTACTTTTTATGAGATATCATGCTTTACTGAGAATATTTTGGAATACCATGCTTTATCGATTTCATGTTCTTTGTAGTATATATGATGGATGACTATATACTATGAAGATGTATTAAGATATGATGTTTGAGCTATTGAGCTCCGTTGAGATATATGTACTTATGTTGGAAAGATTATATACAATGTTTTTGTGCTTATCTATTGGTCACTGTTTTGCCTACGGGCGTATGTTCTGCCTATGGGTGTATGTTCTGCCTACGGGCGTATGTTTTGCCTACGGGCGTATGTTCTGCCTACGGGCGTATGTCCTGCCTTCAGGCGAGTATGATACCACTATTTATCACACTATATATGATATATGCTTTATGAAAGGTTTTATGACATGCTAGGGTTTTCGGAAAACCTATCACATATTATGCTATTAGTTTTCATAAACTTTGGGGGTTAGTATGTTGTGGAATAACTATGTTTGTACTACTTATATATCAACTTAGTCCACTTATGTTTGTTTTGTGCCCCCTCAGGACATAGGAACGAGGCATATGATTTGAGCTACGAGGCATTCTCCTACCAGTGATATCGCGTCATCCTCTCTGCTTTTGACATCACTTGTAATAACACTTTCTGTTACACCTTCCACTTGTATTCTGAATTAGATGTATGCTCTTAATATGTTATGCATTATCACTATCATTTTATTGACGGTTGAATATTATTATATTTTTGTGTGGAAGGTTTGTATATGAAAATGTCTTTGTGTAGTTAGCATGAAATTTATATGCATGTTTCACATATTCTCGGCATATGCATTCATTAAAAGACTTACGTCACCCTCGGGTGTCGGCCATCATGTGGCCATCCCGCTGTCCCCCGGACATCGGGATAGAGGCTTGTCAATTTATGTAATAAACCTGTTAAAAAATATATTATGAAATATTTACGCACTCATTGCAAAGTTGCCTATGACAATGAAAAAGTCTTGAAATAAGTTAGAATCAACTAAATATAAAATGAGAAAATTTTTAAATTGTTATATGAACTTATACAACTATTTCATTTTATCATATAAACTAAAAGGGTAAATTACATTTTACCCCCTCAGGTTTGGGGTCGATTTCAATTCCTTACAATATCTTTAAAACATTTTAATTTCATACATTTAGTTATCATTTTATTTCAATTTCATACATCCATTAGAAAATTTGTTAAGTAAACCGTTAAGTGATGACGTGGCTGCCCAATTTATGCCACGTGGCAATTTTTTTATTTTTTATTTTTTATGCATTTAAAATATCATTCCCCCCTGACCCACACTCTCTCCTCCGCCCCACGTGGCAAATTTATACTATTTATAACAAAAAAAAAAAAAAAAACCAATCAAACCCATAAACCATTCCCCCCTGACCCACACTCTCTCCTCCGCCCCACCCCATCACACCCCACCCCCACCCCACCCTCCCCCGCAACCCCATCCCACCTTCTCCTTCTCCTTCACTTTCTTATTCTTCAGAGAAGATGCCGGGTTTAGTCTCCGTCCACTACGCACCGTCACCTCGCCTCGCCGTCCACCGCTCATTGCTCGAACGACTTGGATGCCCAAACTGCATACTCCAACGCCTTGTTCGGACCCTCGTCAGAGGCGATTGTGTCCTAGGCCCGCTTAAACAGAAACGGGTCGAGATCCGAGTTGTCTAGGGAGTCATCGGCAAGAATAGAATCCGGGGAAGCGGGTTGGGGCTTTTTGGATCAGGCGGGCGAGGGTTTGGATAGGGACGGGGACGGGGACAGTGGTTTGTTGGTGTGGGGGAGGGGGTTCTAGAAACCGGGGTGGGTTTGGGTTGCTGGGGCTAGGGATTCGGGACCACGATTCGGGGGGGGGGGGGGGGGGAGGGGGGAGTTGGGAGGGGGATGGGGGGAGGGTGTTGCGGGGAAGGTAGGGGTGGGGGTTTGGGTTGCGGGGAAGGATTTTTTTAATTTTTTTTAATGGGTAAATTATTATAATATTTTAAATGCATAAAAATTTTATTTTTTGCCACGTGGCACAAATGTGGCAATCATGTCAGCTCTTAACGAACCGATGGATGAAAAATATAATGGATGTATTATATTGAAATAAATTAGTATTTGAGGTATGAAAGTAAAATTTTTTTGAAGATGTTGAGATTACAATAGACTTCAAACATGAGGTGGTAAAATGTAATTTACCCAAACTAAAATTTTAAATGAAATGTCATATCAACTTTCCAAAATTAATAATTTGCCATTTTACTCTAACTAAGTTATTTGTCCAAAATTAAGTCATGTTGTTCAAGATATTTTAAACTTTTGACCTTTTAATTTCATTTCATTGCTCGTCACGAGCATTCAATTAGAAAATCAATTCCGAGCTTGAAATTTACCATTGTTCTAGAGTTCATCAGTTGTAAGGATCTAAATCTAAAACACCCTATATAAGAACATATGTTATAGTTTACGAGAACTATATTGTTCAGCACGTTGTTGTCTTATGTTTAATGATGCCATGGTGCCCGGCATGTCATCAGTTATTAGTCACCAACACGAGTTCCCACTTTGACAATTTATTTCAATATAATTCAAAAATGTCTATTATGTTGTGACCTAAATCTAATCGAAGAAAATTTAACTAAAATTATAGAATTACGAAATTTTTGTATAATACCTCGAAGTATACAATACTCTTGAGTTTTAACCGTTAAATATTAAAAAATATATATAAAATCTTAAAATCTAACGATTAAAAAATTTGGAGTACTCTACTCTGAGCATCATAATTTTTTTTGTCAAATTGGTTATTTATGTTTCTAACTAATTGGAACGATTTATATTTGTGTTAGACTATACTGTTCAGCACAAACCTAACGTACAATGACAAGTTCGTGTCAAGTAATGTTCAGCACAAACCTAACGTACAATGACCGAAATGTGCTGCAGATGAGGATTATTTGGCAGATGAGGATTGTTTGGCAAAAACGATAATCTTAGGCTTCTCACGGTAGGCAAAAAAAGTAAGTGCGATACTAATATATTGTCATTATAAGAATCACACTTCTACAGTACGATGAAACATTTGAGTGTGATACCAATATATTAAACTTATGAACGTGATATCAATATATTGTACTCACACTTGCATAAGAGTAGATAAATATCAAACTCAGGTTGTCTAATCCATATATTTAGTTTTCACACTCACTCAAACTATTGTGGAAAGCCTTATCACAATTTGCATACCACCTTTTTAACAAAGGTAAAACCTGCTTGTATTGGTGAGATCTACATCTATTAAAAAGGTGATACAAATGTGGTAAGTGCAGTATTACTCAAATGAGTCACGTTTTCTTCCCACAAAACTATAATTTATACGAATGCAAGACTCCACAGCCGTGTACAAGTTATGTTTAGAAGTATGTTTTTACCATATGTTTTTTATTCGAGCCTTCTGAGATTATCTATTTCTATTATACTTTTATGCGGAAATGAAAGCGAATTCCAACAAAGTACTAAATATCAACGTTGTAGGCGAAAATGAAGAAGTAAACAATCTCAAAATAAGAACATGAGATTTAACGTGGTTCGGTTAAAGCCTACGTTCATGGGCAAAGCAAAACCATGAATTTCACTAAATAAACGGAAATTACAAAAGAGTGTTAAAACTCTCACAACCCAAATCCCACAATTACAACCATAAACAAAGTGAGTAGAGAACCCAATAACAAACAAAAAAGATTCTTGCAAATTGTAATTGCCAAACGAATGAGCCATAAATTTGCCACACTCATGACCTTAAACGGTGACCTCCACCCAAAACTCAACGAGAGAAAACTCTCTAAACTAATGGTGAAAGCACACAAAATAAACTAACTCTAAGCTCCTACTTAGAATGCATAGGACTTAGCTTACAGTGAGAATTCTAATTCTAATTGAAAATAAATTCAAATCCTAATCAAATAGGTGATTGACAAAATCTCTCCACCAAGCAAGGAATCCAACTAAAAAAGTCAAATCAAAACCCAAATAGGACACCAAAAGGAAATAGGCAACATAAACCCAATTTTTGCATAATCCTAATTTTGAGCCGTAAATCACAACAGTTTCCACACGAACTACACTCTTTTTTTCCTTTACTTATTGAACATTTTGATAAATGAAGAATGCCGAGCATATGGAGTTCAGACTTTACAAATAAAAATGTGCTACTTTAACCAAGTTTAGTATAAAGGGGAGGTTGAGCTGATTTGCCTTTGCATTCACCGCACAGTCACGGGGCCGTCTTGTTTCATCTTGATGAGACTGCTCTCAATGTTTCGCAACACTGGTTTATAGCTGCAACGCGTCGGATGAAATTGATGTTAGCACGAAACTTATAAGAAAATGGAGGGAGGGAAAGAGGGAGTGGGAGCTTA
The DNA here is from genome assembly GCA_035220775.1 of Malus fusca. NCBI lineage: Eukaryota > Viridiplantae > Streptophyta > Magnoliopsida > Rosales > Rosaceae > Malus > Malus fusca. The sequence continues at coordinate 6,502,455 of CM069061.1, read as the reverse complement.
CAGGCGTGCAAGCCCATTGTATGCTTGGGTGGCTTGTTGGAGTCGTGCAGAGAGCTGCAATACTTCAGCTGATAATGCCTCCGCTCTGCTCTGTTCTTTCGCGAGTTGATCCTACAAACAAAAACACAAAGGAAATTCAAAAAACAATGCCAATTAATGAAAGCTAAATAATCCCCGTCCTGAATCTTTAACAAAACAAAGCACCATGGAAAGTTTCAAACAACTAATGTTTTTTCATACCAAAGAACGAAACAATGAAATAAATGTTTTTTCTGCTAACAGACTAACCAGTGTCATTAACCTTGATGGAGAGAACTTCAGTTGTATATGCAGCTGAACCAGTGTCATTAGCCCTGCCATCATGGGATTCTGACAATCCCTTGGCCCGGTCTGTTCTCAACTTATCCAAAGTTCCACGGAGCTCTTTGTTATGCTTAAGACAGTCTTTCACCTGCATATTCACATGCAAAAATATTAGACGTTTTACGAAGAGAAAAAAGCATAGTAAAGCGTACTCTCCATGTCCTGTTGGCAATTGTTTCAGTCTATCTAAGGAGAATAAAGGCAAGACATTATTACAAATATGAATACTGGATAAGTGTACGGATAGCCAACATTCTGTTAATCTTCATCAACTAAGCCATTGACGACTACCTGATTCTCCCAGTGCGCTGATATGCTCACTGTTTGCTGACAAGAATTCGAGAGATTAGAATTTTCCTCGAAATGCCTTTCTATCTGTGAAGATTGGGAATCAATCTGCCACCACCATGTACAAAAAAAGTGAGTTTGCTGTCAAAAGACAAAACCACCACCACAACAAAGTTTCCTATTGGAGTTATCAAAGAGAAAGTGAAGTGTTGCAAGGATAACCTCTATCAAAAGTTTTTGTCTACTGCTTTCCAATTTCTCAATCACTACCGCCATGTCATGCAACTGCTGCTCAAGTTTCTCCTTGTCTTCCGGGACATTAATGCATTAACCCGTAAATAAATTTAGTAAGGAACAACAAGAAAGAGAGGAGGTAGAACTAATGGGCCACACTCATACTATGTAATAGTACAGTGCCTCCTGAGAGGAACTCATTACGTTCCTGCCTCCTTGTTTTCCTCCCTATTTTCTTTGGCATGTACATTATAATCATACACCCGACAACGATAAAATTTCTTAAACAAGGTCATCAAGAAATTAACTTACGAGAGAAAATTCCTTGCCAGCCACTTTCTCCGAGGCTTCTGCCGTGCATGAACCAGGGGTAACAACATGGGATCAACATTCATAAGATCTAACTGTTTTGTAAAATGCTTATGCAGGAATAAAAACATGAAAGGCCAATACAACAAAAGTATCGACAGAAGCATAGAAGGGAACTGGGGAATAGTAACACGGTTGAAGGCATCAGAATAAACATATCTACTTGAAACTGAAAGTGCAAAAGGGGTTCCAATTGCAACTCCAAGTACCCTGAGCCCGTGAACCGCCAAGGGATATAGGTTATAGATCTAAACATGGTTATAGAGGAAGTATGCATATTGGGATGAATAGGAAAATGAGAAGAAAAGCTATGATGGAAGCTGTTTTGGAATCCCTGTCCCGTGAGAGGAAAAAGTCAAGCCAACAACTGCCAATTCGTTTACTTTTCTTGACCAACAATGTTTTAGGTACAATTATTCCTTTTGTTCCACATCACTACGTGCACCCCAAGATTTATAAGAGGCTTCCTAAAGTCCTCACCCTTTTGTACCTTGAATTCTGAAAAGAGTTTCTCTGAAATTCCTTATGTTGTTGAAATGTATGTTTGGTAGATTTGGTACCTGAAGCCTTTCTAGACATAGCTGCAAGTTTTTCTTCCAGTTCTTGCTTTTCAGATGTAAGCGTGGATGCCGAGGCTTGCTCCTCTGCTAGTTGTTGTCACTCTTGTTGCCTCAAGTGTGACTCTTGCTACAATAAATTTACCACAGTTAGACACCTATAAACAAGCACCAGATGTGAAACTACAAAAATTCCAATAAACAAATCATCACCTGTAACGCAGATTTTAAGCTAGCTAACTCCTTTTCTAGCATTTGTCTCTGATCTGGTGAATTAGAAATTGAGTTCATTGCACCAAGTGAACCACTCATTGCTTGTTGCTGTAACATATTCAGTTCTGCTGTCAAAGCGGCTGCATCTTCCTCAGCCTGTTGCAAGACAACGAGTGAGAAAACCATACAAATCTGTCGTTCCAGAGAGATCCAATAGAGAAACTAACTGCATACTCGATACTGTTCTTCCTCTGCATCCCTTAACCGTTTCTTGAGCGTATGAAGCTGGGCTGAAAGATCCTCCTACACTATGTGAGATGAAACAAATTTTGAGAGTGAAACAAAATAGAAAGAACCAAGTGAGATGAAACACCAACTAGCAGATAGATGGTCAGTACCCGTGCAACAACTGCTGCATCTTTCTCCATTGCATTTCTCCTGCAATTTACAGCAAAGCGTAGATGAGACCAGGCTGAAAAAGTTAACAAGCAAGGCTCTTTTCTTTCCAAAAGTTGTACATTCATTGTGAATCAATATCTCTAACAAATAACGGAATTACTGGCAGCAGAAAATTTGTACGGACTCTGAAATGAAAACAAGACATAAAATATGGAAGATAGAGTGACAATACAGTCGACATAAAAAGACATAATCTTTACTGGGAAAAAAATGTAAAAATATTTAAAAGGTGCTCTACATCTACCAGATCATTCAGGCGTTTCTGCAGCACATCGCCCCCGGCTTACTTTGTTTCAAGCTGAAACATCAAGTGGGAAAAATAACCATCCACTATAAAATTGATCATCACCGAAAGCTAACAGCTTCGTAAAATGCGAACTAAGAATCAAACAAACAAACCACAGAATCAAAAGTCCTACCATGGAAGCCAAGTTTTTGTTTTGCTCCTTCAATTCCGCATTCTTCTTCTCCAAGTCTTTATCTGAGCAACCAAAACACTGACGTCGCTCTGCACCAGCAATGACATTTACACGAGAATTTAAACTGAAATTTTCTCAGCAACCAAACATAAAACTCAAAAAACAAATTTCAGACAAAAATTATTTTGTCAACAGATACGCAGAAATCAGCTCCTACCGCAGAGAGCCGATTCGCGCTCTCCGATTTTCGCATTCCTACATTATCTGCGCAAACAAACACTTCAGCAAAAGCACAAAAATATCAAATTTAACCGAAAAATAGATGACGAACCGATAGGGATGGAGGCTTTGCTGAGATCGTGTCCGGACGAAGTTTTGCTCAACTTTTCTGCAGCTCGCTTTTGCCGAATTTCTTCCAACTGATAGAAATTTAAATGAAATGAACAAAATTGAAGGAGAATATGTATTTTCGGATTCAAATATTCAATGAGAAATGGAAGGTAGACAGTGGCGATGAGATCTGTACCGTTCGTCGGCCGAGAGTTGCGTGGCGGGAGTCCATGGAGGCGCGAAGGCGAGGTAAGGACGGTGATTTCCGTCTCGGTCGCACTCGCTGCAGCCTCTGCACGTCGGTTTCTCTCTGTGATGGTTTGGATACGGTACAGAGAGAGAAAGCGGTGGCCGTGAAGATCGTTTCTAACGGTCAGTCAAATCATTTAACGATGACACCTAATTCTTTAAGAACAGTGTAATTACATTAGGGAAATTTTATTTGAACCTACACAACCTCTTTATACATCCAACTTAAATTTTAAATGTGAATTGTCTTTTTTACTCTATTGCATAATTATCGTCAAGTACATAATAAGATTAATAATTAAATTAAAATTTATTAATAAATCCACACCTAATAATTAAACCCTAGTTTCACACAATGTTTATCGTATGTTCATTTTGGCTAAAACCCTAAGAGCTCTTTTACAGAAACAAGCTCTCTTTTTTTTTTTTTTTTTTTTTTTTTATCAATGGACAGTGATTTTGAAGTTTTAAATCCGCCAACTAAAGTATGAATTGATTTATGCAATTTTTTTTCGTTTGATTTCAATTTATTTTAGAGTTGAGAAGATGAGTTTTTAAGTTTCAATCACAACCATCAATGTTGAAAGTTGAAAAGATGAGTTATTGTGTTTTGTTGTGTAAATGGTGGCGAAGCCTCCCCTACCAATTTGGTTTCCTAGAATCCACTCCATCACCATGGTTGAAAATCTAGGGCTAACCTAAAGAAACAAGGGCTTGCTACCCTTTACGAAAGTAAATGAGCATGTTGTTTGCTACCACATACCATAGATCATGGAATAACTGAAAATTGGTTCATTAGGAGGCAGCAGGTACCACAACAAAGAGACCAAAATACAAACAAATTAGCTAGCAACAATAGCGATGGGAGCCATAGTGAAATACGCAGCAGCTCCAGCAGTGTGGCACATCATCTTAAGAAATTCTATTAATCTCTACACAGAATAATGATGTACTACATCATTTACGACGTATACTATATTACATTAACGAAAGCACGCCAAACGACTTTATGCTTATGCAGTTTGGGATTAAAGAGATATTCGTTTTTTAATAAAAATTATTCGATTGGAATTTTATTTTTTAAATGGATGTAAAGATAAATTTACATGTTGAATTGAGTTTGTGAGGGTAGATTAAGTAGTAAACTTGGATTTAAAGAGATATTAGTATTTTACTTAAAAATAATATGAGTGTAGAGAGTAAATTAGATGTAGAAAGATGTTATAAGGGTTCAAATAAAATTTCCCCTTCGTTTTCCTTATGCACTATTATTAATTTTTAATTATTTAATTATTTAATTATTTAATTCATAAAATACTAGGGTGGAGAATTGATAGAAAATTTGAGGAATAATCAATCAAAATCAGACTTCAACTTCAGTGTTCCCGTCACACGAAGTGGTACACCACGTGTCCTTATATAAATGGTGGGTTATGTGTGTTAAAAGGTTAATAACTTAAAAATTAAAAATTTTCACCACTTGCATAAAAACACGTGATATACCATCCGTGTTCCCGTCATAGCTCAAAATTTTCCCTTGTTTTGAACTTGTCTTCAACGGGAGCTAAATGCCGTTGCCCCCAATGATAAGTGTGTGACTTGGACCACAAATGACGACTGAGTTTTCATGTAGGTAAAACCCTAATTATTTAATTTGTCAAATCTCTCCCTATTGATTTCAATGACCATTTCTAAAGCTTGAGATCCCTAGAGAGAGGGAGCCCCGTCATCAAAAGCTCTACTTTTCTCTCGGATTCTCAGGTGCTCCTCCGTCGTTCCCAATTGATCTCTCTTCCTTCGTTTTGTTTTTCGATATTTTTATTGGGTTTTTTGGATTCTTTGATTTGCTTTTTCAAGTGGGTATTATGATCTTTGTGTTCATTTTTGTTATATGATTGTATTGGATAGTGGTAGTATATGGAATTTGAAATTTTGGGTCTGTTAGTTTAATTGGGTGTGTTGCAAAGTTGGATGCTTGGTGTTCAACTGGGGTTGAGATGATTGATTCTTCTCGAATCAGAAACCGGCCCGAATTTCGGGTTTTTGGGTTATTGAGTGATTAGATTGTAGAAAAATCAATCATCTCAACCCCAGTTGAACCAATAAAAACCATTTGGGAGTGGTGCAATGTTATTGAGTGAACTACATGGACAAGGGGAATGTAAAACAGATACGGCGGTGAGTTGATGCACAGTTGTAGCCTGAGATGGATTTGGATAGTCAAGTAATCCTTGGAGCTGATGCTAATAATTTAGTATTTGAAACTAACTACTAATAGTTTTGTATTTGAAACCAACAATTTTTCTGAATCTCAAGTTCCGAATGTCCAAAAGATCAATTTTTTTTTTTACTTTATGTAAACTTCATACCATAACATATGACTTATCATCTCTGAATGAACGCGATTAATCAATCATATTACTGAATCTCTTCATCAGATTTTCTTTTCATTTTAAAGAAATTAACACCATCACTTTTCTGAAGCAGATGGAACATGAGAAGGTACCCTTTACGAGAACAGAGTCTCAGGAAATTGAGATCCCAATAGTCTCTGAAGGTATTGATGCTCTTCCTATGCCACCACAGGTGCCTCGCTCCTTGTGTGTCTGTGTTTTCTCCAAAAACGAGCACTGTAGTTTGGATTCAAAGCAGCGGTCAAAGTCAGCTACAAAACTTTCTGTACTCGTTGTCGCATCTCTCATGTTTATGGTTGTTGAAATGATTGGTGGTGTCAAAGCCAACAGCCTTGCAGTACTCACAGATGCAGCCCACTTGCTCACTGATGTTGTTGGATTCTCCATTGCTCTTTTCACAGTATTGGCTTCAGGTTGGGAGGCAACATCGTACCAGTCTTTCGGATATCACCGTCTTGAGGTTTTGAGTGCCCTTTTCTCTGTGCAGCTCATATGGCTGGTCTCTGGGATCTTGATCTATGAAGCAGTTGACAGGATCGTTCACACTAAGGAAAAGGTGAATGGGTTACTCATGTTTTCAGTTGCAGCACTTGGATTTCTTGTCAACTTAATCATGGTCTTGTGGCTTGGTCACGACCACACCCATCATGCATGTGGGGGCTTAGGTCACGATCATCATCATGTTCATACTCACGATCATCAGCATGTTCCTACTCACGATCATCATCATGGTCATAATCATGATCATCATCATGGTCATGATTATCAGGAGGAAGAAAGTGCAATAATGGAGGACGATAAAACGAGTCTGGTGTCATCAACATCTCCAGAAAAGACTAAAATATTAAACATAAATATCCAAGGAGCTTACTTGCATGTCATCGCCGATATGATTCAGTCCGTTGGGGTGATGGTCGCTGGAGGCATCATATGGGCAAGGCCAGATTGGTTAGTAGTTGATCTCATCTGCACACTCATATTTTCTGTTTTTGCTGTCGGCACAACTATATCGATGCTTAAAAATATATATGGCATATTGATGGAGAGAACACCAAGCGAGATTGATATCGCCGGACTAGAAAAAGGCATCAAGCGCATCAAAGGTGTTCGGGATGTTCACGACCTACACGTTTGGGCGCTGACGGTTGGAAAAACTGTGTTGTCTTGCCATGTAACGTCCGAGCCTGCCGTAAGCTCTAGTCAGATAATTGACAAGATTAGGGATTACTGTGAAAGTACTTACAGAATACATCATGTAACCATACAGATTGAATAGTACACTGCAGATTCAGAACATCATTTTGTTTGATATTATTAAATCCTACCCTTCCCCCTTTAAAGTTTACCACTAATCATGTTGACTTCTTGAGCAAGCGATTAAAATTTACGCATCCGGGTGTCCCAAAGAATTCAATACTTTTACCGTAGTGGCGGAAAAACAATCATGCTTATGCACCCTGATGTTGGTTCGATTCCCACTGATTTCCCTCCCGCCTAACAAAAAACCCTAATCCTAATCCTTATCGATTCAACGTTCCAGGCCTAGTTCATGAACTGTGCAATCCCAAAAAAAAAACTATGCACGGTGAAAGTGCCACCACCAGGAGAACCGCAAGCGATCCTAAGAGTGAAGGCAACAGAAAGAAAAGGGAAGGCTGCAGAAATGGGTCTAGAACGATACGACAAAGCGGGTATCAAAGCTTTTAATAAAATGGAAGAAGCAACTGAGAAACGAAACCCGAAAATCCAACTCCGAACAAACAAGGCTTCTTCTGTTCCATTGATTCTTTAATTTGAGATGCCAAGTTCCTCCAGACATTCCAAATTTCAGTAGTTACACTTGATAAAAAGCAAACATATAACAAATGGTGCATCAGAAGTAAAAGCGGGCACTCAAAATGTACCAATACTACTGTCATTTTAATTTTCACAAAGCTTCCTTATCACAACTCGACGAATTAAACCTGTATTCTACATGCCTCCCTGTCACCCGAAAAAAAAGAAACTAAAAAGAGAAAAATCAATAGGGCTGCATCCAGTAAATAATTTCTCCAACTCTCCCTAGGTGTCATCTTTTATGTCGAGCAGCAACCTCTCTTGTTCGTATTCCCAGAAGCATCACCAACGCTGATGGTGGTTCCTTGACCAGGTAGGGTAGTTGAGACTGCTTCTTGGGCTGCCAGTGCTTTTTTGCTGACGATATGGTAGATCTCGGTTAGAATAGTTTGAAACGCTTTCTCAATGTTGGTTGCTTCCAGTGCAGATGTCTCGAGAAATGAGAGACCTTCCCTCTCAGCCAACGACTGACCATCGTCCTCTGAAACAGCTCTGAGATGGTTCAAGTCAGACTTGTTTCCTGTCATCATGATAACAATGTTCGAATCTGCATGGTCCCTCAACTCACGGAGCCACCTTTGGACATTCTCAAAAGTTGGTCGCTTAGTTATGTCGTAGACAAGGAAAGCACCCACTGCCCCTCTATAGTAAGCACTGGTGATAGCACGGTATCGCTCCTGACCTGCCGTATCCCAGATCTGTGCCTTCACAGTCTTTCCCTCAACCTGTAATTTCAGAAAAGGAAGAGTGTAAGCATTACATCAGATTGTAAGCCATAATTCGCAAACCCACTTGTTATAAACAGACTTATTTCTACTCATCAACATATTGAACGGTATGTTACAATGACAAGTGACAACTGTATGTTTGAAACTCGTAAACATGCTATGGGACCAGTGGTCCAGTCGACACCCTTCATATATACAACCGGGGAAGAAAATCTAGATCTTTCTTCAACCATGTCATATTCATATAGTTGAGTAACTTATCTGGCAAAAACACATTCATACAGTTGCCTACATATACAAAATTCAATCAATAGGCAGTATGACACACATAAGAAATCTAACTAACCAACGGTCTTTAAAAACGATACTATTGGGCAGTTAGTTAGTACAACAACAACAACAAAGCCTTTTCCCACTAAGTGGGGTCGGCTATATGAATCATAGAACGCCATTGCCCTCGGTTCTGTGTTGCGTGGGCAGTTAGTTAGTAGTTGCGTTTAATTAAGAATCAAACTTAAGCATCAACATGTAAGTGCTCATTAATCAACTCGTCTTTCTTGAACTCTGCAATCCACCCTTAGTGTGTTATATAAACTTAAAGATCAATAACAGCAAAATGATCAAATTCCCGGAGACAGAATCTACCAGCCAATTTTAGTGTAAAGTAAATCTCCTGTTCCGTCAAACAAAAAGACGACTGTTTATGCCAACGGTTCATCATGCTTATTTAGCCATTGATAACCATCTAAAAACAAAGTACTAAAACGAGAATTCGAGCCCGCTTACCAGTCTATTAGTAACAATTTTTTTGATGTACTCCAATTAAACAACGTAAATCCCTAAACAAAATCCAAACAATCATCACAATCTCCAGGCCACCAAACAAAACTTCAACCAAAATAATTCAAACTCTTAAACCCCCCGAAATTTAAACCGCATAGGATCCAATCCACCACAAACAAATACCGCATACACTGCGAACAAAATCAAACAATTGAAATACATATCAACTCTCACACCAAGATTAAATTCAGTAAGCGAACTTGCCTGGAGAGTACGGGTGGCGAACTCGACTCCGATAGTGGATTTGGACTCCAAGCAGAACTCATTCCTGGTAAATCTAGAGAGAATGTTAGATTTGCCCACACCAGAGTCACCGATCAACACGATCTTGAACAGGTAGTCGTATTCGTGGTCTACTCTACTCGCCATGCCGCCCTCTCTCCTCTCCGATCTCCACAACCTATACAAACATACACACACACACAAAAATTCAAATCCATAAAAAATCACACAAATACACAAACAAATCTATCTCTCTCTCACTGTAACCTATACATACACAAATAGTTATATCTATAGATCTCGCTTACCCGGAGACGAATCGACCGAGGAGAGAACGCGATCGGAGCGTTCGATCGGAGGAACCGAAGGAATTGGAGATGGAAGCACAGTGGGGGTTTTGGGGAAGGAGAAAATGGGAAGAAACGGAGACAACGATGAGGGGACGAGAAGACGGGGGCTTTTGAAAGTTGAAACGGCAAATAAATAGATTCTGTTTTTTTGGTGGGCGAAACGATGGCGTTTTGATGACAACTGGGGGATCATTGATTCGTCGAGACTGACACAGTAGGCAGCCTGGCCTGGCGGGCCCGTGCCAGAGGGATAATTTTAATTTTAAATTTTAATTTTTTTTTTAGTGTTTTCCCACGCCGTAATTAATTAATTAGTTTATTCGGATTTGTTTGCCGTTCGGACAGCCGCCAGAGCTAGAGTGGACGGCTGATTATTTCCAAATATGCGGATAAATTGTGCGTTGACGACTTATGCTTCGTTTGGATATGCTTTTAAAATGACTGAAAACGCTTTTAGATGAATTGTTTTTGGATTCTAAAAGCACTTGAAGTGTTTTTTACAAGAATCACCAGTTATGTGATTTTCTAGGAAGCACTTTAAGTGATTTTCCAGGATTTACTTGCATTTTAACTAAGGATTGGTTTAAAAAATATTTTCACCAAAAGCGCTTTCAGTCATTTTAAAAGTACATCCAAACGAGCCCTTACACTAGTTATTTATCTTTTGTTTTCTTAATAATGATGATGACGTTGACAAAGCATGAATTAGGGTTGGTGGATGCCCGATTTTGTTTGATTAGGCCTCAAATTGCACATTAATGTGTGTAACATCTTGATTCTGATTAATTCATTTTAAGCTCAAGTTATACAAATTAGCTTTTTTCCTAACCTTGCCTGCACTATCGGGTTTTATACCTTACTTTATTTCGATATTGATGATCGATGTGAAATTAATTGCTTCTGCTGTCTACAATGTACGATGTAGCTAATATATGATGTATAAGTGTAAATTTGTTTTAGGGAAGAATACATAGCTTAGGCTTTATTTGAGTGTGTGTAAAGTAATGAAAAACATGAATGATGTTTTGAATCATTCCAATAATTTAGTTACGTTTCATCGTTGGATGTGTGAGTGAGTAATCATACACTCATGTCAGGTCAAAAATGTAATAATAAAACCTGTACAATAATTTAGGTCCCTACTCATCAATTTTCTGAATATTGCCACAAAAATCATCACGTTGACTTGTGTATACATCAATATCTTAATGATTTGGGTGGTAAACCAGTATTTCTCTATACAAAATGAGTACGTAGTTTGACTGCTTAAGATCGTTTACTTTTGTATTTTGAACTTCGAGCGCATGCTTTCAAAATTCGAGTTCCTCATCTCAACACTGCTTATGACCAAAAGTATTGTTTTTTATTTGAACAAATGATATTATCAATATTAAGGGTGAGATGGTGAGGGTGCGGATGAGCTAAGCTTTACAATGGGTTAACAATAATGTGGTTCAAATTTACCTTTGGTGAGAATCGAACTTAAGATCTCTTATTTACAAGTGAAGAGGAATATCACTAGACCGTAATACTAAATGGTAAAAAAAAGTGTTAACATACAAATAATTTAGATAAATGCTAGTGAGACTCTTTCGAAACTAAAACTCTCCATGAACTCTTTGCTACCTCATTTGCACAATATTTTATAATATTGACACAAAAATTAACCGTGAATGACAAAAAATTCATAAAGAGTTCTACTTTGAGAAATAGTCTCCTTAGCATTTCTCAATAATCCATCCAAAATGCAGTCCGCCTAACACAAATTGAGGATCAAAGTGGAACAATCACTAAAAGTGAGGGGCACAAATTGTAATTAGCTAAGATCCTATTCGGAACCGATGCCTGGCAAATATTGATGTTACCCTCCTACGTTGCTTGCCGCTCCCAGAAAATCCATCTCTCAGCTTCTACTGCAAAGATGAAGAAGGAAGACACAGTGAAGCTGATCAGTGCCGAGGGGTTCGAGTTCGTGATCCACAAAGACGCCGCCATGGTCTCTCAGACCATCCGCAACATGCTCACTTCTCCAGGTATTAAGGTTTGAAATTGATTTTAGTTGGAGCAGCAATTTGGGGATTAGGGTTTGAAATTGCAAGGTGAAATCTTTTTTTGTTTTTTGTTGGTAGGGAGTTTTGCTGAAACGGAGCACGGCGAGGTGACGTTCCCGGAGATCAGCACCACCATTCTTGAGAAGATCTGCAAGTACTTTTACTGGAACCTTCAATATGCCAGGTTCAGATTCTCTCTCTCAAAATTTTAATTTATTTTCTTTTGTTATAATATTTGAGGTATTTACATGTCAATGCTTAGAAGATTGATGGGTTTCTTCTGAATTGGAATTTATATTGATCAATGTGTAAAGTTAGTGGGGATAATGTTCTCTAGACTGTCTTGTTGCTAGGCTGTCATTGTAGACCTTACATTCGAACAAAAAGGCGGTCAGCCAATCAATCGTTTTTCGATCAGCCGCCCAATCAAGGGTTAAAGATTAATAATTTGACATAGTTTGTTGTATAGCATATTAGGTTCCTAGACAGTTTGCATATATATTTGCCATCATTCCTCAGTTTGCATTTTGGTTGGTAGACAGTCTAGCATAATATGGGACAGTCTACTAAATACTGGATCGGTCTAGCATAAGAGGGGGCAGTCTACCATAGTGCTAAAGAGGGTGTAGCATGTTATCTCATCAACACACTTGCGCCTACTTGCTAAATTTCATGTTTTTGGTTCCTTTGCTTTATTTTGTGTTGTTTAAGATCTTTCTTAGAACTTGATTTCTTATTGGTAATACTGGATAATTATTAAATCAAATGTGGAGGTCTTGTGACATGACTCAGGGAACATAAAATGCCCAAAACAGAGGAGAAAAGACGGTATAAGAAGTAGATTTTCTAGGTTCACATACCTTTTCTTTTGGTATCAGGTCGACGTACTTGATTTATTGGTTTTTGTTTGTTCAATAATGGACTTGGAGACGGTACAATCAGAATATTTTGTGTAATGTCTGTTGCAGCATTTTCTATTGTGGGCTTTCTTATCAAGATATCGATAGAAGTTTGAATTAACCATGGTTGTTTGTTGGAACTAATCAAATCCAAGTGCTTGATCGGAAGGCCAGTTTTCATTTACTCTCGTTTACCCTATTATTGACTTGTAATTCTACTCTTTTGACAGCGGGAAGCAGACCGAGTTTCCTATTGAACCTGAGTTGGTTCTGGAGTTGATGATGGCAGCCAATTATCTCCATACATGATTGCAACATTTCTCTCTCGGGCAACCAGATCGTATTTGACATGTAAGAAAACTTCTTGGAATCTCTTCCTGACACACACGTGCATGTTTAAATCTTTATTGATCATTTTTCAGTTTGGTTTAAATCACATTTGTTTCTGTTCATGTATTCGGTCGCTTCTCTAGTGATTGCCGAGGAGGATGTGCGAGGATGCTAGTACCCGAGATTCTGAAAGGGCTTGAAGAGCATACGAAATCTGCATTGGTGTCAAGCTCTGGAATCTGCAAATGTAGTATATATATGTGACACTGTTGTAGCCAAATTCTTGTAGTTATAAGATATTGTAATATCAAAAAACGGCAGTGATTAGTCTCAATTAGAGAAAACCCCCGAGTCGAATAGTTTTTACAAGTCTTTTCTGTGTTTACCGTATTCTCAGAGCTGATGTAAGTTAGTTGTGCTTGTTGATGAATGGCATAGCAATCAGCTTCCTCTCGAACGACACCACCCGGTCATCATATTTCACTATTGCAAGGGCCTCAGAAAGAAAGGGAAGTGATATTCGCACAACCTTTGGTCGACTTCAAGGGACCAAAACAAGGGAAAAGCGTGAAAGAGAAATTAGGAGTATGAAAATCACTACCGAAAAGAATCCCTAGTGCGTGTATGCCTTCCCAAGTACAAAAATCACTCCCAAACGACCTCTATTCGTAAAAACATGTGTACTTAACTTAGTTGAAGTATGTGAAGAAAAGTACGAACTTAAGTAGTAGAGAAAGATTAACGATAAAGAAGATAACGATTGGTTTTCAAGTAATATGTCATCTTTTTTCCTTTCACACAATTAAAAAAAATTAAAGAGTAATTAAACTTGAGTTGTGAGGTGAACTTAAAAGAAATATCGTAGTTCACAACCCAAAAAAAATAATTTAATGTTGCCTGAATTGTGGCAAACTTTACTTGGGTCTAATTAGTGATATATTTTTACCACGATGAGTTTCGTAGAGAGAGTTACGTACAGAGACGAGAATTTATCCCTGGTTACATGTAAGACTCTCACCTTAATTGTGTGCACACTTCTTTTTCCATAGAAATGAAGAATTAGATTGTGCAGAAAAGCTTAACTTATACTAAAGCTCAGCTGCACATGATATAATGGGTTTGGTGCAGTAAGTGCTGGTTGATTGCCGTTACTGAGTCCCTCTCTGCATGTCTTCCAGGTTATCCAAAACCAAGCTTTCAGTTGCAACAACTTTTAAATTTATCTGGTGCCTTAATTCAAGAAAAGCCGGATGCATTGATTGAGAGAACAATCTGTCATTAAATGGTCCCAGTATATATTAAGTCCTCGTCGGCCATGAAGTTTTCGAGCACAGAAAAATGGCGAAAAATGGAGCTGTTCTATTGTATTGTGCTTTAGCGGTTTTTATGCTGGACATGAGCTTGTTATGCAAGGCAACTGATGAGGATAGAAAGGTAAGAATCGTCAGTAAGATTTCAATGGTTCTTTGTTTAAATAGTAAGTTTTTACTTGGAAAGCGATGACGATGATGATGCAGGTTCATATTGTGTACATGGGGTCCCTTCCAGATTGGGAGTTATCGCCAGTATCTCACCACCTAAGTATTCTGCAGAGAGTTGTCCAGGGAAGGTAGTCGGTCTAGATCTTTAACTTACATTTTTTTGGTCTTTTTAGCCAAAACCTAGTTCTTATCATCTCTCACTCTCTCAGTTCGCCGGAAAGTTTACTGGTACGAAGTTACAAAAGGAGTTTCAATGGGTTTGCAGCAAAACTCACTGACAAGGAAAGGGAAAAACTTGCTGGTGAGCACTCTGATATAATTTATTATGTCACTACAAAAGAGTAAAATGGTGTGTCTCGAAAACTTTTTATTCTTACAAACTGTGTTGCAGATATGAAGGAAGTAGTCTCCATCTTTCCAAGCAGATCATTCCAACTGCAGACAACAAGATCTTGGGACTTTATGGGTTTAAACAAATGAATCGAGACATCATAGTTGAGAGTGATATAATTGTTGGGGTGATTGACAGTGGAATTTGGCCAGAATCTGAGAGCTTTAAAGACGAAGGTTTCAATTGGATCTGGTTTTGTGACTAGTTTTGATGAGGACCCTTTCACAATTGGTGCTTTTCATGCAATGAAAAAAGGGATACTGACCATACAGCCTGCAGGCAATGAAGGGCCTCAAATCGCTACTGTGTCATGCGCATGATCTAAAATATTCATAATATCCCGATATTTCCATCGAAATTTCCGTGTTTTTGGACTACCGATATTTTTTTGGATTACCGATATTTCCAATAGCATCGATATTTTAGACCTTGCTAAGTCACTCATGTATCTTACCATGCAATGTATAAAGTGTAAAATATTATACTAATTCATTATATATAAATGATTATGGTGTGTTTAAACTTCTTTCATTAATTACTACATATTTTCTACACTCACAATGTTTGCTAGCTCGCATATAATCAACTTAAATCAGTTATATCTATCATGCAATGCATTTCTTTCCAATTTTTTGTGATAAACTAATAGATAATTGACTAAATAAACATCCTGAAAAGTTTCAATAAAAATTTCCAAGTTTTTCTTACAATTTATGTGGTTTTTATTCAATTTTTATCGAAATCGATAATATCCCGATATTTCCATCGAAATTTCCGTGTTTTTGGATTACCGATATTTCCGATATCATCGATATTTAATACATTGGTCATGCGTAGCACCATGGATATTGACAGTTGCAGCAAGTGCCATAGATCGCCATATCATTGACAAAGTTGTTCTGGCAAATGGAAAGACACTTGTTGTATGTATCATGTACTTCCTATCTCCCCGAAATTTATTTATACTTGTTTATTTGATTCAGATATTCCGTTATTATTGATGTTTACATTTTTGCACAAACAGGGGAATTCTATCAACACTTTCAGATTAAATGGAACTGTTAGTAAGTAGCTGAAGTACTGTCTTGTTGCATGTCAGATTTTGTAAATGTGGTTGCCTGTACAGCGATTCTGTTAAGGGAAAGATAGTGGTTTGTGATGCCGGATACGGAGATACAACATCATATGATTCCGGTGCACTTGGTTCAATTTTACATAATGACAACACAGACGATCTTAGTCAAGTTCCCATATTACCTACAACAATGTTAATGATGGAAGAGCATAATGTGGTCAAATCCTTCATAAACTCCACCAGGTATAGATTCTTTCTGGATAATCACAAGGCAATTATAGAAATTATGGCTTTAATTTGTAATGTATTTCATGAGTTTAATGTACAAGGGGTCCAGATATATATGAGAAGAAAGAGGGGGAAGAAAGAGAAGCTAGCCTAATCTACACCTTACAAAAAACAACTTGCACCAATCAATCACATCCCTTAAATCAAGGAAAGAAGACTAATTACTCTAGTGCCTAGAGCTATCCCTAGAGAACATGGTAGCTCACCAATCAATCACATGCCTTAAATCAAGGAAATAAGACTAATTACTCTAGTGCCTAGAGTTATCCCTAGAGAACATGGTAGCTGACTCTAGAGGCCAAAATGCATTTCAACATTTCAACACTCCCCCTCAAGTTGGATAGAGGAGGTTAATTGAGCCATGCTTGCCTAATAATCGATGGAACTGAGTGGATGCCAATGCCTTTGTAAAGAGATCTGCCAATTGATCATGGCTTCGTGTGAACATGGTCCGGATGATTTGAGTTTGAACTTGAGCTCTGATGAAATGACAATCCACTTCAATATGTTTGGTTCTTTCATGGAACACAGGGTTGGCAGCAATATGCATGGCTGCCTGATTATCACACATAAGTGACATAAGAGTAGAACTAGAAAACCCTAAGTTTGAAAGAAGCCCTTTAAGCCAAATGAGTTCACAAGCAGTGGCTGCCATGGCTCGATACTCAGCCTCTGCGCTGGAACGAGCAATTACCTGTTACTTCTTGCTCTTCCATGTCACAAGGTTTCCACCAACAAATGTACAATAGCCTGTGGTTGATTTCCTATCAATTGCATTACATGCCCAGTCTGCATCTGTGTAGCCACTAATGACAGTGGATTGATTGTTGTGCATTGTAATTCCTTGCCCTATTGAACCCTTGAGATAACGAAGGATTCTTTTAACAATGTTAAGGTGATCAACAGTGGGAGAGTGCATAAACTGACTAGCCAAGCTCACTATATAAGTGATATCTGGACGAGTGATGGTGAGGTATATGAGCTTGCCTACTAATCGTTGATAGTAGGTTACATCATGCATGGCTTCTCCATCTATGCGGAGGTTCAGTTTACAATTAACGGGAGTGATAGCAGGCTTGTAGTCAAGCATTTTTGCTTCTTGAAGAAGGTCCAATACATATTTCCGTTGATGTAGAAACAGTCATTTTGAAGATGTTGCTATTTCGATCCCCAAAAAATACTTTAACCTCCCCAAATCTTTGATAGTGAAAGTTTGATGTAGTGAGAGTTTTAGTGCCTCAATCTTCACGGTACTATATTCAGTGATGATAAGATCATCAACGTAGATGAGGACCACCAACTTCCCACTGGTGCCATTTCTCACAAATAACGAAGAATTAACATTACTTCGCACGAATCCAGCCTTTTCCAGAACAGAACTGAGCTTGGCATCCCAAGCTCTTGGTGATTGATTCAATCCGTATATTGCCTTGTGCAATTTGCAAACCATGTTGCCTTTGATACCATCATAACCTGGAGGAGGTTGCATATACACTTCTTCCTGCAACTCTCCGTGAAGGAAAGCATTCTTCACGTCCATTTCGTAGAGTGACCACCCACAATTGATTGCAACTGAAAGTAAAACCCTGACTGAGTTCATCTTGGCCACCGGTGCAAATGTTTCCTTATAATCTACTCCAAAGGTTTGGGTGAAACCTCGAGCAACAAGTCTAGCCTTGTGTCTCTTGATAGATCCATTAGCTTTGAATTTTGTCTTGTAGATCCAACGACTTCCAACAGCCTTTTTTCCTGGTGGTAGTTGAACTAGACTCCAGGTGTGATACTCTTCCAGTGCACGAAGCTCTTCTGTCATGGCTTGTTTCCATTGTGGGAGAAGAGAAGCTTCTTGAAAGCTTCTTGGTTCACAGTGCTTATCAATTTCACTAAGAAAGGCAGCATGAGATGTTGAGAACTTACTAAAGCTGATACATTCAGTGATAGGATGCCGTGAGGCATATGTAACATAGTCTTGCAACCTAGCTGGAGGTTTTCTGATTCGAGGAGGGTTTCTCTTAATCACCTGAGACTCTGTAGTGGACTGAGAATGATCAGAGTATGGCTCTTCTTCACTCTCACTGGCAATAATTTGGTCAGTTTGTACCTCTTCACAATCTAGACTCACAGTGACTGATCTTTCTTCCAACATCGGATGATTAAAGTTTTGAGGGAGTGGGAACATGTCAACTAAATCCTCCTCCTGACTTGTAAAATAGGGACAATCTTCTTCGAACTTCACATCTCTTGAAACTGTGCACTTCTTAGTGACTGGATTGAAGCACTTGTATCCCTTTTGGGTGGCTGAGTATTCCATAAACACACACTTGGTTGCCCTAGCATCTAGTTTGTCACGGTTCAAGGTTTGGATGTGAACAAAACAAACACAACCAAACACCTTGAGGTGTGTCAAATCTATTTTCCTCCCATTGAGAACTTCATAGGGAGATTTAAACCCTAGCACATGACTTGGAAGTCGATTGATGAGATAAGTGGCAGTAAGGATGACAATGACCAAAATTTCTTTGGAACATGCATGTGAATCATGAGAGCACGAGTCTTCTCCAAGAGATCTCTATTTTTCCTCTCGGCTACTCCATTTTGTTGAGAAGTCCCTACACAGCTGGTTTGATGTATGATACCCTGAGAACTTATGTATTGAAACATGTTGTTGGATAGAAATTCAGTGCCATTATCAAACATTAAAACCTTAATGTTTGATTGAAATTATGTTTTAACATGCATGTGAAAATCTTTGAAAATGGTTGGGACTTCATTCTTTGATTTCATAAGATATAGAAAACTTGTTCGAGAGAAATCATCAACAAATAGAACAAAGTACTTAAACCCTTCCATTGATTTAGTTGCAAGTCCCTATACATCGGTGTGTACCATTTCAAAAGGTTTACTTGTCCTAGACATTGAATTACCAAAAGGTAGCCTAGTAAACTTAGAAAATTGACAAGTATCACAAGTAGGACAAAGGTTACAAAAATTTGGAAACAGTTTAGACAAGACAATTTCAGAGGGGTGAGCTAATCTCCTATGCCAAAGTTGGTTTTCATCTATGCACTTCGATTGAGCTTGAAGAGCCTGAGTGAAACAGGCATTCTTGCACAGGAAGTAAAGTCCATTTATGAAGACCCCATCACCAATCATCTTCATGGTGAGAACATCCTGAAACATCACATTATTTGGTGAGAAAATAGCACGGTAGTTTAGAGTGTTGGTGATCTTTCCAATTGACAAAAGTTGGAAAGGAAAGGTTGGTACATAGAGGGCAGTGGAAGGTATTTTTTGAGAGAGTAAGTTTATTTCTCCTTTTCCCAAAACTAAGACATTTTTTCCATTTGCAACAGACACATGCGAGGGACTTGAAATTTTTTTTAAATGATGTAAATTTGTAACTTTGTTTGTCATATGATCTGTGGCGCCTGAATTAATTATCCAACAATCAGTTTCAGTACTAGTTAATAGGGCAGTAGTGAAGGCTTTGAGTATACCTGATGCTTCTCCCTTTGGAACTTTCTCATTTCCAGCAAGAAAGCCGGCAAATTGTCCTAACATAGCTGTGTGACTACCCTCTGTTGGAAATATGCCCTGAAAGTCAATCTTTGGAAGAAACCTTTCAGGACAAATGAATGGATGTGTAGATGATTCTTATACATCAAATGGCAAAGACACGAATTAGGACTATCTCAATAAACGATATATGTCTTAAATAGTGTATCCATGGACAATGGATCGATTGAAGAAGTAATCTAATGATGTTAGACTACAGAGACCTTCTTCACATAACCAAATGTCCAAAAAGATTCCTGGTCATTGGATTGTCGGAGGGATACTGACAATGCATAGACCGGTACATACTGTGTCTGCTTCAAATGGAAGGATGGAAAATCTCATCCCATTCGTGTTGTGACACTAAGACAAGTATGTAGGTGCTCATTAAGGGAATGAGTTCACTGAACACAATCGAACGAGAGTACTTGTATGGAGGTCTACTCACATGTCAAGCAAGTAACTCAAATGGTTGGAATAATGTAAGTAGTCCTTTGACCTGAGGCATCGTCGTTGTCTTGTGGTTAAGTACTTAATCTTTGATTATGTCAAACGTCACTCTATCAGAGCGTCAACAGCATAGTCGGGGTTAAGCCACTTAGTCATGAAGGCAAGTGTATGCGCAACAAGGAATCTCTAATCCTCGATAAGAGAGGAAGAATACTCTAAGATATGATTCGGGAATCTTCGGCCGAAGTATCAAGCGTATTAAAAGGAAAACGTTCCTATACGACTCAAAAGAATCATATAAGAAGGAATAATCACATTAGGGGTTTGACATAATATATCCATACCCTAGTAATGTGATTGAGAGTATTGTATTAGAGAAGGATCGAATTACATTGTAATTCCAATGGAATAGGTTCTCCGAATAAACTTCTACATTAGCTTGGGTAGCTATGACATATGGTTAGATGTCACTCATAGCTTGTGAGTTCTTCTAGATGATTAAATGTAGTCATCAAAGAAGAAGGTGAATTAAAATGAAGTTTCAATTCACTAAGTGATTGAATTAAATATAATCAATTGGATTGATGCCAATCACCTCACTGCCTTGCTAATTAGAACCTAAAAGATTGTTCACCAATACACTATTGTAGTGAGTAATTAATGGATGATGGAAACAATTAATTGGATTAATTAAGTGTTGGGATTAATTTAGAAAGTCTAAAGAAATCATAAAAGCGATAAAGATCGTTTTGGGCTTAAAGAAACGTTCGGGTTTAATTGGGCCCATTGGGCCTCAACCCATTGGGCTTTTATTCAAGCATTGGATGACTTGAAATAAATGAAAGCACAAAGCCCAAACAACACAAAGAGGGCCGGCCACTTTAGGTAGGAAAGGGTGAGATATTTAGTCAAGTTGTTGTCTAGGTTTCTTTTGTCTATATAAGGAACTTTATAGAGATATTGTTCAAAAGGGTTTTTGTGTGTTTAAAACAACAAAGAGGCAAAAGAAAAATAGCTCTCTTACTACACAAAGGCCGGCCACCATTGGGGTGTTTTTACTAACATATCTTACACCCTTTTGGTTATTCCTTCATCCTTCTCACTACACTAGTGGGTGAGGATCTTTAGAGGTTTCCTACTTTGGAAACTTGAAGAGAACCTAGGAGCACTCATTCTATCAAAGTGGAGGAGGCAAGGAGGGAAGCTAGGCTCAAGGAGTTCAAGGAACAAAGGGCTTGGAGGTGGTCCATCCTTGGTCTCAAGTCTAGATCAAGAGGTATAAGACTAAACCTTCACTTTGTTCTTCTCTATAAAATGTTTTGATGCATTATATATAAACCTATGAACCTTGAAGGGGATTTGCATGACTATAGCTTTGATAATATGTTATAAATGCTTCCGCTGCTTTCGTATATTAAATTTGATTTGTATATGCATGATAGTCCTTTTGAAATCCCATTCTAGAATCTCATAAATTTCCCTTCACCCTCTTCATTGCCTTGACCATGTGAGCCTCCTCTGTGTCCCTTACTTTGTAGGTAAGCTGCAAATTCATTGATCAATGACAATGGATTGGCAGTGAACTCCATGGATCCTTATGAAATAGTATGAGGGTGAGCATTAGCAAGTTGTGCCTTGAAATGAGGTTGAAATTGTTGTGAGGACCTTGGTATCATCTTTCCATCTTTGCTGAACTTAGGCTTAAATTTAGGATGAAGTTCCCAACACTTGTCTTCCACATGACCAACACCATTGCAATATTTGCATTTTAGATGTGTGTTTCTTCCCTTGTATACCTTGGCTTCTAAATTCTTGTAATTTGATGCATATGCCTGAGTCTCAGTCAATTTGGGGCTGTGATCAGCATTCATAACCTTCTTCCTTGCTTATTCTCGTTGGATAGTTGCACAAACATTGTTGAAGGTAGGTAGGTCTTGACTCATCAAGATGTGACTCCTTAGGTCCTCGTACTCAGAGCTCAAACTCCCTAACAGCTGATAAATTTTGTCTTCCTCAGCTCGTTTTAAGAGAATGGTAGGATCTGTGGTATGTGGGAGATATACATCCAACTCATTCCACATGGCTTTGAGACTTCCAAGGTGTTGAACAAACGCTTTCCCTTCTTATTGAGCACTGGCAATGTCCTTCTTTAATTGGAAGACCTGCACATAGTTGTTTTAATTTCCGTACATATCCTGCAAAGCTTTCCAAAGATCATGTATGGAATTGGAGTAGCTAAAAATTTCAGCAACATGTTTCTCCATGGTGTTGAGCAGCAAGGACATGACAAGTTGATCTTTGCAGAGCCATGCATCGTATGTAGAGGAAGAACGGTCTGGAGCTTCCATTTACAAACCTTAACTTCCCTTTGCCTCCAAGAGCTAGTGAAACAGCTCGGGACCAAGGAAGATAATTGAACTCGTTTAAGAGAACTGAACATAAACGTTGATTGGTGTTAACCTCAACGTCTGAAAAGTTTAGAGAGAGACTATGCTGGGTTTCCTCATCATGGTTCACAGAACTTTGTTCAGCCATGACTTAGACTTTGAAAGAAAAAATTCGCAGCAGCAAGAATGACAGAGACATGTTACAAAAGAACCTGCTCTGATACCATATAGAAATTATGGCTTTAATTTGTAATGTATTTCATGAGTTTAATGTACAAGGGCTCCAGATATATATGAGAAGAAAGAGGGGGAAGAAAGAGAAGCTAGCCTAATCTACACCTTACAAAAAACAACTTGCACCAATCAATCACATCCCTTAAATCAAGGAAAGAAGACTAATTACTCTAGTGCCTAGAGCTATCCCTAGAGAACATGGTAGCTCACCAATCAATCACATGCCTTAAATCAAGGAAAGAAGACTAATTACTCTAGTGCCTAGAGTTATCCCTAGAGAACATGGTAGCTGACTCTAGAGGCCAAAATACACTTCAACACTTCAACACTTCAACAACAATTGCCTTATCGTGAACGTTGTATTTACATGATTGTGTGTTTCTCTTAATTTATAGTGACCCTCAAGTGAAAATACTTAAAAGTGAGGCCGTAAAAGATCCTTCTGCACCTGCTGTCACTTCCTTCCAGTGGTGGAGCCAAGAATCTTACCACAAGGGGTCTTAGTGTAAAAGTCCAAATAAAAATTTAGGATGGAAAACATATCGAAAATGAAATCATAGTACTTTCATTCATAATTCATAACGCAAACAATATTACAAGCTATAATTGTCCACGACGAGGTTTCATATTTTGAAAACGAAGCATTATAGCTTCATTTTCAATACAAGCAAAAATATCTCTCTCAATATAAACAAGCGAGCTATCACTCAACCATTGATCTCCCATTTTGTTCCTAAGTGGACCCTTAACAATATTCATGACAGAAAATGCTCTCTCCACTGAAGCAATTGCAACTGGTAAAACTAAAGACAATGTAATGAGCAAATATACATAATTGAATACTTGATGCATCCTTGTCTCCACCATTTTTTTTGCAAGATCACCAATCCCTTCCAATTGAGAGAAATCACTACTGGAACACACATAATGAATATAAATCTCAAGTTGATCTTCAAGTGCCAAACGATCCTCATCCGAAAAGTCTTGAGGATAAAATTGAGCAAGACGAAGTAACTTTGGTTTATCAAAAGCTACAAATGAATCTTTCGGACTCAAACATGCCAAACAAATAAGCAACTCAGTATTTGCCTCATTAAAGCGATCCTCTAACTCCGTAATTTGCTCATCAATGACATAAATAAAGAGCTTCACACGATAATGATGACGATTTGTCCTTATTGGAGCATTACACCTTGACCTCCCTGGAAGTATAAATGCCTCTTTCATGTTAGAAACATCAATATGATGTTTTTCACAAAAAGAAGATACTTCATCAACCAATGCATCGAACCCATTATTCCTCATCCAATGTAGCTTTTCCCTGCATGATTTCACTAAAGCCATTGCATTCACAATTTCTTGATTTTTCCTTTGCAATGCTTGTGACAAATCATTTGTGAGTCCCAATATGACTTTCATCAAGAAAAGGTGAAACACAAACTCAAAAGTACGTATTTCTCTCATTAACTTATTTGCTTCACCCGCACTTTTATTGGGATTATCATCAATAACCATTTGAAGCACATGAACCACGGATGTAAACATGGAAATGATGCTAATCAAGGTACCATAGTGTGAGTTCCATCGTGTGTCACCGGCACGTTTGAGACTTGTTTCTTGATTTAAGCCTCGCCCCGTTATAAGACAATCATTTTCAAAAGCTATCAAAAGCTCTTCTTGAAGTTACTGTCTAAGTAAATCACGCCGCTTACAAGATGCTCCAACATGATTAACCACACCATTAGCCGTTGCAAAAAAAAGAGGCAATGTCTATATTCTTCTTTGCTATGGCAACAAGAGCTAGTTGAAGTTGATGAGTAAAGCAATGAACATAATATGTACAAGGTTGTTCTCTCAATATCTTTGTCTTAAGGCCATTCAACTCACCTCTCATATTGCTAGCACCATCATAACTTTGTCCTCGTAGCTTGGAAATGCTCAAGCCGTTGCGAGAAAAGAATGTGTCAATAGCATCCTTTAGTGAACTTGAAGTAGTGTCGGTAACATGTTGGCTACCCACAAATCTTTCAATTACATGCCCTTTGTCATCCACATAACGCAACACCATAGCCATTTGCTCTTTCACCGACACATCACGTGCTTCATCCACCAATATTGAAAAGAATCTATCTTTTAGACCATCCATGATAGCATCAAGTGTTTCAAGGGCACATGAATTCACAATTTCTTTTTGAATGGAAGGAGCTAGTAATTTGAGATTCCCCGGAGCATTTTTCATCACAACTTCTCTAACTTTATCATCATTATCTGCAAGGAATTGCAATAGCTCCAAGTAATTTCCCCTATTGCTTGAAGTGACACTTTCATCATGGCCACGAAAAGCAAGACCTTGTCGCAATAAAAACTTATTGCACTTGATTGATGCATTCAAGCATGTGCGATAAGCCTTACGAGCTTGGTCGGAGTGTTTGCTCACTGCCGTTTCAATATGTGTAGCTTGATTCATCAAATTTGTAGCAGCTTCTCTAGCCTTATTATGAACACTCCCAGGCGGTCCAACATGCATCTTAAATCTTTCTCTCCCTTTCTTCAAAGTCTTAAATCCATCTCTAGTGAAAGCTTCACTACCCACTTGTTCAAAATTGGTTTTAAAGAGATAGCAATAGAGACAAAATGCCGCATATTTAGATATACTATACTCCAACCAATCAAACTCATCAAACCATTGGGGAATGAAGCGTCGATTAATTCCCGACATATTAGTTATTGGGAAATTATGACCTCTAGGTTGACAAGGTCCTTTTTGTAGATATGATCTTCGGACCTCATCTCTCATATTAGCATCATAATCTATCATTTGAATTCTTAATCCAGGATTCGCTTGAAGATTACCCAAAACACCATCTAACTGACTTTGTCTTGAACTTGGAGTTCTTGAACTACCAACAGTATTTGAACTATCAACATTATTCGAACTACCCGAACTCGATGATGACTTTCTCTTAAAAAACCGTTCCATAATAATTCTACATATACAAAATATTCAAAATAAATACTCACAATATAAACAAACCATCAACATAATCAAAATAAATATGAATTGGATTTCAATTAAATTAAATATATTCTACATATACAAAATAATGAAAATAAAAACTCACAATATAAACAAACCATCAATATAATCAAAATAAATATGAATTGAATTTCAATTAAATTAAATATATTCTACATATACAAAATAATGAAAATAAAAACTCACAATATAATCAAACCACCAATATAATCAAAATAAATATGAATTAGGTTTCAATTAAATTAAATATATCATACATTATACATAGGGTTTAGAACTTACTTGAATTGTGAAATTTCACAATAACAATGTCAATGAGCAAATACAAAGAGAGTAGACGGCGCGGCACCACCACCACAGCGACGACGACGGCAGCACAAAGGCACCTCAATGGCAGCAGCAAGGGAGGAGATGGAGTTGAGGGTTTGGGGGGGATTGAGTTTGGAACTTAGGGTTGGAGGAGGAGAAAACAAAAAAAAATTGGGGGTTTTGGAATGGGGGAGTCGGATCTGTGAAAGAAGAAGGAGAGCTACCTTTTTTTTTTTTTTTTTTTTTTCAGACCTAGCCCAAAACGACGTCGTTTTGGCCAGGTCATTTAAAAAAAAATTGCCTGGGCCAAAACGACGTCGTTTTGCCCAGGTCATTTAAAAAAAATTCCCTGGGCCAAAACGACGTCGTTTTGCCCAGGTTGTTTAAAAACAAAGGCCCGCGTGCGGCGCCTCCTTCTTCTTCAACCTGCAAGGCTGCCTTATTCTTTCAGACATTCCGTCGAACACGTGGTGTGCAACTCCGAGAGGTCGCACCAGCAGTTCCAAGGGACCTCTAATGTTATTTCCATGGCTTCCAAGAGGTCGTGCGACCCCATTGACCCCACTGTGGCTCCGCCTCTGCTTCCTTCTCCTCGCGTGGACCAAATCTAATTTTGCCTGATATTATAAAGGTATAGGTTTCTTGCCACCTTCTGGTAAATCTTTCATAAAAATTTCATAGATACGGATAACTGTTGTCTGAAGTTTCGCAGCCGGATATTAGTGCCCCGGGGGCTGAAATGTTTGCTGCATATTCACCTAACGCTTTGATCACACAAGTGGAAGAAGACAAGAGGCGTGTAAAATACAATATGTTATATGGAACCTCTGTATCTTGCCCTCATGCTGCTGGTGCAGCTGCATATGTTAAAGCATTCCACCCTGATTGGTCTCCCGCCGCCATCAAATTATCTCTTATGACGACTGGTATATATATTGTCATGATAACATAAATTGCTTCATTTTGCACATTATGAATGATAAAATTCTGACATTATCTATTGAATTTTTTGTGTGCATGTAGCTTGGCTAATGAATGATACCAGCAACAACATTTCCACTGGTGCATTTGCTTATGGATCAGGACACGGCTTGTGTATGAAGCTTGTGAAGAAGATTACATAACGTTGCTATGCATAATGTATGATGAAGGCAAAGTTAGACTCATATCTGGAGATAATAACACATGCCTTAAAGGATATGAGAAAGGATATCCAAAGGATCTTAATCACCCTTCAATGGGAGTTAAAGTTGCAGAAAAGGAACCTTTTACAGTTAAATTTCACAAAAGAGTTAAAAATGTTGGCTTTCCAAACTCGACCTACAAGGCCAAAATATCGTCGGATTCCAGAGTTGACAACTTGACATCAAGTTGTTCCCGAAGTTCTGGCATTCGAGTCTCTGAATGAAGAGAAGACTTTTGATGTCACTGTTGTTGGAAACGATTTGCCAGATCGATAAAAAGTGTCTGGATTGCTGGTTTGGTCTGATGGTGTCCACAACATTAGAAGTCCAATTGTTGTTTGTGTATTCAATGTTAGTTGATGTAAACCTTTCTCCTCAAAGAAAAATAAATTGCACAAGTGCAAACACAGTCGTCCAAAACTGTATGAAAAAAGGGAAGCTCACCTATTCGTATTCTTGAGGTAATGAGGGATTTCCAGGTGGCCTTGTCGATATTTCCTTTTTCTTCTCTTCTAATTCTAAATAGGGCCTTGGAATATCTGTCTGATGCGTGTAGGATTAAACCATTAGCTTTGATGAAAGTTGCCTTGCCACGGTCTTCTTCTTGTTGGAATTTCTAAGTCTGGACATCCGCCCCCAGTGTTTTCTACCCCAAAGCCAGCAAAACTGTTTAGGGGTGGAAATTATAACGTTTCTGATGAAATTGAGGTTCCACCATAAAACCAATTGGCAATCTGGGGAGTAGCCCAAGACCATATAAGCACATAGCAAACCTTGTCCCTCAACCGATGTGGGACAACTCTCAACACGCCCCCGCATGTGTGGCAGATTTTCAAGCCTACACGTGGACCACAACTGGGTGACGTGGAGCACGTGTGGCCGTTTGGCTTCACACGAGGACAACCCGCTCTGATACCATGATGAAATTGAGGTTCCACCATAAAACTAATTGGCAATATGGGGAGTAGCCCAAGACCATATAAGCACATAGCAAACCTTGTCCCTCACCGATGAGGGACAACTCTCAACACGCCCCCGCACGTGTGGTAGATTTTCAAGCCTACACGTGGACAACAACTGGGTGACGTGGAGCACGTGTGGCTGTTTGGCTTCACACGAGGACAATCCGCTCTGATACCATGATGAAATTGAGGTTTCACCATAAAACCAATTGGCAATATGGGGAATAGCCCAAGACCATATAAGCACATAGCAAACCTTGTCCCTCACCAATGTGGGACAACTCTCAACACGCCATCGCACGTGTGGTAGATTTTCAAGCCTACACGTGGACAACAATTGGGTGACGTGGAGCACGTGTGGCCGTTTGGCTTCACACGAGGACAACCCGCTCTGATACCATGATGAAATTGAGGTTCCACCATAAAACCAATTGGCAATATGGGGAGTAGCCCAAGACCATATAAGCACATAGCAAACCTTGTCCCTCGCTGATGTGGGACAACTCTCAACACGCCCCCACACGTGTGGCAGATTTTCAAGCCTACACGTGGACAACAACTGGGTGACGTGGAGCACGTGTGGCTGTTTGGCTTCACACGAGGACAACCCGCTCTGATACCATGATGAAATTGAGGTTCCACCATAAAACCAATTAGCAATATGAGGAGTAGCCCAAGACCATATAAGCACATAGACCCTTACCGATGTGGGACAACTCTCAACAGTTTCTCCCCGATTTATTAATAACAACGCTTCTTTCAGGTGATTTGCATTATCCGATCCGCTCATCCTTACAATTTGGTGCATATATTATTATGCTTTGTCTACTCTCATCTTCACAATGAACTTACTATGCCAGGGTCTTGAAGCAAGGCCACTTATGACGATAGGAAGTTAAATCGTTGGTTTATTACGTACTGAGGATCGGTGTGGTTTCTGGTTCCCGGTTAACCAACCCAAACTTCACTTATTCAATGTCTAATCTTAGAAAAAAAAAGGTTTTCCGAAATTTTCAGAGAAGAATTAGTTTTGTATGAGTTGTATTTGAAATTAATGGAATATTAAACATGATATGTATACGACAAGTGATGCGAAATGAGAATTGAGGGGTTTGACAGTTCATCCCTAATTGATATATTATTGAGATATCATGCATGTTCAGATTACTAGTATCACATATTTGTTTTTCATATGTCATGAACAGGTACACAACCAGATGATAAACGAGAAAGGTTTTACAACAGCTTTTGCATACTGTATTATTTATGTGACGGTTTTCATATCAGTTTATCACAGAACATACTTTTCGAATTTGACCTTGTGTGCCGGTTTTCACATCAATGTTACTCATCTTCACCATGGACTTTCCGAACTCCATATAGAAGTTCAATCCAGAAGGGCCTTTACCACCTAGAAAACGTTGGACAAAGGGTTTTGTTGTAGCATCAGTCCATAGCATCTGATCGGACTCGAGAATTCCTCTGCCTTTTCTTAAATTTGCAAAAAAAGATACATCAAATTTGTCGGCACTGCCTGTGTCTAATCCAATGCGCCTCGTACCATCAGAATTTTGCGGGCAGAGAGCTTGTAGCTGAGGAACAAATGATGGGTCAAGCGCAGGATCCGCACCATTTCCAGTAGTTGTGAAATTGAATATTCTGTAACTGAAGAACTGGCAAGCCGATGTTCCTATTGTATGTGCTCCTATATATAGTAGGAAAAAAAATCAACATAGGATCACCCGGAATATGCTCAAGAAAAGTAATTAATTTTTAGAGAACTTCTGTGAATATTCCAGTAGTTTTATTTCTTGTTTCATTTCAATTTCTAACAATGAGTTTTTTTTCTTTGTATGTTAACAGGAAGTTGACATATATGAGATATTTGAACATTTACAAATTATTAAAGCTTACCAAGAAGGGCAACAAGATCCTGCGTGTTTAGCCCCTTGTCTGCAAACTTTTGTTTTTGCAAATCCATTGATTCAGTGAAGCCTGGCAAGTTGGCTGTATCAGATGCTAATGAAACCATCCCATCCCTGCGTCCTGTAGGCACTGGCCAACTTTGTCCGTTGGTCTGTACCGATCGATAGATTTATACATGCATCCAACACATGTTTTCAAATATTAGTATTTATTAAAAGGAAAGCAATACAACTAGTACTAATACTGCACACACACAAACACACACAACGGATTAGGCTCAGATATATACAACTATAGCTAGCTAGTAGTCTATACTAGTACTAAACCCTAAACCTTAAGACTTGTACTATTAATGTAGCGAAAACGGGGTAGGTTTATAACCCTATATCGTCCACATATTATGTTGACAATATGTTACCTATACATACAAACATATTCAATCATCGTGTACGTACCAGAACCACAGAATCACGTGCAGCTAGGGCTAGAATATCAGCGCAAGAGACAATCCCTGGGCATGCGGCTTCAAGCTGTGCCTTAGCATCATCAATGACTTCATATCCTCTTAAATTGAGGTTTGGAGGGGCCTTTTTTTCGGCTGTTGGACCATCGATGAGGATGGAAGCATCACAGCCATTGACGAAGCAATCATGAAAATGCATCCTCAGCAGCCCAGAGGCAATGGTAGGATCAGACTGGAAATGAGCTGTAACTGTTGACCTCACGATGAACTCAGCTCGAGGACAAATATATGAGTAGAACCCTACTCTTGTGCCTTGCCCTCTCACTGACTCTGAGGTTGCAGCCAACATCAACAACATCAACAAGTAACTTAATGTTCGAGTGGCAGTTGAACCTGAACCCTCCATTATTAATTTAATTAACGTTGAGCTTAATAATCGAGATGATTTAGGATGTTGCCCTAGGCTCTTAATTACTAACTATGAAAAAGAAGGCAACATGTATTAGGTATTTATAGGCATGCTCGATTTATCCCAATGAGAAATAAGAAAACGTACATACTAGAAAGTGGAGAGAAAAAAGCACGTGCATATTACATGTTAGATAATAGAAAAAAGCAGCCTAAAATAAGTGGAGGATGCTGCATGCGGATGCATCATGCAGGTATAGTTGGCTTCCTCTTTCTCCCACTGCACGATCTAATCTAAAAGCGATTAATTTAAACAAATCCGTAAGAGTATCAAGTTAGTATATATTCCACTCAATTACTATAAATATACGTTAAAGTAACAAGATGTTTAATTGGAAAATTTATTAACAAATACAACAAAACCAGCACCAGCAGCACTTGCATGCATCATCAAAGTGAGGTTGACATTCTAATTTGAGTAATGCTAGGTAAACCAAATTTGTAGATTAATTTATAAACTAAATTATGTGTCATCGATAAGGAATTAGCACCTTAATTAACACTTAAATAATAATTCAATCATCAACTTCCCAGTCATTTGGTTAACAAAATTTAGTCTCCCCAGCATTACCCTTCTAA
This sequence comes from Malus fusca, assembly GCA_035220775.1. NCBI lineage: Eukaryota > Viridiplantae > Streptophyta > Magnoliopsida > Rosales > Rosaceae > Malus > Malus fusca. The sequence goes on along the minus strand of CM069061.1, from coordinate 6,470,512 downwards.
TTTAAATATAAACAAAACTAACGAAAAGTAAAAGAAAAACTTTAGTTTTAATGAAAAATGACAAATAAAGGTGTGTAGTGAATAGTACCAGGGAAATGTAAAAATATGATTTTTTTTGTTAAAAGATAAAAATAAACAGTACCGGAAGTGTTTCTTTAAAACTCCCTTAAATATATATAGGTAAATTAGCCTATCCATACATGCATCAGATATATGCTTTCTTATTGCAGAAAAGCACATACAGAAATACAAAATATTTTAATTTATTTGAGTAATTTTATCATCTTAGAGTGAAATATCAGAACACCCTATAATGGGGTTTGACATAATTATGATGGCTGCATGACTAATCGATTAGATCAAAACGAAGTGTTGCGGCATATAAACTAGAGTCAAATTAAGGCTTTTCCGCTGAGTCTTATTTCAAAGAGAACAGTCTCACGAACAAAACTCAATGTTTTGCCTTGATCATTACACATTTGTGGCCAAACATAGATCTAAGTTTTGAAGGTATTTTTGATATTTTGGTATTTTGTTTCCTATCATCATTCCAAGCAAGCCTAGGGTTGTAATTCGATCCTGAGATCTAAAACTTTTATACTTCTGCCACTCTGTGGTATGATTCGGTTGATGTGCAATTCCAACCATCCTGGTCTCCTCTCTGAGGCACATGTTTTGTACTAAGTCCAATCCGACACCATTAGTGATCTTGGTGGACTTTTCTAACATTATCGTGTCCTTCATGGCTAAATCTTGATAGCGTTTTACTACTTTCTTTACATTTCCAATCAATTTACATTTCAAGTTATGTAGCTTGGCCCATCGCCTAGATTTTACTTCTGTGAACGTTTGTTATCTTGACTCCACCATGAAATGTTTACATTATGTTTCTCATTTTTTGTTTCTATTTTGCTATGATTTACTTTTTAGGCAAGCATATTGCACTAAATTTTAAGTCCTCATTCACTCGAGGCACAAAATAGAACTTAACAGAACCAGCGTCCCACTTAGTGCATTGTCATTTGGTTAATTAAGAAGCCAGATTAACGTGCAACTTTCATACACATTCAAATACAACCTGTTGGCAGCATCCAACAGTGACACTCCTATTCTATCTTTCTCTCAAGCCATCTCGTGGCAGTGAGACTAAAAGCAACACTCAAAGCAAGTACCTGTTGAACGTAGTCCAGACTATGCCCGACTTTTGACACCAACATATGTAATTTGTAATATTCATCGAGGATTACAGGGAAGAAATCACGTGAATATGAAATTGTCCTGATGCATATGATAAACTTGTTATTGATTGGATTCATAGGTAGTCAACTTTCTGGCCTTTAGTGTATGCTAACTTTTACAGTGAACTGTCCAAATTCTAGTTGAGCTACCAAAAGACTCAAGATTCAAAACCATTTGACCTTTTGGTGGTTACTGTAAGTTTATTGAATCTTATCATAAGCTATTCTTTGCCCAAGCAAAGATTTATTACGGCTAGTATGACCAACTGGCTACGTAACTGGTTTTTGTACGTAAGAAATCATAAAAGTCTATCAATTGCTGAGCATATGCAGGACCAAAGTGGAGACTGGAAATAGCACAACAGAATAGGCTACATTTGGAGTGCTATCGTGCATGTAAGGCAGTTCCTACTGAAAGTTATCTATTAGTAGTTGAAGGAATTTTTATTCTTTACATGCAAAGAATGTGTAATGCACAAATGGGAACAAAGGATTAGAAAACGCGTTGTTGAAAGTAAAGGTATTTATTTGTATTTCAATGGAGTGTGCTGTTTTGTCCAACACCTGATATACTAACCTGAAAACATTAGTGTGATAGTCATTATAGGTATTTATTTGTTTTCTAAGACGAATTGTTGAATTTCATATCTCATTGTGAGTCTAATACTCTTTTAATTATGGCAGTTCCGAGGAAAGGAGACTACACTCGTGAGAGCAGTTGGTGTCATACAAATAGTTTGTGAAGTTACGAATAAAAATTAAATTGAAGGAAATGTGTCCTCTGAACTGGCTTTCGAAGAGACCGGTTATTTTTTTTAATTATAATTCAAGCTTTCAAGGACTGTTAAAAACTATCCAGTATGAGTATATAGAACTATTATTAACAGTCCTATTTCTAAACTTTAAGTGTCTTTTAAAAATCCTGGAGTAGACGGCATGGACTATAGGACCCTTAAAAACTGTCCAGTAAAATTGTAGAGGACAGTTTTGGCTGGCCTCTATCACCTTGTTTGTAGTAGTGTAACAATGGAGGTAATGGCCTAATTCCTTATAAACTTTTGCTAAGTTTATTGATTCCTCATACACTTTCTCATGCATGGTGAACTTTTGAGCCTAACACATGGACAATTCTAATTGGCTGAACTAGAACACATGTCAGCAAACCTATCTCTAATATCATGAATAAAGTTGAGGTTCAATCCAAAAACCAATTGGCCAATATATTGTGTCACAACAACACCGAAAAACAAATGGAACAAGCCTTAATTTTGCAAACTTGTCTTTTTTTTTTTTTTTTTTTAAGTGAATTGGAGCAATGATTTATGAACTTTAGTCAAACTAGAGCTTTGGTCCTTGAACTAAAAAATTGTGGGTAGTGGCCTTGAACTTATTACAACGTGCAATGGTCTTTTTGGGTAACTATGTTAGGATTTTCGTCTATTTTTTTCACCCTTTAAATCCTATATTTTAAATGAGATTTCTAACAATGTTAATAAAAAAGACTTGCTCCATATTGTGATAAGTTCATGGACCAATACTCATGAATTTTTAGATTGTCTAGATGCTATTAATAATGGTACATGGATACTTTTTATTGCTGTAATTTCTATTTGACTGCCGTTACTGAATCCCTCTCTGCATTTCTCTGCATGTCTTACAGATTACCATAATCCAGGCTTTCAGTTGCAACAACTTTTGATTTATCTGGTGTTTGAATTAATGCAATTCCCAATCTGTCTTGAAGAAATTAAAAACAAAATCTGGATGCATTAAAAGAGATAATAGTCAGTCATTAATTAGTCTGACTATATAAACAAAGTACTCTTCCTTTCTTCAGCCATGAAGTTTTTAAGCATTGAGCAATGGCAAAGAAAGGGGCTGTTGCGTTTTATTCTGTTTTCTCCATTTTTATTCTGAGCATGAACTTATTATGCAAGGCCACCGATGAAGATAGAAAGGTATGAATCATTTGTATAAGAAAACAATCGGCTTCAATTTTGCTTGATTACATTAATGCTCTTTCTTTTTAACTGATAAAAAATATTAAACGCGACAACAACGATGATGCAGGTCTATATTGTGTACATGGGGTCCCTTCCTGATGGAGATCCGGCGTACTCACCGTTGGCTCACCACCTTAGTATTCTACACAGTGTTGTTCAGGATGGGTAGTCTATCTAGATCTTTACCTTCTCATTTCGATTGTCGTTATAACTTATAAGCTAGTTTTCATGATCTCTCTCTCTCTCTCTCTCTCTCTGTCTCAGTTCTCCAGAAAATTTATTGGTAAGAAGTTACAAAAGGAGTTTCAATGGATTTGCTGCCAGACTCACTCACCAGGAAAGTGAGAAAATTGGGAGTGAGTGCTCTGAGATACTTGTTTTAGCATTTGAAAAGAATAATATGGTTTGATTTGAGAATTTATCATGTTATTTAACTGTGGATTGTAGACCTGAAGGAAGTAGTCTCTGTCTTTCCAAGCCGAATGTTCCAACGTCAAACAACAAGATCTTGGGACTTTATGGGTTTAACTGAAATAGCCAGTCGAAATTCTTCCCAACTTCAGAGTGATGTTATTGTTGCTTTGTTTGACTCTGGAGTCTGGCCTGAATCTGAGAGCTTTAAAGATGAAGGTCTAGGTCCTGCTCCAAAGCATTGGAAAGGTGTTTGTGACGGCGGAAAAAATTTCACTTGCAATAAGTATGATCTCTTATTTATCATCACTTACATTTAGAATCTATTGTAGGTACTTCGTTGTGCATCAGGCAACTGATAGTTTCTTTCAGCTATTATTCCTGACAGAAAGAGTAAACAGATAGAAACAAAATTATTTGGGAATCAATCCTGTCCAAGGGCACTACCAAATTTAAAGGCTGGGTTTGGTACATTAACTGTACTAAAACCCCCATAGCAATTACCATACCAAACATTGGGTATAGCAAAATTTGTTACCATTACCATGCTAAAATACCAAATAATTCGGTTAACATGGTGTGGTATTGGCACTACCACTTTAGTGGGCTATTTTTGTAACTAATTTAAAAACTCTGGGGACTCCAAACTTTTTTTTTTTTTTTTTTTTTTTTTTTTGCTAACTAATTTTTAAAGGAATTAAACAAAATAACAAGTTGAAGATTTTTATTTTTTATTTTTTATAATAATGGTTTTAGCTTTGTAGTTACGAAGATGACATCAATATTATGAAGTACTTATTTTGCAGCAAGCTCATTGGAGCTCGATATTACACATCAGAGTCTGCAAGGGATGATATAGGTCATGGAACTCACACTTCGTCCACAGTGGCAGGCAGTGCTGTTAAGGATGTAACCTTTTATGGACTAGCAAACGGCACTGCAAGAGGAGGCGTTCCTGCTGCGAGACTTGTTGCATATAAAGTCTGTGATCCATGCACAGATCACAATATACTGGCTGCTTACGATGATGCTATTGCTGATGGAGTCAACATTATTTCTATTTCACTTTCATCCGACTGGCTAACTTTGATTCATCAGGACGTTGTTGCAATTGGTGCCTTTCATGCAATGAAAAAAGGGATACTGGTTTCGCAGGCTGGAGGCAACTTGGGCCCATCTGTTGCTTCTGTGACCAGTGTAGCACCATGGATATTGACAGTGGCAGCAAGTAGCATTGATCGGCTTTTTGTGGACAAGGTTGTTATTGGCAATGGAAAGACAGTAGCTGTATGTCATCAACAACGTCCTGTATCCTCGAAATAAATTTTTTAGTATATACTTGTCTATTTTTTTTATGATTTTCTGTTATATTTTTTTAATTGTCTTCACTCTAACAGGGGGATGACTGGATTAACATGTTCACATTAAATGGAACAAGTTTTCCTCTGATATACGGAAAAGATGCTGCAACGAAAAATTGCACCGAAGATGACGCTAGGTGATTCTTGTGTCATTTCTTCTTAAATTAAAATGACGTAAATGAATTGTTAAGCAACTACTGACTTCTTGTTGCATTTCAGACAATGTAAAGAGGGTTGCGTGGTAGATGATTTAGTTAAGGGAAAGATAGTGGTATGCGATAACGTCACTGGAGTTATAGGGGCAAACACGGCTGGTGCGCTTGGTTCAATTTTATTTAATCCATTTGAAGTTAATATTGCCGTTATTCCCACATTAGCCTCAGCACCTTTAAAGAAAGAAGAGTATAATGTTGTCAGATCCTACATGAATTCCACCAGGTACAGATTCTTTTGGATACCGAACAAGCAACCGTCTTGTCATATTTGCTCTCTTTCAATGATTGAGTGCTTCTGTTATTTTATAGAGATCCTCAAGGAAACATACTTAAAAGTGAAGCCACAAAAGATCCTGCTGCACCTACAGTCCTGTTCTTCTCATCACGTGGACCTAATGGAATATTACCCGATTTAGTCAAGGTATATGTTTTGTGTCACCTTCTGTTTTATATCATAAATATCTCATAAATTATAAATATAGTATTAAAAATTACAGTGCCCTAATGTGTTTCAGCCGGATATAAGTGCCCCGGGGTATGAAATTTTGGCTGCGTTTCCACCTGTTCTTCCTATCACCGACTTTCCGGGTGATAAGAGGCATGCAAAATACAATCTAGCATCTGGTACCTCCATGGCTTGCCCCCACGCTGCAGGGGTAGCCGCATATGTTAAAGCATTCCACCCTGATTGGTCTGCTGCAGCTATCAAATCATCTATTATGACAACTGGTAATGTCTTCGTAATTTCTTTTGCTTCATAATAAGTCTCATTTTGAATTCTTAACTACGGTATTAAATCCTTTATTATGCATGTAGCTTGGCCCATGAACGATACCGACAACGATATTTCAAATGGTGCATTTGCTTATGGATCCGGACATATAAATCCTGTAAATGCTATTAATCCGGGGCTAGTCTATGATGCTTCTGAAGAAGATTACATAAAGTTGCTGTGCACAATCTATGATGAAGGCACAGTTAGAAAAATATCTGGAGATAACAGCACATGCCCAACTGCTAAAGGATTTGTAAAGGACCACAACTACCCTTCAATGGGAGCTCAAGTTGAACTATTGAAACCTTTTTCGATTAATTTTCACAGAAGAGTTAAAAATGTTGGTCTCGCAAACTCCACTTACGAGGCCAAAATCCTCTCGGATTCGAAAGTGGATATCAAAGTAGTGCCTGAGGTTCTATCATTCGACTCCTTGAATGAGGAGAAGGATTTTGATGTAACCATTGTTGGAAGCGGCGTGCGAAATCAATCACAGGTATCTGGATCACTGGTTTGGTCAGATGGTATTTACAGTGTTAGAAGTCCAATTGTTGTTTATGCATATGTTCACAACTTGGGATGATCAGAAGTGTCTGCATATGTTCAGAACATGGTACATGAGTAATAATAAAGATTTAGATTTTTAATGGGTTTTGAGGAATAAATAGCAATGAAAATCCATTTCTTATCTTCCTTTTTTTTTTGTTAAACGAGTTTAACAAATTAACAGTTTTATTTAGCAAGAAAACCAATTAACAACCCGTGTAATAAGAAGGTTCTGCCGGCCTTGTCCTGTTATTCATTCACCCCTTATTTAAGCACCTCTCTGTAACTTAAGGTAGTTTAGATTCTCGTTTTTGGGACAAAAAAAAAAAAGAACCTTAAATCACCCGAGCTGCACGCCCAACACATGACCATACTACCAAAAATTGCACTTTCTTGACATCAGGTTTAGAGTTCGCTAGATCAAGTGTTACACTCAGAAATGGTTGTGTATGGAACTCATTCAAATAATGAAAATTCAGGCTTCTGATAAAAAGATTAAAACTCTTGTTTTCTACTACGAGTTATTGTAGTTAATTATTCTAGGTTTGGCAAGGACCCAAAACTCCTATGCTAAACTCTTGTCCATTTTTGAACTATTAACTTCAAAACCCAGCAGAATTGTGCGCACTTACATTTCCCTTTGCGAAATATAAATAGGTTTTGTAATTTTTTTTTTCGATACAAACCGTATTAGGGAGGGCTGATTTGGCATCTTCCTCCCTATTCATGGATTAAGGTGAACACATGATAGTCTTGCTAAGGGTAATCTAGGTCTAGCAGTGTATGGTGGGGTCTTCCAAGATTTTCTGGTTCTTTTCTTGGCGACTTTTTTTCTAGGGTTTTGGACACCATACTTCTTTCTAGGGGTGTGATATCTACACACTCATTTTTACTTCTAGCACACTCTTTTAATTTTCAACCGTCGAATCGGATGAATTGAAGAAGATCAAATGACAAAAATTAACAAGGGGTGTGTAAGAAGTAAAAATGGATGTGTGGATAGCACACCATCTCTTTCTATGCATGCTTAATGATGTCATCCTCGTTGTTGAGTTGGCATGTGCACGGAGTTGGAAAAATCTGTGGCTTCAAAGTGATTCTTCCAACATGATTGCTTGTTTTATTTCTAAGGGTTTTTTTCCCTCTTTGTCCGCTACAGATTCGCTGGAAAAATTGTCTTTCTCTTCTACAGAATATGGTTTTTCGTTTGCTCTCATATTTTTCAGGAAGGGAATGTTATTGCTGGCCGATTAGCTAACATAGGGCCACTCTCCTCGACAATCGTTTGGCATCGCACACCGCCCTTGCCATTTATTCCATGCCTGTAGTCAGATTTTTTAGGAATCCCGGCTTACAATTTTGTATCACCTTCTTGATTTGTGGTTTTGTTTTCCTAATCATTTGCTTTTGGTGTTTTGCACTACAGGTTCTTACCTATTAGTTAGGCTTTGTTTGAGAGGGGGTTAGGTTTCAGATTCCCCTTGCTTGTATGTTTTGTTTCTTTTCAAGAGTGTGGTTAAGTTTATGCCCCCAACTCTATGTTTGATTTTTTTCTATCTTTTATGAGGGGTAAAATTTATATCCCCCTACTAGGTGTAACTTCTTTTGGATATTTCAATAAAATCATCCACGTATCATCAAGGTTTTAAATAAATAAAAGCGGTGTGATATCCACACACCCTATTTTACTTCTCACACACCTTTTTAATTTTCGGTTGTCGGATCGGATGAATTGAAGAAAATTAACAGACATAAATTATCAAGGGTTGTGTGAGAAGTAAAATGGGGTGTGTGGATAGTACATCCCAAATAAATAAGGGAAGGAGGATTTGAACACATGATATGAGAGTGCAAGGTTAAACACTTGTGCTACAAGCTCATTGCAATTAGATTGTGTAATTGCGTACAAACTTGTCTATTGCTTGTTTATTGCAAATCGAAGCCAAATTTTCCGGATTAGCCAAATCCAGCCTTCATAATGGTTGCCTGCTGTCATTGAACCCACCTGCTTTCCAGATTAGCCAAATCCAGGCTTTTGAAAGAATATCTGGCCCAAATTAATGCCAATTTGTGTATAGAATGAAATAAAATCTGGATTCTTTAATACAGTTGACACACAAATTGGCATTAATTCAGGCCAGATATTGTTTCAAAAGCCTGGATTCTGGAAGGCTGGTGGATTCCATGGAGACATGGTCAAGCATAGAGTTATTCTGTTGCACTATGCTTTCTCCAATTTTATTCTGAGCTTGAACTTATTATGCATGGCCATTGGCCACTGATGAGGATAGAAAGATGCGAGTCGGTTGTTTTGCAAAACAGTTGTCTTCTCTTTTTTTTTTCTTGTTTTTTTCTTTCTTGGTTCAAAACAATTCTATCTAATTTGCTATAGTATATAGATGATAAAAACATGAATTTTTTAATGTAGAAAACACCCTAACTTTTCGTCCGGTAAACCCGGCCTAAGTGTTCGTCAGGCAAAGTTTGCCTAAAACAATTTAATTTTGATGAAAAATGATGGGAAATAAACTTTACTTTATAGTTACGTATCCTAATATGAATCTAGATCATTAGTAAGATCAGAATTTCTTGTAAAATAAAGTTTGCCGGACGAAATCTGGAATATTTCGTCTGGTAAACTTTAATTCTGGCGGCAAATTGATTTTTTGGCATTAAAATTAAATACGAATCCTGATACTTTCTTATTACTATAATTTCTATTTTGACTGCCGTTACTGAATCCTTCTCTGCATGTCTTCCAGATTACCATAATCCAGGCTTTCAGTTGCAACAACTTTTGATTTATCTGGTGTTTGAATTAATGCAATTCTCAATCAGTCTTAAACAAAATTAATAAAAATCTGGATGCATTAAAAGAGACAATAGTCAGTCATTAATTAGTCTCACTATATAAACAAATTACTCTTCCTTTCCAGCCATGAAGTTTTTGAGCATTGAACAATGGCAAAGAATGGAGCTGTTGCGTTTTATTATGTTTTCTCCATTTTTATTCTTAGCATGAGCTTATCGTGCAAGGCCACCGATGAAGAAAGAAAGGTACGAATCATTTGTATAAGAAAACAATAGGCTTCAATTTTGCTTGATTACGTTGATGCTCTTTTTTTTTTTTAACTTGATAAAAATTTAAACACGACGGCAACGATGATGCAGGTTTATATAGTGTACATGGGTTCGCTTCCTGATGGAGATCCGGCGTATTCACTGTTGGCTCACCACCTTAGTATTCTACACAGTGTCGTTGAGGATAGGTAGTCTTTCTAGATCTTTACCTTTTCATTTCGATTGTTGCTGTAACTTATAAGCTAGTTCTCATGCGCTCTCTCTCTCTCTCTCTCTCTCTCTCTCTCTCTCTCTCTCCCCCCTCTCTCTCTCAGTTCTCCGGAAAATTTATTGGTAAGGAGTTACAAAAGGAGTTTCAACGGATTTGCTGCCAACCTCACTGACATTGAAAAAGATAAACTTGCGAGTATGTGCTCTTAGCTTCTTTATTATTGCATTAAAAAGAGCATATAATATGGTTTTCTTTGAGAATTTGACATGTTTGTAAACCGCGAATTTGCAGATATGAATGAAGTAGTCTCTATCTTTCCAAGCAGAACGCTTCAACTTCAAACAACAAGATCGTGGGACTTCATGGGTTTAACTGAGGAAATCAGTCGAAATTCTTCAATTGTTGAGAGTGATATTATTGTCGGTGTGTTTGACACTGGCATTTGGCCTGAATCTGATAGCTTTAAGGACGAAGGTCTCGGTCCTGCTCCTAAGGGATGGAAAGGTGTTTGTGACGGTGGCAAAAATTTCACTTGCAACAAGTATGTTCCCTCAATTATCATCGCTTATTTAGTAATAGTTCAGGCTCATTCAAACCACCTCATTTTTTAGATTTGTTGCTTTAAAGCGTTGTGAAAATTCCTCCAAAAAGAATGATGAAACTATACATAAATTGAGAAAATGAAAATTCCCGTACAAAAAATATGGCATAGTTGTTTGGGCCATAAATAAAAACAAGGCCCGTTATGTGGTATTTCTATTTTTATATACGCAAAAGTCGTATGACTTCGGCCCACCAACTTTGAAGCACAAAATCAAGGCTTGGACGATCATCTCATTTCACTCTAAAACTTGCTAAAACTTTATTGCTTTTTTACATTTCTAGTCAATCTACATTACAAGTTATGTAGCTCGGTCTAGATTTTGCTTTTGTGAACGATTATAATCTTGACTTCATATGAAATAGTAGAAACAGGTTTAGTAGCTCGGTCTAGATTTTACTTTTGTGAACGTTTATAATCTTGACTTCATCTGAAATAATTACACTTCGTTTCTTGTTTTAGTTTCTATTTCGCTTTCATTTACTTTATAGGCAAGCATACACGTCTACTTTCTCTTTCTCTCGAGCCATCTTGTGGCATTGAGACAAAAAGTTACACTCGGGACAAATACGCATTGAACCCAGTCTAGACTCCGTTCGAGTTTTGACACCGAAATTAATGCTTATTTTTCAGCAAGCTCATTGGAGCTCGACATTATGGATCCGAGTCTGCAAGGGATGAAATCGGTCATGGAACTCACACTGCCTCAACTGTGGCAGGCAATGCTGTTAAGGATGTAAATTGTTATGGATTAGCAAACGGTACTGCAAGAGGAGGTGTTCCTGCTGCGAAAATTGCAGCATATCAAGTCTGTATTCCATGCTGCCAAGATCACACTTTACTGGCTGCTTTTGATGATGCTATTGCTGATGGAGTTAACATCATTACAATTTCACTTGGACAATTAGATCCGATTAATTTGGATGAGGATGCCATTGCAATTGGTGCTTTTCATGCAATGAAGAAAGGGATACTGACTTCACAGGCTGCAGGCAATTTGGGTCTTGGTATTGCTTCTGTGTCAAGTGTAGCACCATGGATATTGACAGTTGCGGCAAGTAACACAGATCGCTACTTTGTTGACAAGATTGTTCTTGCAAGTGGAACCAACCTTGTCGTACGTCTCTTCAACTTCTTTTTAATTGCAGAAATTATAACCTGAATTGTTAACATAAAATTGCTTTACAGAAATTGTGAAGAAGGATGCTTGGATAGTGATTTGGTTAAGGGAAAGATAGTGGTATGCGATGAGATACAAGGAGATAGAGCGGCATACAAATCTGGAGCACTTGGTTCAGTTACACTTAATGAAGTTGGATATAATGTTTCTCTTGTTCCCTTATTGGCCTCAACAACGTTAATGAAGGAAGAGTATAATTTGGTCAGGTCCTACATGAACTCCACTAGGTATAGATTCTTTTCGATACTCATAAGGGGATTGTCTCAACAAATTTTCTCTTTAAGTTTACTTATGCTTGTATTATTTACAGAGATCCTCAAGCAAACATATTTAAAAGTGAAGTCATAAAAGAACCTGATGCACCTACAGTCGCTTACTTCTCTTCGCGTGGACCGAATCTAATTTTACCTGATATAATTAAGGTAATGTTTCATGCCACCTTTCATTATCTGTCATAAAATTTCAGTGATGCATGGGGTAATAACAATTACATTCCACTGTGGTTTCAGCCAGATATAACTGCCCCAGGGGTAGATATCTTGGCTGCGTATCCACCTGAACTTCCTATTACAGTCCCACAAGACAAGAGGCGTGCAAACTACAATATATTATACGGAACCTCCATGTCTTGCCCCCACGCTGCTGGTGCAGCTGCATATGTTAAAGCATTCCACCCTGAATGGTCTCCGGCGGCCATCAAATCATCTCTTCTGACTACCGGTATTGTCCGTGAAACACCCCAACCCCATTTTATTTAAAAATTGTTTTAAAGCCTTAATTGGTGAGCCCGTGGGGCCCACCTTGTTTTATTTTTTTGTGTTTCCCGGTCTCCCTCTCTCCTATCCCAGTTCTCTTTCTTCCTCTTCTTCTTCCCTTTCCCGTATACCTCTCTCATCTCTCTCTCCCTCTCTATCACCGTGAACACCCACCACCATAACCACCTGCAGCTACTCTACTCGAGAACATCATCATCATCAAGCATTGCTCTAGTCTCTCTTCCATCGCAGCGAGATTGGTGAAAGCAGAGAAAAGGAACCTCCGGCGAGCACCGCCCCTTTCGAGGCCATTTACGGCCAAACCACGGTGAGTTGGCCAGCGTGCAAGGTATCAATCTCTTCGTGTCGTCGAGAACTACAACTTTCCTTTTTGTTTCACTCGATTTCGTTGAGTATTGAAGAAGTTATACTCATTTGAATCTTACCCAGTTTCCGACGACCTCAGTGGCTTTCGAGGCATTTTCCGGCCAAACCATGGCGAGTTATAGGTCGTGTGAGGTATCATTCTCTTCGTATCTTCAAGGGCTACAACTTGCGCTTTTGTCTCGCTTGATTTGGTTGAGTAGTGACAAAGTTATAGCCGTTTAAAGTTGGGTGGTTTTCCGGCCGAATCTCCGGCCTTCTTCTTCGGCAAAACCAGGCCTCTCAGGCCCTTGAGAAAACCCCACGGGCCTTAAGCCCGTTATATCTTAGCCCAAAACCCCAGCCCGCATCCTTTTTGTTTTTGTTTATTTATTTTTAAAAACCCAAAGGCCTTGGGCCGGTTTTTTGTTAAGGGGCTCTAAGCCCAGCCCTTTAATAAGGCCTTAGGGCCGGCCTGTGTGTGTGTGTGTGTTGGGTGGGCTGTGCACTGCATGTGCAGCCCGTGTGTGCGTGTGTGTGTGTGTTTGGGGTTTAAGCCCAAACCACATTTCTTCACCCTAAACCCTTTTAACCCAAAAACCTTAGAAAATCCAAAACCCAATATATCATAATCCTATTTAACCTAAACCCTAATCCGGATTTCAAGCCTAAAACCCGTTAGACCTAATTTGACCGTTGACCCCCGGTCAATGTTGACTTTAGGGTTGACTTTTCGGGTTTTCGTCTAGGACCCTTCTTAGGGTAATTCAACGTTCTGAATCCGTTTCCAATGTCCGTTTTCCCAAATTCAATTGCTATTATATAGTTTTATTTATTGGACTCTTTATGTGATTAGGGGCAATTATTGTGACGTTTCCGTCTTCGCTAGTGGTGCAGCTTTTGGCAACTAAGTACTGTGAGTGGACCCCTTCTAAAATTACATGATTTTATAGTTTAATTGCATAAATGATTAGCATGCCTACGAGTTTATGATTTGATTTATGTGAAGCCTGTTTATTGAATATATTGATTTTCGTCTCGTGTTTTTGTGAGGAATAAATTGTTAGCCTATATTGAGCTATATTTTGATATATCTTATTTCTATAAAAACCATGAACTGGTAGACTATCCGATGGATGACGATAGGATGCTAGAACATGTTTTCGAAACCCCTCTTTATAGTATAGAATATGGATGACTTTATACTATGAAGTGGTTATTTATGAGAGACGTAACTATTTGTGCGTACCTAGTAGACACTATGCCGCCTGGGGCGAGGATCTGGTGTTGGAAATTAGGCTGGGAGAAATAATCCCTAGCGAAAGGCTGAGGGACACGGAGACATGCATTGGGCCGGGAGGGAGTTATCTCTGGCTACGGGCACAGAGACTGAGGTGCAGGCATTGGGCCGAGAGTTATATTTATTCAGTGATCTTTCCAGCAGCACACCGCATTTACGAGACGATTTATGATGCGTTTACCGTTTTGATTTCCGCGATGCGTTTCCGCGATGTGACTTTTGAGATATTTTGGCATGCTAGGATTTTTATTAAATCCATCACTTATTATGCTAGTAGTTTTTATTATATATAAACTGTGGGGGTTAGTACATTGATAACTGTTTTATCATTATTATATATATAAACTTGGTCCACTCACCTTTGTTTTGCGCCCTCATTCAGGACTTAGAATCAAGGCACATAATCTCGACGTCAAGACACTTCCGCAGCAGCATATTTGAGTCCTCTCGATGTAGGACCCACTTCTTTATTCATTCAATTTTATCTCAATTCTTTTTAGTGATTAGGTTTAGTTGTATGTTCTGAACACGTTCCTAAATTATTAATTCATGGTATTTTAAATTCATAACCCTTATTTACTTCTTATTCTTAGCTTTTGTATCAATTAATGGCTTTCGTCACCCTCGGGTGTCGGCCATCACGTGTCTATCCTGGTATTCGGGGAATATCAGGGTCGGGCCGTGTCAGTCCGCATAACAGCTGCTGATTGATTAGTCACACATTTTCATTCACTAACTTTTTTCGTCTCATGTAGCTTGGTCCATGAAACCAACAACAACATTTCTACTGGTGCATTTGCTTATGGATCGGGGCATATAAATGCTGTAAATGCAATAAACCTGAGGCTCGTGTATGAAGCTTCTGAAGAAGATTACATAAACTTGTTATGCACAATCTATGATGAGGCAAAGTTAGACAAATATCAGGAGATAAAAACAGCACATGCCCTATAGGTTCTGCTAAAGGATCTGCAAAGGATCACAATTACCCTTCAATGGGAGCTAAAGTTGAACCAACCAAACCCTTTTCAGTTAATTTTCATAGAAGGGTTAAAAATGTAGGCCTTGCAAACTCCACTTACAAGGCCAAAATCTTCTTGAATTCGAAAGTAGATATCAAAGTAGTGCCTGAACTTCTTTCGTTCAAGTCTTTAAATGAGGAGAAGGATTTTGACGTGACCGTTGTTGGAAGAAGCTTGCCAGATCAATCACAAGTATCTGGATCACTGGTTTGGTCTGACGGGGTTCACAGTGTTAGAAGTCCGATTGTTGTATATGCATATATTCAACATAAGCAACAGAACATGGTTGCATGAGCAATGATATATTTACATTTTGAAAGGGTTTTAGATGAATGGAAATAAAAGAAACTAAATTTTCTGAAGTCCGTCTGCATTTTTTCCCTTTTTTGCTTAACAATCAACTATCACCGTAAAAAATTGAAAGTAACTGCATAACACAATTAATATTTTTCAAGGCCACCGAAGTTAATGGTCTGAAAGTATCCCAAAATGTTACATCTTCTCCTCATAATCATTATATATGACGATTTGTTCATCCTCGATACTATATATTCTTGTAGAATCCAATGTTGAGAGCACAAAAAATGAAGAAAAGAAAAATAGGTGTCTAAGGTAATAAAATGGACCATCAAATATAAGAGAAATTGGCTGCGAACATCAAGGACTTCGGCATACTATTGCCGAACATTTTATGTAGGTTGGTTTGATGGTACACTCTCAGTGTTAGGGAATTGGATCTGCTCCGGACCTTAGTGTCCGGAGCCTAGGAATCAATTCATCTGGGCTACTGATTGATGTGTAAAAGAAATCAAAGTCGTTGGTTTTGTATAGTGGATCAAGAAAATGAGTTAATGGGGACCGTTGGATTGAATTTATGTGGCCCAGATGAATTGATCTCTAGGCTCCGGACACTAAGATCCGGAGCGGATCCAATTTCCAGTGTTAGAAGTCCAATTGCTGTATACACTTAAGCCCTAGATGAAACCCGTTTAGGTTAGCCCAAGTGGCGAACGAATTTGGAGTATTGAGTTCACACTAGAATAGGTGTAGAATTTAATTCTCTCCAATGTAATAAAAACAATTTTTGGGCATGAGTAATAAAATTGATATTTATTTTTTTGAAAATAGACAAAAGTAACCCTATCAATTTATTTATTTATTTATTTTGAATAAACGATATTATCTAAATTAAATGGATAGGAGAATGAGCTAAGCCTCACACTGGTTAGCTATAATAATATGGTCCAAATTCGCATTTGGTGAGAATCTACCATAAGACATCTCAATTACAAATGAAGATGAATACCACTAAATCATAGTATTAAGTGGCAAAGTAACCATTTCGTTTTTATATCGTTTCTAGCTAATAACACCATATGGCGGTGCGATGATAATATCAAAAGTTCAAAACTTTCTCACTACAAGGTTTCGAACCCTTCCTCCTTTAATCATTATTTCTTCACATGTATTTCAATGTTGAAATAGGGCTTATGGCCTGAGAACTGAGAAGCGTGGATGTAAAACCACACCCCTAAAAATAATGTAATTTCATTTTGTTTTGGGTATTGTTTTTTTTTTAAATTGTTTTTGGTGTTAAATTGTGTGCTACGTGGGGCCCATCCCCTTTTTGGTCTCCTTTTTCCCTCTCTTTCCTGTCACTCTCCCTCACTTTCTCTTTTTTTTCTTCTCCTTCACCGTGCCACACCCATAACCCATACCCTAAAATCATCATCAAATCACAATTTCAACATCACCATTGTCTTTATCTCGTCACTATGAACTTAACCGTAGTCTTGGCATCTTGGAAGTCGAACCATGAAGCCCCGTACACGAGCTCCGATGCAGACAGCCCCTTTCGAGGAAAATTCAGGCCAAACCACGGTGAGTTGGCCAGCTTGTAAGGTAGCAATCTCTTTTTTCGCACTGAGTACTACAACTTTCCTTTTTGTTTCACCCAATTTCGTTGAGTATTGAAGAAGTTATACTCATTTGAATCTTACTCAGTTTCTGGCGACCTCCGAGGATTTCGAGGCATTTTCCGGTCAAACCACGGCGAGTTAGAAGTCGTGTGAGGTACCATTCTTTTCATGTCTTCGAGAACTACAACTTTTGTTTTTGAATCACTCGATTTCGTTAAGTTTTGATAAAGTTATGGCCGTTTAAAGTTAGAGAACATTCCGGCCGAATTCCGGCCTTCTTATTCCTTGGGTCCCGCGACCCATCAAACATAGGCCCTTCGGGCCTATCCTGGCGAGCCCAACCCAAACCCATTTCTTTTATTTATTTATTTTGTTTTAATTTTAATTGGTTTAATAAAAAGGCCTTTGGGCCGTTTTATTTAGGGCCATAGGCCCGCCCTCCTTAGAACCCAAAAACCCTTAGGCTTAAGGCTTTTGGGCTATAGCTGTTGGGGCCCTAAGCCCAACCCCAACCTTTTTAATTATTTTTGTTTATTAATTCATTTTTAAAACCCTAAAACCTTTAGGGCCTTAGGCCCGTGCATCCTAAGCCTAAACCCTTTAACCCTTTCAACCCTAAACCCTAGCCGACTCAAGCCTTTTTGGGGAATATTCCATCAGAGAATATTTCGTACGAAATATATCCGGGGTCCTTCTTAAGGTAATTCGACGTCCTGAACCCGTTTCTGACGTCCGTTTTCCCATATTCAATTGTTATATTAGAGTTTTAATAATTGGACCCTTTTTGTGCTTAGGGGTAATTATATGTGGCGTTCCTTCTTCGATAGGTTGCGTGGCTCTTCAGCGGCTAAGTATCTGTGAGTGGACCCCTTCTAAAAATGCATGTTTTAATAGTAGAAATGCGTACATGAAAAGCATGATTTGATGATTACGTTTCATGAAACGTTTTGTGAGATAACATGCTTACTGATGCTAGTTTGAATTATTACTATTTTTCCTATAACCTGTGTTCTTATAGAATATATGATGGATGACGATATGATATTTAGAACATGTTTTGAACACCTCTTTATAGTATAGATGATTGATGACTTTATACTATGAAATTGTTTTTCAATATATATATGTTCAATGGTTTTGTACTTACCTAGTGGTCCTTTCCGCTACGGGACGTAGGGATAGATTCCGGTCCATCCCGGGCGACGGTTTGGTGTTGGCATAGGGCCTGGAGTGTGTTTTCTCTGGCTATTAGCACAGGGACGGGGAGCCGGCATGGGGCCTGGGGGTTATCGGACAATTCATTAGTGATTATTATATATACAAGTTATGATTTGAGACATTGCACGGCATGCTAGGTGTCGGAAACCTATGTTTATCATGATATATATGTGTTTTCATAAAACATGGGGGTTAGTATGTTGATAAATGTTTTATTATATCTATATCAACTTGGTCCACTCATGTTTGTTTTGCGCCCCCTTTAGGGCTTATAATCGAGGTATACAATCCCGGCATCCAGACACTTCCGCATCGGCATCTTCGAGTCTTCTTGGTGTAGGACCCATTCTTTTATTCATTCAATTTTATATTATTTCTTTTGGTATTCTAGTTAGTTGTATGCTCTGAACACGTTCCTTAAGTACATATTCTTTATTCTTTTATATTTCTAAGTCTTATCTATTTTTTCTTCTCAGCATTTGCATTTAATAAATGGCTTTCGTCACCTTCGGGTGTCGGCCAACACGTGCTTATCTTGGTATTTGGGGAATATCGGAATCGGGGCGTGTCAGTGGATGTTGGAGGGAAACTGTGAAAATGTTGCGACGTGGACACGATGCATGCAAATCTGGGTGAAAGCAATATGTTGTGTCCGGGTTTATTCACTTACATCGGTGTATTAGTGTCACCTCATGAGTAGACCAGTCGCAAAATGTTTTAAATTGTAAAATAGTATATATAATAACTCAATAACTCATACTACTCATCAGCAAAATACAAGCGTTATGATGGTATTCATATAATACTAGTGAAAAGTGTTTATAATGTACACATCGGGTTATATATTCGTGTCATTTTCTAGTTGTCACCTTTAGGTGTAATCTTAAATTCACCTTACAGCAAGACCTCCAGAAATTAAACAGCCAAACTTAATCCTCATTCATTCTGTTTACATTTATAGAGAAGGTACATAGATTTTTACGAATTCAAAAGTTGTTGTTTAAGGCATAAAATTGTGTAATTTAGCTTTAAATATTGCCCAACATGCATATGTAATTAAGGAAATAACTTTTGGATGTTTCCTGGAGACGAAGAGATACTGCACCCTTTAGTCCCAGTATATAAAGTCCTCTATCTTCACCTTGCCCACAAGGTGCTTGAGAAAATGACAGTGGCTGGGCATGGACATGGAGCTCTTCGGTTTTATCATGCTTTCCCCATTCTCCTCCTCAATCTGAGTTTATTTTGCACAGCAACTTGTGATGATAGAAAGGTAAGAAGAGTTATATTAGCTGCAGAACAATAGTCTTCTCTTTTGCTTGACGACTTGTTAGATTGTGAATACAATGATGATGGGTGATGCAGGTCTACATCGTGTACTTGGGGTCGCTTTCTGGTCGCATGTACTCACCATTGTTGTCTCAACACCTTAATATCCTAGAGAGAGTTGTCCAGGGAAGGTATGTAATTTATGTATGTAGTTTTCTTTTTATTTTTCCGTTTAAGTCATAAGGTGCTCTTTAATTCGTGTTTCTCTCCTCCGCAGTAATTCTGCTGAAAGCTTATTGGTAAGGAGTTTCAATGGATTTGTTGCCTATCTAACTGACCAGGAAAGGGAAAAACTTGCTAGTGAGTACTCAGAGACACTGTCTTATCTATATGCCATTAGAAAGGAGTAATACTTATTCGGTTTGAGAATTTATTAAGTAATTGAACTGCACATTTCAGATATGAAGGGAGTGGTCTCTGTCTTTCCGAGCAGAGAATTGCAACTTCAAACAACAAGATCTTGGGACTTTATGGGGCTCAGTGAGAAATTCAATCGAAGTCCCTCTGTTGAGAGTGATGCTGTTGTTGGTGTGATCGACAGTGGAATTTGGCCAGAGTCTGAGAGCTTTAAAGATGAAGGTTTTGGTCCTCCTCCGAAAAAATGGAAAGGTGCTTGTGAAGGCGGCAAAAATTTCACTTGCAACAAGTATGCTCCCTCAATATTCATCAGTTTTTTTTATAGTAGTTGCTAACTTGCAGGACTAGTATTCCTTGTGTAAGTTGCGAAAAAACCCAGAAAAAATCATGTAGCAAAACTGACCAATAAATAAGAAAAGAGAGGAAGGGAGATTAACATAAATAATCCACCAAAAAAATCACAATTATTCTTCAACTGCAGAATTCTCTACCACAAATGCTCACAATCTAGCTCACGGCTCAAATTATCACTTAACGAACCTCACACTATTTTCCAATTTTGCACTCTTCGCTCTGATATTCTTCAAGAAAACTACTAGTTCAAGATACTCTTGAACCTCTTTTTGGCAACTATGCCTTCTTAACTCTTGGTGTTGACACTCTTTGACATAGATCCATACTTTTGGTGTTTCAAGATTACTTAATGCTCCTATAAACTTCCACAATTGTACTGTGAAAGCTTGAAAATTTAAGACTTTGGGTCCAGACTGCCAAATCATATTAACCAAATTGATATACAAATTGTTTTCGAATAGGATGAAAACCTATTAGGTAATCCGCTTTTTTTCATTTCTTATAATGGTTCCTTTTGCAGCAAGCTCATTGGGGCGCGATATTATATAACAGAGTCTGCAAGGGATGAATGGGGTCATGCAACCCACACTGCCTCAACGACAGCAGGGAACGCTGTAAAGGATATGAGCTTTTATGGACTAGCAGAAGGTACTGCAAGAGGAGGTGTTCCTGCTGCGAGAATTGCAGCATACAAAGTATGCTCCTGGCACAATCGTGCAGTGCACATAATACGTTGGCTGCTTTTGACGATGCTATTGCTGATGGAGTCAACATTATTTCAATTTCAATTGCTTTTTCTTCTATAAATTTTTTTGATGAGGATCCTATTGCAATTGGTGCTTTTCATGCGATGAAGAAAGGGATACTGACATCAAATGCTGCGGGTAATAATGGTCCTTCGGGTGCTACCGTTTCAAGTGTAGCACCATGGATGCTTACAGTTGCAACAAGTAGCATGGATCGTCGGATCATTGACAAAGTTGTTCTAGGAAATGGACAGACACTAGTTGTATGTATCAGTGACTTCCTCTATCATTTACCAATAAACTTATATATTTCTAATTTTTTGTTATATTGTTTTCAACAGTATTTACACAAACAGGGGAATTCAGTGAACACTTTCACATTAAATGGAACAAAGTTTCCTCTGGTTCATGGAAAGGATGCTTCAAGTTCAAGTAATTGCACGGAACAAGACGCCAGGTAACTCTTGTACATTTTAACTTTAATGATTACTATAATTCAGTACTGATTTGTTGCATTGCAGAAATTGTGAACTAGGTTGTCTGGACAGTACATTAGTGAAGGAAAAGATTGTGCTATGTGATCGATACACTACTGGAGTTACGGAGGCATACAAAGTTGGTGCACTAGGTTCGGTTTTACACAATTACATCAACATTGATGATGCTTCTAATGTTCTCCCGTTAGCTGCAACAACTTTAAACAGTGAAGAATATAATGTGGTCATCTCCTACATGAACTCCACCAGGTATAGATTATTTCTCATACTGACAAGGCAAGAATTTCTCGTGATAATTTTCTTCACTAAATGACTGAATGCATCTCATGTAGAGATCCCCGAGCAAACATATTAAAAAGTGAAGTCATAAAAGATCTTGTTGCACCTGTTGTCGCCTCCTTCTCTGCACGTGGACCGAATCTAATTTTGCCCGATATTATCAAGGTATGTGTTAATTTACTGTCACCTACAGTTATCTTTCATGTTTGTGGAGATTATAATAACATTTATGATCCAATGTGTTTCAGCCAGATTTAAGTGCCCCAGGAGTAGAAATTTTGGCTGCATATTCGTCTAATGCTTCTATCTCAATTCCGGAAGACATAAGGCGCGTTAAATACACTATACGATCTGGAACTTCCATGGCTTGCCCTCATGCCACTGGTGTAGCTGCATACGTTAAAACCTTCCACCCTGATTGGTCTCCCGCAGCCATCAAATCCTCTCTTATGACTACCGGTATGGTTTTCATGCGAAGTTATTTCTTGATCAGTGTCATTTTGAATTTTTAGAAGTATGACACTAAAATATATTTCTATACTCGTAGCTTTGCTCATCAATGATACAAACAGCAGCATTTTGGATGGTGAATTTGCTTTTGGTTCTGGACATATCAATCCTGTAAAAGCAATAGACCCCGGGCTTGTGTATGAAGCATCTAAAGAAGATTACATAAAGTTGCTATGCACTAGATATGATGAAAGCACGGTTAGACTTATATCAGGAGATAACAGCAGTTGCCCTACAGGTCCTGAAAAAGGGTCACCGGTGGAACTTAATTACCCTTCGATGGGAGCTAAAGTAGCAGCAATGGAACCTTTTACGGTTAAATTCCATAGACGAGTTAAAAATGTAGGCCTTGCAAACTCAACTTACAATGCCAAAATCTCACCAAATGCCAAAGTAGATATCAAAGTGGCACCGGAAGTTCTTTCCTTCAAGTCCCTGAATGAGGAGCAGACCTTTGATGTCACCGTTGTTGGGAGCAGTTCACAATTCGAATCACGAGTGTCTGCTGCCCTTGTTTGGTCTGATGGAACTCATACCGTTAGAAGTCCGATTGTTGTATACACGGTACCTAGAACATGAGTATTGATGAGAGGAGACTTACATTTTCAAATGGTTTATAATAATAAAAGAATTGTAGTTCAAAGTTTAATAGCAGCATACATATACTTAATGTCAGTTTGCTTTCCTTTCCTTGACAAGGCATTGTTCTTTGACATGTTATTTCAGTATATTTATTAGTTTATTTCTTTCATAACAAAAATTGAAAGCATTTTGTATGTATTTTGATATATGTTTGGCTTATAATTGAAGAAAAGTGGAGCATTGGTCCCCGGATTTTGGCCCAGTTAAAGCTTTGGCCCTGAACAAAAAATCCGTGAACGTTGGTCCCTGAATTTGTTACAAAGTCAAGCACTGATCCTTTTGGATTTTGGCCTATAGCGACTACTGGTATGATCTTGTGATAGCTATCGCTTGTTCAGTTCAGTTTGAATCTAAAAAAATGTGACTAGCTAGCAACCCTCTTTTATGCATGCAACCTGGATCACAAATGGTAGCAACAACATTTCCACCAGTGAATTTGCTTATGGATATGGACATGTCAACCCTACAAAAGCTCTAAATCCCGGGCTAGCATTTGACGTTATAAAGAAGATTGACATAAAGTTTCTATGCTGAGCTATAATTAGGCAGAGTTAGACTCATATCAGGAGACAGTATCAACCGCACTACAGGTTCTGGGAAATGATTGACAAAAGATCTTAATTACCCTTCAATGGAAGCTAATAAGTCACACCAATGAAACCCTTTACAGTTTCTTTTATTGGACGCTAATTTCAATCCTAAACCAAACTAATAAAATCTTGCAACAGAAGTAAATGACAAGGACTTTTGTACCCACTGGTACGAAGAAAATACCAAATGGGAAAAATCTCTGGAAATCCACTAAGGATGTACTATTACAAGACTAAAAAAGATAAACCCTAAACAGGAATCTACCCAATACTTTTGCCTTGCCTTACACACTTCTTGCTTGAACTGTTTCGAATCGATTATCCTCACGAACAAGCATGTCAACACACAACTTTCTTTGCACACAACTTTCAATATGGAATGTGCAAACTAGAAATAAAAAGCCTCAAAGTTGCTGTATAATTCTAATTCACCATGAACTCACTTTTGCTTCTCCCAATATAAATATGGGAACTTTAACGAAAAGCACCTGGTACTGTTCACTTTAACGAAAAACCATATTTTTACACTAAAAAGTCAATCCTAGTACTATTCACTTTACTCTTTATTTTGTTCTTATCATTAAAACTCAAAGCTTTCAAGCCATTTTCATTAGTTTTCCTTATAAATATTTCAACTGAGTTTTTGCAAAAGTAAGAATAAGAGATTTAATTTTAGGGAGTTTTAACGAAAAGCCCACGGTACTGTTCACTTTAACGAAAAACCACATTTTTACATTAAAAAGTCAAACCTGCTACTATTCACTTTACCCTTTATTTTGTCCTTATCATTAAAACTCAAAGTTTTCAAGCCATTTTCATTAGTTTTCCTTTAATTTTAACGTGAAGAGAGAAAAATAATTTTGCTAATTAATTTTTAAGAATTTCATTCCTAATAAAACAATAAAAAAATATAGTTTTTCTGCTATGATATGCATATGCAAATTTATTAAGACTATAAATTTTTATTATTTTAATAAGTACTTATAAATTTCTTAAGACTATATTTTCGACCTTTTGAAGGCTATAACAACAGCTGATTTTTCAAAAAGCTAGCATCCACAATCCATAGAGACAATCCATAGAGAGAGAGCTTGCAAGTGTGAAATTGTTTGAATTTTAAGAGGTCGTGCTTGAACATTTAATTTCAAAAGTATTATTGTTTACTTCAAATGTAAAAGAAGTTAGAAATGATAAAGTTAAATGTTCCTAGAAAATGAGAGATTTTTTAGTGCCACACGATGTGGTATATCACGTGACTTTATAGAAATTGTGGGTTACATGTGTTAAAAGGTTAATAACTTAAAAATTAAAATTTTTCACCACTTGCACAACAACACGTGATGTATCATCCGTATTCCCGACACAACTAAAAATTTCACTCAGAAAACTATCTGTTAAGTTAAGTGACTGGTTCACGTGGCGGCGTGACCAGCGCACCAAAAATGTGGTGTTACAATTTAGTCTTGGTTACTGGGACTTAGGTGTGACAAGGGTGCGCGGATGTTGCTGCGAAACTTCCGAGGCCAAATACATTTGACACCCACCTGCTCCGTAACTTACGCCAATCTGGTTTGGCGAAACGCGCCCAATTGACCTTACCAAGGGCTGGTTTGGTATTGCTGTGCTTTGAAAAAAAGCTGTTGTGAGAATAAGCGGCTGTGCTGTGAGAATAAGCGGCTGTGAAATAAATCAGCAGAGTGTTTGGTAAACTTTTTTGTAAAAGTGCTTTTGGAAAAAAAAAAAAACAGTCTAATAGTAGGTCTTTTCATTAAAGAAGCATTGTAGCTCCGTGTGCTTTGAAAAAAAGCCAGTTTTCCAAAGCTGCAAATAGCAGCTTCAGCTTTTTCCTTTGATTTCAGCTTATTCTCACAGCAGCTTCCAAAATAAGCCATTTTTTTTCAGTTTACCAAACACCTAAAACCCTCACAGCTTTTTTTCATAAGTACTTTTTTTTTAAGCACCTCACTCCCAAACTAGGTCAAAATCAGACGACCCCCACTTACATACAAAAGAAAAGTATTTAATATAATGATGATATTGCTGAAAAGATAGAAGGGTCATGATGATATTTGCAGAAAAAGAAAGAAGGCCGGTTTTGACGGAGTTGAAATTTTCTGCACCCAAAAGCCTCTGTAACATCCCTGTGCCCTTTCTTAGAGCTTGACACCTGTCAACTACCAACTCTAGTTTAACACTGTTAACTCTGAAAAAGATTATAAAAAAAAAAAAGAAAAAAAAAAGATCCATCTCCTTGCTCTCTCAGCTCTCTCAATCTCACCCTCTTCTACCTCTCAACCCACAGAAACCATAGCGCCTCCTCCTTCCTCCCTTCCCTGCCACCTTCACCCTTACAACCTATCTACCACAGCTTTCCTTTCAAATTCCAAATTTATAGCACATGGCTTCCAAGCATCGGACGGTCGTCGCCACCGTCCTCATTATCCTCCCAACACCAAAGGTCTTCTTCTTCCAAGTGATGGTTTTGTAATTGTACAAAGATTAAAGCGCGAAAGAATATACTGGGAAAAGCCCCATCAATGGCGGCGGAGGGCTTCGATTTCTCGTAACGCCGACTGGTAGCCGCGGACCTCACGGATATGGCGGGTCTTGAAGTGGGTTTGTAGTATCGGGGATCTGGAAGAATACAGCGATATTCTCAATCAAGAGGCCGAGAGGGATTGTTGTGGGATGCTTTGGTGGTGGTCGGCGTTTGGCGTTCGGTGGGAGAGATCAGGGACGGATGAGATTCTGGTTTTACGCTTATTTTTGTCTTTTTTTTTTAATTTGTTCAGAGAGTTAACAGTGTTTAAAAGTGAAGTTAGTAGCGGACAGGTGTCAAATCCTGAGAGAGGCTACAGGGTAGCCACAGTGGCTTTTGGGTGCAGAAGATTTCAACTCGCTTTACGACAGTGGGAAGGATCCCACTTCCTAAAGAAAATTAATAAAAATAATTTGAAAACTTTGAGTTTTAACGATAAAAATAAAGGATAAAGTAAATAGTACATGATTAACTTTTTAGTGTAAAAATGTGATTTTTCGTTAACATGAATAGTACTTAGAGCTTTTCGTTAAAGTTCCCTAATTTTAAACTTCACATAAACCTAACCAAAATACGGGTTCTTACATAATCTAGTAATTTCATGAACTTTATTTTTACTTTTTTAGTATCACCTTCACATCTATGAAAGAATAGCATGTCTCATTTAGAGCATATTCAAATGAGATATCAAATATAATATATTAAAATTTTATTTGATGACTGATGTAGTAAATTGAATACGAGTGTTAAATTCTTTTATTTTTTCAATTGATGTGTTAAATATTTATTTTATTATTTATTGGGCTTAGCCCTAGAGTTACATTAACTACTAAAAAATAATCAAAATTAGTTTTAATTTTTATTCTATTGGTTGTAATAGGATCCATGCATTAAAAAATTAAATTAAATATATTTGACTCATTCTTTGTTTGCTGTAAAAAAAAAAGGCAGCTAGAAAGTAAGGAGTCAAATGGCTCACATGCCACATTATATATGACATATCCATTGAAAAACACATGGATGTCTTTTAATCATATTTGACATATTTGACATATCTTTTGAATATGATCTTGAAAATAAAAATAGAAAAATGTCCATGTTAAAAAAAGGAAATTGTTATTAACACTTCAAAAATCTCATTTCTATAATTAGAAAGAAGAATACACTTGTGAGGAAGGTAAAATGAGATTTTTGAAGTGCTAATAACAGTTTCCAAAAAAAAAACTACCACATTATTGTCTCATAATTATTATTTTTTAGACTTTTTGAAATTATCAACGCTTTATATAACATAAAACAAAATAAAATGAACACAATGTGTATGACCATCTACTAGTTATTTATTAATTAAACTGTAACACCCACCCCCTATTTATAAAGATATATGTATGTAATTATCCCAAAACATTTTAAATATATCAATTTTGCCCCATTTTATCTACCCAATCTGAAAATGGATTCCTTTCTTTCCCAAAAGCTGCCACGTGGCAGCACCCCCTTCACTCTTCTCTCTTCTCTCTCTGTCCCCCCCGTGAACTCCCTTCTTCTTTCTTCTTCTTTTCTGTTTCTTGTCTGTCCTGTCTCCCTCCCTCTCGTCTCTCTCTCATATCTCTTATCTCCCTCTTCTCTGCACCGCAGCAGCACGCACACACGCACCCATCTCCCCGCGCGAGGAAGTCCATCACCATCTCGTTCTTCTCTCTCCCTCTGTCCCGTGCTGCAACCCCAGAAAAATCGGAAAAAGGAACTCCGGTGAACTTTTATATTTTTCCGGTGAGGTAAGCTTCAAACCTTCCCTTTTTCATCCCAGAATCTACTGGAATGGGTTTTAACTGAGTTTTATTCGTGATTTTTGGAGGTTTTAGGACGAAAACGAACTCGGGTGTAGGCACACCCATCTCCGGCGACTTTCGAGAGAATTTCCGGCCAAACCACGGTGAGTTGGCCGGCGTGCAAGGTATCAATCTCTTCGTCTCGCTGAGTACTACAACTTTCCTTTTTGTTTCACCCAATTTCGTTGAGTATTGAAGAAGTTATATCCATTTGAATCTTACCCAGTTTCCGGCGAGTCCGATGGCTTTCGAGGCGGTTTCCGGACAAACCACGGCGAGTTAGATGTCGTGTGAGGTACCATTCTCTTTGTCTCTTCAAGGGCTACAACTTTATTTTTTGTCTCGCTTAATTTCGTTGAATAGTGATAAAGTTATGGCCGTTTAAAGTGGGGTGGTTTTCCGGCTGATTTTCCGGCTTTCTCTCCCATTGGGTCCGGCGACCCACCAAACCCAAGCCTTTTGGGCCTTCCCTGCCGAGCCCAACTCTTTTAGATGTGTGTGTTTTGGGCTAGGTGTGTGTGTGTGGGTTGTGTGGTGTATGTGTGTGGTGTGTGTGAGTGTTGTGCATGTACCGTGGGTGTGTGTGTGTGTGTGCGCATGCTATACATGCATATGCATGCCGTGTGTGTGTGTAGTTGTGGTGCATGTGTGTGTTTGGGCTTAGGCCCAAACCACATTTCTTCACCCTAAATCCTTTTAACTCAAAAACCTTAGAATTCCAAAACCCAATAGATTCTAATCCTATTTAACCTAAACCTAAACCTTAATCCAGATTTCAAGCCTAAAACCCGTTAGACCTAATTTGACCGTTGACCCCCGGTCAACATTGACTTTAGGGTTGACTTTTCGGGTTTTCGTCCGGGACCCTTCTTAGGGTAATTCGACGTTCTGAATCCGTTTCCAACGTCTGTTTTCCCAAATTCAATTGTTAAAATAGATTTTTATTAATTGGACCCTTTATGTGCTTAGGGGCAATTATTGGTGACGTTTTCTTGTTCGTTAGTTTGCGTGGCTCTTCGGCGGCTAAGTACTGTGAGTGGACCCCTTCTAAAATGCATGTTTTATAGTAGAAATGCATACATGAAAAGCATGATTTGATGATTACGTTTTATGAAACGTTTTGTGAGATAACATGCTTACTGAGGCTACTTTGAATTATTACTATTTTTCCTATAACCCGTGTTCTTATAGAATATCTTATGGATGACGATATGATATTTAGAACATGTTTCGAACACCTCTTTATAGTATAGATGATGGATGACTTTATACTATTAAGTTGCTTTTCAATATATATATGTTCAATGGTTTTGTACTTACCTAGTGGTCATTTCCGCTACGGGACGTAGGGATAGATTCCGGTCCGTCCCGGGCGACGGTTTGGTGTTGGCATAGGGCCTGGAGTGTGTTTCCTCTGGCTATTTAGCACAGGGACGGGGAGCCGGCATGGGGCCTGGAGTGTATTTTCCTCTGACTGTCTGCTCAGAGACGGGGAGCCGGCATGGGGCCTGGGGGTTATCGGACAATTCACTAGTGATTATTATATATGAGTTATGATTTGAAACATTGCACGACATGCTAGGTTTCGGAAAACCTATGTTTAACATTATATATGTGTTTTCATAAAACCTGGGGGTTAGTACGTTGATAACTGTTTTATTATATATATACCAACTTGGTCCACTCATGTTTGTTTTGCGCTCCCTTCAGGACTTAGAATCGAGGCATACAATCCCGGCATCCAAGCACTTCCGCATCGGCATCTTCGAGTCCTCTCGGTGTAGGACCCACTTTTGTGTTCATTCAATTTTTATATTAACTCTTTTAATATTCTAGATTAGATGTGTGCTCTGAACACGTTCCTGAAATGCATATTCATTAGTCTTTTATATTTATAAGTCTTATTTACTCACTTATTTTTAGCATTTGCTCTCAATAAATGGCTTTCGTCACCCTTGGGTGTCGGCCAGCACGTGACCATCCCGATGTCCCGAGGATATCGGGATCGGGGCGTGTCAGATTGGTATCAGAGCGAGGTTTGTTCAGAGCATACTTAGGATCTTCTCTTACTAAAGTAGTGTGTCGGTTTTGACGTCATTTGGATGTCAGGACTTCTGGATTTAGTGTTATTCGGCGCAGTTATGCGAATCTTTCTCTGTTTGAATTGTCACCTTCTGGTTGATATACAAGAATTCGTGTCGGGATTGTGCCTCATCGGTGACGTGTTTGAAATGTTGGACGACTTTCAACATCGGATCGATACTCTGTGACGTGCATTTTCTGAGAATGATAGGCAGAGTCAGTGTTACTTGGAAGCGACATGTTTTTAGAAATCTCAGTTTGAGGAAGTCTGGTCAAGACCAGTTGTAAATCCGAAATGGCGATGCCATTCTGCAACATGTGTTCCTTAGGAATTGCGGGCAGAGTCGGCTTGCATCGAAATCTTGGGAAACGGAAAAATCTTGGTGGTACGAATTGGTTAAGACCAATTGGAGTTCTAAAACGGCGATATCACTCTGCAACATGCGTTTCCCAGGAATGGCGGGCAGAGTCATATCTTAGTAGCAACTACTTGAAACTTTTGAAGTGTGTGTTGGGATAAAAACAAGTAAATGCTAGTTGTGACGACGGTTAGTAAGTGGTTTTTGGTGGGAGCAAATCAATGTTCTCAGACTCATTACAACTGAAGAAATTCGTGTGGATCTTTAGGAAGATTTTCGACGATTGTTTTATCGATAACCTTCTTGCTTATTCCAATGACGAAGTCAAGTTCACTAACCTTTGACGGTCAGCTTCACATCAAATTCTTCGAGTGTTGACTTCGTTTACATTAATTGTTTTTCTTAGGAAACCCCTAAGTAGCAGACATTATTCACACCAATTTCCAAAAAGAATTGCGATTCTTGTTGTTGTTGTAGTGGGACTCAGATGATGAAGATCCAGTCTTGTTTGGATAAACAGATTCCTTGAACTTCACCTGGGTCTGGTACTCGGCAAAAAAAAAAAAAAAAAAAAAAAAAAACTCTAGTTCCTCGTCCACGTACTTTTCGGCGAGGGTGAACTTAGTCTCTTGCTTACAGCCTAGCTGTTCAGCCTTGTAATTTTCAGTGTAATGGCTTGAGACTCTACCATATTCATCATTGTACGAAGATCAAGCTCTAAACTTCTCTAGACTCATTTTGCTTTGGTTTGCTTAGAGGCATCACTTTAAGGTAGCCAATCGTGTCACTGCATGCATACGCGGGCTGCTTCGTATCTTTCTTCATCGTCATTCTGTTGATTCAGAGGTTCTATGTTTAATTTTTAAACTTTGAAACAAATCTCACAAAGTATTGTGAATTTCGAAATGTCTTTGGCCTCGTCGAATCTTATTAACAGTTCTTAACTATTCTTGATCTTAGACCTGTTTCCCTTTTTGGCTAAGAAACCCATCGACCTTATTGTGATGATTAGTCAAATAATCATAAATAGTGACTTCTATTTCTGCATCTTCATTTTCCTTCGCTTGTTTGTTTCTCAATGTGAACTGGATCATGCCGGGACATTACACGAAGGGTGTAAAAAAAAAAAAAAAAAAAAAAACGTTTGTTCTCGGCGTGGTTTCTCGTTCTCGGCGTGGTTTCTTGTTCAAATCGCAATACCTTGTACTCCAGTTTTAATGGACTTGTTTTGACCCTCAAATTCTTGAGTGTTCTTTTAGCCTTACCGACATGGTTTCTCGCTCAATTAGTGAGGAATTCATGATCGATGGTTTCGGCGAAAGGGTGCGCCCAATTCTTATCGATTTGGACAGGAATGTTGGGAGCATAATCTTTTCACAAGCTTACCAGACTTACCAGAAAGAGTTCCATGTGGGTATGAGGTTTTAGCTGTATGTTGGTAAGAAACTGGTGAAGATTGCAGTGCAGATTATCAGTAGATTGCATCACTATCTTTATGTTGAATTGAATGGTCACCACTCATTATCTTGCTACAATTCATAACCATCATATCTTACTCTGGTAGACCTTTTTGATGATGTGATGTGTTCGCCTCAACGCAGCTTTCCACTACCTCTCACCAGGATCCTTCGGTTCGAGAGCACGTGGGCGTGAGGTTTGAGCGGCCTTTTAGTAAGAGTTGGTTGAAGGTTTTAGTACAGAAGTTCAGCATATTGTATCACCATCTTACTAGAATTCATAGGCATCACATCGGTTATTTTCCAACGATATGTGTTCGTCTCAACGCATATTTTGACTGCTTCGCTTCCGAACCTTATTCTTGTGAGTATGTGGATGTTAAATCACTTCTAGCAGATTTGTTTCGTGCACTCTGGAATGGCACCACAGTGTAGTCGAGGCAATAATCGGAGGATCTTTGCACTTCTTGCGAATGGTGTGTGCTCTCATGGGGTGTTTAGGTTGATTACATGAGAGTCATCTTTCCACCAACATTGATCTTGTTTGACTAGAAATCTGCAACTAAGCAAAAATGGAGAGGTGGATTGAGCACTACAACAGTTCCCAAGAGATACTGCTTGTTGAGGAAGATGACTTCTCGTTTTCTGCTTGCTTGGTTCGAGCTTTTGGGTCTACTACTAGCATGGTAGCCACTTCTCTTGAATCTCAAGGTACAGTTTTCAAATGGGTTACTTATTGGCAAAATTTTGGAGTAGTTGGTCACATTTGGAAGAATTGAGGAGGATAGGATGCTTGGTGCTGGATAAAGTTTTACGACGACAATTCTTATTTTGTTCGGTTTGAGTATGGAACTTTTCGCGACATGGTATGAAAGTTGCTATATGCAACATTGGTTGATATAGGAGATGTGTGAGCTTGTATTTGGAGGATCGAATTTTCGACATGTGAAGTTGTGCACCCTCAGGAAACTACTGCTTGCTTAGCGAGACAACAAATGTGTGATCGATATTGCGGGCGGCCGACTGTGGTATCGAAAACTTATTTGTTGGGTTCGTTAAGCAAGTGGACAAGAAGATTCGTCTACAGCAGCTGATGCAGATTTGGAATTGATATTCTTGGGGCTCGACCCAAAGACACATCTATTCTCGGAATATGTGACATTTCGAATTCTTGGGCGAAACCCACTTCCATTTTCAGTTTTGGTTTTTAGTATAAGTATTTTAACTTCCTTTACTTTAGTTATTTGTTTTTGTCGTTATAAATGTTTTGGGGGAAGTATTTCTGTTTTCAGTTTTAAATTCAGCTCGAATTTTCAACCTATATATTAGTACATCTTTATTTTGACGTTATCGTATTTTATGTACTTATTTTTTACCTTACGTCAATATATGTTTTCGACTTTATATCTTATTAAAGAATGTTTTCTACTTTTACACTGATGGGAAAGAAAGTATGAGTTTGGAGGCATGATAGAGGATTTTGCGACCCGCTCGCGACGGGTGGCATATTCTCTTTGATGCACCCATTCTGACTTGATTTCTCTTTATACATATATTCTTCTTACTATTTTCAAGTATTTCAGTTTAGTAAGTAATTTTAAATTTCGGGGACGAAATTTTTATAAGGGGGGTAGATTGTAACACCTACCCCTATTTATAAAGATATATGTATGTAATTATCCCAAAACATTTTAAATATATCAATTTTGCCCCATTTTATCTACCCAATCTGAAAATGGATTCCTTTCTTTCCCACAAGCTGCCACGTGGCAGCACCCCCTTCACTCTTCTCTCTCTGTCCCCCCCCCCCCGTGAACTCCCTTCTTCTTTCTTCTTCTTTTCTGTTTCTTGTTTGTCCTGTCTCTCTCCCTCTCGGCTCTCTCTCATATCTCTTCTCTCCCTCTTCTCTACACCGCAGCAGCACGCACGCACGCACCCATCTCCCCGCGCGAGGAAGTCCATCACCATCTCGTTCTTCTCTCTCCCTCTGTCCCATGCTGCAACCCCAGGAAAATCGGAAAAAGGAACTCCGGTGAACTTTTATATTTTTCCGGTGAGGTAAGCTCCAAACCTTCCCTTTTTCGTCCTAGAATCTACTGGAATGGGTTTTAACTGAGTTTTATTCGTGATTTTTGGAGGTTTTATGACACGCCCCGACCCTGATATTCTTCGAATATCAGGATAGACACGTGCTGGCCGACACTCAAGGTGACGAAAGCCATTAATTGATTTTAAGAGTAATAATTAGGAGAAAATATTCATGAGTAACATCAGAGTTTAAGAGTAATTAACAACATTCAAGGAAACGTCTAGAATGAACCAGACATAATCTAAAACAAGATTTACAAAAAGAAAGAAGATTACAAGATATCACACAAGTAGGTGATAGAGTGTTACTGGTAGGGAAATGCCTCGTACGTCCAGACGTGGTCCTCGTTACTATGACCTGAATGGGGGCGCAAAACAAAGGTGAGTGGACCAAGTTCATATGTACGATAATAGTGAAACAGTTATCAAGATACTAACCCCCAAAGTTATATAAATGAAAACTACTAGCATAATAAGTGATGGATTTAATAAAAACCCTAGCATGCCAAATATCTCAACAAATCATATATATATAGCGGAATATCATCGCAGAAATCAAAACAATAAACGCATAATAGATCGTCTCGTAAACGCGGTGTGCTACTAGAAAGATCACTGAATAAATATATCTCCCGGCCCATTGCCTGCACCTAAGTCTCTGTGCCCGTAGCCAGAGATAACTCCCTCCCGGCCCAGTGCCTGTCTCCGTGTCCCTCAGCCTTTCGCTATGGATTATTTCTCCCGGCCTACATGCCAACACCAGATCCTCACCTCAGGCGGCATATTGTCTACTAGGTACGCACAAAATGTTACGCCTCTCATAAATACCACTTCATAGCGTAGGTTACCGATCATCGTCTACACTATAAAGAGGGGTTCAAAAGCATGTTCTAGCATCCTATCGTCACCTATCAGATAGTCTACCAGTTCATGGTTTTTATAGAAAATACTATATATTAAAATATAGCTCAATATAGGCTAACAATTATTTCTCACTAAAACTTGAGACGATAATCAATATATTTAATCAATAGGCTTCACATAAAACAATTTATAAAGCCGTAGGCATGCTAATCATTTATGCAATTAAATTATTAAATCATGTAATTTTCGAAGGGGTCCACTCACAAATATTCCTTAGCAGAAGAGTCGTGCGAATCAGAATTACGAATTTCCTGAATAGCAAATTTACCTAAGCACAAAAATATAATTAATAAATAAAAGGATTTCCTAAGATATATATATTTATATTGGGTTTGGATGGTTTAGGATTAAAATAATTTAGGGTTAGGAAATAAAAGGTTTGGGCATTAAGCCCAAACATTTACAACAACACACACACACACTCACGGGCTGCTTAAAGCAGCCCACCCAAACCATATAAGCCCAAGGCCTTAAGGCCATATATATATATAAACCAACAGGGCTTAAGCCCTTTAAATTTTAACCGGCCCAAGGCCTAAATAAAACTAGGGCCTGAGCCCTTTGGGCTTAGCCAAAACGGGCTGGAGGCCCGCGGGTCAGAACGGGAGAGAAGGCCGGAGGCCTTGGCGCGCCGAGAGAGAAAGCCGGAGCTGCTACAGCTCCGGTCGTCTGAAAACTGGAGCTTCGAGCTCCGATTTAGGTACGAATGAGAAGAACAAAGAGAGGGGAAGAGATTTATACCTTCCAAACGCCGTAACTCGGTTGGAGGTGACCGGAAAAGCCCACGGAACGCACGGGTTCGCCGGAAAAATAGGTGTGCTCACCCACGATCGTTCCTAAGCAAAAACCTACGTAAAAGAGGAAGGATTGAACTTCTAATCACCACCAAACATCACACTAACGGAGAAAGGGAGAGATTCGCGACTTACCTACCGGAAAAAGGGGAAAGGTTCGTCGGAGCTTTTTGCTCCCGTGCCGACGAACTCACAGGGAGGAGTCCTGGGTTCGCTACAGTTTCTCCTGGAGGTGCTGGGGTCCTCGCGAGTTCAGGGAGAGAGGGAGAGACGAGAGTTCGAGAGAGAGACACACACGGGAGAGCTGAGAGAGAAAGAGAAGTCACGGGATGGGGTCAGAAAAAGAGAAAAAGAAGAGAGTTAGATGAGTGACACGTGGAGGCTTAGGGTGGAAAAATAAAATCCTCCAATTATTTTGGGGGTGGTTGTAACATTTTAGGACGAAAACGAACTCGGGTGTAGGCACACCCATCTCCGGCGACTTTCGAGAGAATTTCCGGCCAAACCACGGCGAGTTGGCCGGCGTGCAAGGTATCAATCTCTTCGTCTCGCTGAGTACTACAACTTTCCTTTTTGTTTCACCCAATTTCGTTGAGTATTGAAGAAGTTATATCCATTTGAATCTTACCCAGTTTTCGGCGAGTCCGACGGCTTTCGAGGCGTTTTCCGGACAAACCACGGCGAGTTAGATGTCTTGTGAGGTACCATTCTCTTCGTCTCTTCAAGGGCTACAACTTTCGTTTTTGTCTCGCTTAATTTCGTTGAATAGTGATAAAGTTATGGCCGTTTAAAGTGGGGTGGTTTTCCGGCTGATTTTCCGGCTGTCTCTCCCATTGGGTCCGGCGACCCACCAAACCCAAGCCTTTTGGGCCTTCCCTGCCGAGCCCAACTCTTTTAGATGTGTGTGTTTTGGGCTAGGTGTGTGTGTGTGGGTTGTGTGGTGTATGTGTGTGGTGTGTGTGAGTGTTGTGCATGTACCGTGGGTGTGTGTGTGTGTATGCATGCTATGCATGCATATGCATGCCGTGTGTGTGTGTAGTTGTGGTGCATGTGTGTGTTTGGGCTTAGGCCCAAACCACATTTCTTCACCCTAAATCCTTTTAACTCAAAAACCTTAGAATTCCAAAACCCAATAGATTATAATCCTATTTAAGCTAAACCTAAACCTTAATCCAGATTTCAAGCCTAAAACCCGTTAGACCTAATTTGACCGTTGACCCCCGGTCAACGTTGACTTTAGGGTTGACTTTTCGGGTTTTCGTCCGGGACCCTTCTAAGGGTAATTCGACGTTCTGAATCCGTTTCCAACGTCTGTTTTCCCAAATTCAATTGTTAAAATAGAGTTTTATTAATCGGACCCTTTATGTGCTTAGGGGCAATTATTGGTGACGTTTTCTTGTTCGTTAGTTTGCGTGGCTCTTCGGCGGCTAAGTACTGTGAGTGGACCCCTTCTAAAATGCATGTTTTATAGTAGAAATGCATACATGAAAAGCATGATTTGATGATTACGTTTTATGAAACGTTTTGTGAGATAACATGCTTACTGAGGCTACTTTGAATTATTACTATTTTTCCTATAACCCGTGTTCTTATAGAATATCTTATGGATGACGATATGATATTTAGAACATGTTTCGAACACCTCTTTATAGTATAGATGATTGATGACTTTATACTATGAAGTTGCTTTTCAATATATATATGTTCAATGGTTTTGTACTTACCTAGTGGTCCTTTCCGCTACGGGACGTAGGGATAGATTCCGGTCCGTCCCGGGCGACGGTTTGGTGTTGGCATAGGGCCTGGAGTGTGTTTCCTCTGGCTATTTAGCACAGGGACGGGGAGCCGGCATGGGGCCTGGAGTGTATTTTCCTCTGACTGTCTGCTCAGAGACGGGGAGCCGGCATGGGGCCTGGGGGTTATCGGACAATTCACTAGTGATTATTATATATGAGTTATGATTTGAAACATTGCACGACATGCTAGGTTTCGGAAAACCTATGTTTAACATTATATATGTGTTTTCATAAAACCTGGGGGTTAGTACGTTGATAACTGTTTTATTATATATATACCAACTTGGTCCACTCATGTTTGTTTTGCGCCCCCTTCAGGACTTAGAATCGAGGCATACAATCCCGGCATCCAAGCACTTCCGCATCGGCATCTTCGAGTCCTCTCGGTGTAGGACCCACTTTTGTGTTCATTCAATTTTTATATTAACTCTTTTAATATTCCAGATTAGATGTGTGCTCTGAACACGTTACTGAAATGCATATTCATTAGTCTTTTATATTTATAAGTCTTATTTACTCACTTATTTTTAGCATTTGCTCTCAATAAATGACTTTCGTCACCCTTGGGTGTCGGCCAGCACGTGACCATCCCGATGTCCCGAGAATATCGGGATCGGGGCGTGTCATAAACAATATAGAATGTGCTTGTCATGGTAGATCTGGTTTAGCCTCCAATCTATTTGGTAAATCTATAAATAGAGGTCTTAAGAGCATTTTCACCGTTGCTAAGACCTCCCGACTATTCATTATTTAATTCATCCAGCGAACAGTAATTGATTTTAATAAATAGTAACTGTCTTTTGCATCATTATCCCTACACTGAAAACTCTGATAATAGTCAATAAAATATTAGTATTTTTTTTAAATAATACAAAATAATTTTATTTGTAATTTTGGATAGGATTTTTAATCGGTCTCGTTGTACTATTTTTTATTAAAAAATTAATTAATTAAATATTATAAGACCGTGTGAAAAAAGCGAATGGACTCACTCACTCTCCCTCTCTCTCTCTCTTCTCTCATCTTTTTGCTTTGTTTTGTGCTCTGTGTTTTCTCTCTTTCTAGCAGCAGGCGTGTCCTCTGGTTTTCATTACTCTCTCACTCTGTCTCCTCTCTTTGTCTCTCTAAAATCCATCAAAACTCATTCTTTGTTTCTTTCTTCTTTAATCCTTACACACAGACACAGAGACACAGTGATCATCACCATCACCACCCCACCGCCGCCTCTCTTCCTCCATCTTCACTATCCCTTCCAGCTCAGCCTCCATCAACGGTCCCGATC
Source organism: Malus fusca (assembly GCA_035220775.1). NCBI lineage: Eukaryota > Viridiplantae > Streptophyta > Magnoliopsida > Rosales > Rosaceae > Malus > Malus fusca. Next base: position 6,431,856 of record CM069061.1, on the reverse strand, counting down.
TTCCCCGCTCCCTAACCAAACTCTCTCTCTCTCTCCTCTTTCCCCAAAAACAAATCCCAAATCGTGCGATCTGGGCGCGCGAGTGGAAGGAGGGGGATCGCGAGTGCGTGGGGGCGAAGGCGGTGTGGGGTGCATCGCCAGCACACGCGGGAGCATCTCGCTCGGGCTATCTGGCCCTGTTCCAAAGCCAGTCCAACTGGCAATAGCCCACGGTGGAACTGCTCTAAGAGGAGGGTTAGAGGCATCCACACAACAGCCAATTACAAGCCACAACCAAAATTCCAATCTTCAGTCCGAGCAGAGCACAGATTCTAAAGAACCTGCAGCAAAGTGAAAGAAGCGCGTGGAAATCCACGAGCAACACCCGATCCAGTGGAAGCACCAGATCTGTACTCACCGACTCGACAAACCGCAATAAATCGCGGTAAAACTTGACTAAAGGTTGGGAATTAGAGGAAGGAGGAGGAGATACACCGGTGGGATGAGAAGAGGTTAGATCGATCCAAAAAGCAGGGGGAAAAAGCAGCGAAGGGGAGAAGAAAAGGAACACCCACCGATCCCAGCCGCAGCTAGGATCGGCGGCACCAAATTTGAACACGATTGGGAATCACTCACACGAAACAGTGAGAATCACCCTCAAGCAGAGGGAAGGTCTCTCACAGGGAGCGTGCTGCTCGTGGTTTATGCTCCCTATATGGTATGAATTTTGCAAACTAGGTTTTTTTTTTTACTGGTTGTATTATCAAATTGCTTACTTTAACAAGTTGTACTGTCTCCTGCAGAGTGCAGATTGCTTGTGAAAATAATCTCATTATTCTATTGTGAGAACCACATCTCCAATGGCACGTTGGAAATCATCTTCTCCATGGGAATATGATGTCTTTTTGAGTTTTCGAGGAGAAGACACGAGAAGGGGTTTTACAGAGCATCTCTTGAAAGCGCTTGACAACGCCAACATAAAAACTTTCTGCGATGATGCTTATATTGATAGAGTACTCAAGCGGGATTCGGTGCAGCAGACAGAAACTTGCTCTGCTGGTTTTTTTTCCAAGAATCAAGAACGTGCGACTGCAATTCAGAATTCGAGGACTGCAATTGCTATTCTGGGAGAGAATTATGCATCGTCGTCATGGACATTGAATGAGCTTGAACGGATTGTTGAATCCCATGGAAAAAGAAAAACGGTGCTACCAATTTTCTATAATGTCGATCCCTCTGACGTACGAAATCAAACAGGGAGTTTTGCTGAAGCCTTTGCCAGACACGAAGAAACATATAAGGATGACCCAGACAAGGTTCGAAGGTGGAGAGCTGCTTTAACCGAAGTAGCAAACCTCTCTGGGTGGGATTCAAGGGGACGGTATGCATATATATTTTACTCACTCTTTTCTGCTGCTAAATGATATATGTTTGCAACACCGCATTGATATTGCTATTAGTAAAAATTCAAAATTTTGTAGTAGCTAGATTAAATCACAATAATCAATTGGTAATCAGTGAGGTTTGTGATGATGGTAAAAAAATGCACTCACTGATCAAAGTTATTGTAGGAGAAGTTACAAAAAAGAGAGACTGAGAGAGAGGCCGGGGATGGAAGTGTGTTATGCTATTTAGACTTCATTTACTGACCACCCAACGATGTGATTAATAGTTTTGTTGTTTGTTGTAGGCACGAATCAGAGCTCATTAAAGATATTCTTGATGACATAGGGAGGAAATTGCACCGTGTGTCTCCTTCTACGATCCCCTTTTCTTCGATACTGGCTAAAAGCTCAACACCTTATTCTTCTCCTTTTTCTTCTCAAAGATGGAAGTATGATGTGTTTATGTGTTTTAGAGGCAAAGACACCCGCTTGAATTTTGTGGATCATATGTTCACTTCACTGGAGCAGAAGGGAATTACCACCTTTAGAGATGACAAAAGCCTCGAGAGAGGACTATCTATTTCCCCAGGAATTGAAACGGCAATTGCCGCATCACAGATTTCCCTCGTCACTCTTTCAGAAAACTTTGCTTCTTCAACTTGGTGCTTGGATGAGCTTGTGAAGATTGTTGAATGCACAAAAACATCTAACTTGCAGAGGATTCTCGAGGCCTTCACAGAAAATGAAGAAGCACTGGCAGACATGGCCGGTGTCAAGTGTAATACAATGGATAGGTAATTTTCCTCTATATTAATTTTGAATGTTATATTTTTATTAGTGTATGTCTATAATTTTTCACGATTGCTCTTTTCCTAATTGTTTTATTTCACTTTCAGGAAAATAAGTAAAGTTAGAATTTTGGTTCGCTACGATGGAGAGTGGGTTAGTACTGCATACATTGGTGGTAAAGCGAAAGAAATAGTGGTGTCAAAGGACATTACTTGTGAGGAGCTTCTACGTAGAGTGTATCGTCTTGTCGAGATAGATCACTATGAGTATGAGATTATAATGAAGACTACAGATGAATCAAAATCGCCTGCTCAACCGGTACAGATAGTCAATGATGAACACTTGGCATTTTTCATAGAACAGAGTCTAAGTTTGGATAAGAGCTCGAAGATGAATGTTCCTAAACCCCGAATACCTTCTTCTAGAACTAGAAGGTAAACTTTTTCACTCTCTTTTGTCAAATTGAAATGGTTGGATATTTCTTCTGTTTCACTCTCTTTTGTCAAATTGAAATGGTTGGATATTTCTTCTGGTTTATTGCTCATCGTCCCCATCTTTCAAGGTGACTGATGATGATGATGATCGATGATGCAAATGAAAGTCCCTTGTTTTCCCTTAAATATAGTCCACCATTAGGCCGGAATTTGTCAGAAACCACACAAACTACATCGGCGTAAGGCTCATATTAAGTCATCACAAAGGACTCTTTAATTTACAGCAAAATGACTAACAAAGAAAGAAGCAAGAACAAAAGAAGAGGAGGAGGAACCACCTACGGCTAGGGTTTATTTTAATCAATCGATTTTTCTGCTAGTCTAAATTTTGCTTCATTTAATCAATTTATATACTTTCATTGCTAACTAATCTTTTCCATGTATTTTCAGGGAAATGAATAAACTTAGACTTTTGGTTAACTATGGTGGGAAGTGGAGCAATTCTATATACATCGGTGGTAAAACGAAAGGAATTACGGTTTCGGATAGTATTACATACAAAGAACTTGTGCAGAAACTGTATAATGCTCTTGAGGTAAATCCCAGTGAATATACGATCATAGTAACGACAGCTTATGGATCAAAATTACCAACCCGACCGGTGGAGCTAACCGATGATGATGACCTGACATTTTTGATTGACGAGAGTCTGTCATTGGGCGTGGGCTCGAAAGTTCCTTTGTTCATCACACTCCAACGACGTTTATATCGTAGCAAGCTTTGAAAAAAATTAGTTCATTGCTATTGTACCGGTCTCTGTTGTTGTACGGAATAGGTTAATATCAAGACTGATTTAAGCTGTATATTGAAAAAAAAAAAAAACTAATTTAACTTATCATTTTAGTCTCTCTGCACCCCGCGTGTTTTTATCTTATTTTTCTATTCATAATGTAGCCCTATATAGTTTTATATTTCAATTTAGTTTGCAATTCTTGCACCTAGAATAATTTTATTTTGGGGAAACTTAATATAAGTCCAATTTTATGAGCCATTATTCGTTATAGGTTTTTTAGCCAAAATGGTCACCGAGACTTGAAATCAATAGAATTGGTTATTGAATTTGTCCACCATCAATCATTTTGGTCATTCTTTCAAAAATCTCATTAAATAAGAATAGAATGATCAAAATACCTTTAATTTTTGTCAAATTATTTTGGCCAATTGTTTATTAATTGAGGGTAGATTTGTCATTTTGATCTTTATTTAACATAATTTTGCACTAAATGACCAAAATGATTGATTGTGTACAATCTCATGAACCACTTCTATTGATTTCAAATCTTAGAGATCAAAGTAATGTGTTATGCAAATCTTAAAAACTGTTTTAGCTAAAACGCCTTAGTTATATTCCCATTTTGTTTAATTCTTGAGTTAGGTCAGTGATTCATTGTCCACATCAGCTTATTTGTAAGGGTGTGGTATCCACACACCCCTTATCACACACACTCTTATTTTTCGAGCGTCGGATCGAATGAATTGAAGAATATCAAAGGATAGAAATCAATAAGGGACGTATGAGAAGTAAAAAAGGGTGTGGATATCACACCCCTATTTGTATTCTCTTGCCAAATTTATCCTTAAATTGACTAAAGTAATTACTGCTTTTTTTAAAAAATTTGTGATTAATGTTAATCTTATCCTTAATTATAGGATTAATTCTAGGGATTTAAATCTCATTTTTTTTTTCTTCTTCCCCAAACCGTTCATTTCTCTTGTTTTTTTTATTTTTGTTTATTTTTGTGTTTTTCTTTTTTGTTTGTTTGTGGAAGTTCATTTCTCTTGTTTCAATTCTCTTTTCTTATTTCTCCCTCACAATATCTTTCCTTCATGTGTTATTTTGTCCAGTAATCTTCTTCCACAATATCTCTCCTTTTTATATATATTTTTAATTTTGAAGTTCTATCGAATTAGCATTTTCTCTTGTGTTTTCTCCCTCAATGTCATCTTTCTTCATGGTTTTTGTGAAATCTCATCCCCGGATTTCACTATTTAAAATTACGTATTTTCGTAATATTAATTGTAACGCGATTATATTTACGACGTATGTTTTTTTGGAAGCACCTCGATCATATAATGTTGAAAAAGGAAGCCACGTGAGTGGCTGGGAAAACAAAGAAAAAAAAAGAAAAGAGAAAAGCTGCGGGATGGTAGCGGAGGAAAGGGGGAGAAGAAGTGTCACATCCCGACCCGGGCCCCCACCACATCCCTGGCCCGACTCCGCCGTAGAACGATATTGTCCGCTTTGGACCCCGACCACGCCCTCACGGTTTTGTTTCTGGAAACTCACACGAGAGCTTCCCAGTGGGTCACCCATCATGGGATTGCTTTCACGCGAACTCGCTTAACTTCGGAGTTCCGATAGAACCCGAAGCCAGTGAGCTCCCAAAATGCCTCGTGCTGGGTAGAGATGAGAATATACATATAAGGCTTAGAGGATTCACTCCTTTGGGCGATGTGGGATCTTACAATCCACCCCCCTTAGGGGCCCCGACGTCCTCGTCGGCACACTTCCGGCCAAGGATTGGCTCTGATACCAAATTGTCACATCCCGGTCCGCGCGCCCCCACCACATCCCAGGCTCGACTCCGCCGTAGCACGATATTGTCCGCTTTGAACCCCGACCACGCCCTCACGGTTTTGTTTCTGGGAACTTACACGAGAACTTCCCAGTGGGTCACCCATCATGGGATTGCTCTCATGCGAACTCGCTTAACTTCGGAGTTCCGATGGAACCCGAAGCCAGTGAGCTCCCAAAATGCCTCGTGCTGGGTAGAGATGAGAATATACATATAAAGCTTAGAGTATCCACTCCCCTGGGCGATGTGGGATCTTACAATCCACCCCCCTTAGGGGCCCGACGTCATCGTCGGCACACTTCCGGCCAGGGATTGGCTTTGATACCAAATTGTCATATCCCGGCCCGGACCCTCACCACATCATGGGCTCGACTCCGCCGTAGCACGATATTGTCCTCTTTGGACCCTGATCACGCCATCACGGTTTTGTTTCTGGGAACTCACACGAGAACTTCCCAGTGGGTCACCCATTATGAGATTGCTCTCACGCGAACTCGCTTAACTTCGGAGATATTTGGCATGCACGGCTAAGGTCTGCATTCTATGCTTTGCTCCTACTTCTATCTATTGTAGAAATTAGCATGCGCTTCTCTCTACACAGATGTTATATTGATTTCATCATCCCGATTAAAAATTTATTTGGTTTCAGGGCTTAAATTTGTCTTTCTCTTCATTGGAGGGGGTCGTTGTATCCCAACTGATTATAGGATGATGGATTGCCTGCTAAAACCCTTAGGTGGTTTATCCCATAAAATGACATGTAAAATTGTTCCTTCTTTAAAGTATCGAAGATCGGAGTTCTTGGAACGGAACTTTTCATATTTGGTAAATGGTCTTGGAAGCATGTGAATTTTTGACCTGTCTATGTTGACATAGATGAGCGTGTATATGATTGATTGTTGTTTTTGCACCCTGTGTATCTTGGCACTACTAATCTCCGAAATTAAGAGGCTGCAGTAATACTTGGAAGCAATGACTTGGTTTTGGGTCCGGTTTAAACTGGATTGGGCCTCACTGAATTCAAAGTCGGCTTTCTAAGATAATGTAATTGTCCAGTAAGAGCTCTTTGCTAAGAAAAACATTGATTTACAATTTTTTGAAGATTGTTACTTTCTCATTTGAACCTTCTCGTTTTACTTTTTTGGCTCTCCTTCTCATCTGACTCTCCTTTTCATCCTACAATGTTGTATGATGATCACCATTATTTTCTAAGTCCCCCTTTAAAGGTCAACTCTTGTAGAAATCCATCAAATCCTAAATCGTTTAGTCATCTAATGATATAGATTATTGTTATTCAGTTGAACACTTAAATTTTAACAAAGTTAAATGAACAGTTAATGATATTTTATTTGGTTGATTTTCGGTAAAGTTGATATTAAAGGTTGAACTAGAAAGGAGACGATTCCCATCATTGTGCAACATTGCACGATGAGAAGGAGAACCGAAAAAAGATGGAATACAAAAGTTCCCCAAGTTTTATTCCTCCATCACATTTTGATGTTAATGCTAAAGAGATTATCTCAAAGTAGGACTCTTTATGGACTTTTTACCACTTCAAAGTTTAATGTTAATTCTCGTGCCAACAATATAAACATTGTAACAAAAACATGAGATGGTAGAGAAAATTTTTGGAGAGTCTCACTTTTGAAAGAGTCTCCTTAGCATTTCTCGTCATGCCAATCCTAATCCCAGGTGAATTCCAACTGTCCTTGATTCTTTTATTGCAAGTAGACATTCGAATGAGAATAATTCATATTTCTTTCTATTCAAAGTAAAGTGACAATACTACTTTTATTTTGCACTTTTACTCATTTACTTTTAAATTGTTATTGTATACTTAGTAGGAGGTTAATATTAATATATGATGACTTTGTGTTGGCTTTATAGTAGTAAAGATAAAGATTAGCAGTTGGGATTAGTCTCTTAACAACAAATGAGACTTTCTCAAATTGAAACTTTTTATGGACTCTCTATCATCTCACAGTATAACATCAATTCTCGTGCTAATATTATAAAACATTGTGCCAAAAACATGAGGTGGCAGTGAGTTTATAGTCCTATTTTGAGAGAGTTTCATTGGCTGAGAAATAATAGGGAGGCTTTCTCAAAGTAGGACTCTCTATGGACTATCTGTCACCGTCAAGGATCGAAAGATTGAGAATTTTTGCTAAAGAAAGAGAAATGCTAAGGAGACTCTCAAAAGTAAGACTCTACATATACTCTCTGTCACATCTTGTTTTTGGCACAATTATTATGTCAACATTATAAAATATTATTCCAAAAACATGATGTGACAGAGAATTTATGAAGAGCTCCACTTTAAAAGAGATTTCCCTAGCATCCAACCAACCTATAGTAAGCAAAAGTGACACGTCAAGATTTAAACTTAATCATCAAAACCTGTTCAATTTCATATACCAACTTTGTCGTAAGCATCCCACTTAATACAAGATGTACCACCTGTTGGAAAAAGTTATGGAAAATTGCTATATATTTTATTATAAATTATTAAATAATACAGAATAAAATCTCTACAAATGCAAGAAGAAAAAAGGAATAGAAGAACCTTAAGAGATCGAGGCTAGAATTTGATTCTATAGCCTTAAGACAAGATTGCCCCTCAGTGGTGCCTCAAGGTATGCGTTGGCAAATGTCTCCCAGGATACAACGATCTTTCTCTTTGCGGAAGTAGCACTCCAATCCACAAAGAACAGCGAACCAAAAGTATTTAAAACTCTCTCTTTGTTGAACACTAAACTACTCTAATTTCTATGTGATTTCTGAATGCAAAGTATATATAAAATGCTTGACTTGGTGGTCTATTTATAGGCTTCGAAATGCCCCATTTTCAAAGGTTGTGTCTGCTTCCAAAAGGCAAAGGATGCAACCTTTGTTCAAAGTTGCATCCGTTTCCAAAAAAAACAGAGTTTGCATCTGCAATGCAACCTTTTTGTTCAAATGACGAAAAGCTACAAAGATTGCAGACTCAATTGACAAAAGCTGCAAAGGTTGCGTCTGCAACCTTTTGTTCAAATGTACATAACCTTTGAAAACTGCCGGTCAAACCCATCCATGACTATTTTTAATTTTTATTCACTTGAACATTTAAAGTTTAAATATTAATAATACTAATATTTAAATATTAAATTTCTAACACCACCTCAAACCAAACCCATGTTCAAACAAAATTGCATATATAATACCATGTTCACACAATCTGCCTTTTACATCTCATCGTTTTGGAATTTCTTGCATGTGTAGTACAAATAGAGTAATATGACTTCCCACTTCCTCACAAAGTTGAGATGGAAGCATGTGTGGAGGTTGGACGCAGCAAGTGGATAGCCTGTTTTGATGTTATAGTCCTATAATCCGTGTTCTTTATAGAATATCTGATGGATGACGATATAATGTTTAGAACATGTTTCAAACACCTTTTTATAGTATAGATGATGGATGACTTTATACTATGAAGTTGCTTTTCAAATATATGTATGTTCAATGGTTTTGTACTTACCTAGTGGTCTCTATTCCGCTATGGGGCGAGGGATAGATTTCGTCATGGGCGAGGTTATAGTGTTGGCATAGGGCCTGAAGAAATAATCTCTAACTACGGGTTGAGAGACACGGGAAGCTGGCACGGGGCCAGAAGGTGATTTTCCTCTGGCAATTGGCACATGGATAGGGAGCTGGCACAGGGCCTGGAGTGAGATTGGACATTCACTAGCGATTACTATATATATACGATTTATGTTTTGAGGCATTGCACTGCATGCTAGGTTTCGTAAAATCTATTTTATTTATAATGATATTTGTGTTTTCATAAAATCTGAGGGTTAGTATGTTGATAACTGTTTCAATATTATATATATATATATATCAAGTTGGTCCACTCATGTTTGTTTTGCGCCCCCTTCAGGACTTAGAATCGAGGTGTACAATCCCAGCATCAAGGCACTTCCGCATCGGTATCTTCGAGTCCTCTCGGTGTAGGACCCATTCTTTTATTCTTTCAATTTTATGTAATTCCTTTTAGTGTTATAGTTAGTTGTATGCTCTGGAACACGTTCCTTAAATTCTTATTCATTATATTTAAATTTATAAGTCCTATTTATTCTTGTTCTCATGCATTCTAAATGACTTGAGTCACCTTCGGGTGTCGGCTAGCACGTACCTACCCTGGTGTTTGGGGAATATCAGGGTCGAGGCGTGTCACATAGTACCCCGAAGGCAATACATGTCCATCACCCGAAGGTGAAGCTGAATAACTTGTCCATCACCCGAAGGTAAAGCTGTATAACCTGTCCATCAGCCGAAGGTGAAGCTGTATAAAATAGCATACATCCACACTGACACTAACCGTGGCTAGTGAAGCTGTCCGACACTGCTTTCAGCAATGAAGCTGGGGGTATATAATATATCATATCTCACTCCTCCATCATCTATGTCCTATGGGTATAGACATCTATACCCGTGGTGTGCGGATGTGCCGTATGATAACCCACTAGATAAGTACTAAAAACATGTCTCAAAAACTCGTATCAAACATCGGAGCTCAAAAGCTCAAACCTCGTCACATAAATCCATGGCAAAACATATTCATAAATCCATAATAAACATATACGTGAATCCTTAGAATTTCATAACCGAAAATCCCATGATTTATAACTCATATTCGAAAACCGTAATATAAGTCATATTCATAATTCATAGAGTTTCATATAGGAAAATCTAATAATTCATACCTTTCGTAAAACGTAAATGTGATAAAACATAAATATCTCATAAGCCAAAAATATTGAAATTCGTAAAGCATAATATAAAACTTACTCAAATCATGAAATATGCAATGCATGCTAGGCTAATATTTTATAGAAATATATAAGTTATGAACGGGTCCACTCACAAGTTTTTATTGCCCGAGAATTGCTCGAACTAGCGAAGATGACGTCCCTTCCCGCCAACGCGCCTAAACACAATTAGAGACCTTTTAGTAAAACTATACCTAAACGATAGAATCTGGGAAAACGGACGACAGATTTGAATTCAGCATGTCGAAAAACCTAAGGAGGGACCTTGGGTTTTTCCCCCACTCGCCACCGCGCGTGGCGGCCGGCCTCCCCGACTCACGCGAAAATCCAAGAACTCCAAAAATTCCCAAAATTTACAGGAATGAAGATCGCAATGAGATGAACAATTTTCATACCTATGACTAAGGCCAATTTGGCTGGGAAAAGCCCTAATTTCCCTTGAACCCGCCAGAACCCTAGATTTGGGTGCTTTCCAATTCGTCCTCAAATTGAACTCCAACGCCCCAACCAATGCATGGGCAACTGCACTACGAATTGGAGAGCACCCAAATCTAAAATGCCCCCGAGTTCAATGTAGTAAATCTCTGGTTGATGGTGGTTTTCTTCGATTTGGGTGCGCTCCAATTCGTCCTTAAGGGGAGTCGATTGATGGTGGTGGCCAACTGCACTAGATTCAAAAATAGCGGATCGCCGCTGTGGGTTCCCTCGGAGTCAACGTGGGTATTCGTCATGAAATCATGACCAATAGCCATCAAACTTGGGTGGAAATGGAAGCTGGAATGACATCGAGCTGATTGGTGGTGTTGGTTGGCTACAATTTGTCGGAAAACAGAAGAAAAATCGAAGAAAATTGTTTGAAATTTGAAGAGAAATGGGTAGGTCACAGAAGGAACCAAGTCAAAGGGAAGGGATCGGGTTCCCCTCATTCCTCCTCTCTTTCCTTTCTCTCCTTTTTCTCTTTTCCCATTGGTCACCTTCTTTCCTCTGCCTTCTTCTGATTGGCTGAGCCCTCTCCCCTATTTTCCTTTTCTTTTTCTATCTTCTGTCAATCTCTCTCCTTTCTCTCCTCAACTGCTCATCATAACCGTCCACGTCGCTTAATCAGATTGCTCCAGAAAATCTGTAGCCTTCTAGAGTGAAGATTAAATTTACTAAAATGCCCCCGAGTTTAAACGTTAATATCTTCTTCGTTATAACTCCAAATTCGATTCCACTTGTGTCCACTCGTTCGTAGCGACGAGTACTACGAGGATACGCCAAGAAAACATGTCTTTCATGAAACAACAAGGCGGTCAACAAAAGTCAACGTATTTGCCTTGAAGGGCAATTTCGTAATTTCAACTTTTAAAATTATAAAAACTGAAATTTTTGGGGACAGTTCGTTACAAAAATGATTGATGGTTGACAATCTCAAGGACCACTTGTATTGATTTCAAATTTCAGGGCCTAAAGTAAAAAGTTAAGCAAATCTTAAGGACCATTTTAGCTAAAAAGCCTTAATAAATTGATACACGTGTTATGCTATAAACTAGTTGACAAACACTGCTTGGCGTTGCAATAGTCGCATGCAAATTCTTTTGGAGATTTCAAACTCAACCGAATTTTTTTGGATGTGGAAGTGGGGACTTAGGTGAAAAAAATTTCAGTGTCGGGAACACGGTTTAGTACACTAAGTGGTTGAATTTTTTTTTTTTTTTTCAAGTATCAAATTACTTGTATAACACTTTGTGTACGAGCCATATTCTCGGCACACTAAAAATCGGATTTTGCAGTGAAATTTCTAAGGCCAAATACACTCACCTGCTCCGTAACTTACAAGCCAATCTGAATTGACGATACGAGCCCAATTGACAGTAACTGCTACCACCTTGCCGCGTATTTTTTTACATCGATCAAGCTTTTGCGAGGAAGTCTACCAATTTAGACGACCCCCAACTCGCATTATATCTCAAGTCAACAGTTGGCGTTTCTATACATAACCAGTCTTCTATTCAGACAAGATTGCGTTTTCTCTCTCGTGCGGGTGTTCTACCTATGCCAGCCCCTCTCTCACTTCAGCTGCGAGTCCTCATTTTTGTCCATGCTCCCAGGTTAGGCCCCAGACTCACAATCTTTCTGTACCAGATTGAAAACGAAATTGTTATCGTGGGAATCCTCAATTTTCCAGTTTAAAATTTTGGAAAGCAAGTAGAGGTTTTACTTTCAAGACGTACATGATATATGGGGAATATTTTTGTGTCATATATAGTAAGCAATTTCGCAGACTATTTGTTTGTTTTTTTTTTTTTTTACTGGTTGTATTATCACATTGCTTACTTTAACAAGTTGTACTGTCTCCAGCAGATTGCTTGTGAAATTAATCTCATTATTCTATTGTGAGAACCACATCTCCAATGGCATCAAGCTCCTTGGGTTTGAATTCATCTCCTCCAAATCCTCGGTCGAAATATGATGTCTTTTTGGGTTTTCGAGGAGAAGGCGTCAGCAAGTTTTTTCGAGATACTCTATGTACAGAGTTTAAGAAGTGCGAACTAAAAACTATTGGTCATTGTATTCAAAGAATTGAGCGCGAGAATCAAGTACTCAGAAATTTAATCCAGAATTCGAGGACTGCAATTACTATTCTTGAAGAGAATTATACATCATCGTCATGGGCATTGGATGAGCTTGAATTGATTCTTGAATCCCATGGAAAAAGAAAAACGGTGCTACCAATTTTCTATAATGTCGATCCCTCTGACGTACGAAACCAAACAGGGAGTTTTGCTGAAGCCTTTGCTAAACACGAAGAAACATATAAGGATGACCCAGATAAGATTCGAAGGTGGAGGGCTGCTTTAACCCAAGTAGCAACCCTCTCTGGGTGGGGTTCAAGGGGCCGGTATGCATATATATTTTATAGACTCTTTTCTTCTGCTAAATGATGTATGTTTGCAACACCGCATTGAGATTGCTATTAGATGAGTAAAATTCAAAAATTATGTAGTAGCTAGATTAAATCACAATCATCTAGGGAAAAAAATGCACTCACTGATCAAAGTTATTGTAGGAGAAATTACAAAAACGAGAGTGAGAGAGAGGATGGAAAAGTGATTAATAGTCTCTTTTCTTTGTTGTAGGCACGAATCAGAGCTCATTAAAGAAATTGTTGATGACATACGGAGGAAATTGCACCCTGTGTTTCCTTCTACGATCCCCTCTTCGATACTGGCTAAAACATCAACACCTTTTTCTTCTCAAAGATGGAAGTATGATGTGTTTATGTGTTTTAGAGGCAAAGACACCCGCTTGAATATTGTGGATCATATGTACGCTTCATTGGAGCAGAAAGGAATTACCACCTTTAGAGATGATAAAAGGCTTGAGAGAGGACAAACTATTTCCTCAGGAATTGTAAAAGCAATTGACGAATCACTGATTTCCCTCGTCACTCTTTCAAAAAACTTTGCTTCTTCAACTTGGTGCTTGGATGAGCTTGTGAAGATTCTTGAATGCACAGAAAAATCTAACTTGCACACGATTCTCGAGGCCTTTACAGAACATGAAGAAGCATTGTCAGACATGGTCGGTATCAAGTGTAATACAAGGGATAGGTAATTTTCCTCCGTATTGATTTTGAATGTTATATTTTTATAAGTCGCCAATGCCTATAATTTTTCACGATTGTTCTTTTCCTAATTGTTTTATTTCACTTTCAGGAAAATAAGTAAAGTTAGCATTTCGGTTCACTACGATGGAGAGTGGGTTAGTACTGCATACGTTGGTGGTAAAGCGAAAGAAATAGTGGTGTCAAAGGACATTACTTTTGAGGAGCTTCTAGGTAGCGTGTATCGTATCGTCGGGATAGATCCGTATGGGTATGAGATTATAATGAAGACTACAGATGACTCAAAATTGCCTGCTCAACCAGTACAGATAGTCGATGATGAGGACTTGTCATTTTTCATAGAACAGAGTCTATGTTTGGATAAAAGCTCGAAGATGAATATTCTTAAGCCCCGAGTATCTTCTCCTAGAACTACAAGGTAAACTTTTTCGCTCTTTTATGTCAAATTGAAATGGTTGGATATTTTCTTCTGGTTTATTGCTCATCATCCTCATCTTTCAAGGTGACTGATGATTATCATGACCGATGATGAAAATGAAAGTCCCTTGTTTTCCATCAAATATAGTCCCCCACTAGGTCGGAATTTGTCAAAACCCACACAAACCACGTCAGCATAAGGCACAAGGTTCTTTACTAGACGACAATGGTCACATTTGAGTACACAGCCGGAATCCTCCAAGAGCAGCACATCACTAGATTTTTAGAGAACAAAGAAGCAAGAACAAAAAAAGAGAGGAGGAAAAAAGATACTCATCCCCCGACAGCTAGGGTTTATTTTAATTAATCGATTTATTTCTACTTGTAGTCTAAGTTTCTTTCATTTAATCAGTTTATATACTTTCTTTGCTAACTGATGTTTTCCATGTATTTTCAGGAAAATTAATAAACTTAGACTTTTGGTTAACTATGATGGGAAGTGGGGCAATTCTATATACATTGGTGGTAAAACGAAAGGAATTATGGTTTCAGACAGCATTACCTATGAAGGAATTGTGCAGAGACTGTATCATATTCTTGAGGTAGATCCCAGTGAATATAAGATCATAATAACGACGGCATATGGATCAAAATTACCAACCCAACCGGTGGAGCTAATCGATGATGATGACCTGACATTTTTCATTGACAAGAGTCTGTCATTGGACGAGGGCTCGAAAATTCCTTTGTGCATCACTCTCCAACGACGGTTTTATCGTTGGCATCTTTTTTCTTCTTCGTTTGTTCTTCTCTTTTCTTTTCTGTTGCTTGTCTTTGTGAATGTCTCCTACGTTGCCTATTGAGTACTCGAAGCCCTAGATTGCAAGCTATGAAAAAATTAGTTCATTGCTATTGTAGTTGTCTCTGTTGTTGATATTGTCTGCAACTGCGTGCTTTTATCTTATGTTATTATTCAAAATGTAGCCCTATATAGCTTTCCAAGCAAATTAATTTTCAATTTTCCAAAATTCTTTTCTCGCATTTAGAGTAATTTTACTTTCTCGAACTTAGCGTAAATTTTAAATTTCTTGTAATTTACTTCCTTGCCATTTATTTTATCACAATTTACTTTTTTGCATTTTATTTTATCGCAATAGGAGTATTGTAATGTTTTACTTGTCAATTCAATCCATTTGACTAGTTCGTTTGGGTTTCTGCAATACGCATCCTCATACATTCCATCTCATCATATCAATCACCAAACTTGTTTCCACCCATCCATGCACTCATCATGTCCGCACGAACAATGCCCATCTCATCCTCAGCCTGATCACCGCGTGGCCGAGACTAGTTTTGTGACCAATTGTAATCCAACCAATGAAAAAGGAAAGAAAAACTAATTACAATAAATTTTGTCATTTAGGTCTACTAGTCTAATAGTATTCATCTTTCATTTACAAATAAAAATTTTTAATCTTATAAATGGCGCGTCCGAAACTAATATATTCTCTCATTATCCATTAGTGTGAATATACCATTTGTAGCAAAATAAATAAATTACAACAAGAATTACATCAAAGATTTATTTATATATTTTTCCGTAAAAAGGTTTCTATCTACGACCGTAAAGCCCTACGCCTAAACCCCCTGCGCCTAACCCCTCCCTCCAAAACAAGGAGAAGCGGTAGTTTCTCATTTCCCAAACAAACCCTTCATCAATCTCAGTCACTGACCAACTCGTCCCCTTCATCACACCTCCAATGGCGACTCGCGCATTTTCGCGATCAAAGTCGTCATTTTTCTCCTCAGTACTCCTTCAAAACCTAAAAACAACACCAATCAAAACCACCCCATTGCTTCTAAACTCCACAATTCCAGAGCTCGAAATCAAATCCTGCAGACCCATTTCTGGGTTCAGGCTGTATCACGACGGGAGGCCCAGAGGACCGCTCTGGAGGGGCAAGAAGCTGATTGGCAAAGAAGCGCTTTTCGTAATCTCGGGTTTGAAGCGGTTCAAGGACAACGAAGAGAAGCTCGGGAAGTTTGTAAAGACCCACGTTTTGAGGCTTCTGAAGATGGATATGATTGCTGTGCTCACGGAGCTCGAGCGCCAGGAAGAAGTTGCTTTGGCAATTAAGGTATCGAATTTCTGTGGTTAAATTTTGAGATTTATTTATTTATTTTTTTTGCATTTGATCTTCTGGGTTGTTGTGAAATTTGTACTCGCGGGTGTTGAATTTGTGCTGTGTGAATCCACTTATTTGTTGCTAGTTTATTATTGTTGCGAAAAGGGGATCAGTGGGTTGCACGCAATGTGTCTGATTGAATGCCTGACTCAATGTGCGCTCTTGGGCACCTTCAAATATGCTTTGTCAATGAGTTTAACTGTAGTAGGAGAAATGCATAGCTTTCGTGTAAGTATTTCTGGGTATTCCTGTGAGTAATGCAGGTTCATGGTATATAGTAAAGCGTGATTGGAGTGACGTGGTTTTCATGGCCAAATCCATCTTTGATTCAAAACGGGCATTTTTTCACTGGTAGCTATAGGTGCTATAACAGCTTTTTGGATTTTGAAATAGCTAGTAATGGTGAAATGTTGAAATCTCTCAAGAGTCAAGACGACCATATTAACACTCACTGCCATATTTCCCATTTGAATTTGCGAAAAACAAGAAAAGTTTGATTTTGAATTGCGGATATATTATTTCCTTCAAGAAGTCAGGTTGAAACCCAACTCTTCAAATACAAAATGGTGTTTTCAAATTTAATTGTTGTCTGTGTTAAATGCAAACCACATTACAGGTATGCTGTGGTTTTGCAGACTTGTTTATCGGAGTACCCAAGAGGAAAATTGGATTTAGACCATTATTTGAAATGAAATTCCTTCTGGACTGCACCATCTTTATTTCTGTTTAAATACATATGCAATCAACATATGTGTTTGTTAATTGGAATTACAAGCGACTCGGTGAATTTTCAGGTATTTAACGTGATTCGAAGGCAAGACTGGTACAAACCGGATGTCTATCTCTACAAGGACTTGATTATTGCATTGGCAAGATCTAAGAAAATGGAGGAGGTTATGCTACTGTGGGACAGCATGAAAAAGGAGGATCTATTTCCTGATTCTCAAACATATACAGAAGTTATTAGGGGTTTTTTGAACTCTGGTTGTCCAGCAGATGCAATGAATATATATGAGGACATGAAGCAGTCTCCAGATCCACCGGAGGAGCTGCCGTTCCGGATTTTGTTGAAGGGACTTCTGCCACATCCCCTTTTGAGAAACAGAGTCAAGCAAGACTTTGAGGAGCTGTTTCCCGAACAGCATGTGTACGATCCCCCAGAAGAGATATTTGGCATGCGCGGCTGAGGTCTGCATTCTATGCTTTGCTCCTACTTCCATCTGTTGTAGAAATTAGCATGCGCTTCTCTCCACACAGATGTTATATTGATTTCATCGTCCCGATTACAATTTATTTGGTTTCAGGGCTTAAATTTTTCTCTCTTCATTGGAGGGGGTCGTTGTATCCCAACCGATTATAGGATGATGGATTGCTTACTAAAACCTTTAGGTGGTTTATCCCATAAAATGACATGTAAAATTGTTCCTTCTTTAAAGTATCGAAGATTGGAGTTCTTGGAACGGAACTTTTCATATTTTGTAAATGTTCTTGTAGCCTGTAGGCATGTGAATTTGTGACCTGTCTATGTTGACATAGATGAGCATGTATATGATTGATTGTGGTTTTTGTACCCTTTGTATCGTGGCACTGCTAATCTCCAAAATTAGGAGGCTGCAGTAGTACTTGGATCCAAATTGGATTGGGCCTCACTGAATTCAAATTGGGCTGTCTAAGATAATGTAATTGTCCAGTAAGAGTGCTTCTAAGACAAACATCGATTTACAATTTTTTGAAGAATGTTACTCTCTCATTTGAACATTCTCGTTTTACTTTTTCTACTCTCCTTTTCATCCTACAACGTTTCATGATGATTTGCACCATTATTTCCTAACCTCCACTTTAAAGGTCAACTCTCGTAGAAATCAACCAAATCCAAAATCGTTTAGTCATCTAATGATATAGATTTATGTTATTCAGTTGAACACTTAAATTTTAACAATGTTAAACGAATAGTTAATGATTTTTTATTGGTTGATTTTCAGTAAAGTTGATATTAAAGGTTGAACTAGAAAGGAGACGATTCCGATCATTGTGCAACATTGCACGATGAGAAGGAGAACGACGTTAATGCTAAGGAAACTCTTAAAGTGAGACTTTCTATGAACTATCTGTCATTTTACAGTGTAATGGTAATTCTCGTGTCAACATTATAAAACATTATACCAAAAACATGAGATGACATAGAGAGCCACGAAGAATTCTATTTGTGAAAAAATCTCCTTAGCATTTCTCGTTATGTCAATCCTAATCCTAGCTGAATTCCAACTGTCCTTGATTCTTTTATTGCAAGTAGACATTCGGATGAGAATAATTCATATTTCTAACCCTTCTATTCAAAGTAAAGTGACAATACTACTTTTTCTTTTGCACTTTTACTCATTTACTTTTAAATTGTTATTGTACACTTAGTGGGAGGTTGATATTAATATATGATGACATTGTGTTGGCTTTATAGTAGTAAAGATAAAGATTAGCAGTTGGGATTAGTGTCTTCATAATATATTCCAAACCGTATTTTTACTATAGAGAAATGCAAATGAGACTTTTTTAAAGTAAGATTATCTGTTATCTCACAGTATAACATTAATTATTAAGCTAATATTATAAAATACTGTGCAAAAAATTCGTGTCAAAGAGTCCTATTTTTTAGAGTCTCTCCTTGCTGAGAAATGTTAAAGGAGACTCTCAAAGTGAGAATCTTCATGGTCTTTCTACCACCTCACAGTCAAGGACCGAAAGATTGGGAAATTTTTGTTGAAGAAAGAGAAATGTTAAGGAAGCTCTCTCAAAGTGGAACTTTTCATAGACTCTATGCAACCTCACAGAGTCACAGTTTAACGTCAAAGACTCAAAAATTGGAAATTTTTTGCTGAAGAAAGAGAAATGCTAAGGAGACTATCTCAAAAGTAGGACTCTCCATCATTTCATATTTTTGGCACAATTCACATGTCAACATTATAAAACATTGTGACAAAATATGAGGTGACAGAAAGACTATAGAGGGTCTCACTTTAAAAGAATCTCACCGTAAAAGAGTTTCCTTAGCATCCAACCGGCCTATAGTAAGCAAAAGTGACACATCAAGATTTAAACTTAATCACCAAAACCCATTCAAATTCATATTATTTCAAACCAATAATTGTACCAACTTTGTCGTAAGCATCCCACTTGGTACCAGAAGTCCCACCTCAAGCTAAACCCATATCCAAACAAAATTGCATATATAATACGATGTTCACACAATTTGCCATTTTTCTAGGTCATGACATCTCATTGTTTTGGAATATCTTTGCCTGTGTAGTACAAATAGAGTAATATGACTTCCCACATCCTCACGAACGTGAGATGGAAGCATGTGTGGAGGTTGGACGCAGCAAGTGGAAGCCTGTTTTGATGTTATAGGGAAGCCTCAAGATCTTTTAAACACCTATTTCAAGACTTCCGTCTTTATTGTGAAATACTCTTAAGCAGAATCACATAATTCATACGAACTACAAAAATCTAGAATGAATTTGATGAATAAACAGCTAAATATACGATCAAAGATCCAATGAATAAGAATTCAACAACTGCCAAAGATTCCAGTACATACTATATATGCTCAAATTCGTACTAAAAAAAGCTACAAATTAATTTTATTTGAAGATTTTCTACATGTTCATAAGCTATGTATATGGTCCTACATAACACTGGGGCCGGGTTTTTTTATTCATGAATAGTGACTTGATATGAATAGGTAAGAGAATGGTGGACCATGCACTACTTGAAGCATATCCGACAGAGCAAAGCTTATCTAGTTTATCCACTTTGTGGGATCAGAAGCATCTGGATTCATTTCTATCCCTCACTTGAAGTCTTCAACGTATATATCCCACAAAATATAATCACACAACGGGGGCCATTGGGGGAGATGAAATAAAAATCGAGTCTAGACATCGAGTCTAGGCGTATAAGCAAAATACCAATCAGATATTTCATAGTTAGTATGAGGGTTGAAAAATCCAATCATATTTTAATTAATCTAATCTAAATTAAGAAAAAAAAAATGCGGCGTAGGCTTATTTCTTAGCTCACTATCTCTTTCTTAATCACGCAAATCTTTCTAGTTTTTGGTTAATCTTCTCCACTCGTGATATCGAGGAAAACTTGGATGCCCTACAAGTCTAACCATATGGTGTCTTTAGAGCAACTCCAGCGGAGGCTGGTTGCTCGGGCGACAGGCGAGGACAAAGGGCCCGAGGGCCGGTGGAGAGAGGTCCAGCCGTGTGGAGGCCGAGCGACGGTGGGAGCCCGAGCGAAGGGGAGGTGGGGAGTCGACTGGCCTGTGGCCCGAGGGCTTTGCAATTTTTTTATTTTTTTTGTGTCAGAGAGAGAGAGAGAGAAAGAGAGAGAGAGAGATTTTGTAATTTTTTATTATTTAAACAAACAAAAAAAATTATTATTTTAATTGCTTATTGCCAGGGGGAGGGTTCCAATGGTGGAGATGTAAATGACAATTACTGTTCATTAATGGTAGTTACTATTCATTTAAGGCAATTACTGTTCAATAAGGTGGATTGAATAGTGGATTGCCAGGGGGGAGGGCTCCATGGGTGGAGTTGCTCTTATAAAAAATTCTTTCTCCATGGGAGGAATTTGAACATAGGTGTCGAGCAGATGTACACTGCCTTAGCTAAATAAGTTGTGTCACCCAACAGGATCCTCTTTGGATCCTTTTTGGTGAGGATCTTGGAAATCCGTGAATCGTGTCGATTCATCGTATATCGTGCGGTCACTTTTTATTAGGTACTGGTTGTATTTAATTTTAAATAAAAAGATTTAAATGATTTCTGACCGCACGATGTACGATGAACAGATACGATTCACGGATTCCTGAAATCATCACAAAGAGGATTCGACGAGTATCCGGATTATTGTGTCATGTCTACTATGAGTAGGTGGTACAGATACGTTAATGAGTCAGTATTAGGACGCGGCAAAAGCTTTCGATCCTCTCCAAATGTAGTACTACGATTTGCAACCCAAAAATGTGGCACTACATGATACGTCCACTTGGCAAGAAGAGTGGAGCCCACGTGGCACTTATCCGTTACGTTTGTGTGGGGAGAAAGATGACTATAGTGAGGAAAACAATAGGGCAAGTTCCAAATCTTTTGTGATGAAAAGAGAAACAAATCTTTGGTTGCATGGAAACGGAAAGAGGATTGCTTTTTCTTAGGGTGATGATGGGACATGGGCGGCACTAGCTGCAGTGCTGTCTTTCGTAGAACAAGTGCCAATATAAATTTTGGGTTTTGGATACCGGGTTGCATCATCTTCATCACGTGCTTTCTCTCTTCTTTCTTCCTCTGCAAATCTGATCTGCTTTGTTTCTTTAACTGGGTTTTTCTCTTGGAAGCTGCTTTTGTGCAGAGTGCTTTTTTCTGGAGTTGGGTTTTTTTGGTTGACTTAGAGAGAGAAGGGAAGTAAGAAATGGAGAGTAACAATAAGTATCAAGGCAATTCAGGTTCCTCATTGACTGCTGATCTTTTTGGTGCCAAGGACAAGGAGTCTCCCCCCATGTCTTCTTCTGGGATTTTTGCTTCCATTTTCGCACCTCCATCACAGGTACATATGATTCTTCTACTGCTTTCATATATTTATGCTCTCTACTTTTTGTGTAAGGTTGATTTAAATGTTTTTTTATTATTTTGATTCGGAGTGATATTCCAATCTAATTTAATATAAACTACTAAGAGGGACAGTCGAACTTAAGTGCAGAAGAAGAGCACACTAGTCTAGCCAACTTAGCAGCAAAGTTGATTTAACATTAGAAATTGGGAAAGGATGGATTTTGGTTACCTGGGATTTTCTTTATTGGGTGCATGCATATGCTTTGTTATTATAAATTTTTATAAATTTCTTGACTTTATAATAGCGAACTGAAAATTGCTTAGAAAGGAAAAGTAAAATCTGGCAGAGAAATACCAAAAGGGGGAAAGAAAAAGTTTTATGGTTCTTTTACGCAAGATATTGATTTGGGATCAGAGCATATTTGTTGGTTAAGTTTTTGCGAGATGGGGGAAAGCTGACAACCCCCAAAACAAAAAGCACCTTTTTCCTCATAGTACTCATAGCTCTTTTGTATAGCATTATTCTCTAGCTCAGTGGACGGAAAAACGGGGGTGATTGTTAATGGAGGTGTACAACTGGCCGTCTTTAAGCGGACTGATCTTTTGAAGGATCCAGGCCGGCAAAAGACCAGCTCGTTCCGGCCCATTGTACACCTTTGCTTGTCAGTGTTCTGTCAAGTGAAAGTCTCTTTGGTCGTTAAGAAACACAGACTAAATCTTCTGTTGGATATATATGCTCTTGTGTATGACTTTTTACCTAATTTTAAGGTGGTTGGGAGGAGCTCTTCAAGCTCTGAGCTGACAGAATATTGGCAGAAGCAGTCGTCCTTGGGAAATCATGCATGGAACTCCAAGCAAGGTACAGCAGGGTTGTGTTATGCTGATTTTAGTTTCTTTATTTTTGTGTTCATACTTTTTTTAAAGCGAACCTAGTGTTGATTTTGCACCATGTCTGAAGTTTCCGACTAACAAACTTTTAAATGGAATAACTTATGCTTAATTAATCTCATTTCTCATATCTCACTTTTTCTGTGGTAAGTGGAATATGACTATTTAATGTGGAATTTCTCGTATTACACCTAACTGGAAGAAATCTTGTTGAATGTATATAGATTACAGTATGTTTGTTTTGCAATGCTCTACAACCTCTTGATGTTGGATATTCAACTTTGTTTTTAAAGCTTATTGCCTCGGCCTTTGAATTTTTCTCGAAATATATAGCTATAAGTGGCGAAGGTGCACACTATAGCTTACCCAACAAGGACCGGAGTTCAGTTCTTCAGGAAGAAAGAGCAGAACCATGTCATCTAAGTTCATCTATTTACTATGGTGGGCAAGAGGTGTATTCCCAGTCCCCAAGTACCCGTTCCTCTGGATCCTATCCTATAGTGAGTCTTGAGAGGTTGATGATCACATAATATATAGACTTATACTGATGTTATCAGCATGATTAACGGATTAAAGGATATGAAAAACTAATTCTGTTTGTTATTCTGTGACTGAATTAGTTCAAGAAAGATGGGGAAGAAGATGATCCAAATGGAACCAACTCGAACAGTGTTGCCCGAGGAAATTGGTGGCAAGGTACTGATATTGGAGATTAAATTAGTAGTATTAATAATTTGATCTATGTTGTAGAGTAGATAAAGCGTCTGGACTTCTGACTTGTGTTTCTGCAGGTTCGCTCTATTATTAGGACCTTGCCTTCCCTGGCCATATGAATCTATTTTTCAAGGTATATTCATTCACTCTTAGATCCGTTTTCTCGAACTAGATTCTCTTATTGTTTCAATTAGATCGAAAGTCTCTTAGCATTGCGTTTCTCTTTCATATGATAAATAATTGCAATCTCTATTTTCCTCTTGTCAATTTATACGAATTCATGAATTCTGGCATAATGTGAAGATATCACGCTAGACAAGTAAGTAGCAGATGTAAGAAGATCTTATCTATTTCCATTTTGCAGGAATTCACTAGGCCTGGGTTTTCAAGTATGAAAGCGTAATATAAATAAGTGGCTGATGTGCGCATTGGTTGTGAAAAATGCTGGGCATGAAGTGCAAGCTTTTATGTCGGTATGGTCAACTGTTTCATTGGAATTTTTATCAAGATGATGGTTTTCAGAAAATGTAGTGTTCTTACTACTCTCCGCTGGAGTTTGTTTCTGTGTGTGGTTTGAAAGTTTTGGTTTGTTTTGTTTTGTTTTGTTTTGTTTTTCCTGTTAAATTAAAGCCTCTGGATGACACGCAGGCGAATGATATGAGCCTCTTGCTCTTTCATTGTGAACATATATGCTTGAAGTGACTACGGTTTCTTATGAAAATGTGTTTTATCATTATGATACGTTTACGGTTTCTTGAAGAGTAAATACATATCCATTTTGTTCGTTCGAAATATTTAGACGACACATGGAATTTTAGCAGAGAACAAATTGTCATAAGAAACCTGACTAATCAGCCAATTTAATGTATATAGAAATTGTTAAAAGACACTTACAGCTCTAGTCCAGAGTTGGAGCTTCTTATGCCGATTCTTTGTCAGAAAAGCTTTGCTTCTAACGCTGAAAATCCGGTGACAAGATGATGCCACAATCAGTCCCGGGGACTAGTATGAGTCATCTGCTAAGTTAGTGTCATGGAATCTGATATTGACAATAGTTCTCCCCACTTTTCTCGTCATTGGATATGCAGAGGAAAAGCCTTTCGTAAGCAGCCGCCATTTTTGTAGCAGTGAACAATTGCAAGCCTCTCTGCCTTGCTGCCTGGCCTTTCTGCTTCAAATCTCCTCTGCCATCACTCCAAACTCTATAGAGGATCTTCTTTAGTGAAGCTATTGTTGGCGAAAATGTATATCCCACTTGTGTACCAACAACCACAGAGCCAGTAATGCTGGCGAGCCTCGTTGCCATTACAGGCTTCCCTGAGAGCATTGCCTCCAATAACGTATGATCCAGTCCCTGAGCGCGAAGAGTCGGGTTCACGAAAATATCAATTGCGTTGTAGAACTCAGCAAGTTGAGCCTGTTCCAGTGGCCCCAAAACAAGTATATTTTCTCCGAGATCTCTGTACCTTGCACCCCAAGGACCATTCCCAGCAACCAGAACAACAACAGTTTGCCTAAATGCTTCATTTTCCTGGAGCATTTGCTTCAACGCCTCGAACATCAGAGGATGCCCTTTATCCCTCACCAACCTCCCAGCCATTCCCAGAACTAAAGTCCTAGATTCCAGCACCCCAAACTTTCTCTTAAAATCCTCCCCCTTGGCAATGTCCGGCCTGAAAATCTCCTCATCAACGCCGTTAAGAATAATGTGAACACGATCATCAGGGATCATGTAAATCCTCTTGAGTACATCTCCGACATGGTCACTGGTAGCAACGTGGTGAGCATAACTGGGGAAAAACCTCACCTCTTCAACAACCTTCATAATTCTTTCAGTCAATGCATACCCTTGTGGTTCTTCGTGGCTCCGCAAAAGCTCTTGTATGATGTCCGAATGTATAGTTTCATATGCAATCCCATGCCAAGAAACAGCCAGATTTGTCTGGTTACGCGATCGAGTGTGCAGGAGGCCAACGCTTTCCGTGTGGATCACATCGAAGGGCTTTCCTGTTGAGTTTTGAGTTTGAAACATCTTCCAAACCACAGCTTGGTCCAGATACCCAGCAGCTGTTGGTTTCGAGAGGTGAAAATACAAATTTCTCGTCGCGTACCTTGGAAAGGAGGAATTCGAAGAAGGAGAAGCGGTAAAGATGTGAAGCTCATGACCTCTTTTGGCAAGGGCAAGGTGGAGGGTCAAGGCGTGCCGTTCCAGCCCTCCTGCTTGAGATCTCTGAGGCCATTTCTTGACGAACAGAGCGATTTTAAGAAGCTTCGGAGGCGGCCTTGATGAAAAAGCAAGCTGGTTCCATGCTGAAGGGAATGCAAGTAGGTCGTTGATTTGGTTTTGGTTAAGCTCCATTTTTGGGTATAGAGAGTAGCATGGACTATGGTAACTGTACCAGTAAATGAATGAGATGAATGAACAGACACAAAACAGCGAAACGATGCCGCAAAGACCGCGAAATTTGAGAAGAGTAACTGAATCCTTTGCCATGGAAGAAGTATGCAAGAAAAACAACTATACCAAAATTTGGAAAAGTGACGAAATGAGACGTTTTTCCTCTGTTTCTGATTCAAATGGTATTTGCACATGGGCATCCACAAAGCTACAAGTTCAAGAGAAGCAGTTCCTATAAAAATTGCCAATCTCGATAGATTGTTTATGAAGAATTAACGAACCTTGTAAAACAAGCAACATCCATTGACTTCATAAATTAATATTATTAACCTACTTATCCAAATTTTAACCCTTAGTAAATTCACATAAACACCAATCTCGATAGATGGTACGGACGTGTTGAGAAAACTTCATTTTTACCCAATCTTGGTTGCTTGTTTTAGTGTTTAAAATCGTCATTTAAAGCTTAAACTTTAGAGCTCTATTCCTGAATTGAATCCGTTTGGTACTTAAATCCTAAAATCAAAAATTTAAAAGGCGATTCTATACCCTCAATAATCAAACCTAAACTCACTTAGGATTCTAATCTCGAATTGGTTCACAACTTGATACTTAGAACCTAAAATCGAAACTCTAACGGAAGATACTACACCCTAAATAATCACACGTATCAATCTATTGGTTAACGTAATTGATCACAACTGACATTTTTTTCAAAACGATGTTCTACATACTAAATTTAAGTACATGTAATTTATAAATATGATTAAAGCTGCAAAGAAATTGTGCAATTTTAACTTCCGTTTTCATTGATAATACTTTTCTATCTAGTAAAAGCATGTAGCACAAGAAAAACATATATAACAAGAGCTAGGGGAACCAAAGTCACCAGAGGACCAATTGCAGCCAAAGTGTAGAGACTCCCACAACCCAACCTCCCCAATTTGATCTGAACCAAATCCACCAGCGCCATCACCAAAAACCCACATCCAGAAACCGAGCCGAAAGCCGAAACCAGCGTCCCGACCCGCAAAGCCACCCGGTTCACATGACCTATGTGGGAGTGGGAGACTGAGCTGCCGTCGCCATTGTCCTCCCCAATGTCTCTGCTGATCTTGATGGCTTGCTTGAGGGCCAAGGCAACGAGACTGGAGAAAAGGAAGGAGCTGAAGGAGTACACGTGGAAGGCAATGAGGCCCTCGGCGGAGGAGGCCCCAGCGGCGCAGGCCGTGTTGGAGCCGATGAGCATGTCGGCGGGATCAGTGGTGGGGTAAAACGTGAGGCCGACGAAGGGGGCTAATGAGAAGAGTGAATTGACATTGACGATTCCATCTAAGGCCATTATGTGGATGCGAGTGGTGGATATTGGACAGCACCGTGACGCGGCGGACATTGCCGGATTCGTGGGTTTGGTGGAAAAGAAAACGGAGAAAACATTTTTTTTGTGATTTAATGGGAGTTTTTTTGGGTGTGTTGATGATTGTGGAGTGGTTTAGAAGATTGAAATTTGGAATCGATGGTTTAGCGTGTGTGTTTATGTGGGTAACGTGTTTTTTCAGGCAAGGAACTTGGAAGGGGATGGAAGCAAAAGACATGCGAGAGTTCGAAAGTTGTGGAGAAAGACATAAGAAAAAAAGTATGGAAAAGCAAAAGCATTGCCGGATTCGTGGGTTTGGTGGAAAAGAAAACGGAGAAAACATTTTTTTTGTGATTTAATGGGAGTTTTTTTGGGTGTGTTGATGATTGTGGAGTGGTTTAGAAGATTGAAATTTGGAATCGATGGTTTAGCGTGTGTGTTTATGTGGGTAACGTGTTTTTTCAGGCAAGGAACTTGGAAGGGGATGGAAGCAAAAGACATGCGAGAGTTCGAAAGTTGTGGAGAAAGACATAAGAAAAAAAGTATGGAAAAGCAAAAGTTATGCGCCGTTGCCGGGGATCGAACCCGGGTCACCCGCGTGACAGGCGGGAATACTTACCACTATACTACAACGACTTGTTGATAATTGATTAACATATAAACCTATATTATATTATAGAATACCAATCAATAGTAAAGCGGAAACCAGCTTTTACTTTTGGGAAAATGGCTGATTTAACTCAAGTTATTAAGTTTAATTGATAGAACAACAAATTAAGAAGCCGTAGCGATTAACTTATTTGAATCTCTAGTCATGTGCAAGCTACTTCATTGGATCATCCTTATGCTTGCAATCTTCTTCTTCATAATTAATCGTGCAAAGTTCTCTAATATTGAGCCTCTAAGAGTATCCATATGTTAAAACTAGCAACCATAACCCTTTGGCAATTGGCATAAGAAAATATCCAAACACTGTAGGCCGACTAGAAGGCCAAACATATATGTAGCAAAAGCTGGAGGTACGCATGAATGGGATTTGTTATTTTCTGAATGGGCATTTAATCCTCTTGCTGAAGATGTAAATATTTCTTAGAGAATTTATGCAATTTCTATCGTTTGATAAAAAATAAGCCAGTCATATATATTTATACAAGGGATTAGGTTTGACAACCAAAATAGTGTCACTCAAATAATGAGGTCACTCGATATAAGAGTAATGTTAGGAAGATTACATTTTTATACCACATTAGTGTACCATCTCATGCAACAAGTGATGTTTACAACCAATAACCAATGACATAAATTCTTTAATTGACGCGACATGTACAAATCACTTGCCACATGAAATGATACACTAATGTGGTAGAAAAAGGTGGTCTAAATAATTTTGCTTTCCAATCTAATGTAGTGTACAATATTGAGTGTCACATAGTTGGAGAAAAAAAAAAGGGAGAAAAAAGGGATTAGGTTTTTAAGAATTTTCCTTCAAAGTAGATAAGTATTCATTGTCGTCTATTGTTTGATTTGGGAAAATTAATCATAATTTAGCATGATGAGGTTTCTCATGTTTAGGGCTAATTTTGCACTTCACACATCAAGAGCATTCTTTATAAATATAACTAAATGCAAATAGGGAACCACACACATAATTCAATTCATTATCCAAACTGGATACAGTTGCGTAGTTTCATACAAACAAAGATTAAATTATTGAATGCATCCTTGGACTTTGCATTTATAAAATTAACATTTTGCTACAAGCAATTCAACATCCAATCAAACACTATGATCCTTGACAACGGTAACGGGGCACTTTGCATTTGCCATAACGTAGCTGGACACACTTCCCAGCAGCACCCTAACATATATTCAACAAAAATAAATGTATACCAAGGTTAATACTGTGAATTATGATTCTAATTAATATGGAGCATCAAGTGTTTGCGTCACTATAAGTTTCACGAGTCACCTTATTTTTCGTTGCCTAAAGTTTCAAGCAACGAAGTATTTCCGTTGTGATAAGTTTCACAGGACGAAGTTTTTTAGATCTAAATTTCATCGTGCAAAGTCTATTGCGTGACGAAATATAAAGATTTTTCACCCAAAGTTTTGCGTCTCAAACTTTGCCCGAATACAGTGGGGCGACGAAATTTCTCTTTGCGAGACAAATAAGCTTTCGTTGGAAAAACATTTTTCTGTAGTAGTGTATACTAATATATGGTTCTATGTTAATTTACCTTTGGATGGTACCAAAGCCCCTGCTGCCAATGACCAAGCAGTCAAGCTTTAGTTCTTCAGCTGCCCCACAAAGTTTCTCTCTTGCATCTCCCCAGTAGAGCTTCGCCACGACAGTCACCTATATATAATCATCGGAAATGTCCTCTTATTAAACAGTCAGATATTGTGTCGTGTCAAATGATCAACCAAGATCATTCCTTAATTGAATTCTCGTTTTAACGTTTGATAACTGACTAACTGTCTAACATAATATGTTAGATATCTGTCAAGTTTTAAGTTTATATTGTTTGATAAATATATTTGTTGTCGAGTCACAGATTTGAACAAGAAGTAGCATAATTAATAGTTCAAATTCATAGTCCGGCAATTACATTAATTAAAGTGGGGATGAATACAGAAACAACACATACATGTTTCTGCCTAGACGCAGTCTCAAGCAACTCCAAGACCTCTGCATCAAGCTCAACCTCGTACTTCTCCATCACCGATTTTTCGCGGAACTCTGTGAACGGAATCAGAGCTGCAAACAAACATCCAATCACAAGCTCAACAAATCAAAATCGTAAGACAGAAAATACTATATATAATGAATAAATAAGATAAAATTTTGAAGCAATAAGATCATGAAAATTATAGTAGCTAGAGTACGTGATCCGGTGGAAGACCAAAGAATGCTGCGACTCTCATCGCCTTGGGAGGGCTTGACATGGATGACATACAAGGTATCGCCCTTTTCATGGCTCAGATTATCAATGGCCCATTTTAGAGCAATCTTGCATCCTTTTGAGAAATCTACGGCTACCCCGATTTTCCTATCCCTTGTCATGATATCGAAAAACACCCAATCAATTAGAGTGAATTACAGACAAATGTTTGAGTGCCTTCAGCCTTGATACTTGATAATTGAACAACTTAATGGCAATACCAAGGAATACAATAGCGAAAAAACTAGTAGATAGATATGAGCGTTGAACTTTTGGTAGTTAGGCTTTGCATATTAAAGTCAACTGAACCTTGTATTTTGATGTATATCTGTAATCCACGCCACATGCGAAAAAAGTTAGAAACTATGTGGTTTGATTGCTTACCCTAAATTTTGAAGTTACTCGCATAGGCAAACAAATTGTATGAACTGCGAGCGTGCCACTGTTAGGTCCGTTTAGTAAATAGAGTTGTGAATACTTTGGCTCGGTTTGGTTCATTTGTACATCCTGAGAATGTGGCTCGATTTGGTTCATTTCTATGTCTTGAGAAAATAAGGGACTCAAAATAATTGTCTCTTAAACTCTATTTGGTCATACTGACACATAATATTAGAGTCTTGTATATTATGGAATGTAGTATTTTATCTTGAAGTATAAACTCATTATATGACAAGTAAATTTTTAACGTGAATTATAATTTACCGTCTATATATATATATATATATATATATATTAAATTATATGACAGTACGATGATCCCAGTTCAAAACTTTGGTTGCGAACATGTCACTCATGAGTTTTGACATAATGATCTGTTATTTTATGTGTTGGGGACTGTTTGTTGTCGGGTCCAACTTGGCAACTGTATTATGTAAAGGTGTATGATCAATTATGATTGAGAGAGCGGCCTTTTGATTGAATATTGAGCAAGACATCTCAGCAAACAGTCCACTTGATGAAGCAACTGTGTGTATAGTACAATTCGGGTGGAGACTGAAGATAAATGAGAATAATCTCCCGGAAGGTTTGAAACTTTGAAAGTTTGAAACCGCCTTGTTTTCTTGTCTAACTTTTCTTTGTATTTTTATTCTTCTGATTAATCTACAACTTTAAATCCATGTCACTTTGTAATAAAGTGAAGACTACATAGAAATTCTAAGTTCGAAAGGATTGAGACCAAGTTAGTAAAAAAATGACCATAAATGTTAGATAAAAGTTATTAAAAATGTTGTTCATGACCATTGCAAAAGTATGCATAAGAGTTTTGTAAATGCTTCTTTCAATTATATACTTTTGCAATTCTCATGGAGAAGGCTTTTCTAACCCCTTCATCTAACATTTTGTTTTAAATGCATTCTCATTTACTTTCAATATACCTTGAATTTATAGGTTATTTTTTCAAATCCAATCGTTTGTATTGGTTCAATCCAATCATTTCGACCAAGGGAGACAAATGTTAATGTCCAACCGGATTTAAATTGCTCATTAGAAGAATTGTACCTGAAAGAGAAAGCACATGATCAGAGAGAATCAGTTTCGTTGCCTGTTTATCTGACTATGTGAATCTCTCTCTCTCTCTTGGATTACTATTGAATCTTGAAGTAATAGAAGGTTTCGAGTTTACTTCTTCATCTACTTTTTCTTTCCAAATTGGATGCGTCTACATGGCTTCGACTTCTTTGTGGTCCAATATTCATCTATCGTCCGAACCAAGGGTATTTAACAAGAAAAAAAATCTCAATAAAACATTATTTTGTCAACCTATCTTCATCCAAATCCCCTCTCAAACTAAAATAGTTTTTCTCCAAATTTTCCTCCAGATCAAGGTCACACAGATTTGGAAATTTGATTTTCATAAGCATTCCAAACCAAAATCGGCAGTTTCCCTTTCAACCTGGATCAATAGATTATTATATGGCAACGATTAGATTATTATATGGCAACGATTGATCATCGCTATATCTCATTGTTCAATTGTTGCTATATCATCCTTGTGAAAATTGTTTCTTGTTGTTTGTGTTGTTGACCTCATTCGCATCATTCTGTGTATAGAGTGTTAATTTGATCCATTTGTACCGTGTAAATTATTTATATTTTAGCGCCTAGTTTGATCAAACAACCCTGTACACACATCTCATTTAGAGAAATTCTCTCTGACTTGGGCACATAGGTTGAGCGCATGACGCGTGTATCTCACCGTATTGACAATGCATGTAATGACTGCACAATATCTATAATCTCAACATGGTCGAAATACGTTATCGATACACTATCATGGTCACGCACAACCCATGAACACAAATACCTCTCACTGTAGAAATTCCCATGGTTTAATAGTGACACCTGTTGGGGTTTTCTTGCAGAGACGGTTATGACAAATCAAGCTCTCTTACAGCTGTTGTGAACTTTGTCGATCTTGCTGGAAGTGAACGTGCATCCCAGACGTTATCAGCTGGAACTAGGTTGAAAGAGGGTTGCCACATAAATCGCAGTTTACTAACTCTGGGCACTGTTATCCGAATCATCACTGAAAGAGATTGAGGTCTCTGCAGCTACAGGCCCTCTGATCTCTCTGAGCACCAATGCTGTGAATTCAAGAAAACCAGTTTTCTTCATCAAACACCAAGATTTTTTCCTTCTCTCTTGCACGAGACTTGCTCGACGAAATTCCCCAGAGGCAAAAAGCAATTTCAAGGCACAGACGAAGACGAAGATCGTCTTCTGTTTGAGGTGCCTTGTACCTGCTCGACGAATTGCTCCAGAGATTTTTTTTTTTTTTTTTTTTTTTTTTTTTTCAGGGCGCCCAAGGTTATTCTGCGTTCAACATTGCTCTATGGTGTTGCAAAACTGAATTATCATGGCCACAAATATCTTTTGTCCATGGGGTTTTCTTGCAGAGACGGTTATGCCGACAACTAATATGCCCCCCGCTCAACCACTTCTGAAGGCTAGGACTTTTGCTTCTGTGGTTTCCACCCCAATTGAAGACGTCCATCTCAGCCAACTTCCAACTCCGGTTGTGCGCGGGGACAAAACATATGTCAAGATTAGCGAGGATCTATACCAAGAACAGTTGAAGTTGTTTCAAAATAATCTCCTTGGGCGTTTGCTTCTAAAAAAGGGTTCTACGCCAATGAAGACCGGTGCTCTAAAATCTTGTTTAGAAGATGCTTGGCGTCCTACTGCACCATGGAACCTGGTTCCTATAGGTAAAGGCTATTTTGATATCCATTTCAATAAGGAAGATGATATGCGACGGGCATGGGGTGGCGGTACGTGTACTCTCGCTACTGGCTTATTCAGGTTATCAAAATGGACGCCAGATTTTAAACCAGGTGATGTTCTCCCTCAAACTCATGCTCAGGTATGGATTAAAATTTTTGGTTTGAGTCAGGAATATTGGCATCCTAGGCACTTGATGGAAATTGCGAGAGGGGTTGGCACCCCCTTGCAACTAGATTCAGCTACAAGGGAAAGGCAATATGGTTATTATGCACGTATATTAGTTGATGTCAATCTTGCAGGTGATTTACCTACATCTCTTATGGTTGAAAGAGAAAGTCATGGCTTCCCGGTTGTGGTGGTTTATGAAAATTTACCGCCCAAATGTAGTCACTGTGGTTTGATAGGGCACTTGGCTAATAGTTGCAGACAACTCAAACAGATGTCGAGAGGCCGCTCTCGTAGCCGGACGCGAAAGGGTGGTAACATGGGGGACAACAAAACCGGAGATCAATCTCGCAGTCAACTGCACATGGAATATCGTCCCAAAATAGATACAACAATACCAGTTAATGTCTTTTGTGGGTCACATGCCTCTGAACCTCTTCAACAGGTTGATCAATTGTTGCCTGCAGGTATTGAGGCAGTGGATGATGGTAATGATGAGTCCCTGAACAAAGCTCTTGAACCGGTGGTTGATGAGGCCTTAGGGACCATTGCCCAAGCTGTGAATAACTCTGAATGTGAAGAGCATGGTATTCAATCCCCTGGGATTTCTCATATTAGCAATTCTATGACCGGATCGCTGTCTCCAGATGGATCACATCATCAGAATGGTCTTTCTTATGGTCAGCATTTGGGCAACACCAATGTGCCTAATATTCTTGGCCCACATGATCTCTGTGACGACTCTAGCACTCCTCCTGGCTTTGATCAGGTCGAGACGGTAGCTCAGAATAGTCAGCACTTGGGCAACACCGATGTCCCAAATAATTTTGGCATGCAGGATCCTCATGACAACCATAGCATTCCCCCTGGTTTTGAACATGTTGCGACATTAGCTAAGGATGTCATCGATATTGTCAATCACATAGAAGGCTGTGATATGGATGGTTTTACTCCTGTGCTATCTAACAGTCAAAAGAAAAAACAAAAGCAGCTTGCCAATCTTGATCAACCCTGTGATAAACCATATCCGAGTAGGGTCCGCGGATTACCGGCTCGTTATAAATGAAGGTTCTCTTCTGGAATATCCGTGGCATTGGTAACGATAACTCTCGGACGGAGCTCTCTAACATCTGTCGGTTGCATCACCCGGATTTGGTCTGCATTGCGGAGCCCATGGTGACTTTTAATTCTATTTCAGCTGCTTATTGGGATTCTTTAAATTTATCTGCTCTTACTTTTAACTCTAGAGGAACTCTTGCCCCCAACCTTTGGTTACTAACATCTTCGGCTTGTGCAGACCCTTTAGTTATTTCTATATCTGATCAACAGGTTACGGTTCGTTGTACTTTTGATCATATCCCAAGCCAGTTCACATTTGTTTATGCAAGCACCTCATCTATCAAAAGAAGAGACTTGTGGGCTGACTTTATCTCTCTGCGCCCACAAACACAAGTTCCATGGATGACTATTGGCGATTTCAACGCTATCCTGGGTGCCCACGAGCAGATGGGAGGAGGCAGACCGTCCCAAGCTTCATGTGCTGAGTTTAGTAACATGTCTGACACTTGTAACTTTACCCACTTGAACACATCTGGGGCAGCCTTTACATGGTCTAATGGCTGGAGATCTCGTGGTCGCACTGAACGAAGGTTAGATCGCTCCTTGTGTGATATAAGTTGGTTTGATTCTTGGCCCCACTCTAACTGCATAGCGTTGCCAAAGGTAGTCTCAGATCATAACCCCCTTATTTTCTCTGGTTCTAGAGTTTTGCGCAATGGTCATCGTCCTTTCCGTTTTCAATCAATGTGGGTTCAACATCCATCTTTTCGAGAAACTGTAACTCATTGTTGGAGCAATACAGTTGTATATGGTTGTCCTATGTTTATCATTCT
Organism: Malus fusca; assembly: GCA_035220775.1. Classification (NCBI taxonomy): domain Eukaryota; kingdom Viridiplantae; phylum Streptophyta; class Magnoliopsida; order Rosales; family Rosaceae; genus Malus; species Malus fusca. The sequence continues at coordinate 6,396,419 of CM069061.1, read as the reverse complement.
ACAAAAATTGAAAGCTCTAAAAACCTGCCTGCGCCAATGGAATTTTTCGGTTTTTGGTGATGTTCATAATAGAGTGGCTAATGCTCGGCATAATCTTTCTATGATTCAACAAAGAATTTCAATTGAGGGTATAAATAATGATCTTTTCGAGGAGGAGATTGTCTCCAAGACTACAGTAATGGAGTCTCTTCAAATGCAAGAGGCATTTTGGAAAGATAGAGCTCGTGTTAAGTGGTTAACTAAAGGGGATAGAAATTCTTCTTTCTTTCATGCTTATGCTCGTATTAAATCATCCAGCTCTCATATCAGTTGTATTCTTGATGGAAATAATCTTCTTACCGACCCGCTGGCTATTGAGAACCATATTGTTAATTTCTATCAGACTTTGTTCGGCTCTTCTTTCAACCCTTCAGGTATTGATGAGGTTTGTGAGGTTATCCATCCGATGGTCACAGACTCTGAAAATGATCTCTTATCTGCTTTACCTACTGATGAGGAAATTAAGGAGGCAGTTTTCTCATTAAGTGCTTCCAGTGCGCCAGGGCCAGATGGTTTTCCAGGTTTTTTCTATCATCACTGTTGGGATATTGTCAGCTTTGATGTCATTCAATTTGTGAAGCAATTCTTTCAATCAAATTGGCTATACCCCAATACCAATAGTAACTTCTTAGTTTTGATACCGAAGGTGGAAGACGCTATTTCCATGACTCATTTTAGACCTATTGCTTTGGCAAACTTTCTCTTTAAGATTATTCCCAAAATTTTGGCAGTTCGCCTTTCTCATGTTGTTCAACGCATTATTTCTCCACATCAAGCTGCTTTGATACCTGGCCGACGTATCACTGACTGTATTGGCCTAGTTTCAGAATGTCTCAATGTGCTTGACAAAAAAACTCGTGGTGGCAATATGGGAGTCAAAGTTGATATAGCTAAGGCTTTTGATACTTTAGATTGGTCATTTCTATTGCGGGTGCTTACTAACTTTGGGTTCTCCACTTGTTTTATAGACTGGGTTTCTACCATCTTACGATCTGCTAAATTGTCCATCCTAATCAATGGTTCCCCGCATGGTTTTTTCTCTTGTTCACGAGGAGTGCGCCAAGGGGATCCTCTCTCTCCGTTACTTTTCTGTCTAGCTGAGGAGGCTTTATCAAGGGGCTTGAGTCGTCTTCAACTTGATGGGCTTACTAAGCCAACTTTTGCTCCAAGAGGTTGTATATCTCCTTCTCACGTTCTCTATGCAGATGACTTATTCATTTTCTGTAGAAGTGATGGTGTCACCCTGCGTAACTTGCAAGGTTTCTTCGATAGATATAGTAGAGCCTCTGGTCAATTTATCAATAAGGCAAAAAGTACTTTCTACTTGGGCTCTACCTCAAGGCATCGCAAAGCTGTGGTTGAGAGTTACTTGGGTTTCAAAGAAGGCAAAGCACCTTTTGTCTACCTTGGAGTTCCAATCTTCTGTGGCAAGCCTAAAAGGAGTCATCTTCAAGCCTTGGCAGATAAAGCTAAAGCTAAGTTAACTGGTTGGAAGGGGAAGCTTTTATCTATGGCAGGAAGAGTTCAACTCACTCAATCAGTTTTTCAAAGTATGCTCTTGCATAGCTTCTCTGTTTATAAGTGGCCTTCTTCCTTGCTAAGGTCTCTTTCCCGTTGTGCTCGCAATTTTATATGGTCTGGTGACGTAACCTCCAAGAAGTTGGTTACCGTTTCTTGGCATTAGATATGTGCTCCGAAGAATGAATGTGGTTTGGGTTTGCGTGATCTTGGCTCTCTTAACACTACAGCTCTCTTAAAGCTTGGATGGCTTATTATTACTACTGATTCCCCTTGGAGTATTTATACTCGGACACGTTTCAAGCTACATGGTCGCCTTTACTCTTGTAGTTATATGCGATCTTCTATATGGCCTGGTATTAAATCCATTCTTCATATCTTGTTTCAGAATTGTCGTTGGGTGATTGGAAATGGTTCTACTACTTCCCTTTGGGTTGATAAATGGCTGGATAAGCCTATTGTGGACGTCGTTGGTGCAACAGAGATTGCCCCTTCTCTATCTCGTACTAAGGTCTCAAATATTATTCGTATGGGACAATGGGTTATTCCTTCTATCTTTTCTTCTACTTTCCCATACCTAACTAAAGAGATTTTAGAAATGCCTCTTCCAATTGATGAGGATAAGGCCGTTTTAATTTGGGAAGCTTCTACTTCTGGTGGTTTTTCGTTTTCCGATGGCTATGAAATTGTTCGTCATCGGTTTCCTGTCAAGAGTTGGGCTTCCATGATCTGGCGTCCTTTCATCCCACCTCGTTACTCTATTTTAGTTTGGAAGATTCTATTCAACAAGCTCCCAACGGAGGATCAACTTCAGCGCCGTGGCATCCCGCTGGCTCCAATATGCCAACTATGTCACAAGAATTCTGAATCTATTGACCACTTATTTTCTAGCTGTGACTTTGCACAATGTGCTTGGCGTTGGCTAGCTACCCAATTTGGCACTATTATTCAACCTACGGGCTCCCTCTCTGATCTTTGGCTTGATTTTCTGTCAAAGCGGTTCTCTCCACATCTTCGCAATGTCTGGCTAGCTTCAGGGTTTTTCTTACTCATGGCTATTTGGAAGATGCGTAATAAAGTGAAGTTTGAAGGCAAACCTCCCTCATTCTCACGTCTCTGCCGCTCCACCTCGGCCTGGATTAGGCAGGTTGGAGCTCTCACCCCTGGCCATGCACGAGGCACTTTGGACCGGCAACTTTTAGTCTCTCTTGGAATTTCGCCTAACCCCTGTAAAGCTCCTTCTATTGTCCCTGTGCTTTGGCACCCCCCTCCTTCTTCTTGGGTCAAAGTGAATACTGATGGCCTTGCTAAAGGTAATCCGGGTCCTGCGGCATGTGGCGGGGTTTTTCGAGATTTTGCGGGTTATTTTCTTGGTGGTTTCTCCCTAAGCTTGGGCCATCGTACTTCTTTCTATGCGGAGCTCCATGCTGCCATCCTTGCTGTCGAATTGGCCCACGCGCGAGGCTGGCAAAATTTATGGCTTGAAAGCGACTCTTCGAGTGTAATATCATGTTTTGCTTCTGGATCTTTCTCTCCCTCTTGGTCGCTCCAGACACGCTGGAACAATTGTACTCTCCTTTTGCAGAACATGGTTTTTCGTTGCTCTCATATTTTTCGAGAAGGGAATGCTGTTGCTGACAAATTAGCCAATTTAGGGCTTCTATCATCTTCTCTTGTCTGGCATTCCACTCCCCCAATTGAGATCCTCCCTCCTCTGCACTCAGATTTCTTGGGCATGCCAACCTACAGGTTTGTCTCCTCTTCTTGATGTGTCTTCTCCTTTCTTTTCCTAACCTTTTTGGATTCCCTTTTGTTTTGCAGTTTGTTTTGCAGGTTATTACCTTTTAAGGTTTATAGAGGGGTTTGGGCTTATGTCCGCCTAGTCTTTTCCTTGTATTTTCTTTTCCAAGAGGGGTACGGTCTATGTCCCCCCCTCTTTTTCCGGCATTTCCTTTCTCGAAAGGGGTAAGGTGCATGTCCCCTCCTTTTTCTTTTGTATTTCTTTTCTCTTGTTCTATGAGGGGTTAGGTTTATGTCCCCCCCTGACTAGGTGTAACTTATTTTTTCTTATCAATAAATTTCCCTCGTACCGCCGAGGTTCTCCAAAAAAAAAAAAAAAAAAAAAAAAAAAAAAAAAATAGTGACACCTGTTAGAGAACAATTCATAAATAAATAAAAATAACAGAAATAACAGAACTTGAAATTCTAATACTTTTTTAACTAAAAATACTTGTTATACAGAATGAAATTACAGAAACAAATACAATAATTAAAATGGTACTAACTTGACTACAATAGGTAGAGGCTAGCGCAAAAACTATGTCCTTCGAACAGTATTTCCGTCCCACTCATGTGCTTGTGGTTCTACAACGTCTGCTTGACCAGGATACAAATACCTAATTCTACAACCTGCACTGGATTATAGAATTCTAGCGAATTGCTTTGTGTGTTTACTCTCTTGAATATTTGTACGGAAGAGAAGGAAGGAGAAAAGATGATTAACGATGGAACTGAGGACTCCAGTTATATAGGCTCTTTCATACCTCTTCAAATACTTTTTGGGTGCATCTGAAGCTATACAACTCTTTCCAAAGAGTTGTGTCTATTAATTAAAACTAATTGATCAGACTAATTTTAATTCTTAGGCCCCAAGTGCCCCAAGGGATATTAATTTATATTAATATTATTGTATAATCATCAAGCCTAGTCCATACAATTAGTGACCCAAACCTCAATCCTCATTCTAATCAGTCCAAATCTAAACTACTAGTAAAAATGACTAGACCTATATAAAGGCCTTGGAAAAATTGTTGTTTCCCGATGGGACAATAGGAGTCAAAAAACTCCTACAACACCAATGGCAATGAAAACTTTAGGCCTTGACCATGAGAGAGCCCAACAATGAAAGTTATCGGGTTGGGCAAGGCAACCTTGGTAGCTGGATCTACTTAATTATATAAAAAGGCTTTAATTGATACGATATACCAACCAAAAAGTTTTAGTAGTGTGAGCCATGACCTAATGGATTGTTGAATAATCGCCAATTATAAAGATTAGAAAGTACGGATTCATGTAGGCAGCAGAAGTGGGCTAAATTTATAAATCATAAGGTCGAGCTACCCCAAATTCGCTATGCCTTTCTCGTTCCATGCAATTGTTGAACCGTACTTGTCGTGCGCGTCGCAAGCAACTGAAGAAAAATTGGAAGAAAACACAGGAAAAAACAATGAAAAGAAATGCTGCGGTGGCCAAATAATAGAACCAGTCAACACCACATCAACCCTCAACCATATATATTGGTGGTAATGAAAGACCAACCCTAACCACTTCTAACAACGTTAATAAATAGACTGAGAATCCGTTTCAGATATTATCACTTTGAAGGAAGAAATGTCAAGAAACAGTTCACTGAATAAGAACATGATAACAGTATCGCTAAGCAAATTCGTATTAAAAGAATTATCAGAAAAATTGTTTGCCAAATTATTTATATAGTTATGTGTAATGGATAAGAATGAAATTTCATAATAACAATATTACGTGGTTAGATCAATATTCTATCCTAATTTATCGAAATTACAGTGAAGAAAATCCAAACTTGAATGTTCAATATGATAAGCACACAATAACTAAAGATATTTAGGTTTACGGTGGATTCGGTGGATATAGGCCACCGCAAAATATATCTAACGAATGGAAGGAGGATATATAGCACAGCTGGGCATACTGTCCAACTACCAAACCCTAACTCTTATAAAACACAACACACCAAACAAGTCATCCAGCTACAATGTGACACTGGACCCACTTAATTAGCTTCCGGGTCCCACCCAAACTCACTTTGCAAACAATTTGACCGCTTTTCTAGCTTTCTTGAGGTGCTTTTTGATCATATAATTACATTGATCTTTGATCTTTCTTCTCCAATAAAATCCACCTGATCAGTTCTTCTCCTCCATCATCTTTTGTTCAAGTTAATTAGCGTTACTGCTAATTAATTAAAACAAAAGTTGATTAGAACTTAATTAACATGATGGATTTTGAGTGCTCCAAACCAGATACCAAGGCCTGGGATATTCGTGAAGCAGCTGCTAACTATAATTACAAGGGATTTATTGGCTCATCAGATTTGAGTTCAACTTCTTCATCTTCAGCACTTGAGGATTCTGAACTTGTTTCATCTGATCAGTGGACAGAGACTACTACTGATGGGGACGACGATTACGTTGCCGAATTAACTCGCCAGATGACTAACTACATGCTTCAAGATGATCACGACAAAACCAATACTACTAACTCTCAGAAAAACCAAGAGGTAAACACATAATTAAAAATCAATACTTATATATATATGCGCGATATTGGCACCTGTCTACAAATTGTTGATAATATTATGTGGTTAATTGATTTGAGTTTTCTTCTTTTTCAGTTATTGGGTTATGTTGGTTGGCCACAGTACTCAGTGTGGCCACCGTTGGGGTCTAGCCATGGCAGCTCTGAAGGGTCATCTCTTGAACCAACGCCACCAGAAACACCAGGCAAAGACAAAGCCTGGAACAGGTGTACCTACGCCGACGTTTTAAGAAAGTTGGACAAGTTAGATACAACTACAACCAACGAAGGGTCACATCATCCTCAGGGAATAAACGCGAGTACAAAAGTAGACCCAGGTGTTGGATTTTTCTCAAAGCAAGATCTAGCTTCCGGTCGGAGCCAAGATTTTCAGGTAATAATTAACCACTTATTTTGGGTAGTTTTTTTTACTGTTAATAAGTTTCTCGAGCGATTCGCTGGTGCTGGATACCAATATATATAATATATGTATTGTGCACTTGTTATTGCGTTTATAAGTTTTCTAGAGTGATTAATTAGTTAGCAACGGGTGCCAATCTATTGTACATGATCCATTGTCGTTGATATCTTACTGGTTTAGTAATAACAAAGTAATTTTCTTCCTTCACAAATACATATACACCCTACCCAAATATGTCTTACCTTTGACAGAAACTTGAGGCCTGTAATTATAAGCTAAAGCAAGAGCACATTTCAAGGAAACAAGGATCGTCAGGGAATAGAGGAAGACAAGCCAATATTTGCCATGAGCAATATGAGCCTAATAATTATCAGCAGTTGAAGAAAGGAGGATCTTGTATTGGGTCTATTAATGGAGGAAGGTCAAGGTCTCCAACACAATTTGGATTGCCTGGTTCAAACCCATGGGTGAACCAGCAAGCACGACCGGGCGTGAAGGCTGTTTTCCTTGGCGGGTCGAGTTCGAAAATTGGGTCATCTTCTGGGACAGGAGTATTTTTGCCTTGTGTTATTGGTAGCACTTCACAGCCACCCAAGAAAAGAGGTACATATAAATTATAATTAGTTAAACCTTTGATTTGCCAATTTGGTGTCGCTTTAGAGTTTGAGGGTTTTTAGCATTATGTGATTGATTTATTTGGGAGCAACTTCTTGCGGTTTCCTAGTCGTTGGAGTGGTTGGGTTTGAAATGGAATATCACCTTATCCCATATAAGATATGTATTGATAATATAGTGTTATTCACACATTCATTTTTATTTTTTACACACATTTTTTAAATTTTTTGTCATTGATCTTTCTTCAATTCAATCGATCTGACGACAAAAAAATTTAAGAATGTGTGAGAAGTAAAAATAGGCACGTGGATAACCATCTCCTATTGATATTATTCGGATTGCTTATGGTGTTGCATCTTTCGGTGTTTGACTTTGGATCTATAATAGGCTTCCTTATCCTAAATTAAAGATTCTTTTCTAGTCCCCAGTCTCAAATTGAGAAGAGGCTTTGTGATATTTAAAGATTCTTTAGTCCATAAATTAAAGGTTCTTTTCCTCTTTCTTAAATACAACTATTTGAGTTGTCCCTTACTACTATGTTTTGTGATTTTTTATTATTATTTGTAAGTGAGTAGTTTTATGATCAAATCAAATTTCATAGATGACGATTTTGATTTAAATTTATTCTATCTATCACCCTTTATACACATTAAGTGGTATCAAACTCGTCATCTGCAAAAACTATATTTAAATTTCTAACTCATAAAAGAAGCAAATCGAGTTTGGAGTACTTTATTCTAAATTATATTCTTTTAGTCCCCGATCCCAAATTGGGCTGAGCTGTTATTTATTCTGAAGATTCCTTTTAGCTCCCAATCTAAATTAGGTAGTGGCCAAATTTGTTTTAGCTAATGACGGGTGTAAAAAGGAATCTTATTTTTTTGGTAAACAAAAGGAATCTTTATGTATCGTCCACTAATTGACTGGGGTTTGGTCTTTTGGCAAACTCTCTCTCTCTTTGGTTTATTGTTAATTTCTTAAGTAGAGTTTAAGAGATAAATAAAACAAATAATCCGGAAACGTCTCCTTATCATTTAGAACACCCAAAAAGGGATTTATTTTTATAATATTGAATTGGGTTCTTCTCAAATTGTTACATGTTATATTATCATGTTGTAAATTGTCATTAACTGCTTAATTATTGGAAGAACCTAATGTTGAGAGTTGTCTCACATCGAGGGACAATGTTTGCTATGTGCTTATATGGTATTGGGCTACTCCCCATATTACCAATTTGTTTTATGGTGGAACCTCAATTTCATCACCTAATACTATCACAATCTTTCTAAACTAACATTTCGGCTGTTTTTATTGTCAACGTATAGGATGTTCCCCGGTTCTTATACCCGCAAAGGTAGTGCACGCCTTGAAAGTTCACTTTGACAGAGTTGGCGACCTACCTCGACCTAATGCTTCTGGTTTCTCTACACAAAATGGTACAAATATCAACGAACATCTATCTGTATTACTATTTGGTTTTACATGAATAAAAGTTTGTGTGGTATGTTATCTTGTCAATCTAAGTCGTTAATTAAACAGAATCATTATTTAAATAAAAGATTCAGATTGACGATCCAATAACATAACAGCGCACGTAAAATATCTCAAACAAATATGCACAAACTTTGCTATATATATGTAAGTTTGTTTGTTCATGAATTTTGGGCTTACTCTCTAACTTGTTTTTCTTTTTTTTGGTTAAGATGATTTGAAGGGTGGTAGGGCAGACATGCATTCAACTAATAAATATCAGTCGCGGCCGGTGCCGTGCACGAACCATAAGGAGATGGGTCTGCCTCAAGAATGGACATATTGACGTGAGGCTTGGCTATATGCAATGCCTAAATATTAATCACCACCATTAGTATTGTCAATCTCTCGCTCTCAAATATGGTGGTGTGTTTTGGCATTTTGTTCTTAGAAAAGAAGAAAAAGTCCAAGAAAAGAATAAAGAGGAAAATGATACAGACAGAAGAAGTCGGTCAGTTGGATATAATTGAGATACAGATTCAAGAATATAGTAAAGAGGAATCTTAAGATATGTAGATTAGGACAAAACAAATACAGATTCAAGAATATCATCCCCTTTTTTATATTTGAATAAACAATAAGTTTGAATTGTTTGATATAATGGAGGTAAAGCAGGATGCCCTTGATTGGTTGATGCAACTACTTGTGCGAACCCCTACTTGTGATGTAAAAAAGGATGTATTTTAATAAATCCCAGTGCCAATTCTGCTTTCTTCATGTGGGGTAACTGATGCTTGTTTAATTTCAAGCATTGGTTTCTTCATAATTTAGGCCCTTAGTTTGTCCTTGAATAGCTTTTGGAGCTCTCTATATGGTTCATGCTTACAGGTGGGAAGCTCTTCTAGGAAAAGTTCAAGAACGTATATATTTGGTTCCCATGCCCATTCATTAAACAACGGGAAAACCTGAATGCAACAGATATTAGTTATGCTTATAAAGCCATTTCGAAGGTATGAGGTCTAAATTTTGGAGCCAAATATTTAAGCTTTTCAAAATTTGGAATCTGGACCTAATTAAAGTAGTTTTTAGGCGTGTTTGGAAGTGCTTTTTAAAATGACTGAAAGCGCTTTTCGGAATTAATGCTTAGTAAAAATGGAAGTGAATCCTGGATAAGCATGTGAAGTGTCTTACAAGAAGTACATAACTTGTGTCTCTTCTAAAATACACTTTAAGTGCTTTTAGAACTCAAAAACACTTTCACCAAAAGTGCTTTTGGAACTAATTATTTTAGTAAAAGTGCAAGTAATTTTGAATCAGCACCTGAAGTGTCTTGGATAAGTACTTGAAGTGTCTTGCAAGAAGCACATAATGTCTAGGCAAGTAAATTCTGAATTAACACTTGAAGTGTCTTGGATAAGCACTTAAAAGTGTCTTGCAAGAAGCACATAATGTCAAGAGTATCAACCCCACATCGAGGAAATGAGGGACATTGCGTATGCTTATAAGAAATTGAGCTATTTCTCATATTACCAATTCATTTTAAGGAAAACTAATGAAAATGGCTTGAAAACTTTGAGTTTTAATGATAAGGACAAAATAAAGGGTAAAGTGAATAGTACTAGGATTGACTTTTTAGTGTAAAAATGTGGTTTTTCGTTAAAGTGAATAGTACTGGGAGCTTTTCGTTAAGGTTTCCTTGATTTTATGGTGGAACCTCAACTTTGTTCACATAATTGGTGTTTTTTTCCAAAATGTACTTCAAGTTCTTTTGTAGCCCAAAAACACTATTACTAAAAATGCTTTTAATCATTTTAAAAGTACTTCAATCCACAAGTGTACAATTTAGGCCAAAAAAAAAAAAAAATAGAAAACTTCATTTTAATCCTTGGCAAATATGACTTTTAGACGAAAACCATGGGTAAGATCAAAATATAATTTTAGTCCCTTGATACATTAATAACCTCATTTATTAATAGGAAAATTAATGAAAATGACTTGAAAACTTTGAGTTTTAATTAAAAGGACAAAAATGTGTTGTAAGGGAATAGTACCAGGAGTGACTTTTTAGAGTAAAAATGTATTTTTCGTTAAAAGTGAACAATACGGGAAGTGTTTCGTTAAAACTCCCTTTATTAATTACATTTTGATTTTTTTAATTATTTCTCTTTTTCTTCCTAATTTTAATGTATTAATTTTATTTCATTATAATTATAATTTTCATTTCATTATTGTAATATATTTTGTTGTAAACATTTAGATAAACTAATATTTGTTATACAATATATTTCGATGTACATTGTCTTCTTCATTTAGGTATATTAAATTCAATATTATACATTTCGGTGCATAGATTTAGGTACACACATGTTGGTACATACATTTTGATACAAACATTTAGGTACATTAATTCAATATAATACATTTCGGTACTAACACTTTGGTGCATACATTTCGGTACACACATTTAAGTACATTAATAATTAATTTAATATAATACATTTCAATACATACATTTAAATATATTAGTTCAATGTAATACATGTTGGTACTAACACTTAGGACAAAACAAATACAGATTCAAGAATATCATCCCCTTTTTTATATTTGAATAATCAATAAGTTTGAATTGTTTGATATGATGGAGATACAGCAGGATGCCCTTGATTGGTTGATGCAACTACTTGTGCGAACCCCTACTTGTGATGTAAAAGGATGTATTTTAATAAATCCCAGTGCCAATTCTGCTTTCATCATGTGGGGTAACTGATGCTTGTTTAATTTCAAGCATTGGTTTCTTCATAATTTAGGAGTTTAGTTTGTCCTTGAATAGCTTTTGGAACTCTCTATCTAGTTCATGTTCACGGGTGGGAACTTCAACTATAATTGGTGCTTCTTCCAAAATGTAATTCAAGTGCTTTTGTAGCCCAAAAACACTTTTATTAAAAGCGTTTTCAATCATTTTAAAAGTACTTCAATCCACAAGTATACAATTTAGGCCAAAAAAAATTTGTCAGGCAACAGTATTAGCTTTATTTTTTTTCGATTAACTTCTTTTGAAGTAATTTTATTTATTTTTAATTAAAATTCAAATTAAAAAATTCAAATTATGACAATCACAAAAATGACCCCTTTGAACGCACACCAACCTCACTTCAATGACACAAATGTTTGATATGGAAAGAAAATGTTTGAAAAAAGAAAAACAACAAATGTTTGATAAGGCATTAGTCCTTCAAGTTACCATATGGATAAGAAAGTCATGTTACATTATCATGCTGTTTGAATCATGCATGTAAGTAACCTTCCTCATTTGAATCATGCATGTAATAATGGAAATGAATAATAATGACAATTATGATAAGCCTTCGATATATTTTATCTCCGCCATTATCCCTCCTCATTTGAGATCGTCTTTATTCGAGTCCATCTCTGTTCAACACTTCATGATAGAAAAGCATTACTTTATGTTTATCCATTGACACTTTGAAGTCATTCTACACTTTTTTTTTTTTTAATGCAAATTTCTGTTTATATTTTGAACAATTAGAATGAATAATCTGTTTTTAACATTTGGTTGCAGAAATAATGAGCGTTTATTATGTCGTCATTATATTATCGTTGCGTCATTTTTATGTCTTCAATACTGTTGACCCTAGAAACTACAAAGCCTACGTGGCGCGCAGGCCGAGTAATCTAAAAGCTAACTACGTCCTTCGGTGAATGCGGGCGTGCCAACTCGTCGGCCGAGCTCGGCCGAGGAGTAAATTTGTTGATGTTGCGTTGGGTCGCGCTACTGACTTCTGCGTCTTGCGATTGCGGCCGAGAAAGGAACACGTCTCGGCCTCTTGGATTCTCAAACCTGAAGACAAGGTTACTATTATTACGAAGTTCACGAATCGCTGTCGTTGGACTCGGTCACAGTGATGGTATTCGTCAGAGTAAACTCACGCCGAATCGACACCAAAGTGTAAGGACACAAATACTCAAAGCAAATATAAGTCTTTACAGTGAACGTAGTTCGGCCGTCTGAATGCCGAACTCTAAATCCCAATTGAGAGTATCCAATCATAAAACAACTCGGCGTGCAATGCGCCGAGCTCGGTAAATGGTAACACTTCACTTCGCCGAGAAGGCTGATGAAATGACCTCAATCGATAAGGACTCGGACGTCCTTCTCGACCAAGACTTGGATAGATAACCGACCGTGCCCGCCGCAGTGCTGTTGATGCCAACGGAAGGTACTGCGAGTTCGGCCAATTCTACGGTGACAGAGCTATCTATGCCGACTTAAGATATCACTGGTTGCTTCCACAGTGCTGTTGATGCCAACGGAAGATGTGTCAGCGAAAAGAGAAAATAAAAAATCTCAAAGTTGTTGAGAGAGTTTGCGCAGGGCAATTGTGTGTTGAATTGGAGGTCCCTTTACTGACGCACAGCTCCCCCTATTTATAGCACTGGACCTTGAGTCACAATCCTACTCGAACTAGGTTTTTTTCTTCTCCGGATCATCATCATCTCGACCAGTCCTATCTTGATTAGGATTGTGAACCTAATCCCTTATTGAGTCGGATCCCTTCCGGACTATTAAACTTGCCGAGACTCCTTGTTGTACTAGGACTCGTCTTGCAAATGACCTAGCCGGCCTAGTTTTAGAAGCCCACGATCTGAACGACCCGAGGCTCCCTTGTTGCCAGGCCTTCCGGGCCGAGAATGGTTCTATACTCGGCCCAAATTGATATTTTGGGCCCAAACAAATACATAAACAATACGTCGTCAATCATTCTTGCAACCAAATCTAATTGTTTAGAGTGCATAATAACAACGCCCTTGTATTATGTCACGGCACCAAACTTTCTGCCTACTATAAGTTGGAACGATGGAACTTTTTCCCAGTCATTCGGATTTTGAGTTATTGGACTTGATGGTCTTTAGTTGGAGGATCAGTTCTGCATGTTTTTCCGGTCTTATCCCAATCCTAGACGGCAGCCGAACGATAGGCCCAACATTATAGAGAAAGGCGAGGAAAATAAAGAAAACAAATATGCCCAGACCTATTGCTGCATTATTAAGCAAAGCCCACATAAAAAGAAATGTTAGCCCATGAATCCTAAAAGCATCTCCAACAGTTTTGTTAAATTTTTGATATTTTAGTGGGTAAAGAGTGTCAAATAACTACTTTAACTAGTCTCTTTGATTTTTTTTATCTCGACCAACACTTTTTATTTTAACAAACTTTGAATATTTATATCAATCATTTCAAAAAGAAAACTCAATTTACTAATAATTTTACAGCTTCTCTTAGATGCTATATAACAAGTTTAGAGTCTGTCATTTCGATGTAAAACAAAAATCAGGACAAAAGACAAGCTACGTGGTTCTAGAAAGCAAAGAAATAGGGAAAAGGCCAGTTGCAGGGGGAAATTATGTATAATTGTGTATTGAGTTGGACCAAGACCTAAGACCTTTGTGTAGTGTGGACTTGCATGAGAGGTGAACTGATTTGAAAAGTGTAAGATTGAGAGCGGATTTCGAAATTTACCCTCCATTTAATGAAAGTTCAAATAATTCGTAAATAAAAAATATAAATTGATACAATTATAAAAACTTATAATATAATATGAAAAAATTAAAATTTCACAACAAATTGATACAATATTAAAATTTTAATTCTTATTTTTATTTCTCATACAAAATAAAATTAAAAACACAGCTAATGAAGTTGGATCATTAATTGATGCATGACTTGACTTGCTGTTTCTGGGCAGATGACTGGAAAAGATCAACCTCCCACTTCACAACCACACATATAAAACCTAACTTGAGGAAATATTTAATACCCTTTTCAGATTCTTTGACCAAAAAATAGAGATAATTCTGCGAAAAAATCTGAACCTGACAATGAATTTTTATTTTATTTTTAAACGATAGATTTTATTCAATCAAGTCTAATTAATAAGTTCACATACTCAGCAAGAATATTAAAAAGAAAATCGAAACTAATACAATCCCAAATAAAAATTCCCGCTACAGATTGCATGAAAGTTGCAACTCTGTTGGTTTCTCGACGAAAAAAACACAAACTCCACAGATTCCATATATCGTGCAAAATACCTTCCAGTTTGCGCATCAATAACCATTCTTCGATTAATCATACGAACAACCTCCTGAGCATAATTACCTTTGTAAATCCTTCTCTCCCGCAGCCCCCTAGCGCATCCCTTACCGCCACCGCTTCAGCCATCTGAGCATTAGATGCTTCACCAAACTAAAAACCCAGAATGTCCTAATTAATTCCATAAATAAATTTTAAAATTTACATATAATCAACATCTCATTGGAGGAAGATCAGAACCCTTATCATCAACAACCGGCTTCTTCTTAAAAACCCTACTCCCAAAAAGCAAGAACCCAACAGTATGCCCAGCCACCGCCACAAGAAACACCCCCGCATTAAACGACATGACGGCCAACATCACCAAATAAGCCAACCCAACCCTAATTGCGTGCAAAAAAGTCTGTGCCAGTCCAGAAATGACGTCGCTTGCGCCGGGCCTGATCAGACGGCAGTGGGACAGCCACTCGACGAGGACAGCTAGGGCAAAGACAAAGAATAAGGATACGTAATACATGCCGGTGTTTGTGCCTGGCCATTTGGAGAAGAGTACTTCCGCCTTTGTGCCCCAAAAGAAGGTCATGTGCATCATCATCGTATGGTGCATCGTCGTACCGTTCGTCATGAATGATGGTGGTGGTGGTGCCATACCACCCATGCCATGGCCATGATCCATCCCTTCCATCTCTCTCTCTCTAGGATTTGCTTCTCTCTCTAAATTTTGCTTCTGTTGGGGTGTTGAAATGCGTGAGGGCGCTATCCTTTGCATTTACTTCGGGTATTTATATGTTGTTTGGGTATCTAATGAGTCTCTGATAGTACATCGGGGCTCGTAATATGTCGTACAAAGGTTAAAACTGAACTGGGAAATTAGCATTTTGGTAAGTTACAGTGCAACCATAGGAAATTATAAAAGTGATTGAATGACAAAAAAAATAAAAAAATAAAAAATAAAAAATAAAAACCATTATTTAAAAAATTTGTACACACCACTTAGTACTACGGTCTCTTCACTCGTAAGTGAGGGTCTTAAGTTCGACTCTCGCCAAAAGCAAATTTAAGCTACATTATTGCTAGTCCATTGTGAGGCTAAGGGGTGGGTGAGTGTGCTAAGCCTCACCGCGGGCTAGCAATAATAATTTGGTTCGAATTTATTTTTGGCAATACTCGAACCTAAATCTCCCATTACAAGTAAAGAGGAAGACCAATAAACTATAGTACTAAGTGATTTTAGGCAAGTTAGTTACACTCATGTCGACTGCTACCATTTGAATTTTAGAAAGAAAAAAATACACAGTTGAAATTGCCATTTTTTCTTTATTGATGATATATTTTTCTTTAATCTGGGGTTCGGGAATTGTCAATTAATTTTGTTAATATGGCATGGACCATGGTGGTGCACATCACTCTCAAACAAGAAAAAGAAACAACTAGGAAAATGGAAAAAACATGTAGCGCACGGCACGGCACGGCATGTATTTGGGCAAAATAAGAGATATACTGTCCAAGTCGTTTTGGCGTGGCCAGCGGTTGTCCAAGTCGTTTTGGCGTGGCCAGCGGTTGTCCAAGTCGTTTTGGCGCATCCAGCGGTGATGGATGACATGATGACAGTACAAAATAGACAGCCAGGAGATGAAATAGAAGAGTGCAGTAGTACAGAGATCGGACGAACAGTACACAGTCCGGTGTTTTACGGTTTTACCACTACAAGAAAATGGGCTAAGAACACAATTGATATGTGCCCTTTGCATTTTCATTGAGCACAAAAACATATTTTTGCTTTTTAAGTTCCATTGAGCACCAAAGTATCTCAAATGCGCCCTCTAACAAATAAGCACATTAGTTTGTGTCCTGTAATTGTACCTACAAAAATTTGAAATGTCCTTTTAAATGTTAGAGAGAGATTTTTTTTTTTATTAATTTACACACACACACAATAAAGGCTTTTGTGCCCTGTAATTGAATATATTTAAATAAAAAAAATATGTTTTTGTGCCCTTTACATTTACTTGTTCCCTATTCCCAACTCCCTTACACTCTTAATTATTTAAAACTAAGCCAACAAAATAAAAAAAATAAAAAATCAACGGTCATTATTGCACCAGAGTTTTATGTGGGTATTTTACTAATACGTCGACAAACTTAAGTCATTACTTTTTGTAATATGTTTGCTTAACAAAAATGGGAAAATGAAGAAATCGAAAAGACTTACCATATCCAAATTCATTCCTTTCTTTTTCAAATTGTTGATTGTATCTCGTCAATGGTCAATTGGTCATGAATTTGACCAAATCCTTAGAATTTGTAAAATTAACCATAGACACAATGATTTTAGCAAGATTCTTGTGCTCCTAATAAACATTCCCAAAATTTGGCTTAAAGAATGATAATGTTTCGTTGTGCCCGAAACACTGGATGGTAGTCATTATTAAGTAAAGGGAAGTTTTATTTTTAAAGTGTCCCTCTACTTATAATGACATACGGTGTACGAACCTATGTTTCAAATACAATGGATATCTCCTAAAGAATTGCTAAGTTAAGTTGCTAAACAAATAGGAAAGTCCATGCAATTTTGCACGCATACCCTACTTCCGTTAAAAACTGCATTGATGAGTCTCATATAATTAATGGCAGTCTGCAGATGAAGAAATAAACACCATGGTAGTATGCAGACGAAGAATAATTTAGTGAAATCAGATTTTGACACACTTTTTTTTATTAATGCACATTCATGTCTATATATGGCATTTCGATTCCACAAAATAAAGAAGACTTAATAGAAAATTTTTATTTACAGGTGTGTAGAAATCATTTCTTTAAATTTATTCCATTTTCTAAACAACATCGTCAAGCGGTGCACTCAAATGACACAATTTGAAAATAAATGCCCATTGAATATTAATAATTATAAATTTACTTTTTGTGACACAAATTTAAAAAATTGTGTCCGGTAAATAGTAAAAAATAATAAATCATTCCACTTCCTATACAGAAAAAAAAAAACATGTTGGCACAATTATGGATTTGTGCACTTGAATTATTTTAGTATTATTTATGTTTGAGTGGTGTGCCGTGGGACCCACCCACCTGTGATTCCCTCTTCCCCGTGCAAACCCCCTCATTTTCCACTCTCTTTCTACCATCCCCATCCCCCACACTCAAACTCGCATCCCTCATTTGAATTTTTTTTTTATTAATTTACAACACACAATATGGGCTTTTGTGCCCTCTAATTGAATATATTTAAATAAACAAATATGTTTTTGTGCCATTTAAACCAGATTCCACTGATCTGGTTCCTTTACACTCATTAAATTATTTAAAATTAATTTTTGACACCCCATGTGGGTCTTCACGCCTTCCCGTGCATCACTATCTTCTTCACTACAACACTCTTCCGTCTCTCCTTCACACAACCCTTCTCTTCTCTCACGAACTCTCTCTACTTCTCCACTCTATTCTCTGTAATATCCCTCACCATCTCTGTGCTCACTGCACAGAAAATTGCAGCACCATTTCCACCTCATTCGCCACTCCGGTGAACCTTGCCACCACCCAAACACCACACTGGCACTCTCTCTCTCTCTAATCTCTCCCCCTCTCGGCTTCTTCCTTGACAGACAGAAGCACATAAGGAATAACAGTGGGGGAACTGCCGTTCTCTGGCGAGGTAACCACCAGCTTTATTCCTCTCGTCACCATGGACTCCCATTACTTTTTGCTTTCTGGAAACCAAAATCGACGCGGTGAAGTGACGGGCTCAGTCGCGGCCTGACTTCCCCGACGAGATTTTCCGTCGAATCTAGTATAGGTGAGTCTCGAAAACACCTTAGTTAGGTTCTCTAGGTTGTTTAGAAACGTTTTCGTGCACTGGATGCCTGATTTGTTTAAGGTTGGATGCAGTTTCAACTCGGGAGAAATTCCCAGATTTCCGGTGAGGCCCGCGAGTTTCAGGCTGATTTTAGGCTATCACCGGCTGCCGAATGGCCGTGAGGAAGGTATATTTTGAATCCTTTACCTTCGTAACTTTTTTTGGGCTTTTGAATTGCTAAAAATGATTTTGTTTTGGGAACGAATTCTAAACCCCTAGTGTAGCTGCAGGGGATGGCGCGTGGTGCACAGATGAGTGGCTAAAAGGAAGAATATACTTTTGAAATCATTACCTTGTTTTTTTTTCTTTAATTTATAATGTTGATTACTTGGTTCAGTCTGATCTGTCAAGAAGTGAAACTATGAGCAATATTTTCCTCTATTCCGATCTGGTGTTTTCAAATGTTTGTTTCAGGTTGTAATGTGTTACGATGTTATTTTTAATTTTTTTTCTTTTTTTTTATATTTAACTGATAGGGCACAATTACAAAAATTGTGCTAACATGAATTTGAAATGTCACCTGATACATGTGTCGGAACAGGGCACAAAAATACCCTTATCTGTGCTAAACCCTTTGAGCACCAATAGCCATATTGTGCTCTCTAATCAATGGTGACGCCCATAGAGGGCACATATACAAATTTAGTTGTTGCATCGTTGCTATTGCTCTATGGGCACAATTGTTGGTGCTCTTTAGCCTAAAAGGGCACATATAATTTATTGTGTGCAGTGCCCATTTTTGTTGTAGTGTACCTTACCATAAGGCAAAAATTGACATAGTCAATTTGCTAGATGTTTAGCTAATTATTTCAGAATTAATTAAACTAACTGTTTGGACCCAAATTTACAACATCGGCCTGTGAAATCAAGGTCGTTGAGTGAACATAGCTCCTGACTGTTGGATCAAGAAATAAAGGTCATTATTAAAAGATAATGATTTTTAAAGTTATGATTTTTATCATAATTATCTTTTAATAATGATTTATTATGAGATATATATCTTGAAGTATGACAGCACAACTGGCGTGTGAATGTGTGGATGGGATTGGATTTAAGTGACAACCATCAAGATGCATGCAGGGATGAGTTTAAATTATAGGAAACCTAGGTAGACTAGGCTGCTTTTTACTTGGTGATGGATGTGGTTGACTTGCCGTGGGAATGACTAATATATATATATATATATATATATATATATATATATATATATATATATATTTGGTGGTGGCCGTACTTTTTGGCAGCCTGCATGCCATGGGGAAAGTGCAAACTATATATATATATATAAAATTGGTGGTTGTTTACAGAAGGTTATCCAAGTCACGTCAGATACATGGGGAGTTGAAATAGGACTCTACTCGAGAATTAGGCCGTGCCAAGCAAGTACATCAGCCACTATAAATACAGAGTCACGAACAATGGAAAAGACCCTTCAATTCAACACACAACTGCCCTGCGCAAACTCTCTCAATAACTTTGAGATTTTTATTTTCACTTTTCGCTGACACATCTTCCGTTGGCATCAACAACACTGTGAAAGCAACCGGTGATATCTTAAGTCGGCATAGATAACTCTGTCACCGTAGAATCGGCCGAACTCGCAGTACCTTCCGTTGGCATCAACAGCACTGCGACGAGGACAGTCGGTTACCTATCCAAGTCTCGGTCGAGAAGGATTTCCGAATCCTTATTGATTGAGGTCAACTCATCAGCCTTCTCGGCGAAGTGAGGTGTTACAGCTTACTGAGCTCGGCGCATTGCACGCCGAGTTGTTTTATGATCGGATACTCTCAAGTGGGGTTTAGAGTTCGGCATTCAGATGGTCGAACCACGTTCACTATTAAGACTTATATTCGCTTTGAGTATTTATGCCCTTACACTTTGGTGTCGATTCGGCGTAAGTTTACTCTGACGAATAACATCACTGTGACCGAATCCGACGACGGCGATTCGTGAACTTCGTAAGAATATTAGCCTTGTCTTCAGGTTCGAGGACCCAAGAGGCCGAGACGCGTTCCTTCCTCGGCCGCAATCGCAAGACGCAGAAGTTAGCCGCGCACCCAACGCAACATCAACAAATTTACCCCTTGGCCGAGCTCGGCTGACGAGTTGGCACGCCTCGCATTCACCGAAGGACATAGTTAGCTTTTAGATTACTCGGCCTGTGCTCCACGTAGGCTTGGTAGTTTTTAGGGTCAACATTTTGGCACGCCCAGTGGGACCCAGTGCTAAAAATGCGAAGTTCACATGATTTATCTCGATTAGGCTTCAAGGGATGAGTGTCATCGCCTATTAAAGAAGCAAAAACAACTTCTCGAGAGATTGGGAAGAATTTCTGAAAGGCAAGAGGCCGGGGGGTAAATTTCCACTCCGGCCACAACCAATATTCGGCCTAAGAAAATTGTTAATTTGGCCGAAGAACAAATGCCACCTATTTTTTCGGTCGAGACTGGAAATGTGGTAGGCCTAGAAGAAAATGTTCAAGTTTATGAGCCACAAATTAACTCAGAAAATGATTCGTCAAAGGAGTGCTTTAATGACGAACAAGGCCGCAACATTGGTTTAGCCCAAGAAACCACGACAATTGATATGATTATTGGCGATAAAGCCGATATGGAGAAATCTCGTTTGGATAAGATGTTTGAATTAAAAGCCGAAATTATTATGCCCGGGGGGCATAGTAATTGCTCAATACATTCGGCAGCCGATGATAAAAAATATTTCGCCAAGTCAAAAATATTTGGAGGAAAATCTTTATTCGGCCTAGAGCGAAATCAATGTGAAGATTTTGTTATTACAAGATCTCGACTTGGAATAAAGCATCGTTGGCCTCCTCCTAACTATGGTTTGGCCACTTTTCTTTTCGTTTGTTAAATATATATATATGTTATTTTCTTAAACATACGGCTATGCAACCGATGCATGAGAAAATAAGGGGGCAACAACATTCTGGCCGAATAAAAAATTTGGTCGAATACACTTGTTTGATTATTTTGGCCGAATGCATTTATTTGTGAACTTCGGCATCATGTCAGAATTTGGGTTTATGGCTATATATATATATATATATATATATAGCTTACATCAAGATGTCACTATCAAGAAGAAAGGAAAAATGTGTGGTGGCAGGTGGGGCATTTTATATATATGTCAGGATGTTCTTACCGAAGTTTAAAGGCTATAAGTCTGAAGTGTTGGTCTTATATGGTGCTACTACCGAGAAGGAAAAAATGGCATAGATACATATATGCCAAGCTCGATCCCAGTACTTTTCTACCTATATCACACATGCCGAGCTCGACGACTGATACTCGGCAGAGGTTCATTTTATAAATGTGTGCTCGGCCAGGATACCGTATATGTATATGCCAGCTGCATGGTTGGCAGGTTACATCAGGCAATCTGGTTTACATGTATATATAGGCAGGCCTGGAGATTTTTATTGACCTCAGCCCCAATTACTCTCAGCCTCGGCCCTGCTTTATGATATTGCCAGAACAGAGGTGACTTTAATGCCGAGGAATAAAATTTGTTTCGGCAATACGACGAGATGTTGTTGGCTACGAACCAGTTAATTTCCTTAACCATTCGGCTTACGAGCCGAAGCTCAAGGAAACTAGGGGGCAATGTTTGGACCCAAATTTACAACATCGGCCTGTGAAATCAAGGCCGTTGAGTGAATATAGCTCCTGACTGTTGGATCAAGAAATAAGGGTCATTATTAAAAGATAATGATTTTTAAAGTTATGATTTTTATCATAATTATCTTTTAATAATGATTTATTATGAGATATATATCTTGAAGTATGACAGCACAACTGGCGTGTGAATGTGTGGATGGGATTGGATTTAAGTGACAACCATCAAGATGCATGCATGGTTAAGTTTAAATTATAGGAAACCTAGGTAGACTAGGCTGCTTTTTACTTGGTGATGGATGTGGTTGACTTGCCGTGGGAATGACTAATAGATATATATATATATATATATATATATATTTGGTGGTGGCCGTACTTTTTGGCAGCCTGCATGCCATGGGGAAAGTGCAAACTATATATATATATATATAATTGGTGGTTGTTTACAGAAGGTTATCCAAGTCACGTCAGATACATGGGGAGTTGAAATAGGACTCTACTCGAGAATTAGGCCGTGCCAAGCAAGTACATCAGCCACTATAAATACAGAGTCACGAACAACGGAAAAGACCCTTCAATTCAACACACAACTGCCCTGCGCAAACTCTCTCAATAACTTTGAGATTTTTATTTTCACTTTTCGCTGACACATCTTTCGTTGGCATCAATAGCACTGTGAAAGCAACCGGCGATATCTTAAGTCGGCATAGATAACTCTGTCACCGTAGAATCGGCCGAACTCGCAGTACCTTCCGTTGGCATCAACAGCACTGCGGCGAGGACGGTCGGTTACCTATCCAAGTCTCGGTCGAGAAGGATTTCCGAATCCTTATTGATTGAGGTCATCTCATCAGCCTTCTCGGCGAAGTGAGGTGTTACAGCTTACTGAGCTCGGCGCATTGCACGCCGAGTTGTTTTATGATCGGATACTCTCAAGTGGGGTTTAGAGTTCGACATTCAGACGACCGAACCGCGTTCACTATTAAGACTTATATTCGCTTTGAGTATTTGTGCCCTTACACTTTGGTGTCGATTCGGCGTAAGTTTACTCTGACGAATAACATCACTGTGACTGAATCCGACGACGGTGATTCGTGAACTTCGTAAGAATAGTAGCCTTGTCTTCAGGTTCGAGGACCCAAGAGGCCGAGACGCGTTCCTTCCTCGGCCGCAATCACAAGACGCATAAGTCAGCCGCGCACTCAACGCAACATCAACAAATTTACTCCTCGGCCGAGCTCGGCCGACGAGTTGGCACGCCCCGCATTCACCGAAGGACGTAGTTAGCTTTTAGATTACTCGGCCTGCGCGCCACGTAGGCTTGGTAGTTTTTAGGGTCAACACTAACGCTCCTGAAGTTTATCGAGTTTATACAAACCTCTTACACAGGGTCGGTCTAGAGATTTTTAAGGTCCAGGGTAACGCCAAAACATGTGCCCTCACTTCATATAATTTTTGTTTTGTTTTTATACGTATGACATTGATAAAATTATATTTAGAAAAGCACTTCAAACTCAGTAATTTAGAAACACGGAAAAACTAATTTATTTTGTATCGAGAGAAGGAAACAAAAAACCTTCTAGCTTACAAGTAGATAGATTATGAGTTTTGTCTTCCATAAGTGTTTTTGTATAAATCGTGAGGTGTTTTTTCTTATTTACTAACCTCGTCAATATAAGATTTAAAAAAATAATGATATCTTCGAGTCTTTAAGGATATGTATAAGTAATGAATGGGCACTAAATGAAACCTTTTGATGACACGTCATATGATTTGCAAATTTGGTCTAAAAATTTAGTCTACACATTACCCTTTGTTGAAGATTAGACTTGAATTGGAACGAATGTTTAAAAATAACAACCCACATAGTTACTAGCTAGTAATTAAAAATAAATTAAGTACCAAACCAAAATTCGTAAAAATTGAAAAAAATAAACATGCAGATAACATTTCGAATTTAGGACCTCTAGTTAATTTTAAATTACAAAAAATCATTGCTTTTAATTAAACTTCTAATCATTTAGCCAAATTTTATAAATTTAAACTGTTATGAAAAGAAATTTGTAAAAATTGAAACTTCAATAAGCACACATGGTGTTTTGAACCCAAGACCTCCTCATTAATTTCAAACAACAAAATCACTGGTTCTAGTTAATTTCTTTGTCATTAAACCAAATGTTATAAATTTATACTCTTATAAAAATGTATATAAATATGCCACACTAATAATTTTGGTGCCCCTAATTTTTTTGGGACACGGACGGTCGCCCTGCTTGCACTGGGCCTGGGCCGGCCTTGCTCTTACATTTGAGCATTACACTAATATTCTCTCAAGTTTTAATTCATTTTCACACAACCCCCACTACTACAAAAAACACTTTGCGCAACGAAATAAGTTTGTTGCGTAAAGTATGATTTTGTTGCTAAAAAACTTGCGCAACGAAACTTTTGTCGTGCATAGTTCATCGCACAAAGCTCGTGACAATAGGGTTTTCGCGACGAAAATTAATCTTCGTCGCGCGAAGGTACTTTATGCGATGAAATATTTCGTCGTGCGAAGATTTTTGGTTTTGTATTTTTTAAATTAAATTAAATTAAATTATATTATATTTTATGCGACAAAATTAATTGTTTGCCCGACGAAATATTTTGTCTCGCAAGGTTTTTGACCTTTTGTTTTATTATTTCTCTTATTTTAATTTAATTATATTAATTGTTTGCACGACGAATTATTTGGTAGCGCAAGATTTTTCGAATTTTTACTTTTTTAAATTTATTTAATTGTATGACTTTATTTTTTAATTACTTTAATTTAAATTGATATATTCAAAATAAAATTACATATGAAAAATAGTGATCAAATTATCCAATATATATAATATATTTAAAATTTACACATAAATTAACAAAGTATAGTAATAAAATCCTAATACAAGTCTATTGTGGTGGTAGTGGCGGGGGATATGGTCCGATAGCGTCCTAATCCTCAACTTTCGCTGTCAAAGTCTCAATGATTCCTTACGAACAAAACAAACATGGTCAAATAACAAAAAAAAAAAAAAAAAATAATAACAAAAAATCGTCATAATCTCCCCTAAAATTGGCATACCCCAAACTCCACCTGTGACATCCCACATCTCCCGGGGGAGTGATCCTTAAATGTATATTCCCATCCTTACCTAGCACGAGGCCTTTTGGAAGCTCAATGGCTTCGGGTTCCGTAGGAACTCCGAAGTTAAGCGAGAAGGGGGCTATATCACTCCCAGGATGGGTGACCCACTGGGAAGTTGCTCGTGAGTTCCAAAAACAAAACTGTGAGGGCGTGGTCAGGGCCCAAAGTGGACAATATCATGCTATGGTGGTGGAGAGGGCCTGGGAAGTGGTCCGCCCCGGGCCGGGATGTGACAAATGGTATCAGAGCCAATTCCTGGCCGGAAGTGTACCGACTAGGACGTCGGGCCCTTAAGGGGGGGGGTGGATTGTGACATCCCACATCGCCCAGGAGAGTGATCCTTAAATGTATATTCCCATCTCTACCTAGCACGAGGCATTTTGGGAGCTCACTGGCTTCGGGTTTCGTAGGAACTCCGAAGTTAAGCGAGAAGGGGGCCAGAGCACTCCCATGATGGGTGACCCACTGGGAAGTTGCTAATGAGTTCCCAGAAACAAAACCGTGAAGGCGTGGTCAGGGCCCAAAACAGACAATATCGTGCTACGGTGGTGGAGCGGGCCTGGGAAGTGGTCCGCCCCGGGCCGGGATGTGACACCACCCCACACCAACCCAATTAATTAACTCCAAAAACACATATTAATGAGAGATATGAGAAAAAAAAAATTTTGGGGAGAAAATACCTTTTAGCAAGATTGAGAGTGAGTGAGAATGAGAGAGATGAGTGAGTGTGAGAGAGTTAAGAGGAGATAGTGAGAGAGAGAGATGAGATGAGATAGTGAGTGAGAGTGAGAGATAGAGAAGATAGATTAAGTGAGAGGAGTGAGTGTGAGAGAGAGGGTTGGATTTGGGGAGAGGGAAAGAGATGAGAGGTAAGAGAATAGAGAAAGACATTGAGAAAATTGTGGAGGAGTTATTTTGGTTTTAAAAACCGTAACACTTTGCGACACGAAAAACTGGTCGTGCAAAGTCTTGAAAAAATTAAAAAAATAAATTTCCCGCGTCCCAATTTTGGCGATGGCCCAAATTTTTAGGGTTTTGTGTGACGAAATAACTTTGCGCGATGAAAGTTTGTCTTGCAAAGTCTTTAAAAAAAAATCCCTCACCCCATTTGTAATGCCCACCCAAATTGAAGGATTTTGCGCGATGAAATATAGGTTCACCACGTAAAATTTTTAAATTTTTTTATAAATAATAAAAAAGAAAATAATTTTATTTTACAATTTAAAATATAAATAAATTAATATAAATAGGGTTTAGGAGACCAAATGTTGATTCGTCGCGCAAAGAAAATAATAAAAAATAAAGAAAATAATGTGATAACCCGTTCCTAATTTTACAATTTTATTAATTTTTAAAAAAGTGAATTGACGAAAATGACCTATTGGCAAGATTGTTGATTTTCGTTGACCTGTCATTTAGTGACGCATGCAAGTTACTATTTTATCGTACTCTTAAGGTTCTTGACGAGATGATTGAGTAAGCGTAATCTGAATCGAAACCGGAGTTACGATAGGGGTTTTACGGAACTACAAATCCGAAAAGTACTTTTGTAAATATTACTATTTATTATTTTATATATTTCTCCTAATTATTATATTATTATTTTAAGATTATTTTGTGAGAAATGAGGAAAAAAGGAAGAAGGAATCGGATAGGAGGAGAAACAGAGGAGGAAGGAAGGGGCAGAGCTATCCAATCGGGGGAAAAGAAAGGAGGACTGACCAATGAGAACCAGGAGAAAGGAGAGAAAGAAGAGGGAAGAAAAGGAGAGGAACCAGGGGGAAATCAACCTAGCTAAACCGGGTCATTCTTTGACCCGCGGCCCGACCATGCGGAAAACCATGATTTCCGACGCCTTTTCAGGTGATTCGTAGCCATCCACCACCAGCAAGTCACTCAACAACATCACCTTTTCCATTTCCACCAACAACTCGATATATTTTAGCTTTGGTGTCGTGAAGATCGCGTTGATGGGTTTTATGGGTGCCCGGCGGCGATCGGCCGATTCTGCATGAACCATCATCGACCACTACCATGGTTCAACTCTTGTTGAACCTAGGAACATGTCCCAAGCCTTGGTTGGTGTGGCGGAGCACCGGAGGTGTCGAGTTGAAGCTCACCAATTTCTAGGGTTTTCGACAGGTGCGAGCCAATTTGGGGCCTTTCCCGGCCAAATTGGACTTGGCCACATGTATAAAACTTGCTCTACTAGTTGAGATCTTCATTCCTATAAGATTTGAGAATTTTTGGAAATAGTTGAATTTTCCGGCAAGTCGGAGTGGCGGGCCTCCGTGTGCGGCGGGGTGTGGGCAGAGACACCACTTAACTTCCCTATGCTAAAATGGGTGCCCCGATTCCATATTAGACATCTGATTGACGAAATTCCGTTGTTTAGTTATATTTCCTTTAAGGGCCACCACTTGGTTATTTATATGATTCGACGATCCGACCTTTGGATCGTCACCAAACTTTAGTACATAATAGTACATAATATTTAAGGATATTAGGAACTAACGGATTGAGAATCTGACGTACAGATCTTCCCATATGGGTTTTCTAAGTTTGTAAATCTAAAGGTCGGCTGCCACTTAATTTTAGCGATTGTCGGAGATTCGATCGTTGGATCGTTCCGAAACTTTAGGATGTAGTTCTATAAGCTTATTGAAACTCTTGGGAAGTTACGGATAAGAAATCAGAGGTGCTGATCTTTCGGATCAAGTTACGTAGGGTTGTGGACCCTACAGTCAACCTTTGACCAACGATTGACTTTTGGTTAATGGGTTACAAATCATTCTAGAACGTTTTTGGGGATGTGTTTTATGTAAGTTACGTGTTCTATCGATAAGAATTCTGAGATGTGATTTGATATTTGTTATAGGCGATGATCGTTGGTGATGCCTCGATATTTGTGCTAGGGAGTTGTAGCGCGGACTTCAGGTGAGTTGGTCGTTTCTTTTATATAGTATATACATATTTGTTAGTTTCCATTTATAAGTTGAAAGAGAATTTACTATGTATGCCTAGCTTAGACTAATGCTTATAAGAATTAGCGAAATAACGAAATTTTTTGAAGTGATCATAAATCCTACCGGATGCACAGGTATGCGTATGTTTATTGATGCCATGATTATACCTACGGCTATGAATGATATTATGTTGATTAGAACTATCGAACCATTATGGCATGACTATATTTATGTTTTATGCTCATCATTTGCTGCACCGGTGTTAGTGCTCGCCCAGGACCAGGGCCAGTCTTTCATGTGTATGTTCACATCCACACCGCATGCTCGCCTTGGATCCAAGTAGGTGCTAGTCCTGTCATATAGGTTGCAATAGGTAACTCCGACTCGTATATGATCATGAATAGCGTCAGTCTTCACGTGATTGTAGCACTAGCTCTTATATCATTATTACACTCAATCACGTTCATGTCAGAATAACTCTGCATGAACTCGTGTGTCAGCATGTGTCGATGAGCACTTGGTTTGATATGTTTACTTATGTGAAAGTATACGATTATTGATGTCATGCACTTATATATGAACTATTGTGCCATATTGATATCTTGATATTTTGCAGGCTACAGTGAGTATTTTCATACTATATGTAGTATGTATATCTTGGAAACTATACATGTTTTATGGCGATGGGTTATAACATTTTAAAGGTTTTTATTAAAACTTTATTTTCAGGCCCACTCACCCTTGTTTTTCTCCCCTCCAGGTTTTAGTAGATGAGCTTTCTTATTGACGAGGATTCTTGGCAAATCTTGGTGTAGACGATTACCTTCGATGGTATAATTCCCACCCTATATTACTGTACTGTACTTATGCTCTAACATCACGTGTTAAATAGGTTCATTCTCGCTCATAGCACACTCTTATATTTAGGCACTTTTAGGTTTAAATTTATTCACATATTCCACCACACTATACTTTATTGCTTTGTCACCTTCCAAGTGTTGGCCAGCACAGCTCGATTCGGAGTCCAATTGGACATTCCGGGTTTGCGTGTGTCAAATAATATAGTTTAACAATATAAATTAAATAAAAAAAAAGTAAATAGGGTTTAGGCGACGAAATATTGATATTCGTTGTGCAAAGTTAAAAAATAATAATAAAAACTTATGAAAATAACTTTATTTTAAAATTTATAATATAAATTAATTAAAAAAATAAAATAAATTGGTTTAGGCGACGAAATATTTGGATTTCGTCGCGCAAAGGTTTTAATAGAATAATTTTTTATTTTTGTAAAGACTTTGCGCAACGAAGTTTAAAATTTTGTCGCGCAAAGTAACTTTACGCAACGATGTTTGTTTGGCCGCGCAAAATTTCGTCGCGCAAGACTTTGCGTGACGAAGTTCAAAATTTCGTCGCTCAAAGTGACTTTGCGCGACGATGTGTGTTTTGTCGCGCAAAATTTCGTCGTGCAAGGAGTTTCCTTTACTAGTGCCCTTCGGTCAAAGTTCTGCTAATAAATTAACAACTTTACCCTTAGGGTAATGCTAGGGAAACTAAAATTTTAAACTAAATTTTGTAAACTAGATGATATGGTTGTTGATGATTGGATTATTATTTAAGTGTTGATTAGCGTGCTTATTTCTTAGTGGCTACACATCATTTAGTTTAAAAATTTAGTCTCCCTAGCATCACCCTATAATTAATTACTTAAATAATAAAAATATCTTTACAATTTTATAGAAAAAATATTAAAAAAATACCACCATTGCATTTTTTATTCTTTAACTTGATGGTGCTAGTTTTGTGATTAGTAAGAAAAATTGGTTTTGAAGATGAACCCACATTTCTCGAGAACTCTTGCTACCAATCACACAAGAAATAGCGGATGAAGAAAGTGTTGTGGTAAGTAACAACATCAAAGCATGTCATGATTTTCCACACTTTAAACTTATTTGATTTAGGTATGACAGATGTCGATATTTGATTACAGAGATTCTCTCCCCTTCTCTTTCCATCCCCTTCCATCCCCTCGTCTCACATTCTCTATTTTGTTTTTCTCCTTCTATAAAAAATTACTATAAGATATTGACATGGCTTAACCGTGATCATTCAAATAGGAGGGGAGGGAAGGGAAGGGAAAAAAAAGAGAGGAGAGAATCCTACTCCTACAGAATGTGTAGAGGTATCTGCATACTGAGGTCCATCAATGAATCCCATGATGCTGCCATGACCTTCTAGCATCATATCACATTCTTTAGAAAATGACATTACAAGTAGTTGGTGTCATCCACTTTTACACAAATAGAGGAAGAAATAGACGAAATCAAAGACAGAATTGGGGATTGCAAAATTTCCAATTGTGCAGCAATAAGCATAATTCCTGATTGGAAACCTTTCATGAAAAAAAATGACAACTTCAGAAAATTCAAAAAAAAAAATTCAGTGGAGCAATTTATCAAACACCTTTGCATGCACAAAAGAAGTAATACACTGGCGGTGTAACTTTTATTGTAGAAATGAACAACCCAGACAGAGATTGAGAAGAGAAACCCAAAAGAGAGAAGCAGCGAAAGATCATAAAAGGATCGTTTACCGGCGTTAAACTTTTAGGGGAAGAAATTTTAGTCAAACAATAGGTCGAGCATGCATGCATGCATTAGCCTTGTGTTTCTTAATACCTTGATAGTGATTTTGATTAACCCAACCGTAGAAGAAGAAGAATTCAGGTAGCAGGATTTAGAGATTGACAACAGAACGGTAATCAGCCACGTCCAGCTCTTATACCATATTAAGATAGCTGAAGAAGAAGATTAAAATTCAAACTAGTGTTTGAATTTTAATCTTCTTCTTCACCTATCTTTGTGGGTGCAAATTTCTTCCTCCTTGTTCTTGGACAAAATTGCACCTACAAAACAAACAACACCTTAGGTCAAGGCCAAGAGCCTCATGCGCCCACGATGAATTTGGGGGGGGGGGGGGGGTGGGGGGAGGCTTTGACCGAAGAACCTCCGATGCCAAAGTTAGAATTTTGAGGGAAAAGTGTTTGGAGAATTTAGTAAGAGTGTAGAACTTATGTTTTTTTTAGAGAAAATGGGGTAGTATATATAGGGCATGGCCGGCCCCCTTTGGAGAGATGGTAACCGGTCCTTTGTGGCATTTTGGGTGTAATTGGTAGTTAATTAGCCAATTAATAGATTAATTAGGTAATAAATCAATTAATTAGCTAATTAATATAATTTGAAAGGTATGTTTTGGGGGTTACCTTATGGAAAAGATTTGATGAGGATGGATGGAATAGGTTTTGAATAAATACCTATTTTGAGCACTTTTGACTTGATTGTGAGATGATTGTCCACTGCTTGCGCGTAGGAATTCCGGTGTTCCTCAAGGGTAATTTTGTCATTTTTACCCTAGAATCCACATGTCGTCTCTTGATTATTTTTGGCTCCACAATCTTAACGTGGTATCAGTTATCTTAACATGGTATCTTAACAATCTCTAAATCAATCTCTGCCGTGACGAAAATTTGGAAGAAATAATGATCGTAGACTGTAATCAGCCATATCCGGCTCTAAAACATGGCTTATGTCCAGTTCTTGCAATGGTGTCCAGCCATCCTGTGACGACCCGTCCCTACTTTTCACTGTAATTTTCTTTTTGTTGGTGTAATTTGACGGTCATACCCCTTTTGGACAAAAGTGGAATCTGAAGTGGACGTGGTTTTCGGCTTTTAGTTTCATTTTCCTGGTTTCGTAATAAAATAGTACTCGTCGCTATGAACGCGTGAGCGCGCGTTAGACTCTAATCGGATCTGTAATGAAAAAGTTGCGCTCCATTAAAGTACGTTAGTCACGGATAATTTTGTACACACGCGTACCAATTTACGATGTCGAAAGGACAAATTTGTACATTAAAAATTGTACAAATCCATCCAATCCCTAAAAGGGATCTGGTCCCTTTTTTTCACACCCATCAACCATCAAACTTTTGCTTTTTCCTTCTTTTCCTATCCACCAATCAAATTGTTTTCCCTCAACCTTGCACCCAATTAGAAATCAGAAGGTTCTTTCTCTCACTTAAAACTCTCGTTTCAAACTCTCGTTTCAAACTCTCTCTCTCTCTCTCTCTCTCAGTGAACAACCACAGAGACACCACCATCACTCAAACGTCGCTCCGACGAGTTCCTTCACCTCTGTCACGCCACGTTACCATCACCACTGCTAGCAAGGTTGCTCCGATGAGATATGCGAGTTTCTCAGCCTAAGAACTAGGACTTACACTGTCAATGGCCACTGCCACTGCTCACCTTCCTTCTCCAGCGAAACTTCATTTTTCTGACCAAGGTAGGCCACGGGAACCCTCTTTCTTATACCCTTTTTGTTGTCCTGCAACAATCACTAGGTTATAGGTTTTTCTTGTTGATTATTGGATGCAAAAATGATTCGAAGAAAGAAACTCCCCAGATTTTTGGAGGAGAACTGTGGCCATCGGGCCACTTTCAAACCATTTCCCCGACCAACACGGACCATGATTGAGCTTCTAATAGGTATAACCTTGTTCACTACATTTCTACCTTTATATTCGTTTTTGTATCATTGAAAATGGTTAAGAATTGAACTAGAAATTAGCTTTCAAAGTTGGGATGAAATATCTTAGATTCTGGAAAAAAAATTAGAATGTGGCCATTTTTCCAACCAGCATCGACCTTAACTCGGCCCTACTTTGGTATGGTTTTGTTCCCTGCATTTCCTACTTCATTTAGGTCTTTAAATCATCAATTTTGGTTGAGAAATGAATGAGTTATCGCTGTTTAAGGTTTGAGTTTCACCGTATATTTTGAAGAAGAAAAAAAAAAAAAAAAAAGAAAAAGAAAGGGCCTAAGCCCAAATCTTTAGCCCCAACCGGCCCCAAACCTTTGGGCCGATGGTTCCAGCCTAGCCCGGTTTCAATTGGGCTAGAATATTCTTGGAATATTCCTTATGTCGATTTTTCGAAATTTCTCGGAAACCATCCTAGGCTAATTTCGACGCCCTGGACCAGTTGCCGACGTCTGTTTTCTCAAATTCAATCGTTTGGATAGAGTTTTATTAATTGGACCCTTTATGTGCTTAGATGCAATTACTATCGGGATTTCAGCTTCCTAGATTGAACGGATGTGACTTCACAAGTATCAGTGAGTGGGCAGTTTGTTTTTATACCTATAAATAGTTATAGTTTCCTACTTCATTTTTTGCTTATATTGCCTAATATCATTATTGTGATATGAATTGTGATAAATGCTGCTATATGGTTGGGATATTACTGTCACGACATTCATATATATTTATACATGCTCATCTGCTGCACCCCGGTGTTAGTACTCCGCCCAGGGCCAGGGCTAGTCCTTCACGTGTATGTTCACATCCGCACCATTCGCTCGCCTTGGATCCAAGTTAGGTGCCAGTCCTGTCATACAGATTGCATTAGGCAATTCTGACTCGTATGTGACCGCGCTTCGGCGCCAATCTTCACGTGATTGTAGCACTATAGCGTATTGATTACACCTAGTCCCATCGTACATGTTGCATTATGTAACTCCGACTCATGTGCTAGCATAGATTGATGAGCAATTGATTATACTTGATTATCACATGATTATATTATTGTGGCATTTGATATATCATGACTTGGCATATTTCTGGTTGTATTATTGTTTACATAATTACGTAGTATGTTTTAAGGAAACTATACTAGTTTTACGGTGAGGGGTTAGTATGTTCGAAAATAAAGGTTTTCTTACAAGCGTTGTTTTGCTGACCCACTCAACTATGTTTTTTGCCCCTCCAAGTTTAGTAGCTGTACTTACGTGTATACGAGGATTCTGGCAAATCTTAGGAGATGGTTACCTTCAGTGGTATAACCTTCATCCTATTCACTATAATGTCTTATGCTTTAACATCACGTGTGAAAAAGGTTCAATCCCGCTTACCCGCGTACTCTTTTGATTAGACACTTTTAGGTTTAAATTTATTCACATTCTTCTTCCACTACACTACACTTTATGCCTTCGTCACCCTCCAAGTGTCGGCCAACACAACTCGATTCGGAGTCCAAGTGGACTTTCCGGGTCAGGGTGTGTCACATCCTACAAAAACATGAATCACCTTTACGGAGAAATTCTGCTGTTGAAATTCATAGTGATTATGATCGCAAGTCTAGTACTCTCTCTAACTTCATTGTTTTAGAAGATGAAAAGTTTTTAGATGATGCGAAAAAACAAGTTTTGGAATGCATTGACAAGGAAGGTGCAGATTCTCAATTGATTTGAGTGGATTTATAACGGTGTATTCTAAGGGAAAAAGAAGGTGAAGATGCAATGGTGGTCTTGTTTAATGTTTATATTTTTAAGGGTTTTTTTTCTTTTTTTTTTAAATTTTTTTAATCACAAATGGTCCTTGAAATTGACTAACACCATCAAGATGGTCTTTGAAATTTAAAATCGATCAATGTAGTCCCTGAAAATAAGTGTGGCAAATTAATGTAGTCCTTCCATCACAATTCTGTCAAAAAATCTGTTATGTGCTGATGTGGCACATAAATGGGTTCCATAAGTCATTCTTTTATCACAAATGGTCCCTGAAATTGACCCACATCATCAAAATGGTCCCAAAAATTAAAAATCGATCAATATAGAAAAATAGATGTCTCAAATCAATATGTTCATTCCGTCGTAATTATGTCAAAATTTTTGTTATGTGCTGATGTGGAACATAAATGGGCCCACAAGTCTAAATAAATAAAAAATAATTTAGAAATATGTCTTATAATTTAATAATTAATTGAAAAAGTTGTCAACCTAGAAACCCGATCCCATAATCACCTCTGATCCCAACCCATACTCTTCTACCTCCATATATGGTAGTCTTCGTCGTCTCTTTCTTAAGACATTCATTTTCACACCCTTCAACACCCTTCATTGAATTGGACCATGATCGAGATCACTTTTGGTGATAGTTTGCAGTGGTGATGACTTTTGTGACTCTGCGGTCAATATTTGGGTGATCGACAACCTTACAACCTTAAACTTGAAGAGCTTGTTAGGTGCTCCCCCTGTGATCTTGGTGACGCGGAGAATGGCGAGCTCTACCTTGAGATAATCTCATTGTGCAAAAAAGTTTTTTGACAACTTTTAAATTCATTATTAAACCCACATTAACACAGAACATAATTTTTTACAGAATTGTGACAGGATGACACTTTGATTTCCAACACCTACTTTCATGGACTAATTTGATTGATTTTCAATTTCAGGGACCATCTTGATGGTGTGGGTCAATTTCAGGGACCATTTGTGATAAAAACTCTTATATCCCTTGAGAGCCATGTGTGAATTTAATAAAAACACCATCCTTATTTCAAAAATAATAATCTTTTGAATAATATATTCATACAAAATTCAACAATTAATATTCAAACTTAATTGAAATTAGCTTCTCACTCTTATTAATTGAATAATCTCCGATTGCCATAAAATTATGATTTCAGGTTCATCCCTGAAAAAAAAGAGAAAATGGAAGTGAGCATGAGAGGTGGCTTTTTCTACCATTCATTGACTAAGCTGGTAGATTTGCAAAAATGATCCATGAGATTTGCAAAACTCATCAGTCTGGCCATTGAGATTGGAAATCAATTGAAGTGGTCCCTAAGTTTGTCTATCATCAATCATTTTGGTCATTCCATGAAAAATTATATTAAATAAGGACCAAAATGACAAAAACACCCTTAATTTAATAAACACTGGGCCAAATGATTTGACAAAAATTGAGGGTATTTTTGTCATTTTAGCCTCATTTAATGAAGATTTTTCATGAAAGGACCAAAATGATTGATAGTGGACAAACTCAAGGATTACTTCTATTGATTTAAAATCTCAGGGACCAAAGTGAGGAGTTATGCAAATCTCAGTGACCATTTTGGCTAAAAAGCCTTCAGAGTATCTAACTGCAGCTAGCTGGTTTTTGTCTGCAAATAAGATTTTTTTTAATTTTATTGAAAAAAAAAGTTACACCTAATCAAGAGGATATAAATCTAACATTATAATACAAGGGTAAAGAATACATGAAACAGAAGGGGCATAAACCTTACTCTTCTAGAAGCAAGAACAATAAAGATACAAAGAAAATAGGGAGACATGAAACCTAACCCCTCTAAAACCGAATGTAAAAGTCTAAACCTGCAAAATAGACTAGCAACATCATATGACTGCATAATCCACCAGGAAAAGCGTAAAATCAATTATGGTTGGTTGCCTATGTGTAGGAGTGCATGGATACATTGATAGGAAAATCTCATTAGTTTGTTGGTCTTTTATGTTGAACACTTGTAAACATGTTTTTTATGAGGAATATTTGTGTACTTTCATTATTAATATTCCATTCCTATTATTTGATTGTTTCTTACAACTGAAACATTGGTTTTTATTGTGTGTGCCATTTTGGTTTTATGAAAATTTTGAATTTTATTTCAAAGATGATAACATATTTTCAAGGGTAAATTACACAAAGCTATCTTAACTATGAGTCGTGTAACAGTTTCATACCTCATGTTTTAAACATTGCAATGACATACCTCGTCTTATAAATTGTTGCAACGTCATACCTCAGTTTTTTTTTTTTGGAAGAGAAATCAATAATTTCATTAAACAACCTCATGATGAGTACGTAAATCTTGGAAGAGAAGCTCCTGAATAAAAATAGGAGGCTCCTCGAACCAAACTAAATTATTGCCACTAGACAAAGAAAACTTGGTAAGACGGTGTGCAACACCATTACATCAACTATTAGCATGGATAAAACTCACCCTATGGAAATTGGAAGCCAGCTGCATGACGTCATCTGCAATCATACCGAGCTCTGAGGCGTCAGAATGAGGAAGATTGAGTGTCGTGATGACCTTCAAGCAGTTGCTATCCACCACCACCTGTTGGAAACCTTGCTGTTGAGGCAATTGCAAGCCAAACCTAATTGCATACATCTCTAGGATCAGAACCGAGACAATGCCTAGGTACTGGTGCCCGGGCGTCAAGTGACCTCCCCTCCAGTCCCGAATCACCACTCCCACTCCCCTGAGCTTGTCTCGTTTTCTCATCGCCCCATCAGTGTTAAGCTTGACCCACCCTTGAGAAGGAGAAGTCCACCGTGCAGAAGAGAGACCCCCCGACCTAAACGTTTTCATATTAGCCTCCTGAAACACCAACAGCCAAGATGCCACCCGCTGCCACACGACCATGGGAGGAATGCTGGCTCATTTCCACACCCGTGCATTCCTTTCCTGCCAAATACCCCATAACACCATGCATGCCAACTCAAAATCCCCCGCCCTCCGTTCAAGCACCTCCAGCAACCATTCTTTTAATAGAAAAGAAGAACTCCCAAACCTTCTCAGGCCTAACGGAGAACTGAACCATACTGCTCTGGCAAAAGAACAAGTAAAAAGGACATGTTCTGCATCCTTCTCCTCTCCCTGACATATCCCACACTTCGACTCCACCCTCACACATTTCTTCTTAAGATTCACTTTAGTAGGGAAAATGTTATGACATACTCTCCATGTGAAGTTCTTCACTTTAGGCGGGATATTAGCCTTCCAAAGATGCTTCCACAATTTCACATAACCACTAGCATTGGAAGAAGAGGAAGCACTATTATCCATAGACTGGAGCCATTGCCGAGCCACCCAATATCCACTATTGACGGAAAAACGTCCCCATTCATCGTAGTGCCAGACCAACCTATCATCTGGAGCACGAAAGCTAAGCGGGAGAGAAAGGATGAGAGATACCTCTTCTGGGCTAAATAATTCCGATAGAAAATCGGTACGCCACGCCCTTATAGAAGTATCAATCAACTCTTCAACTTTCATACCAGTATACTTTGGAGGAGGCAATGATAAGACCTTAAAAGTGCTAGGTCTCGGCAGCCACCTATCTGACCAAACTTGAATATGCCGCCCGTCTCCCACCACCCATCTTGAACCCTTAACAAACACTTATTTAGCCCTAACAATGCTCTGCCAGCAATACGACGACGAATGGGGTGCCTCTACTTCCCAAAAAGAAGAATTCAGGAAGTACCTTGCCTTAAAAATCTGTGCAATTAGTGACGAGGGATGGTGAATGACCCTCTACCCTTGCTTTGCCAACACTGCCATATTGAACACGTAGAGGTCACGGAAGCCCAACCCACCTTCACCTTTAGATTTACACATCTTTTCCCAAGAACGCCAATGAATTTTCCTATCTTCTTTTCTGTTAATTTTCTATTAAATGCTGACGTGGCATGAACGGAGCCCACTCATTTGCTAATTAAAATAAATAAATAATTAATTAATAATAAAATATTTGTTATTTATTTAACAATTAAAATTGATTAAAAATAAATAATTTTGTAGGCCCCCTCATCCCAATATCTCTCTTTCTCCCTCATCTACCATCGCTCACATCTTTTTCTTCTCTGTGTTCACAGAGAAGCCGAGCCCATAACAGCCACCCACCAGACCACCACCACAACCGTGTCTTTCTCTCTTCTTTGCTCCATCAACGTTCAACTCCCCAGTTTTTCTAACCTTTCATCTTCTTTGTACAACAACACAAATGGAAGTCACCACCACTTCGCGGTTTCTTGATAAAAATCTGGCAATTCCTCGTCAGATTGGACTAGACTAGGACCACGAATCACTTCCCCTTCATTCTGAGGTTTAGATTAGAGCATGGGAGGCTCGAATCTGCCTCGATTTCGCGAGCAACAACAAACCCAATTTTGGGCTGACAAGTTCAGGCCGTTCTCAGTAGACCTGGCATTTTGGACTCGACCCGACCCGTTAATATTAGTATTTGGGTGGATGTTTAACGGGTCGGGTCGCTAACGGGTGAACCCGTTAACAACCCGTTAAATAACGGGTCACTTTGGGTCAACCCGTTAGACCTTTTAGCACCCGTTAGTTGAGGATGTTTTAGTAATTTTAGTAAAGTCTTAACCACAAAAAATACACTCTATGCAAAAAAAAATTAATAATAATTGTTAACGGGAGAAACGGGTGACCCGTTAGCTTAAGGGGTCGGGTTCGGGTGACCCGTTAACTTAACGGGTCAGATTAAACCTGACCCAAACCTGATAAACCCGACCCGTTGACAGGTCTAGTTCTCAGGCCATTATCTGGCCACGATTTTGCCTAAAATTGATATATTTCTATTCCTTCTTCTGTGATCTTCATTTTGAGAAAAAAAATTCATGTGTTTTGGTAGAGATTTGAGGTTGAACGGAGCATAAATTTTCCGGCCTTCTTCCTGGCAGAATTCAGCGTTTGTAGCAGTGCAACCTGTAGTCCAGATTAGGTCGACCCAATCACATGAACGACGCGGCAATAGAGCAACGAACGGACGACGAATCGGTGCAGAAATCGTCGACTAGTGGGTGGCCGTTTTCTAGCTCGGTTTCTCTGTGAGCACAGAGAAAAAAGAGATGTAAGGGTTGCTAGAGAAGGGAGAGTTTGAGGGAGAAAGAGAGACTGGGATGGGGGGCCACAAAATTATTTGTTTTTAATTAATTTTAATTGTTAAATGAATAACAAATATTTTATTGTTAATTAATTAATTTTTTATTTCAATTAGCAAATGGGTGGATTATGCTCATGCAACGTCAACATTTAATAGAAAAATTAATAAAAAAATTGACGAGGTATGTCATTGCAATGTTTAAAACATGAGGTATAAAACTGTTACACGACTCATAGTTAAGATAGCTTTGTGTAATTTACCCTTGAAAATATGTTATCATCTTTGAAATAAAATTCAAAATTTTCATAAAACCAAAATGGCACACACAATAAAATCCAATGTTTCAGCTGAGCAATCAAATAATAGGAATGGAATATTAATAATGAAAGTAAACAAATATTCCCCATAAAAAAACATGTTTACAAGTGTTCAACATAAAAGACCAACAAAC
Source organism: Malus fusca (assembly GCA_035220775.1). Lineage (NCBI taxonomy): Eukaryota > Viridiplantae > Streptophyta > Magnoliopsida > Rosales > Rosaceae > Malus > Malus fusca. The sequence goes on along the minus strand of CM069061.1, from coordinate 6,356,281 downwards.
TAATGAGATTTTTGTCCCAAAAAAAAAAAAAAAAAAAACAAACAAACAAACTAATGAGATTTTCGTATCAATGTATCCATGCATTCCTACACATAGGCAACCAACCATAACTGATTATAGAGTATTAATTCTCATGTCCTACTCTGGGCAACCCTGAAGTTGGTGTACACCAAAGAAAAAAAAAACCAAATTTCAGTCGGTGGCATATATGTCCAAGACGTCACTTTTGTGAGGCCAAATTGAAAGACAACAATTGATGAGACAACGAATTCTAAACCCTACAATTGCTCAGATCTGCTCTCCCCCGTATCGCTATTCTTGCCTTCATACTCGCATATCAAAATTATCAAAATTAATGCGCATGATATATATGAAAAGGAATTTTAGCAAAAATGATCTATGAGATTAATATAACTCTTAACTTTGATCGTTGAGATTTGAAATAGAAGTGGTCCCTAAATTTGTTCATTATTAATCATTTTTGTTCTTCCTTGAAAATCTTTGTTAGATAAAGAACAAAATGACAAAAATACCACCCTCAATTTAATAAACCATGACCCAAAATAATTTGACAAAAAGTGAAGGCATTGTTGTCATTTTCTTTATTTCACGGAGTTTTTTTTCATGAAATGGCCAGAATAATTAATGGTGGACAAACTTAGGGACTAGTTATATTAATTTTAAATCTCAGAAACCAAAATGAGAAATTATGCTAATCTTAAGAACCATTTTAACTAAAAAGCTTATATGAAAATTGAAGAAAAAGTTGTAATGATCCATACTAGTATAAAATTATGCATAAGAACTGGGGTTAACTGTTTTTATTATAATTCAAAACCCTGATTAAAAGCCCTTTTGGAGTTTTTTTTTTTTGATTTTTTGGTAAAGAACCATTTTGGAGTTGGGTGGATGGTATTGCAGCACTTGAAAGCTGCCACCCCAACCATTCCCTTTGGGTTTTCATTCTCATATACAATTACAAATATCACATGGACACTAAATTATAAACACCTACTAGCTGAGAGTACACATTTTGTGTATGTGAACAACCGCCCACCTTCTCCCACGTTCTCCTCAAGTGCAACCGCTTCAGTTCATTCAAACTATTAAAAAAACATCATGATTTCACTTACCTGTATGAAAAAATGATGGTGAGACAATTTTTCTTAATAAGTGCACATTTTTATCTTATGTAAATATTTTGATACAAAATTACTATTTTGCCCTCCTATGTAAATATTGTGTATCAAAAGTGAGGGCAAAATAGGAAAAATTGGGATATGATTGTCATTTTGTCAAACGGTGTAAATTACTATTTTGCTCTTCTCATGTCAACATTGTATATTCAAAAGTGAGCAAAATTGAAAAAAAAAAAGGAGGCAAAACGTTGACAAGCCCTCTTTTCTTGATAGAATAGAAGAAAAGTCATGTGCGTACAGTAATGGTGAATGGTCCTCCTTTGATTGTGAGCGTGGATAACGACATAAAGAACCAATCTTTCATTGATGCCTACATGCAATTTCCTCAAGCTCAAAATGATTTTGCACAAATTCCATTTGACTGAGACGATTAACCATTTGGTGCATAAATTTGGTGCATGAATTGTTCTTATATGAAATTCATTCACAATTTTATTTCGTTTAATTATGTTTGGTGCAAAATCTAGATTGTTTAGGTCATGATTTTCTCAAGCAGAACGAAAGTGAAACTGAAAACGATCACTTGTTAATTTTTTTTTCATTATCAGCTCATTTATATGATCTTTATTACAAAAAAATCCGATTGGTCAATTATCTTGAACAGAATTATAAAAGGGGAGGCGAGTTATGATAAGTACAAGAAATTATGCAAGAGATTAAAAGTTAATTACCCATTTTTTTATGAAAGTAAATGACCTCCAGCAACACGTTTTCTAACCATGCATCTCAGGTTCAATACTTTTCCCTCTTCTAAACTAGAGTAACAATTTTGAATCAGAAGGGCCGAGTGTATTAAGCTAATTAAGCTACCAAGGACTCGGTGTGAAACAGAAGGGCCGAGTGTATAAATCAATATTAGGATGATCCTTGGAGAAGTCAAAGTGTTCAATGTTCTTATTCGCCAAAGAAAACACTCCAGCATCATACCACAGGGATCGTTATAAGCAAAATAGGTGTAGTTTTTCTCCAATGTCTTGTTGCGGAGACCGCTATACTTGAGGCCGTTGCTGGCAGAGATGAATTTGTTGCCGGCTCTGCTCATAAAGATTATCCGGTCACCAAGGCCAACAACCTCTGCCTTCTGAGGAAGACCGTCCATGGTCTCCTCCAACTTAAACACTCGAAACCCTTGAGTCTTAGTTGGAGTGATGAAATCAGTACCAAAGGTCGCATACCAAGGAATTATTGGATCTTCCTCATGTTAAAATCCCACATCGGTGGGTGAAAAAGAAAATCATGGGTTTAAATATGATTAAATTTCACACCTGACGGATTAAGCAAGTGATAAAGTTGAGGACAGTATTGGTGTCGTTATAGTGAGATCCATGGACCCGCCGATCCAAAAATCCAACACCTCAATCACATAATTAGTCTCTTGCAAGATAAATCAATTCACTATTTATTAGAGGGATGTATTCAATTAGGATTTTGAGAGATTTTAAAACATTATAGATCATTATTCCATTAGTCCCGAGGAACAATGGAGGAACTATCCCTTCGGAATGAAGCACAACCAACACTTCAGTAGTATAACTAGGAGGGCCACCATGCATTGTGGGCATCTTGGATTTGAAACCGTTGAAAACTCCAATGCATCATTAGTTGCAGCGTATAATTTCCGGTCAATTATATTTATATCTCGAAAATTTTGGTCAATCACTTACATGTGGTTTCTTTAACCGATTTTCTGCTTTTATATATGTATGTATTCATGACAAACTTAATTTGCAGATTTGTGGTTGATTTAGGTACCGATCTAGCCTTCTCCTCAATGGCAGATCTGGAGCTTCTAGGTATTAATTTTAACCTCTCTTTTTTTGGTTCGTTTGCCTATAATTTGACTCTACATGTAGAAGTAGTTTTGAATTATACGGGTGTTCTTTTTTGGCCGCGGGTGTATTTATTGTGGTTTCTGATCAGTAAATATGTATTTTGGTATTATGTATGTACAACATTTTTTTATTTGTTCCTTGGTTTTATTTTAAAACATCATGAAGGTTTCGAAGTTGGATGTATATTTTGCAGGGCAACTGTGATATTGGTAACATTCCAGTTTAATACTTAAGTGAAACTTATCTTTACTGAATTGTTTTTTTTTTTACTCTTCTAGGAAGAGGAATGAACATCCTTCTACGATTATTGTTCTTTGTGTCTATATGGATTTGCTTCCTTGTCTTACTAAGGTACATTGGACATTTAGTTGTACCAATAGAAAAATGTTCTCTTTGTGTCAGAGCAAATGAAACTCTTATTGTTACCAGATATATATATATATGAAAAAGCTAATGAATTGTCAATGTTGATTGAATGTTTCGGTCGTTAAACATCATTGGAAATATGTGCAGTGACATAGTCAAAATTTTGCGTTAGAAGGGACCTCTTACAAAGGTTCTTAAAAAAGACAGATGATATTTACAAATCTACTATACATCATAATATAGTCAAAAGTCCAAAGTATCATATACATTTACATATTAAAATTTTTTTTTGTGTCCACAACGAGTTTTCATATTTTAAAATCCTTGCATTATAACCTTGTCACTGATATTATTAAACTCAGTGAATTCAATAAAAATTTTACAAACTCTAACTCTCATATAAGTTGTAGAATATAGAGGAAAACAAAAGAGAATTAAAGAAATTTGAGACTTATTTGTTGAATAGATTTCGAATTTGGGCATGTATGGAATTTCAAAAAGAAAAGGGGAATAGCTCCACAATCTAGTTGCACTATGAAAGAGGATTTTTTCTTAATTTTTATAACTAAAACTGAACGATTACTCTTCAAAGAAGATTGTTTCTTAATTAAATTCAATTGTGAGATGGGCTAATGTGGTTATATTTGGAACTTGGAAAGCAAGACTTCAAGCAAAAGAACGATGCATAATTTCTTAACATATATATATATATAGGCCTAAGGAAGAGATTCCCATTTAAAAAAAAAATAGGGACACCCTCTTAACCATTAGATTTGACTTTAATGAAATTCTGATATTGAGATTAAATCACAAGCCACAGAATCTCAACCACATGATTTTATTAAAGTCAAATCTAACGGTTAAGAAGATATCCTCATTACATTTTTTTTAAAGTCAGGATGGGTCCCAACAACCCTAGTCTCATGGTGCCTCCGCCAATGAATATTTATCATTTCTTTTTCTTTTCTTTTTTCAAAAAACATCAGCGTGGGAATTTTCATGATAACAAAAAAAAAAAAAGTTACAACTAATTTGGGGAACATAAACCTAGGAAAGTGTTATTGGCACTCCAAAAATCTCATTCTACACTCCTCACAAGTGTATTTTTCTTTCATAATATAGAAAGTTTGGAGTGTAGAATGAGATTTCTGGAGTGCTAATAATAATTCCCTAAACCTAACCTCTTATTATACAAGAAAAAATGATTAAAAAAATTCATAAAGAGAAGGGAGACATAAATCTTATCCTTCTAAAAGAAAAAAAAAATTAAAATATATAAAAAAGAGGGAGACATTAAACCTAACCCATCTAAATCCGAACTTAAAGATCAAAATAGATCGAGCAACATTACAAGATGATTGCACCAGGAAAAGGTAAAAATCAATTATTGTCGGCAATATATGTGTAGGAATGCATGGATACATTGATAGGAAAATGTCAATAGTTTGTTGGTCCTTCATCTTTAACTCTTGTAAACATGTTTTTTTATGAGGAATCTTTGCGTAGTTTCATTATCACTTAACATTCTATTTCTTATTATTGCATATCCAAGATTTCACTTTTGTGAGGCCAAATTGAAAGACAACAATTGATGGGACAATGAATTCTAAACTCTACATAACCTAAACATATAAATCGAGCAAGGGGATTGATCAGTTCTCCCTTCCCCATATCGCTAGACTTGACTTCATACTCGGATATCAAATTATCAAACTTAATGTGCATAAAATATACGAACAGTGAAGAGAATGTTGTAATGTTGTATACTAGTACAAAATTATGCACTGGAACTAGGGTTAACTGTCTTTATTGTTGAATTATAAGTTTATAGCTGATTAGAAATAAGTTGTGATGTTAATATGTGTATGAACTTATGTTAAATACTAAGTGAGAAGGTATATAGATGTAAAGGCCATGAGTGCCATGTGTGATGATCTTAGCTATTAGCAAAATGAGTGGCTGAGATCTGTTTTGATTGTATTGATCCAGCTCAGTTTTGTAAAGCTATATATCTCTCCTTGCACATTGTGTGCAAGTGAGAGAGGCAATTAATGAAAACAAATTATTCCTCTGTGTCTCTGTAGAAGAAAGAAAACAACCACGTTCTTCTCTCCCTGTTTTCCTTTTCTGAAATTTCATATTCTCTTCTTCATTCGAATTAACTCTATCAAACACTAACATGACCTCAGAGCCGGTTACGATCAACTGAGTATGGGCGTGAAGCTGTGAAGTCACTGAGCTAAGTCAAAGCTCGGTGAAGGTCGCCGGAGTTTCATTTGAGGAGAGAAATCAACAGTCGAACCAAGATGTCTGGATCTGGAAGCTCGGAGGTGAGAACTCCAATTTTCTCCGGTGAGAACTACGAGTTCTGGAGGATTAAGATGGTAACGATCTTCAAATCGCTTGGGTAATGGAATCTGGTTGAGAAAGGGATTACAACCCCTGACTCGAAGAAGAAGAAGGAAGCTGAAGGGTCATCGAACGATGCAATCGATGAAGAAATGACTGATGTGTTCATGAAGGATGCGAAGGCTCTAGGAATTATTCAAAATGCAGTATCTGATCAGATCTTCCCTCGGATTGCTAACGCTAATTCAGCTAAGATGGCATGGGATTTCTTGTATGGCGAATACCATGGTGGTGATCAGGTTAGATCTGTAAAACTTCAGAATCTTAGACGAGAATTTGAGTATGCTAGAATGCGAGATGATGAGTCCCTATCTAGTTATCTTACAAGATTGAATGAACTAATTAATCAGATGAGAACATTTGGTGAATCTCTTTCTAATGAGAGACTTGTGCATAAGGTTCTAATTAGTCTGAGTAAACCGTATGATTCTATTTGTTTGGTTATAGAAAACACAAAGTGTCTAGAGACTGTAGAATTGCAGGAAGTAGTTGCAATCTTGAAGAGTCAAGAACAACGGTTCAATTTACATAATGTTGATACCACTGAGAAGGCATTTGCATCATTCTCAGTGAGTCTAAAAGGGCAAAATAGAAGTGAGACTCAATCTGGTCCATCGAAATTTAAGAAGAATTGGAGTTCTAAGGAGAAGAAATGGGATACAAAGCCTCGGTTTCAACAGAAACCTTTCAATAGTCTTGCATCAAATTCATACCAGTCACAGTCAATGGGTCAAGAGGGTTCCAAACCACAGTGTAGAGTATGCTCTAAGTTCCATTTTGGTGAGTGTAGATATAAGGGGAAGCCCAAATGCTATAATTGTGATAAGTTTGGTCACTGGGCTAGAGAATGCACTGCAAGAAAGATTGTGCAAAAGGCAAATTCTGTAAATCAGGTGGAAGTGACAGGGAATTTGTTCTATGCTAATAGTGCAATTTCAGAGACAAATGTCAATGGTAACTGGTACATAGACAGTGGGTGTAGCAATTATATGACAGGGAATGCTGATCTTCTTGTTGATATAAGGACAAATGTTGCTGGAAAGGTACAAATGCCCACTGGTGCATTAGTAAATGTTGCTGGAATGGGTTCTTTGGAAATTGACACTAACAAAGGGAAGAAGTACATTAGGGAGGTCATGCACTTGCCAGGATTGAAAGAAAATTTGCTCAGTGTGGGACAAAATGGATGAGCATGGATACTATCTCTTGTTTGGAGGAGGCATATGTAGTATATTTGATGGACCCTCCCTTGATAATCTTGTTATCAAAGTTAAGAATAAGGAAAATAGATGTTATCCTCTTTCTCTGTGGAAAAACAGTCAACTTGCTCTGAAAGCTAGCATTGATTCAAGTTCTACTTGGATTTGGCACAAGAGATTAGGACATCTAAATCTCAGGAGCCTTAAACAACTCAGAGAGAATGAAATGGTGCATTGTCTTCCACATCTTGAAAATGTTGATGATGTATGTGACGGATGCCAGTTTGGGAAACAACATCGTGATTGGTTTCCAAAAGAGAAAGCTTGGAGAGCAAGTAGTTCTCTGGAGCTTATACACATTGATTTATGTGGTCCTATGCAAAATGAATCAATTGCTGGGAATAAGTACTTCATGCTTCTAGTTGATGATTGTACAAGAATGTCATGGGTTTATGTCCTAAGACAGAAATCTGAGGCTCTAACTTGTTTCAAGAAGTTTAGAGCAATGGTAGAATTATATAGTGGTTTCAAAGTAAAGTTCTTAAGAAGTGACAAAGGAGGTGAGTTTGTATCAAATGAATTCAACCAATTCTTAGAGACTGAAGGAATACAAAGACAAATGTCTATGGCTTATACTCCACAGCAAAATGGAGTAGTGGAGAGGAAGAATAGAACAGTTGTAGAAATGGCCAAGGCAATGCTTCATGATAAAAGCATGCCATACTTTCTGTGGGCAGAGGTAGTACACACAACAGTGTATATTCTAAACAGATCACCTACAAAAGCACTTGATAATCTAACACCATTTGAGGCCTACAGTGGCAGAAAACCAGGAATTGGTCATCTAAAAGTGTTTGGATCAAACTGTTATGTGCATATACCATCTGAGATAAGACAGAAGCTAAATGCTAAGAGTGTCAAATGTGTGTTTGTTGGATATGCTACATGTGAGAAGGGATACAGAGTGTTTGATCCATGCACTAAGAAGTTAATCTTGTCAAGATATGTGTTGTTTGATGAAACTATGACCTGGAATTGGAAGGAAAATTCAGAGAATTCTGTTGATGTGACCTACATTCAGAATTCACATGAGTTGAGTGAGATTGAAGGTAGTGCCTCCAGTTCCTCTATTCTTTCTCATACTGAAGAACAAGAAAGCAACATTCATGAATCTGTAAAGATCTCTCAGTCTTATGATCATACTCCAGTGAAATGGAGAAACATAAATGACATTATGGCACATTGCAACCTTTGTATTGTGGAACTTGAGAAATATGAAGAAGCTGCACAAGACAAGGCTTGGGTAAAAGCAATGGAAGAAGAATTGTCAATGATTGAGAAGAATAGAACTTGGGAGCTTGTAGATAGACCAAGTGATAAACATGTCATTTGAGTGAAATGGGTGTTCAACTATGTGCAGAAACCAGGAATCGATTACAATGAAACTTTTGCTCCGGTTGCTAGATTGGACACAATCAGAACCTTGATTGCTCTTGTTGCATAAAGAAGCTGGAAGTTATATCAACTAGATGTTAAATCTGCATTTTTGAATGGAAAATTGTAGGAAGAAGTATATGTTGAACAACCTGAGGGATTTGTAATTGATGGCAAGGAGGACAAAGTCTACAGATTGCATAAGGCTCTTTATGGGTTAAAGTAGGCACCTAGAGCTTGGTATGGGGAAATTGACAACTACTTCACTAAGTGTGGATTTACAAAAAGTTTGAGTGAAGCAACTCTTTATACTAAGACAAGGAGAGATGAGGATATCTTAATTGTTTCTATCTATGTTGATGACATAGTATATATTGGAAGCAATCAGGAAATGTTGAATGAGTTCAAAGAAGACATGAAGGTGAAATATGAAATGACAGACCTCGGGCTCCTCCACCATTTTCTAGGAATGGGAGTGATACAAGCTGACACAAGCATTTTCATTCATCAAAGGAAGTATGCTTCTTCTTTGTTGGATAAATTTGGCTTGAAGGAGTGCAAATCTGTTTCCATACCTCTTGTTGCTACTGAAAAGTTAAGCAAAGATGATGGAAGTGGTGCAGCAAATGAAGAGCAATATAGGAAGATTGTGGGGAGTTTGTTGTATCTTACTGCTACAAGGCCAGATGTGATGTATGCAGCTAGTTTACTAGCTAGATATATGCATTGTACTATGGAACAGCCAAGAGAGTGATCAGATATGTCAAAGGGACACTGGATTATGGTTTGAAGTATGAGAAAAGCAAGAAGGCAGTTTTGGTTTGATTTTGTGATAGTGATTGAGGAGGATCAATTGAAGACAGCAAAAGCACCTCAGGCTATGCTTTTTCTTTTGGAAGTGGAATGTTCTCATGGGCTTCTGTGAAGCAAAGTTGTGTTGCTCTTTCCACTGCAGAAGCAGAGTACATAAGTGCCTCTGAAGCCACAGCTCAGACTATTTGGCTCAGATTTGTCTTGGAGGATTTTGGAGAGCTACAAACAGAAGAAACTCCTCTGCAGTGTGACAATACATCTGCAATTTCAATCACTGAGATTCCAGTGTTCCATCAGCGGACAAAACACATCGATAGGAGGTACCATTTCATCAAAGATGCTCTGCAACAAGGAATAGTCGATTTGGTCTATTGTCCTACCAAAGAGCAAGTGGCAGACATCTTTACCAAAGCTTTACCAAAAGAGAGGTTTAACTATCTCAGAGACAAGCTAGTAGTCATATCAGCTTTAGACTTAAAGGAGAGTGTTGAATTATAAGTCTATAGCTGATTAGAAATAAGTTGTGATGTTAATATGTGTATGCACTTATGTTAAATACTAAGTGGGAAGGTATATAGATGTAAAGGCCATGAGTGCCATGTGTGATGATCTTAGCTGTTAGCTAAATGAGTGGCTGAGAACTGTTTTGATTGTATTGATCCAGCTCAGTTTTGTAAAGCTATATATCTTTCCTTGCACATTGTGTGCGAGTGAGAGAGGCAATTAATGAAAACAAATTATTCCTCTGTGTCTCTGTAGAAGAAAGAAAACAACCACGTTCTTCTCTCCCTGTTTTCCTTTTCTGAAATTTCATCTTCTCTTCTTCCTTCGAATTAACTCTATCAAACACTAACATTTATCATAATTAAAAACCTTAATTAAAAACCCTTTTGGAGTTGGGTTACTGCAGCACTTGAAAGCTGCCACCCCACCATTCCGTTTGGGCTTCATTTTCATTACCAATATCACAAGAACATTGAATTATGAAGGTGCATGTGAGCAGAGTAATGGTGGAGATGTTAAATATGGTCCCCGTCTGATTGTGAGCTGTGCATAACGACAGAAAGACCCAATCTTTCATGCAATTTCTTCAGCTCAAGATGATTTTGCACGAATTCCATTTGGGAGTAGGATTCTCTCCCCTCTTTGTTTCCCTCCCCTCTTTGTTTCCCTCCCCTTTCCTCCCCTCCTATTTTTTTTTATCAAAGAAAATGACCTCCAACATTTGCAATAGGCAGGAAATGTGTGGAATTTTAGGGAAGGAAGGTGTGTGCTATTCTTTGGGACTTGAATCTATGAAAGGAGATTGATTTCTACAGTCCCTTTTCACAAAAAAAGAAAAAGAAAAAGAAAAAGAAAAAAGAGTTCGAAAATCACCTTTTTGTTACAAAATTGAGCTCGAAAAGTAGGCTCATGCAAAAGATGTGATTTAACTGATGGTTATAATTGAGCTCAGAAATTACTTCCCTTCATGATTTTGAGTTATGTATGGATAAAAAAATTGGATGTATATGTAGGTGGCTTATTGAAATAATATTTTAATTTTTGGTGGTGTTTAGCATTTTTTTAGTTAAGATGGTAAATACAAAATAATGAGACATTCCAGGTGTCGTTGTGTAAGTAGGCACCATTTCTCCATTTCAAAAAGGCTAAATAGCCAAAATGGTTCATGAGATATGCATAACACATCACTTTGGTCCTTGAGATTGAAAATCAATATAAATAGTCCCTGAAATTGTCCACCATCCATTATTTTGGTCCTTCTTTAAAAACTCTTTGGGCAATTTTCAAGGCTTTGTAACTCAATCGTTTCTTAACCAAATTCGACCCATAATATATCAAAATGAAGATAGGAAAGTGCAGAACAAGATTATACCTATTTGGAAGCCCAATGGTTGCAGGAGATAGCCAGAAAATAGCATCAAAGTTGACTGGTCCGTGGAAAAACTAGAAAACTCGCTGGAAACTGGATAAATTTTAACGTTCATAACTTCTTCAATACTCAACGAAATCAAGTGATTCAAAAACAAAAATTATACTTCTCGACGAGACGAAGAGAATGGTACCTTTCTAGACGGCTAACTCGCCGTGGTTTAGCCTGAAAATGCCTCGAAAAGTTACTTTCGATGAGGTTCTTCCTTGCACAACGGAAAAACCTTCGGACTCACACCCTTTCAATATGTTGCTATTACCTCAATATGTGTAAAACTTGTATTTTTTCTTATATTCCTATCTACGATACTTGGGACTAATATATATATATTATGTAAAGAAAGAGATGTTGGAATTGCAAAACCTTAAGAAAGACAAAGGAGTTATTTGTGATAGGAGCATATTTATGCGCCTTAGTTTAGCTTGTTCTTGTGCATTTATAGTGTTTTTCCTTAGTAAAGTAGTCTTTTAAGCTAGTTTTATGTGTTTTCAGGTTTTAAGGGCAAAGTGTGCAAAAGGAAGCATTTTGGAGCATTTTGGAGCAAATGTGAGCTTAGATTGAAAAGTACATGCTTGGAACACAAGGTTTGGACAAAATTGAAGATTTGAAGATTTGAGGATTCCTAGTCCGAGGAGGAGTCCTAATTGAAGAAGGATTCCTAATCAACGAGGGATTCCTAGTTGAAGATGGATTCCTAGAAGAACGAAGATTCCTACTCAAACGAGGTTTCCTACTTGAAGTAGGAAAGCTAAGCCTAAAAGTTTCCATTTTGGGTTGATCTTTCCTAAACCTAAATGGCCTTGAGTTTAAGCAATCTTAGAAGGTTCCTAAGCGTTGAAAGACATGAAGAGGGGTTTTAGAATATTTTCTCATCCTTGCCGTGGGTTAGGGCTTATTTTCTCTTGGTTTTGAGCTTTCTAGAAGCCCTATCCACACTCCCACTAATCAGCCGCACCTTTCCCTTCTAGAACACCTATTTGCCTTGCCTTGCAAGGCATTCTAGAAGCCCTAACCCTAGCCCATTAAACTTGCCGCACCCTAGGCCCTTTTCCCATTCAAATTCTGATTTCTAAGCCTATTTCCTTGTGGATTTGGGTTATTTAAGTCCATATCTGATTTATCTAGGGTTTGAAGTGCCTATATATACTCATTATAACCACTTGGCCGAATGATCATCTCCCATACACAATCATTCACGCCAGAAATCTGCCCTTGATTTCTGCCGCACCTTCCCATCACCAAAGTCCCAAAATTCTGCCCAAAATCATCCCTAGCCGTACCCCCATCAACCCTAAACCTTCCCATACCATTCCCCATCCATTCTACACCACAAATAACCCCAAAAACCTGTTCTAAAGTTCTCTGCCGCAGCAAGGAGGAAGGAGAATTCGTTGATGAGCTTGCTGCCCAGTTGGAGCGTTCTAGGTGTTTTCTTTCTTTGGATTTAATTTCTAAATTTATGTATCTTTGCTTTGTGAGTATGAGGAACTAAACCCCCTTAGTTGGGGGGTAATTCGAAACCATGTACATGCTTGCAGTATGATTTGATTAAATTCAGTTGTTATTTCATAAGTTGTGGATTCAATTCGTTCATCTATTTGATTGATAACTTATTTGTGTATGTTGATTGAGAGTGCACGCTTAGTTTTCATGCATGAATATGATGCTAGATTATGAGGGAGTTTCACCTAATAGTTACAATCTTATAATCACAAGTAGTGAAGATCGCTTGAAAACGATCGCGTTGAATGAATTCTTGGCATAAGTTTCATGCAAATCATAGTAACGAATGCTTCGTCAATGCTTATGTTTTTCATAGAACTTAATGATTCTTGCTTGTATCTCTATTATGCAATTCATGTAGGGAACTTGTAGGGAATGTTTTGGGTTGTCGTATGCAATCATCCAATCTAATAACTTGTGGAAAAACTGAAAGTTAATTAGTGCAATTCACGGTTAATTTGGGGCATTGAGTATCCATAGTTTATCGAAGAACAACTGAAAATCGTTTTGTTTGCAAGTGTGACATGTGTGGAGAAGAACCTCCTAACTAGACCTTTTAACCATCTATTTCACCAAAATCGTTTTTACAATCTGTTTAACTTTAAGTTTCTGTTTTGTTTTCAATTTTCGTCCAAAACAAATCCCCCTTTAATTTGAAGTCTTAGATTAGTTAGAAAGTGTTTTGATTTGTGTTTCTAAGTATTTTGATTCAAGTTTTCACTAATTTCGTCCAATTTAGTGTAGGTGCTCAAAACTGCCCAGAAAGTGGTTTTTAGGCAGTTTTGAGCCTTCTAGTTGCTGTTTTGGTTTTTAGGTTTGTTTAAGTGTTTTAACCTTTAGTTTTGCATTCTTTGAGTCTAGTTTAGTGTTTTAAACTTTGTTTTTGAGTTTTTAAGTCAGTTTCCAAGTGTTTAGCAATCCCTCCTAATCCCCGGTCTAGAACGATCCCTACTTACATCTTTGCTACAATTTGACAAAAAGAGGGTTTAATTTGAGTGCTAGTTAATATCATATCAAATTTTGGCGCCGTTGCCGGGGATTAGCAATTTTGCTAATCCCTTGGATTGTTTTTGTTTCTTTTATTTTACTTTGCTTCAGATTTTATTTTAGTTTCTGACCTATTTCGTTTCTTGTTTTTTTAGGTACTAGTGCATGACTCGAAGTTCCCAACCTGTTCGTGAGCATATTTTGGACTTTGACGACGATTTTGAGCGAACTTTGAGGAGAAGAAGGAACCAACAAGAGTCTAACCCACCTAGCCCTGAATCTAACCTTGAAGAACCAGTTTTAGAAGAAGAAGAGGAGGGCACGGCAAGGATTTTTGAAGAGGTACCAATCATGGCAGCCGACAATCGAACACTCAAAGAGCTCTCAGCCTCGGGTTTGGATAATGCCGCACCATTGTGTATCCAATATCCCACGGCTGCCCAAGGTAAGACGGAAGAATTTGAATTAAAGTCAAGTTTGCTTCATCATATTCCTAAATACCATGGCTTATCCATGGAAGATCCTAACAAACATTTGAAGGAATTTGAAGTAGTTTGCTCTAGTATGACTCCCGTCAATGTTGACGGAAGTATTTTGAAGATGAAGGCTTTTCCATTCTCTTTAATGGATAAAGCCAAAGATTGGTTATACGAGTTAGCTCCTGGCACTGTCACATCTTGGGAGAGTATGAAGAGAGCATTCTTGGAGAAGTTCTTTCCAACTTCTCGCATCATCCTCCTACGCAAAAAGATAAGCGGAATCCAGCAAGAAGAAGGTGAGTCTTTTCCTACATATTATGAACGATTTAATTCACTTGTTGCTTCTTGTCCACAGCATCAGATGAAGGAGGAGTTGCTTTTGCAATACTTCTACGAGGGTCTCCTACCTCTAGAACGTCAAATGCTTGATGCTTCGGCGGGGGGAGCATTGGTGGACAAAACGCCCATGGCTGCCAAGATCTTGATTGCTAATCGAGCGTTGAACGCTCAACAATATGAAGGAGTAGGCCAAAGGGGACCCCCACGGCATCAAGTCCATGAGGTAAGTTCGACTCCCGACATTCATTCACAATTGGCTAACCTTACTTCTATTGTGTCTCAGATGGCCGAGGGCATGAAGATGCAAGGACCAATTGTATGTGGCGTATGTTCCATCCAAGGACATATCTCTGAAAAGTGTCCACAGTTGATTGAAAATGGTGGATGGGAAAGCGCCAATGCAATTGGGTTTCCAGGTCAAAACCAACCAAGGAATGATCCTTATTCAAATACATACAATCCCGGTTGGAGAGACCACCCAAATTTCAAGTGGAGGGAGCCCCAACAACCTCAAAACCAAGGAGGCTTTAGGCAACAACCCCCGGGGTTCTTTCCCAAAACCTACGGCCCACCCCAAAATCAAGCCCAATCCGGGCCAAGTGCCTCAGGTACGTCTCTTGACAATGATGCACTTCTTAAGATACTAACTAAGTTGTCTAATGGACAGGAAGATCAAGCTAAAGCTATGCAAAACCAAGACAAAAGGGTGGATCAACTTGAGAAACAAATTGGGCAAATTGCCGAGTTTGTAGGTAAGTTTCGAGATCCCGGACAACTCCCTAGCTCCACCATTCCAAATCCAAGGGGCGGGTTCGAAAGCGCAAATGCAATCATGCTAAGGAGTGGAAAAGAAGTTGGGGCCGGTCCTACACCACCAAAATCAGGTCCCAAAGAAGATGAAACGTTGAAATCTGAAGAGGAGAACCCAAAGCAACCTTTGCCGCAAGCAACCATTGATCCTAAGTCCTCCAATCCGTCCACCCTAGGTAAGAAAGGTCCAAATTCAGTTAATTCTAACATTATTCCACCCAATGTGCCCTTTCCTAGCAGATTTTTGCAATCCAAGAATGAAGAGGAGGAAAAAGATGTTCTAGAGACATTTAGGAAGGTTCAAGTTAACATACCTCTTTTGGATGCAATCAAGCAAATCCCGAAGTATGCCAAGTTCTTGAAGAAGCTTTGTACAACAAGGAAGCGGATTCGGGAGAAGGAGGTGGTACATGTAAGCGAGAATGTCTCTGCAATGTTGCAAAAGAAGCTACCACCTAAATGCAAAGATCCGGGTAGTTTCACAATCCCTTGTGTAATTGGTAATACAAGATTTGAACATGCTATGCTAGATCTAGGTGCATCAATTAATGTCATGCCATATTCTGTTTATGCATCTATGAATCTAGGAAAACTTAAAAATGATGGCGTTATAATTCAATTAGCCGATCGATCTAATGCATATCCCAAGGGAGTGTTGGAAGATGTTTTGGTGCAGGTAGACCATTTGATTTTTCCTGCAGATTTCTATGTGCTTGATATGGAGGACTCAACCCACTCTCCACCATCACCACTCTTGCTTGGACGACCATTCATGAAAACGGCTCAAACCAAGATTGATGTGGCCAAAGGAGCTGTAACTATGGCCTTTGGTGGTGATATGATTAACTTTAAGATTCCTGAATCAATTAAGAATACTAATGATGTTCGTTCTTGTTGTGCCATTAATGTAATTGAAAATATAGGGCAGGAATGTTCAACACTAGTCAAGAAGAATGCACCTCGAACTACCATCGAGGAGGGAATTGGAGTGAGCAACAAAGAATGCACGGCCTCAACCTTGAAATCACCAAATTTGGCCGAGTGCAACCTTTGTGCATCTGTCCATTGTTTTCCCACTCCTATGCCGCACCTAGGTAAGCCACCTGATCCAATTTCAATTCCCATTTCAACTAATCGGTTGTTACCTTGTATGGTGCAGGTACCTAATCAAAGTCAATATGGTGGGAGAGTTCGTGTTGATTTAGAGAAGCACAACACGACACTACGAAAGGATCAATATCCCATTCCATTCAAGGACCCAATGCATGAAGTCGTTCGAAGGACAAGGCGTAGAGGAAACACCCCTCCATGCCGTGGGGTTCAATAACCTTCAAAGGAGCATCGTCCGGCTGCAAGACGTTAAAGAAAGCGCTACTTGGGAGGCAACCCATGCAATTCAACAAAGGAAGACCTAGAAAGCACTCCAATTCCAGATTTGCGTTCCTAAATCCTTCTCTTTGTTGATTCTTTCTAATATGCCTATTTTGTTATTTACTTGCTGTTTGTGTGTTTCTTTTTGTTTAGTGTGGTTTTATGCTTGAAACATTGAGGACAATGTTTGATTTAAGTGTGGGGGGGTAACTAAGTGTTTTTGATGCAAATTCGTGGGATTCTATCACCCTTAACTTGAAGACTTGTTCCTTGCTGTTTTTAAGTGTTTTTGAGCAGTTTTGGTGTGTTTTAGTGTGTTTTGATGCAAAAATCCGAAAATCACATAAAAATTTGAAAAATTGTTTTAAAAAAAGCCCAAAAAGAGTTGTTTTTGTGTGTTTGTTTGTGTCTTAGGGTACCTTCCAACACAATGATGAGGATTCGGTTTGTAATTACATGGCTGTTAAAGAGAGTGATTAACATGGATGAAAGTTTGATTTACTCTTTGTTTATGCTTAGTTGTGGTTATAACTTATGAATTCACATGCAATCATAAAAGAAAAAAAAAATCAGTTTTTGTAACATGCTTGAAGGAAGGAACTCAAACTAACGCTACAACCTTGTGAGACTTGAGCCTAAACGTTTATTTGGAGAGTTAAAATCTGTGCATTCTTTGTTTTCTAAAGTCGTTGCATGATCTCATTATTCTTTGCTTGGTTGCTACTTAGAAGGCGTTCATCATTTAGTTCCAAATGCTAGAACTCATGCCCATTTCATTCAAAGCATGTTATTGATTTGCATAACACATATTCAAGATGAAGTTGTGTAGTGACCACCACCTTAGCCAAAAAGCCGTGTGCCCTATGTCATTGTGATTTGTAGGTTTTAACTCCATTGAGCCTTGTTAGCCTTCGTTATTTGTTAACCCATGTTTTCCTCACCTAGCCTAGTTTAGGACCATCCATACCCTTGTTCTTAAAGCATAGTAAAGCATGATTCGAAGTGAATTCCTTTTGATCTATGTTAGCAGAAAACAAGTGTGGGGGAAGTATTTTTCATGAGGAATTGTGTGCCATAGGCACGGCAAAGAAAAGAAAAGAAAAAAAAATTCGTGGAAAAAGAAAAAAAAAATGAAGAAAAAAAGTATGAAAAGTATGAAAAAAAAAAAGAGTTGAAAAGTTGAGAAAAAGAGTTCCAAAGTATTGTTTGTTGAAGTAAGGGTCCAAAACAATGAATTTGACCCTAAGAAGTTGTTTAAGTCTCCCCCTTGTGTGTTAAAGTTAATTTCTGCAATCTAAGTGAATTCTAAGTCTCAATTTCATTGCTTTGCTTACTATTGCTTGAAGAACGTTTGTTTTCCCTATCATTTCCTTGTTAACCAACACCCCAAACCCCATTACAACCCTTAACTTCTATCTTGAGTGTTATGTGTTTCAATTTGTGGAGTTTGAATTTGGTATGAGCATATGGTGTCACTGGTTCTCGCATCTAAGTAGTAGCATTCCATTCATGAGATCATATCCAAACATGCTTCTTAACTCTAGAAATTGCTTTCTTTGTTATACATATATGTGAGCATTCGTTTCCATATCTACATCAATCTTCTCACATATGACTAGTGTAGGGTGTGGAGTTAGAAAATCTGAGTGAAAATAGAGTGTATATCTTGTAAGGAATTGAGGGAATTCTCTAAGGCATGTTACTACATTCAAAACATCGTTTTAAATGGTTAAATGTGAACTAGTAAGTGGTGACTATGATTAAGTATGTGCTTAAGTGTGAAGATGACTAAAATCTGTGGGAGTAATGATTTTTAACTTGTCATGTGCATTGGAAATCCCTGAGGCAAATGTTGGAAGGTTTAGATTGTGTTTTTGTTTTGTTTCTTTGTTTTGCTCGAGGACTAGCAAAAGCTAAGTGTGGGGGAATTTGATAGGAGCATATTTATGCGCCTTAGTTTAGCTTGTTCTTGTGCATTTATAGTGTTTTTCCTTAGTAAAGTAGTCTTTTAAGCTAGTTTTATGTGTTTTCAGGTTTTAAGGGCAAAGTGTGCAAAAGGAAGCATTTTGGAGCATTTTGGAGCAAATGTGAGCTTAGATTGAAAAGTACATGCTTGGAACACAAGGTTTGGACAAAATTGAAGATTTGAAGATTTGAGGATTCCTAGTCCGAGGAGGAGTCCTAATTGAAGAAGGATTCCTAATCAACGAGGGATTCCTAGTTGAAGATGGATTCCTAGAAGAACGAAGATTCCTACTCAAACGAGGTTTCCTACTTGAAGTAGGAAAGCTAAGCCTAAAAGTTTCCATTTTGGGTTGATCTTTCCTAAACCTAAATGGCCTTGAGTTTAAGCAATCTTAGAAGGTTCCTAAGCGTTGAAAGACACGAAGAGGGGTTTTAGAATATTTTCTCATCCTTGCCGTGGGTTAGGGCTTATTTTCTCTTGGTTTTGGGCTTTCTAGAAGCCCTATCCACACTCCCACTAATCAGCCGCACCTTTCCCTTCTAGAACACCTATTTGCCTTGCCTTGCAAGGCATTCTAGAAGCCCTAACCCTAGCCCATTAAACTTGCCGCACCCTAGGCCCTTTTCCCATTCAAATTCTGATTTCTAAGCCTATTTCCTTGTGGATTTGGGTTATTTAAGTCCATATCTGATTTATCTAGGGTTTGAAGTGCCTATATATACTCATTATAACCACTTGGCCGAATGATCATCTCCCATACACAATCATTCACGCCAGAAATCTGCCCTTGATTTCTGCCGCACCTTCCCATCACCAAAGTCCCAAAATTCTGCCCAAAATCATCCCTAGCCGTACCCCCATCAACCCTAAACCTTCCCATACCATTCCCCATCCATTCTACACCACAAATAACCCCAAAAACCTGTTCTAAAGTTCTCTGCCGCAGCAAGGAGGAAGGAGAATTCGTTGATGAGCTTGCTGCCAAGTTGGAGCGTTCTAGGTGTTTCTTTCTTTGGATTTAATTTCTAAATTTATGTATCTTTGCTTTGTGAGTATGAGGAACTAAACCCCCTTAGTTGGGGGGTAATTCGAAACCATGTACATGCTTGCAGTATGATTTGATTAAATTCAGTTGTTATTTCATAAGTTGTGGATTCAATTCGTTCATCTATTTGATTGATAACTTATTTGTGTATGTTGATTGAGAGTGCACGCTTAGTTTTCATGCATGAATATGATGCTAGATTATGAGGGAGTTTCACCTAATAGTTACAATCTTATAATCACAAGTAGTGAAGATCGCTTGAAAACGATCGCGTTGAATGAATTCTTGGCATAAGTTTCATGCAAATCATAGTAACGAATGCTTCGTCAATGCTTATGTTTTTCATAGAACTTAATGATTCTTGCTTGTATCTCTATTATGCAATTCATGTAGGGAACTTGTAGGGAATGTTTTGGGTTGTCGTATGCAATCATCCAATCTAATAACTTGTGGAAAAACTGAAAGTTAATTAGTGCAATTCACGGTTAATTTGGGGCATTGAGTATCCATAGTTTATCGAAGAACAACTGAAAATCGTTTTGTTTGCAAGTGTGACATGTGTGGAGAAGAACCTCCTAACTAGACCTTTTAACCATCTATTTCACCAAAATCGTTTTTACAATCTGTTTAACTTTAAGTTTCTGTTTTGTTTTCAATTTTCGTCCAAAACAAATCCCCCTTTAATTTGAAGTCTTAGATTAGTTAGAAAGTGTTTTGATTTGTGTTTCTAAGTATTTTGATTCAAGTTTTCACTAATTTCGTCCAAATTAGTGTAGGTGCTCAAAACTGCCCAGAAAGTGGTTTTTAGGCAGTTTTGAGCCTTCTAGTTGCTGTTTTGGTTTTTAGGTTTGTTTAAGTGTTTTAACCTTTAGTTTTGCATTCTTTGAGTCTAGTTTAGTGTTTTAAACTTTGTTTTTGAGTTTTTAAGTCAGTTTCCAAGTGTTTAGCAATCCCTCCTAATCCCCGGTCTAGAACGATCCCTACTTACATCTTTGCTACAATTTGACAAAAAAAGGGTTTAATTTGAGTGCTAGTTAATATCATATCAATTTGGGGTGCAAAACTGTAGGAAATCGAAACGACAAGACATAAAAACCACAACGGGACAAAATCAAAACGTAATTCAATTCAAACCGAAAAGAAACAAAACGGTTTGATTGCACGTTTCATATTTAGGGGAGATAACTCCTTAAGCCAAAATCAATTGACTTTTAATATTGGTAATAAAACAAAACATAAATATATTTAAATATTTAAATAAAAACATAACTGCTCCAACAAATTAAGTATGAAATGTGCATGTTAAAAAATTGTTATATTATTAGTGAGAAACTTGACTACTTACATATTCGAACGTAGTCTAATATTTTAGTAGATAGTGTGTTAGATTTGTAACCATGCGGCCTAAGATCCAAAACTTTCTCCGCTAAATAATAATAAATTTGAAAAAAAAAATTCACCTATATATGCTCGTATACACCATCATGATAATCTATACCAATAATTTAATATAATTTAAGGAAGTTAAAGGTCGTGGCATCGTATAATTCAATTGTGATGCCGGGATGGCACATTGGGGATGTAAGCAAGTCCTCACATTATTCACCAACAACAAAATGCGAAATAATTTCTATGCATTTCTTATGAAATAAATTAAAGAAGCATTAAGAGCCATTTCCAGGGTTAATTTATGTACTCTCCTCTACAAAAGCTCCAAGGGTTTCAATGAAGCAATCAAAGATATAGAATTCCAATTACTGTAACGTTTAGTGTGTGTGTGTGTGTGTCTCTAAGAGAGAAGAGAAAGAGGGAAGGAGGGAGATGGAAAAGGAAACACAGAGTAACAGGTTGGTCTTATTCCCATGTCCATTACAAGGTCACATAAGTCCAATGCTTCAGCTGGGTTCCTTCCTTCACTCAAAGGGCTTTTCCATCACTTTTATTCACACCCAATTCAACTCCCCTAACCCTTCAAACCACCCGGATTTTACCTTCTTTCCAATACAAGATGGCTTGACTGCTAAAGAGATCTCATCTGGGAATTTAGTAGCCATTCTGCGGGCTATAAATGCCAACTGCAAAGTGAGTTTCCGACAACGCTTGACTCAAGTTATGGAACAGGAACCCGAGAACAAAATCACATGCGTTATCTATGATGACTTTATGTACTTCACCGAAGCTGTGGCTAAGGATCTAAACATCCCAAATATCATGTTACGAACTACTAGCGTTACAAATTTTCTAGCTCGTACTGCTGTCCTACAACTTCGTTCAAAAGGTCACATCTCATTCCCAGGTATGTATGTGCCATATATTTACTAATCAGAATACAGTTACTATGTCTATCATTCTGCAAAAGCTATTCTATCCCAGATATTTGTTTTTCTTACTTATAACTAAGAATGTTGATGCACAAAACCGGAGGTCTTGGAACAACGTAAATCCGACCGTGAATCTGCAAGAAAGTAAATAACACGAGATGTATCGTGGTTCACCCCAATGTTTGGGCTACGTCCACACTGATTGTATTTCTCTGTAAGAGCTTGATTGTGAGGGAGAGAGCGTGAGAGAGCTTAGAGCTTAGGGGATGTGAGGAGGCTTAGGGTTTGTGAGGGTGATGAGACCCTTTTATAGAATAAGGGCTCCTCCCCTTTTTACATATTTGCCCCTCCATTTATTACATAATTACATTTGAGTCCCCCGAGTATTTATACGAGGTCTTTATACAGAGACCCTAAGTATGGTACAAACAGTAGTCCCCCAAGTCTTCAGTCAAGAGAGTCTTTTGGCTGGAGACTTGAAATTCAGTCCATGTGTGGGCCGAAGTAACTAGATGTCGTCTAGAACTGATACTCGATATGAGGCGGTGCCCAATCTGAAATGATGCTCAACTAGAAGTAGCACATTTTGCGAAGCTGCTCGGTTTGTGGCTTATGTTGCCTTGGTTGACTCGGCTTGTGGCGTTTATAGGTGAGGGAGTCCCTTTTATAGAATAAGGGCTCGCTCCTCAATACATAAGTGATGGCCTAAGAGTTGATGCTTGCGGCGAGGAGGTTGCTCAGCAGGTGGCGATGCTCTCTAATGATGGTAAGGGAGTCCCTTTTATAGAATGTTGACATGAGTGATGCTCATGGATGTTGACATGAGTGATGCTCATGAATGTTGACATGAGTGATGCTCATGAATGTTTATGTATGATTGATATGAGTAATGCTCATGTATAATTTGAAGTACTGGGCGTACTTTTGATCACCTGGTTGGTGATAATAGCGGCAGGCTGCCAAATAATTTGGAGTACTATGCGTACTTTTGGTCACCTAGTTGGTGCTATTTTGGGCTAATGGGTCTTCGCCCTCCACACAACATTCCAGCCCATTTATTTTGGGCTTTGCCGTTTTTTTTTTATTTTTTTTATTTTTTATTATTCCCCTCTGATGGGGTTTATACAGATGTCTCCGAAAGATAAGAAAAATAAATCACATCATACAAAAACAAGAAAAGTAAATCACATCATTCTGGCGGGGTGTTTATTCCTTGCTTTTGCTTTCTCTTTTGCTTTCTCTTTTGCTTTCTGCTTTTGCTTTCTCTTTTCCCTTTTCTTTTTCTGCTGTCTGAAATATTCTCTTTTCACTGCGCCTCCCTGTCTCTCCACCTCCACCCTCTCTGGCAGACTTGCTTTTGCTTTTGCTTTTGCAGACTTGCTTTACTTTTTCTTTTCATTTCTGTGGATCAGTTTCCAAAGCGATGTGGAGCGCTTGGTTGATGGCAGAGTAGAGGTTCAACGACTTGTTGCTAGTGCCACGAACAATCATTTCATCGCCACCGGCAGCAGAGGAGGAGGAGGAGGAGGAGGAGAAGGAAGAGGAGGAGGTTGCAAATGGCCTCCTCCTGCCAACTCTGACCCGTTCAACTAATCTTCCAAATCTGCACAGCCCCATTTAATCATTGAAAACAGAGAGCGAGCGAGCTCAATCTCTTAATTGTCTGTCTGCTTAGCAGCCTTAACAAGAGCTGCGCCCACGAGCTTGGGTTGTTGGGCAAAATCAGCAGCATCCTCGGTAGGATTAGCAGGCGGTCTCGGGTAATATGGTGAAAGTCGGACTGGAGGAGAATCGGAGAGCATGCTCTGGACCCACCCGGCGAGATCCGATGGGTTGTAGTGGACGGTGATGACTTCGGCGTCGGAGAAGGCGTGGTGGGAGTGACCATTTGGTGAGCTCGGTCGTGATTGAGGTAGCGGGTGAGGAAAAGATTCATCGCAGATTCACAGCTTTACCAAGATCATCAGGATCAACGTGTACTACGACTGCTCGCCCAAGAATGGAATCAGGTCCGCTCAATGGAATCTGCCAATCCTGGAGAGAAATCTCATCAACTTCATCTAGGCCTGCAACAACGTTACCCAAATCGCCGGCGTGATGCTCCTTATCTGAGGGAGCTCCATGCTCATTCTTCAGTGGATTAAAATGAGGTCCAGTGGAATTGCAACCATTGGAGGTATCACCAAGAGCATGGATATGGAAACCATGAAGGCCAGGAGAGAGGCCACTAATCCTCCCCTGTATTTGTGTAGGCCCAGTTGAGGAGCTGGATTCGAAGACTCTAGATCCCACATCTGGTTCATCTGCCTCAAAATTGATGATAGAAAATACGAATTTAGAAAAAACCAACTCAGAAACAAAACTCTTGCCTTGACAAATGGCTGGATCTGACGGAACCGCCTGATGGGAAGCTAAATTTGAAGTTCAGAGAATCGGAGTGGGGAAGCGGCGGCGGGCCTGACGGCTTAGCAGCCGAAAAGTTGATTTGAATCTCCACAACGTCGACATTCCATAGTACCCAATCCTGAGTTGCGGTGCTGTGAGGAACATCATGGGTCACTGGGTTCCGCCACGGCAGGAAGTTGCCGTACTGGGTCTTGAGCCGGATCTGCTTGCCATTTCTGACGGGCTCTGAATGGCTCGGCGGCTTCCGAATTTGGAACTGAGCTCCATCTCCTGGTGTGCAGATCTCCGTGATCTATCAGTCTAGCGGGCAAGGCGAATCTTTTTTCAACACATATTTCTCCTGATGTATCACTCCCTCACTTCGTAGTCCTCCCCGTTGCTGTCCCCCATCAGCATCTGTTGTGGCGGCGGCTGGTGGAGATGAGCTTGAGATTGGGATTGGGAGAGTTCCTCGTTTTCACATCATCATGTCCCGACTGCCTTCCTCCTCGTAAAAATCGATTGGTTGAGGTTTCTCCGAGTACATGTTGTGGGTGTGGAAATATGAGTTTGCCATTTTTGTTACTTTTTTCAGTCGATGAGTTTTGGGGTTCTCTTAGCTCAGAGACAGAAAGAGCTCTCTAGAGGGAGAAATGAGAGAGAAGCTAGAGAGAGAAAGAAAGAGAGAGAGAGATTTGAATCTTTTCTGTTTCTGGGTTTTTGTGATTTCACAGATTCACGACGGAGGTGAAAAATTGAGAGAGAACCGACATAACTTTTCGTGTCGATTCCCACAGACGGCACCAAATGTTGATGCACAAAACCGGAGGTCTTGGAACAACGTAAATCCGACCGTGAATCTGCAAGAAAGTAAATAACACAAGATGTATGGTGGTTCACCCCAATGTTTGGGCTACGTCCACACTGATTGTATTTCTCTGTAAGAGCTTGATTGTGAGGGAGAGAGCATGAGAGAGCTTAGAGCTTAGGGGATGTGAGGAGGCTTAGGGTTTGTGAGGGTGAGGAGGCCCTTTTATAGAATAAGGGCTCCTCCCCTTTTTACATATTTGCCCCTCCATTTATTACATAATTACATTTGAGTCCCTCGAGTATTTATACGAGGTCTTTATATAGAGGCGCTAAGTATGATACAAACAAGGAACACAACACCATTGGCTTTGCAGACTCTCAGTCACCGAGTCCGATGCCCGGGTTTCATCCCCTCAGGTTGAAAGATCTACCTACCTCCAACTTTGACATATTTGAAAAGTACTTGGAACTAGTCGTTAATGTATGCGATGTTAGGACGGCATCAGCAATCGTTTGGAACACCACTGATTGTCTTGAACAATCATCACTAGCACAGATCCAGCAACAATGCCCAATTCCGAAGTTTTGAATAGGTCTTTTACACAAGATTGAAGCAGCAGCTTCTAGTAGCTTACTAGAAGTGGACACCAGCTGCATTGCGTGGCTCGACAAGCAATCTAACAACTCATTTATCTATGTAAGCTTAGGAAATGTAGCATCCATCAGTGAGAAAGAGCTCACAGAAATGGCTTGGGGATTCGCTAACAACAAGCAGCCTTTCTTATGGGTGATAAGACCTGGCTCAGTAAGTGGTTCAGATGAGATTGAGCTATTGCCTCAAGGTTTCATATAAGCGATTGGAGAACGCAGTTACATTGTAAAATGGGCACCCCAGAGGGAAGTTTTGTCCCATCTTTCAGTAGGAGGGTTTTAGAGCCACTGCGGTTGGAACTCAACGCTAGAGAGTTTGTCAGAAGGGATTCCAATGATATGTCTGCCGTCTTTTGGCGATCAGAAGGTGCATTCAAGGTATGTTAGCCAAGTAAAGAAAGTAGGGCTACATTTAGACAATGAGTTAGAGAGAGGAGAGATTGAGAGAGCTGTCACGAAACTGATGGTAGATGCTGATGGGGAGGTGATGAGGGTTAGGGCCTAGGATTTGAAGGAGAAAATAGAAGTTTCTTTAAGGAATGGTGGTTCTTCCTACAAATTCTTGAATAAGTTGGTAGAACTTATCATGTCACTTTAATGATATGAATTTTACCACAACCTTAAATAAAGTTTCCTGCAGATGGATGCAAGAAAGAATTTCTTTGTAGTCCACCTCAAATTTGAATAAATTGTCCTATTGTTATGCATTAGTTGGTAACACAAATCCAGAACTTAAGGAATGAAGCATGTTGATATGATTCCAAATCTGAACCAACTTTTGTTTGTCGCCAGATGTATACACCATTATGTCTGTATATATTCCTCGTCACTTTATTATACATAGTCATTGACACAATTGTATACATCCAATGACGAGCAGAACATCTCCCCAACAAATCATAGATAAAAAATGTTGCTCTTCTCTGCTCTTGTTTCATTTATTCATTCCACCAAATTAATAGGCGTGGTTGATTCAGTTAGAGACAGGGTACTAGAAGGCTCCAACTTAATTTAGTTAGGTTTGGTGTATGCATAACCCAAACAATTTGTACCCAAACATCACATATGGCTGTGAGGAGTGGGGAGCCAAAAATAATCACAAGGCGACACGTGGATTTTTGGACAAAAGAGGACAAAAATACCCTTGAGGTACAACGGGATTCCTACGCGCGAGCAGCAGGCAATCATCCTCAACCAAGTCAAAAATGCCCAAAATAGGTAACAATTCAAAACCTATTTTATTCCATATATTTTTTACCTCACTTTCCCTCTTTTAGCTAATCAATTAGCTATCATTCTATAACCTACAAAATATTCCACATAATTGAGTTAATTGGCCAATTAATGAGATTATTACTTAATTAATCCATTAATTGTCAATTAAACTGTCCATTATGCCCAAAAGGCTGGTTATCCACTCTCCCAAGGGAACCGGCCATTTCCTTCACCTTTCCATCATAAACTCCCAAAAACATCCCTTTTTATTATGTTAATTAGCCAAATTAATATATTAATTGGGAATAAATATATTAATTTGGCTAATTAAATCACCAAGTAACACCCAAAATGTGCATAAAGGGCCGGCCACTCTTTCTCCAAAGAGGACCGGCCATGCCCTATATATTGGCTCCCATTCTCACCAAAAACCTAGGTCCACACTCTTGCAAAACTCCAAAAACTCTCTAAACACTTTTTTCTCTCTAAATTCTAACTTTGGGATCGGAGGTTCTTCGGCCAAAGCCCCCCCCATTCATCGTGGGCGCGTGAGGCTCTTGGCCTTGACCCTAAGGTGTTAATTGTTTTGTAGGTTCAATTTTGTCCAAGATCAAGGAGGAAGAAATTTGCATCCACAAATTGGTGCTTTCATTGAGAGATGAGTCTCACACTCGTAGAAGACTCTCGCATAAAAAGGTTTTTCTCTATTTTCTAGTCCATTTGAATAATTTTCATACGTTCTTATTATTATAATTTTTTATTTGCAAGGGTTCTTTGATAAAACGTATAAGAAAAATATAATGGCTAGAAATTTAGAAAATTCCACAAGTGAAAATTCTAATACTCAAGAAATGGGACCGCGGCGATCCACGAGTCTAAATGTGGTCATAGGCGGAGTGGTACCACCACTACGAGGTTCCACCATGGCCCAAGCCGTGCCATCCAAGCTTTCACGGGCCCGAGCCCAAGCCTCGCATTCGCATGCATCACGCACTGAGCAGCCCACTCCCGTGGCCCAGCCTGCTCCTGCCGAGCAATCTGTTCTCGCGACCCAGCCTGCTCCCACCAAGCAGCCTACTCTCGTGGCCCAGCCTGCTCCCGACGAGCAGCCCACTCCCGCCGAGCAATCAGCTATCGCGACCCAGCCTGCTTCTGCCGAGCAGCCTACTCTCATGGCCCAGCCTGCTCCCGACGAGCAGCCCACTCCCGTGGCCCAGCCTGCTCTCGCCGAGCAGCCCACTCTCGCGGCCCAGTATGCTCCTGTGGCTTTCCAAGCAGCCCAAGTCGGCCCAATACTATCTCAACCATTCGGACCTACCATCGAGCTGGGGGCATTTTCACCACATTTTTCTGCAGATTTGACATTTTCTAACTCAAATCTCGCGCCCAGAGTCTACCACACTTCCACTGCTCAATGAGAAACATTCCTCCCAAGCTCTTCCAACCCAAATGGAGAACAACACTTGACGACCTTGGTGAATCAGCTCTTAAAGCGCACCGAGATGCAACGTGCCTCAGACGAGGTGTCCCGAAGTAGGACGAGGGCAGACAAAGAACGTTTCCAACAGCGTCCCGGTAATCAGCCACTCGACCAGCCACGAACCGAGCGTTTGGGCAGTGTACACTCTCGATTGGGCCCTTGAGATAACGTATACTCCCGTCTTAGCATGCGGAGGAGCTTGCACTCTCAACTAGGCCCACAGATGAGCATACATTCACGGTTGGGGTCACACTCCGATAGTCAACATGAGCAACCTTCCAGGCAAAATGTTCATTCGTGACTAAGCCCGTAAGGAGCATCATCCACCATACATCGAAGTAGCCAGCATGACGAACGGAGAGAATCAGTCACTTAATCTGGCTCAAGTTCAACCAGCAGCCTGCGAAGAACTCGCTCGCCTGCTAGGAACGCACCACATGCACTGTATCCGCGACATAGATGAGCCAAACACATGGAAGAGCAGCCTAAACCAGCTGGTCATGGGTGAGGGCAGCCAAGAGCTCCGCTACCCCAACAAAGGCAAATTCAGGAAGAAGTAGAGAGACTTTTGACCAAGCGATTGCGTAATTTTCGACGCAACGAGGCCACCGACGAGGCACTACGACGGAACATGACCAACATAAGCAGGTCACCCTTCACGGACGAGATCGAGCAGGCAGAGCCTCCACACGAGTTCAACATACCACATTTCACATTTTTCAAAGGGGATGAAGACCCGGAGAGACACTTAAAGCACTACCGAAGCGCAATGATCCTCTATCGAACCAACGATGATCTCATGTGCAAGATATTGGCCACCACTCTACAAGGTGAGGCACAAGATTGGTTCTACACCCTGCCACCACAATCCATCAGGAGTTTCGACAAATTTTCTTTGGTTTTCACCAAAGAATATTCATCCTATCGCTCGATAAAAAAGAAGTCCGACCATTTGTTCAACGTCAAGAAGAACCCAAAGGAATCGCTTCGCCACTATGTGAGGAGGTTTAAAGCAGAGAAGGCAAGGATAGTCGGATGCAACGACTCGATAGCTAGAGCATCCTTCCAAAAAGGACTTCCAATAGACCATCTGCTATTCGGAAAAATGATCATGAAAGAAGATCTAACTCTGGCAGAGTCTTTTGCTCTGGCAGAGAAGCATGCACTTTGGGACGAGGCTCACCAATGCACATTCAATGACTTGAAGAAGTACCTGACATCACCTCCATACTATCTAAACCGGAAGCAGCGGAGGACTCATTCACATGTTTGACGATATCTGAAACAGCAATAAGCTCTACTATCATACAAGAAGAGTTGGGGGCCCGACTACATGTATTCCACAATTCAAAAGCTCTCCTCAATGTTACCATAAATTCAAAAGATAACTTTGGCAATAGTTGTTGCAACCCGAAAGCTCAAGTTTTACCTTCAAACACATGCAGTCATCCTCATGACGCACTATTCCGCCCAATCCAAACGCGCGACGATAAAGGCGTAGACCCTGGCGGATACAAAGTTTTCTGAAGAACGCAACAACACAGCCCAAAAGACACGCCAAGGGTAGACGAACACTAGAAGGACACACTCAGAAGCAAGTTTTGTCCTCGTCGCCCCAAAAGATTCTACATAGGAGCAACATGTACTGGCAGTCGAACACCACATCCTGCTACGTGTCGCATGGCCCTAGCCGACTCTTGCTCCATAATTCAACTCTAGAGTGGCCCAATACCGGTAGTTGAGCATCTTCTGTTGCGTGTAGCATACTCCACGGCTCCCTACCACTCATTTACGATGCAGTAGAGCGGCTCAACGACGCCCCGGAGGTAGCCGAGCACACTTTAGCCACGCCTGCTCCACCCGATAGAGACTTCTGGCATTTGCATGTCGACGGCGCATCCAACTACAAAGGTTCGAGCGTAGGCGTAGTTCTTGTCACCCAGACAGTTCGATGCCCGAGCAAGCGATCACTCTAGGCTTCAAAGCATCCAACAACAAAAAAGCAGAGTACGAGACCCTACTAGCAGGCCCCCGAATGGAAAAAGACTTGGCGGTGAAAAAGCTCACAATTCATTCTGATTCCTAGTTAATCACCAGCCAGACTACTAGGGGCAAATGCATGATGATCGTGGCAACCGACTACTTTACCAAATAGGTAGAAGCAGAGCCCATGACTACCACGATTCAGACGGACATAGAGCGCTTCATATGGAGGAAAATCATTTGCCGATTTGGCATCCTTTAATCCATCGTCACCGACAACAGCCCGTAATTCATGGGCAAAGATTTGGTGAAGTTAAAAAATATGGCATCAAGCAGCACATATCTACGCCAAGATATTCTCAAGGCAATAGGCGGGCCAAAGCATCCACCAAGATAATCATCGACTGCCATAAGAAATCCCCACCAGTAAGAAAAGAAAATGTCCAGACGAACTCCCTGGATGTCTATGGGCATATCGCACCACCAAAAGACGAGCAACCGAAAGGAGATGGCCACAAGCTTAAATCTGGCAGAGGAGAAGTGCGAGCAGACTATCACCAGCATCGCAGCCTACCAGCAGCAGTTCCTCTCCAGCTACAACAAAAGGGCCAAGATCCGGTAGTTCCAGCCCGGAGATTTAGTCCTAAGAAAAGCCTTCATCACTGCCCATAGAAAAGGCTCCAAAAAGATGGATCTCATATGGGAAGGTCCGTACAAGATCAGCAGAGTAGGCGGCAAGAGTAATTACACCCTCGCCACCATGAAACAATAAAAAGATCGAAAAGTAGTGGAGCGCCTACAATCTGAAGAAGTACCATGTGTGACCTCCCACTACATCAAAGCCCGAAGACTCAAGAAGCACGACGGACACCACCTCACAAGCCGAGGACTATCCAGTTGTTATGCTGTTCCTACCTTACATCTAAGTTCTCGTTCGTTTCACTCGTTTTTCAATGAGGAATTCAGAAGTAATCACAACTTGGCTCGGTTGCATGCTTACAACAACTGATCACTCCAGCACTTCAAAAGAAGACTGCGCCCTTCTTAGGGACTCATCGCATGAATTGCACCCCCCGAGGGACCAACCATACTCTCCAATGTGAGAGGGTAAACCAATTCCCTGACACCCATATGGGTCAACTTTCCAAGACGAGAGGATAAACTTTACACTCCGAATATCTAGACGTGGATGAGCCTGGCTGCCCTAGTATAACTATATGCACGATGGCTTGCGCAGGGATTCCTAGAAGTAGCCACAATGGTCTTTTTCAAGGCTTAGCTAACTGAAGGATTTTGGTCTCTTGGCCTAATTCGTGGGGAACCGGGCCCTAGAGACGAATGGGGCATATTACGCAGTACGCCATACAGACGGCTGTCCTGGAACCCTAAAGCTGCTGCCGAGTGCACTAAGGTAGCCTACGGTTTCCGGAAGACTGCCTACGGCTTGCCCTTTGAGCAGTAACGCCGTGCTAGACTTATACAACCACACATTCTTGTGAAAGGTTAAACAAGCTAGCGCGCATATACGAAGTTTTATCCACTGCCGACATGCTACGTAGTCGATAAGCTTCACCTCTGCCAAGCGCGGAACAACCTACACCAAGTCCTAAAGTGTTGTGATACTTGCTACGCAACCTACGGAATTGGAGAAAGTCAAGGTTAACAGCCTAGTGGTTACGCGGACTTGTCTGCTTCTGTAAGTAAGGCATCTGGCTGCCAACCCTATGGCTAACAACTTTGCAAAGTTCTACATCAACACCTACGGCTGCATAGGTACGCGAGCTTGTCTGCTTATAAAAAAAGTAGCATGTCTGCCACTGATCTATCAAGTCTAAAGGTTAGGGCATGAACAAAATGAGCGAAGATGAAGAAAAGTGAAGGAAAACATGTTTATAAACAACTAGCAAAGGCCGAATGAGTTCAAGCAAAATAAGAGATACAAGGAAAAACAAAGAAAATCCTAAAGGCTACCTAGAATACTACACTACAGCAGCTTGGACATCCCACGACTACTCGGTCGCCACACCTTCAGCAGCCGTAACGCTCTTAGCAGCGGCATCATCCTGCAATTCACCCCCTGCTGCCCCAGCCTGGGCACTAACTTCTCCAACTACTTTACCAATAGAAGCCTCAAAAGTAAAAGCAAGCAAGTCTTCTGGAGAAAGAGAGAAGCTCATCCACTCCCTTCTTAGCATAAGCAGCAATCAACTTTTCATCCTTTGCATAAGCAGCGAAACGAAGCTCAGAAACTGCAAACTCAAGATTTTGAATCTAAGGTATGTAACATCCAATCTCCTTCTCTGCACTTTCATACTTAACTTGGATCGCATCAAGCCTAGTCTTCAATCCAACGATCTCGTAGGGAGCGGTCTCAAGCTACAGAGAAGTGGGGGAAGATCTCTTCTTTCCATCTTCATTCATAGTAGGCTCCACGACAGCGATTAGACGAGCCAATGCATCCGCCTTGATCCTCTTTACCTCCTCTTTCGGGAGCAACCCACCTTTCTCTCGGCAAAAAGAACTAAGCAGCCAACGCCATTCATGGTACTCAGCAGAGGAGCTCAACCCAACATTCTAGCAGGCAGGAGGCATGCATGCCTAGCATTCTAGCAACCCATAAGGGCCACAACCTCATCATTTCTTTCAGTCGCCAGCCTGGTCGGAGTAAGGTCCAAGAGCCCAAAGGACATGAGCCATGTGGCTCGCCTAGCACTGCGCCCCAGCGCCACAATTCGCGGCCCCGGCCGCACAAGCTGCGCTTGGCTCTAGCCAAGCCAAACAGCCCAAGCAGTGGCCCCTGCCACGACGGCTCATAGGCCCATGCCGAGCCTACTCCTGGCCCCTGCCAGCCGACGTGCCGCACCACCCCGACGGCTGCCCCGCAATAACACTATCCAAGAAGAAGACAACAAAAAAATTAAACTTTTCTTACATCGGTGCGGCACAGAGAAGACGAAGAAATCAACGAAAGATGGTCCTTTGCACATGCAAGATGTAGAAGATTGCTAGAGGAGGGGGAATAAATATCCTCTGAGCTCTCTCTCTCTCTTGTAGGATAGAATAAATCGATCTCCAAAGTTGATTTAATAACCCACTTAAGGTGGACTTAAATAGGCTTTGAGAGAAATTTATTTCCCTTTCCTAGAATGACCTAATTTCCTATTAAAGAGGGAATCTACATCAAAATAGGAAGCAGTCCTACGTTTCCTAAAGCAAGATGATCTCTACACCTGCTGCTCTTTCCTACGAGCAGCCCAACAGGTGTGGGGGCATTTGTGGAGCCAAAAGTAATCACAAGGCGACACGTGGATTTTTGGACAAAAGAGGACAAAAATACCATTGAGGTACAACAGGATTCCTACGCGCGAGCAGCGGGCAATCATCCTCAACCAAGTCAAAAATGCCCAAAATAGGTAACAATTCAAAACCTATTTTATTCCATATATTTTTTACCTCACTTTCCCTCTTTTAGCTAATCAATTAGCTATCATTCTATAACCTACAAAATATTCCACATAAATTGAGTTAATTGGCCAATTAATGAGATTATTACTTAATTAATCCATTAATTGTCAATTAAACTGTCCATTATGCCCAAAAGGCCGGTTACCCACTCTCCCAAGGGAACGGGCCATTTCCTTCACCTTTCCACCATAAACTCCCAAAAACATCCCTTTTTATTATGTTAATTAGCCAAATTAATATATTGATTGGGAATAAATATATTAATTTGGCTAATTAAATCACCAAATAACACCCAAAATGTGCATAAAGGGCCGGCCACTCTTTCTCCAAAGAGGACTGGCCATGCCCTATATATTGGCTCCCATTCTCACCAAAAACCTAGGTCCACACTCTTGCAAAACTCTAAAAACTCTCTAAACACTTGTTCTCTCTAAATTCTAACTTTGGCATCGGAAGTTCTTCGGCCAAAGCCCCCCCTCCCCCCATTCATCGTGGGCCCGTGAGGCTCTTGGCCTTGACCCTAAGGTGTTAATTGTTTTGTAGGTGCAATTTTGTCCAAGATCAAGGAGGAAGAAATTTGCATCCACAAGGAGGACAACAATGTGAGTTGCCTCAGTTCAGTAACCCAACAACAGAAGGTATTGTGTAACCGAATATACAAAACAATAGACAATTATCCATCCATCTTTAGGAGAAAAATTTAATTGCGAGCATCCCTACCACATGACCATCTTCCAGCACACATAATTGTGCTCTCCGCATTGGTCTTACGTACCCACCAACCGTAGTGTGGCTACTCTACGGAATGTTTTTTTTTTTTTTTTTTTTTTTTTTATCAAAGATTGCCCTAACATTATTTTCTCTCGCATTGAACTGGCTATACTTTTATCTATGTTTGTTTATTTACATTGAGTGCTACTAAGTCCATCCCAATGTCTTATCTCTCCATCCACTTAAAATAACAATTTTATTGATAAATTTATCCTTGTATAAAATGACTTTCAAAGATCCAAAGACCAACAAATCATATATTGCCACAATTAGTTATACTGAGGGCTGTTGGGTGATGGGCACCGGAGCGGTTTTCGAAACGTGGTAGTGCTGTGATGGTTGGCGACCGAGGAGGGCAGCTGGGTTTTGGGGGTGGTGAAATTTGGAGTTGTTTGGTTATTTGTTTACGAATAATTATTTTTTAAATTATAACTATGTTTTACAGAAAGAGTTATTTAGGAAATAATGGTGAGTGGAAATAAGAGCATTTTTTTTCTTCACTTTTTATGGTAGGTGTAAATATAAGGTGAGTGGGAAGATAAGATATAGGGGTGGACATAACACCACTCCTTACATTTTACGATTACTTCGTAAAGCCAATTGTCTACCAACGAATTTCCTTCCCAATACGTTTTTCCCAAATCATACCCCTAAAGTGTTCTATGTTCTTTTAATATAAGGACACTTCTTAAACGTAAGACGGTTGTCCAATTTCTAGGAAATTTATTTGATATCCTTAATTTCCAACTTAATTAGCATCCTAATCATCCATCAAAGGACTTCAGAACTGACTTTTCTATGCAACCTACTTTATAAGCTACAAGGAATGAAGATCCAACTTAGTTGAAGTATTCCCTTATAGCTACACAAATCTTAAGAGCAATGGAAAAACAACGTATGAGCCAGAGATTGGTACTGGTTCCATGTACGTTTCAAGGGCACATAACTCCAATGCTTCAACTGGTCCTTCACTCCAAGGCTACGACATCACAGTCTCTCTTACCGTGTTCAACTTTCTCAACCCATCGGACTACCCTGATTTCGACTTCTTAAAGATGTCCGATGGTTTATGTGAGCAAAATGCCTCGTCCTACAACTTTATAGCTGCGATATCAGGCTTTAACGCCAATACAAAGCCCCACTGCAGGAGTCATTGGCTCGGATTCAGAAGAGTTGGCTAATCATATAGGGTTGCCTAGCATCATATTGATTACTAGCAGTGCAGCAAACACGCTGACTTACCAAGCAATTCCTAGGCTCCTAAAGCATGGTTACATTCCAATTCAAGGTAACAATCAGACATCTCAACTTTTCGACTTCTGTCTTGACATAAACTATGAGATGTAAATACATAATATCGATCAACTAACTGATTAGCATTTTAACCCTTTTACGGGAAATGGATGACTCAGGTTTTCGTAAGTTTTGCCAATGTCTAAACTAACCTTAAGATCTCCGATGCTTGACCTATCGGAGTACAGATTCTACGATGCTGGAACTGGTACCAGGACTTCAACCCCTCAGATTTAAAGTTCTACCCATTAGCAACTTCAAATGTTTGGACGACTTGCTGCAACTAATAGTGAAAGCCCACGATTCAAGGTCATCTTCAGGCCTCAGCTATCATTTGGAACAGCATGGACTGCCTCGAACCATCATCACTGGCAAGGCTCCAGGAAGAGTATCAAATTCCATTGTTTCCTATCGGTCCTCTGCACGAAACTGCTCCATCCCTGTCTATAAGCTTGTTGAAAGATCTGTATGTCATGGCTCGATAAACAAGCACAAAACTCTCTGTTAGCTATGTAAGCCTAGGAAGCATAGCTTTCATGGACAGTAAAGATTTATATAATGGCATGGGGTCTGGCCAACAGGGAAATGGGCACCCTGAAATCAAGTCCCCGCACACAAGGAAGTTGGACGGTTTTAGAGCCATTGCGGTTGGATTTCAACCGTTGAGAGTATCTCTGAAGCAGTCCCAATGATATGCCAACCATATGTAAGGATCAACATATTTTATTTTGTTTTGACACAAAGAGATATTACACTAGTCTAATTTACGAGGATGAGAATTTGAACTTGGCTGCAAAGGAACAAACACACTAGCATAATCAACTAGTCTAACCCACATTTGTAAATTTCATCGTTCATACTACAAACAGAGTAACATCCAATTCCATACTAAATTAGCAAAATCAGTTATAGCTTCATCATTCATGATATTTTTTATGATACAAAGTAGATGAACACAGCCCCGGACACATCGGGATTTGAAAATAAGGTGGGCTTGATCTAAAGTTGAGAACATATTGTAATCATACAAAAGAACTAAATTTACAAGATTCTGAACAAACTTGATGGTACAAGTGAATTTTATTAAGAAACAAAAAGTAGAAAACACAGAACACCCACCTATGTCATAAATTTAATCACCCAAAGACACAAACTTTTCACACTCCGACACAAAACGAGGTTACCCCGGAAGTGGAATTCCGATAGAATAAAGTCCAACCTCCTCCTTCGGAATGGTATCGAAGCAATTGGACTAGTACTTAAGGGAAACCAGTAGAGTCCTATAACCAAAACATTTCTAATTGATTCTTGAACAATGTCGTCGCTTATCTAACGAAAGTACCCCCTTACATTTGAAACTATACAAGTTTGAATTCCAGGAATTGAAGAAGTGCCAAAAGTAGTAACTTGGCATGCCCATTCATGGTGGAACAATAGACAGAGAAGCAGAGACCAGATGAAACAGCAGATTCTATTATTCAACAAAACGAAGTCCGCTTCAACCAACAAAGGTAAATTGAGCTGGGTCGCCTATTTTCGTGTCAGTAGAGAATTGACAGTAAAGAGAAGTTACAAGTCGAAAAAGGATCTAATTCAGTTCTACTGCAACACCCTATAGTTATCTAATACAAAACGATATATCATGCAAAATGTACTAACTGAATAATGCAGCCTAAGGCCATCCACTAGCTAGATTCGAGAAAGTGGCCAGCCATTCAAGTACATTGCTTCTCGACACTAACCTGTAATTCCAATGTTCTTATTATATATAATTAAAAAACCTTCATGAATAACCCTTTTGGAGTTGGGTGGCTGGTACTGCAGCACTTGAAAGCTGCCACCCCAACCATTCCCTTTCCGTACAGTTATGGTTGAGACGTTAAATATGGTCCCCCTCTGATTGTGATGAGCGGTGGATAAACGACAGAAAGAACCCAATCTTTCAGTGATGCCCAACATGCAATTTCTTCTGCTCAAATTGATTTTTCACGAATTCCATTTGACCGAGATGATTGACCATTTGGTGCATGAAATGTTCTTACAGCCCTTCTTTCCCAGAGTCTTTATTTTGTGGACCCGTGATGACTGAATACATAATTGTCATAAGATTGTATTAGTTTAGAACCATAAATTTAAAATATTTGACAGCTTAATAATTCAAAACGAACTTAAAATTCATGAATCATTTAGAAAAAAAGAAAACTAATGAAAAGAGCTTGAAAACTTTGAGTTTTAATGATAAGGACAAAATAAAGGGTAAAGTGAATAGTACCAGGTTTGACTTTTTAGTGTAAAAATGTGGTTTTTCGTTAAAGTAAACGGTACCGTAGGCTTTTCGTTAAAACTCCCTTAGAAAAATCATTTACTTTTTACTTTATTAATTAAGTTGTAAAAAATTTTAAGCTTTTGGATCTAAACAAATACAATCTTGTGGCTAATATGCATTTGGTCCTCACAAGTTAGGCCTGACAATTGCTGACACGATCCGATAACCCGACACGACACGACACGACACGAAATTAACAGGTGTTCGGGTCGACACGATAACGAATCAGGTCGTTATCGGGTAACCTGATAAGCACCTGTTAAGATAACGGCTTGATTCGGGTATACACGTGGGTAACACGATACACGATAAGCAAAATATTGATTTTATAACCCTAAAAAAATACTATAATAATTATATATATTAATTTAACAATTTTATACCCCTAAAAACTATAATATATATATATATATATATATATATATTAAATTAACTATAATAATTATACCCCAAAATATTAACTATAATAATTATATATATATATTAAATTTTAAATTAAATTTCATAAAAACTATAATAATTATTAATTAATATGCATCCATTGATTCCATAATTCAATTCCATTCCTGCCGCACCCTTTGAAGAAAAAGGGGGGAGGGAAATGAAAATTATAAGAAAAACTGAAAAGGAAACAAAAAAAGAGGGAAATATGGGTAGGCTGCCGCCTTTTGAAGAAAAAGAAGGGAGGGAAAAATGAAAATTATAAGAAAAGCTGAAAGGGAAACAAAAAAGAGAGGGAAAAATGAAAATTAATAAAAGTGGTGAGAATTTTTTTTTTTTTTGAGTTATTAACTTTTTATCACACATATGACATATCCCACTATTTTTATAATGACACGTGATGAACTACTCCGTGTACCGGTCAATTATACGTACAAAATAAGTAGATTTAAATCTACTTAATATATATATATATATATATATACACACTATTGAACTTGATGGGATACAACTAATTTCAACGATCCAACCGTCAAACTTGTTTGTATATGCTTCGAGATCATATCAGCAAAAAATCGCAAAAACAAACATTCAGAGATCAAGTAACCGAATAAAACTTTTCGATGGTTATAAAATGAAAAATCACGATTTAACTGTTATTTTAACTCTGATTCTGATTATTTTTTATAGCTACACTCCTTAATCCTATATAAATACAATGAATGAATTCGATCTTCAATTTAAAATATTTACACTAGTGGATACCACAAAATCTTATGTTATACTTAATGAAAGTATGAATAAACTCTTAAGTATTAGAGAATCTATTGTTTTGATGGGATACTCATTCTACGAAACTAGTTTCAATGATCCAACCGTGAAACATGTTTGTATATACTTCGAGATCGCATATGCCAAAAATTGCAAAAAACAAACATTCAGAGATCAAGTAACGGGACAAAACTTTTCGACGGTTATAAAAAGAAAAATCACGATTTAACGGTCATTTTAACTCTGATTTTGATGATTTTTTGCCACTACACTCCTTGACCCTATATGAATTCAATGACTGAATTCGATCTTCAATTTAAAATATTTACACTAGTGGATACCAAAAAATCTTATGTTATACTTCATGAAAATATGAATAAACTTTTAAGTGTTGGTGAATCTATTGTTTTGATGAGATACATGCATTCTACGAAAACTAGTTTCAACGATCAAACCGTCAAACATGTTTGTATATACTTCGAGATCGCATACGCCAAAAATTGCAAAAAACAAACATTCAGAGATCAAGTAACATGACAAAACTTTTCGACGGTTATAAAACGAAAAATTACGATTTAACGGTTATTTTAACTTCGATTTTGATGATTTGTTACAGCTACACTCCTTGACCCTATATGAGTACAAAGAATGAATTTGATCTTCAATTTAAAATATTTACACTAGTGGATATCACAAAATCTTATGTTATACTTAATAAAATTATGAATAAACTATAATAATTATATATATTAATTTAACAATTTTATAACCCTAAAAACTATAATAATTATATAATATAATTATATATACATATATTAAATTAAATTTAAAAAATTGATGACCATTGGATCGGCTAAGATCAAGCCAAAGTTCCAATACAATTTCATGATGATCGATGTAAATCGAGGATTTTGTAAATTGAGGTTTAAATTTTTGAGAAAGACTTCACAACCTTGAAAACATAAACTCTTTCATTTTGCATATCCTTGCACATTTAATATTTGTAATAGATTAGTA
Organism: Malus fusca; assembly: GCA_035220775.1. NCBI lineage: Eukaryota > Viridiplantae > Streptophyta > Magnoliopsida > Rosales > Rosaceae > Malus > Malus fusca. The sequence continues at coordinate 6,315,667 of CM069061.1, read as the reverse complement.
GTGTATGTATTATTTTTTTATTAGGCTCTTATTTTCGAGTGTAGATGTAGTACTTAAACGACAAATGTGTTTTAATGTTTTGAAGTAATATTTATGTGGCAATGTGTGGTATGTGCAAATTTAAGAAGAAAAAAATATTTTTCTTAACGGGTGACCCGACTTGTTCAGGACCCGTTAAGATAACCGGTGTGACACGACACGACCCGTTAAGATAACAGGTGTTACACGAAAACGACACGAACACGACAGACACGACCCGTTTACCAGGCCTATCACAAGTCCTTAAAACCAAACCTTAGAGAGCATGACTCTAGTCCTTACATTAAATTTATTCACAATTTTATTACGTTTGATTATGATTTGTGCAACATCCAAATTTTTTTAGATCAATTTTGCCAATTCACAATGAAAGTGAAAAATGAAAATAATCACTTGTCAATTTTTTGTTTTGCTTTATTAAGTTGTCAAAAAATTTTGTCTTTGAATCTAAACTAATACAATCTTGTGGCTAATATGCATCTAGTCTTTATTCACAAGAGTCATGCTCTTCTAAGGTTTTGATTTTGAGGACCCATGAGAACCAAATGCATACTAGCCATAAGATTGAATTAGTTTTGATCCTAAGGCTTAAAATTTTTGACAACTTAATTGACACGCCCCGATCCCGATATTCTCAAATACCAGGATAGACACGTGTTAGCTGACACTCGAGGGTGACGAAACCACTTTTACATGCATGCAAATTAAAATATGTGATTAAAAAGAAATATACTAATGCAGAACTGTGTTCAGAGCATACAACTAATCAAGAATAATGCAAAAGAATCATTTTGAAATAAATGGGATTACCAAGAAAGTGGGTTCTACACCTAAAGGGCTCGAAGATACCTATGCGGAAATGGTTTGACGTTGGGATTGAATGCCTTAGAGGGCCCAAAACAGAAAAGGTGAGTGGACCAAAGTTTATAATAATACTAATAGTAAGAAACCATTTTCTTTATGAACATACTAACTTCCTGTTTTGAAAACATACATAAATAATACTACATAGTAGTTTTCTGAAAACTCTACATGCCATGAAAACATTCGTAAAACATGTATGTGTAAAACAATGTTCAATAATGCTGTTATCGCCGCCCGAAGGCAAATCCGTAAATCTCATCAATACTGTACTCGTTAGGGATATCATAGTCGCCCGAAGGTAGTATCTGTCTAGCACCCGAAGGTGAAACTAAACGACACTGGGTTACACTAGTGAAGAAACATGGTAGGCCCCATCACCTGAAGGTGAAACTGTACGACTCTGGGTTACGCCAGAGAAGAAACATATAACATCACACACCGACACTAGCCGTGGCTAGTGAAGCTGTCTGACACTGGTTTTGCCAATGAAGTTGGGGGTATGGCATAAATATCTCACTCCTCATTCGCCTGAAGGCAGTACCTGTCCATCACCCGAAGATGAAGTTGTACGACATTGAGTTTTGCTAGTGAAGAAACATGGTAGGCCCCATCACCGGAAGGTGAAGCTGTATGACTCTGGGTTACGCCAGAGAAGAAATATATACATAGATATCCTCAACTATATCCTATGGCCATAGACGTCTACATTGTAACAACTCGTCCCAGAATTTACGGAACGAAATGGCAATGTTGTAATTTCATTTTGGTTGTGGGATATTTGTTTGAAATATTATTTTATGGCTTTAATTGGTGTGCCCAAGGGGGCCCACCCTTTGATTTTGTCCCCCGACCTAATCATTTTTCTTTCCTCTCCTTTCTCTTTTCTTTCCCCGTGTACACACTCTTGGACCTCTTTCTCATCTCTTCATCTCACAAGTCTCTCTCTTCATTCACCTCCCCTTTTTGAGCCACAGACACCCCAGAACGACCACAACGATGGCGACACCACAAACCACTACCACCCTAGGATCCTCCTAGGTAAGACCTTGAACCCAGGACAGGTCCGTAGTGCATCACAGTGGCAGAAACCACTATTCATTCCCTTTCTCGTTGAACTTCGACGAGTTTCTTTCATCCTCGACGTAGATAATCCCTTGAAACCTTTTGGATAGTATTTATATGTGAGTTTGGGAAGTTTTTGAGTTGTTTTGGTGGCCATTGGACGCATAAAACTACTTGGGGAGACTTTCCCAGATTCCGACAAATACCCATGGCTTCCAGGCCACTTTCCGGCCAACATCGGCCACCATAAGTCTTGAAATAGGTACAATTGTCTTCCTTGTTCCTTGGGCTTCAATTTGGTATGTTGCATGATAGGTGTTAGTCACATGTTGGGGTTGAGCAAACTCCGGCTTTCTCCCTCATTGAAACTGGCGGACTTGGCCTGGAAATGGGCTAGGCCCGACTCGGAAACACTAACCTGGCCTAATCGTTGAGCCAAGCTACCCAACCTAATCTTGAGTCCAGCCCACTAGGCCAAGCCCAAAACCCAAGTTGAGTCTTAGGCCCAAACCCAGAACAAACCCATTGAACCCAGGCCAACCTTGCGGTCCAAAACCCTCTGCACAAACCCAATTGGAACTGACCCAAACCCAGAAACCCAGGTCCCTTGGTCTAATCCCTTGGGTCGGGTTACAAGCCTAAAACAGCTAAGCCCAGCCCATTCTCTAAGCTCAAAAACCCAAAAGGAACTAGGCCTTTGGGCCATGCAAGCTTGGGCCTTCAGCCTAAGGAACACAATCCCAAAAACCCTTTAAGCCCAATACCCACTGAACCCAGCCCAGTAACCAAGCCCAACCTAGGACCCGGATCCGGCCTAAACCTGGTCGAATCCTAGACTCCAGGCAGCGCATGGGTCTGCGCGTGGGCTCACGTAAGGGTAGGCTTATGCCGGCGGAGCACACGCGCCTCCGCCAAAGACATTGTGCTTCGCTGTCCACGGCGGCGGCTGTGATGATGACTTTTCCAGTGACCCATCTAGGCGGCGCGTGAGGGCGCATGCGCAGTAGTGTGGAGGTACCCGAGGTCACTTTTTATGTTTTTCGACGTCCTAAATCCGTTTATGATATCCGTTTCCTGAAATTCAATTGTTATGATAGAGATGTATTAATTGGTACCTTTATATGCTTAAGTGCAATTGTTTATGGCATTTTCCTCTCTTGTTTTCTTCGCCAACGGTGTAAGGTGAGTGGACCTCTTCTAAAATGCATATTTTGTTATTAGAAATGCATACATGAAAAGCATGATTTAATGGCTAGATTTTATGAAATGCTATTGAGTAAACTAGATTTACAATTTACGAGATATCATGCTTTACTAAGAATATTTTGGAATACCATACTTTATCGGTTTTTACGTTCTTTGTAGTATATATGATGGATGACTATATACTATGAAGATGTTTTGAGATATGATGTTTGAGCTACTGAGCTCCGTTGAGATATATGTACTTATATTTGGAAATATTATGTTCAATGATTTTTGTGCTTATCTAGTGGTCACTTTTTTGCCTACGGGCGATGATATTTATATATTGGCTTCGGCCGAGCGTGTGTTGGGCCTACAGGCGAATGATATTTATATTGGCTTCGGCCGGGTGTGTGTAGGGCCTACGGGCGGAAGATATTTATATGGTTTCGGTTGGAAGAGTTCTGCCTGCGGGTGAATGAAGTGTTCCGGATGAAGTGTTCTAAATGAAGTGTTCTGAAGGAAGTGTTCTAAATGATGTCACACCCCGATTCCAACATTCATCAAGGATCGACATGTAACGTCTCCAAATACCCGTATCTCTAACTTACCCCGCCTCCGGGGTATGGCAAAGCATAACTTGAGAATCGAATCACATAGTAATTTTTTGTATACTTTATGGCTACATCTAACCTCGTTAGATTGCCTACGTACCTTAAACAGGGATCAAGCCATTCGTAGTTCGTCATTCGCTACAACTCGACATATATCACAATCCAATCAAGTCGAAAGGCATAGCATTCCTCAATCAAACATTTGGACTTGACAAGCATGAATTATTCGATTCAAGCTACATAATGAACCCATATGACAATCAAGGTTTCTATTTCATCCATCATATAAATCATTATGTTTCAACAAAAAATCGCAATTCATAGCATTTAATATATCAAAGAATTAACAAAACACAGTAGAATCCTCTAGTCATATTGATCACTGATCTAATCGTATTAATAATAATCATATTCAACATCCTCCACAATCACCTCAAGTAACCCATTCCATGAATCAAAGAGGCATGATATTAACATTTAATTACGTTAATTAATCAAATAGATCACATAACAGTGCACAAAATTTAATAAAGGAATTCTACATAATTCCCTACCTGGATTCCAAGTAATAACCTGATAATTCTAATTTATATTCACAAGGTCTGTTGTGGGTAATTCCCATTCACTCAAATCCAGGGTTCTAGTCTAACTTATGGAAATGAGCAAGAGTAGAGATTTCGGACCACTCAACATAATCCAACCAAATTATGATCACCTATCAAAATGTACCAAGTACAACTAATCATCATCACCCCTAGTATGCATATGGCCCCCCATTGCGGATATACCAAGCAGAACCATAAGCATGATCTAAACGTGCTGGCAGTGATCACCCATCGCAGATATACCAAGCATGATCACTCCTAACAATCCCCCATCGCGGATACACCAAGCAAGATTGTATCCTATATCTCTAGGTAGTGATCACCTATCGGATATACCAAGCATGATCATCCCTAGAATGCGTATGGTCCCTTATTACAGATAAACCAAGCAGAACCATAGGCATAGTCTAACTTGTGGTCCCCTATTGTGGATATACCAAGCAGGACCACGTCCTAATTCTAGGTAGTGATCACCTATCATGGGTAAACCAAGCATGATCACCTCTAGAATGCGTATGGTCCCCCATTGCGGATAAACCAAGCAGGACCATAATCATAGTTTAACTATGCAGGCGGTGATCACCCATCGTGAATATACCAAGCATGATCACCCCTAGAATGAGTATGGTCCCCCATTGCAGATAAACCAAGCAGGACCATAAGCATAGTCTAACCGTGCAGGCGGTGATCACCCATCGCGGATATACCAAGAATGATCACCCCTAGAATACGTATGGTCCCCTATCGCGGATATACGAAGTATGACCATCCAAGTACTACTGCTACCTGGTGTAATCAATTTAACTCACAATCTACCCCTACCTCAATCCCTATGATTTACAACGTAGGCACCTGCACTATCAACTTCTCATGACCAATAACTACTATGTCACTTAAGCCTACATGTTTTACATAACGCTTCTATAGGATTTTAGGCTCACAATGTCATAACATTTAACATACATATCTTTCATATTGTCAAGAAGATAAATAAGGGTAAATTACATTTTACCACCTCAGGTTTAAGGTCTATTACAACCTCATACAACATCTTCAAAAAATTCACTTTCATACCTCATATACTATTTTATTTCAATATAATACATCCGTTACATTTTCCATCCATTAGTCCTTTAAGAGCTGACATGGCAGTAGTAGACCCCAGTACATGTCAGCCCACTCCCTCCAAAACTTGCACACGTGGATATCCATCTGCCACGTCATGCCAACTCAGCAAAAAAAAATTCAAAAAGGATCTGGGCAATCACTCTATTCCTTCTCTCCTTCTACCTTACCTCCTGCCACCACTCCCGGGCCTAGAAGGCCCAGCCCAAACCTGCCGCCGCCGTCCAGCTGGTTCCCCGAGGTCTAATTTCTCCCCGAGCTCTCCGAACCACATCCACCATTTTGACGATTTTTGAGTGGAGCGGGTCGCCAAGGAAGTTCAATTGAAACCCAGCTCTCTGTCGCTGCTGGTGAGCGCAAGGCCGAATCAGGGCGGTCAAGGCTTGCTTCACCCACTTGCCTTCGACTCCACTGATTCGAACCAACGAGTTCATCATAGTGAATTTACGTATATTCAACCTGTTCAACGGGAAAGATTCGATGTTTTGACTCCCTCCCTGGTTTTTATGGAGGCTGCAGCGAAACGATCCCAGATGCGACGTCCGTGAGCACATACAGGTCTTCTTCATTATCAAAATTGGTCTGGTTATCTTCGAAATGGAGATGGATCGGTTCGAATGATGGTTGGGAGAGATCGAGTGATGGTCGATGGAGAACCGGATGGACTGAGATGGAGAGGAGGAGGCCGGACGGACGCTGATCGGTGGTGGTGGTGGTGGTTGTGGATCTGCTGATTATAGTAGTGGTGGTCCTGATGGTATTGGAAGAAGGCGGAGGCTGGAGACGAAAAGCTAGAGATTGTCAAAGAGAGATGTGGGGGGTTGTGGGGAAAGGTATGGGGTTCTGGGCCTTTTTTTTAATTAATTATTTTTAAATGCATAAAAAATTTAATTTTTAGCCATGTGGCACAAATGTTGTAGCCACATGGCATAAATGTGGCAGTCACGTCAGTTCTTAATGGAACAATGGATGGAAAATGTAACAGATGTATTATATTGAAATAAAATAGTACTTGAGGTATGAAAGTGAAATATTTTGAAGATGTTGTATGAGGTTGAAATAGACCTCAAACCTGAGGTGGTAAAATGTAATTTACCCGATAAATAAACACATATATAACACAATATGACATCCCATGCAAGTAAACTAATGTATATACTATCTGGAATAACTCACTAGCCAATATAGGCCCACTAAGCCCTACATAGCCTCTATTAATACTAATTTTAATATTTAAGATCAATTCGTAACATATATTCAAGTCTCTGTCAATGGTGGAATCCACAACCCTATAAAAGTCAAGTTGAAACATTCGCCCAAGGATTTTAGATATGTAACTTCCTAAGGGTCTCATTTATCTTCTAGAACAGTATTCTAAAATTTCGGAACGATCCAACGGTTGGATCTCCACTCATCGCAAATTCAAGTGGCGGTCAACGTTTGATTTTTACAAACGTACGAATCAAATTCGGGAAGATCCATACATTGGATTCCCAATCCATAAGTTCATATTGTCCTTAAATATTACATACTATTATGTATTAAAGTTTGGTGACGATCCAACGATCGGATTGTCGATTCATAGAATGACCAAGTGGCGATCTCTATCAAAACTCTAGTCATACGATGAAATTTTGTCAATCAGACATCACATATGGAATCAAGGTATCCAAATTAGTCTAGGAAGGGCAGGTGGGGTCTCGGCCCACGCGCCACCGCATGCGGCGACCGACCACCCCGACTTGCCGAAAAAATCAACTATTTCCAAAAAATACCAAATTTTACAGCCAAGTAGAACTCAGTGAGGGGAGAAAATTTCATACCTGGGCCAAAGTCCAATTCGGCTGGAAAACAACTGATATCGCCCACGAACAGCCGGAACCCTAGAATTGGGTATGCTTCGATTCGACCTCCATTCTCGTTTCGACGCCTCCACCACTACTTTCGGAAAACCTATTACATATTATACTATTGAGTCTTCATAAACTTTGGGGGTTAGTACGTTAATGAATAAATGTTTTAGTATTATCTATATCAACTTGGTTCACTTATGTTTTGTTTTGCGCCCCCTCAGAACTTAGAATTGAGGCGTGCAATCCCGACATCAAGGCACTCCCGCATTGGCATCTTCGAGTCCTCTCGGTGTAGGACCCGTCCTTTTGTTCATCCAATTTTATATTATTCATTTTTAGTGTCTCGGATTAGTTGTATGCTCTGAACACATTCCATAAATGCATATTCATTATAATTACATTTGCAAGTTTTAGTTATGTTGGTTAATTGTTTCTAGTTCTCATGCATCATAATATGGCTTCGTCACCTTCAGGTATCTTCCAGCACTTGCCTACCCTGATGTTTGGAGAATATCAGGGTCGGGTGTGTCAATTTGGTATCAGAGTGTGGTTTGTTCAGAGCATACTTAAGATCTTCTGTTACAGTAGTAGTGTGTCGATCATGACATCATTTGGATTTCATGACTTCCGGATTTGTTGTCATTTAGCACGGTTGTGCAACCCTCATTCTACGTGAATAGTCACATCCTATTGGAGAATAAGAAACTTCGTGTCGGGATTGTGCCTCATCGATGACGTGTCGGATTGTTGGACGACTTTCGACATCGGACCGATACTCTGTAACATGTGTTCCCTATGAATTGCGGGCAGAGTCGGTTTTACATTGAAGTGACGTGAATTAGAAATCTCAATTGAAGATCCGAGATGGCAATGCCACTCTGCAACATGCGTTCCTTAGAAGTGGCGGGCAAAGTTGTATCTACACAAGTGTAATGAAACGGAAAAATCTGAGTGGCTTGAAATTGGGAAGATCTGAATCTATGATGTCACTCTGCGACATGCGTTCCCTAAGAATGGCAGGTGGAATCATATTTATATGGAAATTGTTCGAGACATTCGAAGTGTGTGTTGGAGTTTGGCGAGTAAGCTTTAGACATTGCGAAGTCTAGTAAGTGTTAGTTAGTGGGATTGAATCAATGTCCTCTGACTTGTTCCCGCTGAGGAAATTCGTGTGGATCTTTAGAACAATTCTCAGTGATTATTCTATCGATAACCTTCTTGCTTACTCCAACCATGAGGTCAAGTTCATTAAACATCGATAGTCAGCTGTACGTCAAATTCTTCAAGAGTTGTTTGTATTTTAGCGCAGATACTTTTCCTGGGAGATTCTTTGGTAGTAGACGTTATTCTCATCAATTTCCGAAAAGGGGTTATGACCTTTGGAAATTAAAAATCCTCACATGGTGTTGAGAAATACGAAATGTCTTTGGCCATGTCAAATCCTATTAGGAGTTCTTAACTATTCTTTGAGATTTTTAAGCTAAGAAACCAGTCAATCTTGTTGCAATGCTGACGATGAACGAAGTTTCTGGCAACTGGGTATTATCTCATTTGATTGTAGCTTTTATGCTTTTCGAATTTTTTGGTGATGTATTATTAAATGTGTAGCTGCGCACTGATGCAGAAAGATCGAGTCATGCGTGTGCCTCTTGACGATTGGAACTGCATGATGTGAACCATTTTATCCTTGACCTAGAACTGATAACGACCTTCCTTGCTGTAAAATATGGTGACGTTTCTCTACAGCGAGAAATGGTACATCCTTTTTTACCAAAGAAGTTGTAGTGTGTTTGTACACAAAAATAGTTAAGTCAGAGACAAATGAAGTGGATGGAACTCATCGATGAGTTGATTGCACCTTTGAGTACCATCATGGTCAGGCAACTGCCATAACTGATGCTCTTAATCAGAAATTCCCATGATTGTCCTTCTTGGGTTGTTGGGGACCCATTAAGGATGCGAATGGAAATAAATGAATGTCACCATAGATTTCCGATACAAACCATCTTGTACATGTGGAAACTATGATGACGTTTTGGATTTGTTGATCAACTCACTCGTCGTACTACCTACCAGTCTGCGAGGACTATACTTCAATCGTTTGGAAAAAATTTTCACTCTAGATTTCTTTAGACTGACGTCTCAATTTAAATCGGTTGCGACCGTAATCCCAGATTCACCTCCTAATCCTAGAAAGCATTGTAGTTAACTTTGACTCCGTGCTTACCCTATGACACTTCGTATCTTTTCTATAGCAGAGAAACTATTCAAGAGAACCATTTAGATTCGAAAGTTTTATATGGAACCACCAATCATTCAATCACCCATTAACATCTTATCGAGTGAATCATTACCACTGGTGTGTGAATATCCTTGGGTTATCGTTGTAACAAGTAGTTGTGAATTTTTGGAATAAGGAAAAAAAAATTTGAGTTCCCGTCGATCAGATTACTTTAGACTACCATCGAGTCGAGTCCGTACTCAACCATCTCGACTTACCACCACATAATCGAGTTAGGTACTTACACGTATCCTTGCATCAAAGCTACGCATTCGCTCCAATTATCTTGTTTCCTAGCTTTGTTGGACTTGTTTTGACTCTTAAATTTGTGGGTGTTCACTTAGCCTTCTCGGCATAGCTATTCGCTAAATCTGAGAGAAATTTCTCAATGAATCAACTTGCTTAGACGTTGTGAATCACATTGTTCTGGATCTCGGTGTATCGTCACTTTTGTACCTCATCGTGATCCGCGTTCCACTTATGAGTTTTGTGAAGTTTGCGTAAAGACCTTGAGTGCTAAGTTATTATCCTATATCACATTTTTATTTGTAGAATGTTAGACAATCTTGAACGAACTATCTAGATCTTGAAAGACATGTTGCGTTCATTTGATTTATGGTTTCGAAATGATTAGATTTTTCACCGATCTCTTGGAGTAGTTGCGACAATAGTTTTATTTTCAGTTTGTGGATGGTACTATTTGATACTTGGTATGTTAGATTCTATTGGCAGCACTGGTTAGACAGTAGAGTTTTGCAATTTGGTTTCAGATGTTTGATTTTATGATTTGAGAAACTATGTGCTTGTGTTTTTGTTGACTTGAGATTGGACAAATTGGTATGTTTACACCCTTAGGAAATTACTACTTGCTTATCGACACTACAAAGTGTTGTCGATATCGCGGGCAGCCGACTGTTATATCGATGACATATTCGTTGGGTTCGTTAAGCAAGTGAACAGGTAGACCATACTACGATAGTTGTTACTGTTTAGTAATTGTTGGGGCTTAATCCAAAGACACATTTGTTCTTGGAGTACGTGACATTACGAATGCTTGGGCGAGACCCACTTCCATTTTCGATTTTGATTCCAGTACGAGTTTTCAACCACTATGTTAGTACATATATATATTTTGACGTTATCGTATCATACGTACATATTTTTTACCATACTTTATTATATAGTTTCGACTTTATATCTTTATAAGGTATGTTTCTACTTTTACACTGATGGGGTAAGAAGGTAAGAGCTTAGAGGCATGAAAGAGGATTTGAAAACCCTCTCGCGACAGTGTGGCATATTATCTTTGATGCAACCACTTTGACTTGATTTCTTCCTTATGCATATATTCTCCTTCCTATTTTTGAGTATTTATGTATAGTACGTTATTTCAAATTTCGAGACGAAATTTTCTTAATGAGGTAGATTGTAACGACCCGTCCCTGAATTTATGGAATGAAAGGGCAATGTTGTAATTTCATTTTGGTTATGGGATATTTGTTTGAAATATTATTTTATGGCCTTGATTGGTGTGCCCAAGGGGGCCCACCCTTTGATTTTTTCCTCCGGCCCAATCATTTTCTTTCCTCTCATTTCTCTTTCTTTCCCCGTGTACACACTCTCGGACCTCTCTAATCTCCCACTCTCACAAGTTTCTCTCTTCACTAACCTCCCCTCTTCGAGCCACAGACACCCCAAAACGATCACAACGATGGCGTCACCATAAACCACTACCACCCTAGAATCCTCCCAGGCAAAACCTCAAACCCAGGACAAGTCCATAGTGCACCACAGTGGCGGATACCACTGTTCATTCCCTTTCTCATTGAACTCCGGCGAGTTTCTTTCATTCTCGACATAGGTAAGCTCCTAAAACCTCTTGGTTAGTATTTATATGTGAGTTGGGGATGTTTTTTAGTTATTTTGGTGGCCGTTGGATGCAGAAAACTACTCGGGGAGACTTTCCTAGATTCTGAAAAATACTAGTGGCTTCCAAGTCATTTTCCTATCAACTTTGGCACCACAAGTCTTGAAATAGGTACGATTGTCTTCTTTGTTCCTTGGGCTTCAATTTGGTATATTGCATGATAGGTGTTAATCACATTTTGGGGTTGAACGGAGCCTGGAAAACACTAGCTTTCTCCTTCCTCGAAACCGACCGACTTGGCCTGGAAACGAGCCAGGCCCGACTCGGAAACATTAACCCGACCCAATCATTGGGCCAAGCTACCCGGCCAAATCTTGAGTTCAGCCCACTCGGCCAAGCCCAAAATCCAAGTTGAGTCTCAGGCCCAAATCCATTGAACCCAGGCCAACCTTGCAGTCCAAACCTAATTGGAACTGACCCAAACCCAGAAACCCAGGTCCCTTGGTCCAATCCCTTGAGTCAGGTTACAAGCTCAAAACAACTAAGCCCAGCCCATTTCCTTAAGCCCAAAACCCCAAAAGAAACCAGGCCTTTGGGTCATGCAAGCTTGGGCTTTCGGCCCAAAGAACCCAAGCCCAGAAACTGTTTAGGCCCAAAATCCACTGAACCTAGCCAGTAACCAAGCCCAACCCAGGAACCAGATCCGGCCCAAACCCAGTCGGATCACAGACTCCAGGCCGCGCGTGGGTCAGCACGTAGGCCTGCGTGTGGCACGCGTCAAGGTGGGCATGTTCTAGCGTATGGAGCACACATACCTCCGTTGAAGACACTGTGCTCCGCTGTCCATGGCGGCTCTAGCGACGGCGACGACAACTTTTCCAGCAATCCATCTCGGCGCTTGGCGACGCGTACAACTGCTCGTGGCTATCAGAGCCGTCACCTTGTGACGGCACGTGGGGGTACCCGAGGTCCTCCCTATGTTTTTCGATGTCTGGAATCCGTTTATGACGTCCGTTTCCAAAAATTCAATCATTATGATAGAGATGTATTAATTGGTACCTTTATGTGCTTAGGTGCAATTGTTTATGGCATTTTTGTCCTCTCTTGTTTGCATGGCCCTTCACTAATGGTGTAAGGTGAGTGGACCATTTCTAAAATGCATATTTTGTTATTAGAAATGCATACATGAAAAGCATGATTTAATGGCTACATTTTATGAAATGTTATTGAGTAAACTAGAATTACAATTTATGAGATATCATACTTTACTGAGAATATTTTGGAATACCATACTTTATCGGTTTTTACGTTCTTTGTAGTATATATGATGGATGACTATATACTATGAAGATGTTTTGAGATATGATGTTTGAGCTACTGAGCTCCGTTGAGATATATGTACTTACGTTTGGAAATATTATGTCAAATGATTTTTATGCTTATCTTGTGTTCACTGTTCTGCCTATGGGTGATGATACTTATATATTGGCTTCAGCCCGGCGTGTGTAGGGCCTACGGGCGAATGATATTTATATTGGCTTTAGCCGGACGTGTGTAGGGCCTACGGGCGAATGATATTTATATTGGCTTTAGCCGGACGTGTGTAGGGCCTACGGGCGAATGATATATATATTGGCTTCGGTTGGGTGTGTGTAGCGCCTACGGGTGGAAGATATTTATATGGTTTCGATCGGAAGAGTTTTATATGCCTTCGGGTGAATGAAGTGTTCTAAATGAAGTGTTCTAAATGGAGTGTTCTAAAGGAAGTATTCTGAAGGAAGTATTCTAAATGAAGTGTTCTAAATAAAATGTTCCAAAGGAAGTGTTCTAAATGAAGTGTTCTACATGCCTTCGGATGAATGAAGAGTTTTATATGCCTTTGGGCGATACTAATACCACTACTTAACACACTATATATGATATATGTTTTACGAAGGTTTTGTGGCATGCTAGGGTTTTCGGAAAACCTATTACATATTATACTATTGAGTTTTCATAAACTTTGGGGGTTAGTACGTTAATGAATAACTGTTTTAGTACTATCTATACCAACTTGGTCCACTCATGTTTTGATTTGCGCCCCCTCAGGACTTAGAATCGAGGCGTACAATCCCGGCATCAAGGCACTCCCGCATCAGCATCTTTGAGTCCTCTTGATGTAGGACCCGTCCTTTTGTTCATTCAATTTTATATTATTCATTTTTATTGTCTCGGATTAGTTGTATGCTTTGAACACTTTCCATAAATGCATATTCATTATAATTAAATTTACAAGTTATGTCGGTTAATTATTTCTAGTTCTCATGCATCATAATATGGCTTGGTCACCTTTGGGTGTCGGCTTGCACGTGCCTACCCTAGTGTTTGGAGAATATTAGGGTCGAGCGTGTCATACATACCCATGGTGTGTGGATGTGTTGTATGATAACCCATTAAATAAGCACCAAAAACATACCTCAAAACTCATATCAAATCCAGAGCTCTAAAGCACAAAGCCTCATCTCATGAAAACATGATAATTCACATTCGTAAATCCACAGAATTCCATGTATGAAATCCCATAATTCATCTCATATTCGGAAACCGTAACATGAATCATAAATAATGCATAAAACGTAAAATCATGAAATCATACTTTTTCTAAATGCAAGCCTTATATTTTATAAAACCATGCAAGTTAAGAAGGGGTCCACTTGCTGATTTTCCATTGCCTGCGAGCTGCTCACACTAGCAAGGATGGAGCCACTGCCCACCGATACACCCAAGCACAATTAGAGACCATTTAGTAAACTCTACTAAAACGATGGAATTTGGAAAAACGAACAGCGGATTTGGATTCAGCACGTTGAGAAACTGAATGAGGGACCTCGGTTCCCCCCTCACGCACGAGCTGCCACGAAAAGGCTACCCGGAAAGCCACGCACCGCCGCACGCTGCAGTTTCCAGTGACGGAAACCCAATTTTCTGACCAACTCCAAAAATTACCAAATTTTACAGAAATGTAGAGCTCATCGAGGGGAAGAATTTTCATACCTAAGACAAAGTCCAATTCGGCTGGGAAATACTTGAAAACCACCTTGATCCGTCGAAAAACCATTAAAAATGTGAGCTGTGATTCATCTATTCCGTCAATCCGCTGCCCCCAAAATGGTTTGGGGTTTGTTCCTGGCCTCAATAGAAGTCTTTTGGTGGTAGTCATCGACGGTGAAGGTTGTTGGAGTGGAGGATCGCCGACTTGGTGTCCTCGAAGCCGTCGGTTTCCATCGTCATGAATTAGGGCCAAATTGGCTCGGGTTTTTTTTTTATAGAAATTAGAGATGAAAGGTCAGAAATGCTTTTCCAGGTGGTAGCTCGAAGAAACTCGTCGAAAAACTGACGGAAAACCGTCAGAAAACTCACGAGAGTCCGGTTAAATCGGGTCGGGTCATCAGGTCAAGTATAATCCGGTGCTTTTCTTCCCTCTTCCTTCCCTCCTTTCTTTATTTTCTCCTTGGTTCCTTGTTTTTCCCCTCTTTCCCGATTGGGCAGCTTATTCTCTCCTTTCCCTCCTTTTCTCTTTTCTTCTTTCCATCACAGCCACACACGTGGCTCCATCACATTGCTCCAGCAAATCTAGAGCCTTCTAAATACTAGTCAAATGCCCATTTTGCCCTTGTATTTGTTTGTTTATAACTTCTTCGTTATAACTCCAAATTACATTCATTTTTGTGTTCATGAATTCGTAACGACAAGTACTACAAGGATACGCTAAGGAAATGAATCTTACGTGACCTGACAATGCAGTCAACAAAAGTCAACGTTTTTACCTCGAAGGGCATTTTCATAATTTCGTGGTTTAAAATTATAAAACCGTAATATTTGAAGACAGGTCGTTACATTAATAAAGCAAAACCAACTTAAAAATTCATGAACCATTATATTAAATTTATTCACAATTTTATTATGTTTGATCAGATTTTTTTACGTCAATTTTGCCAATTCATAAGCGGAATACAAGTCAAAAATGAAAACGATCACTTGTCAATTTTTCATTATTAGCTCATGTGTATGATCTTTATTACGAAAAATTGATTGATCAATCATATTGAACAGAATTATAAAAGGTGAGGCGTGTTATGACCTCCAACTTTTGGATTTGGCAACAAATGTGTGGAATTTTGGGGATGGAAGGTGTGTACTATTCTGTGGGGCTTGAATTTATGACCTCCAACGTTTGGATTTCTACCCTTTCCTTTTGAAAAAATAAAAAGAGTGAAAATCATTTTCCCTTACAAAATTGAGTTCGAAAAGTGGGCTCATGCAAAGTATGTGATCCAACTAATTAATGGATAAAATTGAGCTTAGAAATCACTTCCCTTTATAATATTGATTTATGGAAAAAAAAAAGATATATATGTAGGTGATTTATTGTAGTAATATTTTAATTGTTGGTGGTGTTTAGAATTTTTTAGTTAAGATGGTAAATACAAGTGTCATTGTGTAAGGAGGCAACATTTCTCCATTTCAACAACCACATGTTTCCTGAAATTACAAAAAACTACGTTTATACATTTCTCTGATACTATTCATTATACCTTTAAAAATGACTTTTCATTAAAATAGATTTTTTTTGAACTTTTCGTTAGTTTTCCTATTAATTAAAGGTTAGAACAACCGTTCAACAATTAATTAAGGCCTTGCCCCAATGAAAAATTGGTTTTAGCGGGAAAGAGACGAATAAAGTGGTGCATAAATTAGCACGAATGAGTCTGACTTATGATAATCCTACTTTTTTTATTTGAAGAACCTCCTGATGTAATTGTGGATCATCTCTTTGAGGATAGTAATTCCTGATTTGTTTGGTGTAGGACACTTTTTTTTTTCTTCGATCGAGTTGAAATCCCCGGCAAAATTTTTATTAAGGTCCAATATATGCATCATATCCTCATTAATTGGACGTACTCCTATCGTTAATGAATACAGTACCTTTTCTCAAAAATTAAAAAAAAAAAAAAAAAAAACTTTAGGTATTGAAAGAATA
Source organism: Malus fusca (assembly GCA_035220775.1). Taxonomy (NCBI): domain Eukaryota; kingdom Viridiplantae; phylum Streptophyta; class Magnoliopsida; order Rosales; family Rosaceae; genus Malus; species Malus fusca. The sequence goes on along the minus strand of CM069061.1, from coordinate 6,299,152 downwards.
CTAATTCAACACGTACCGTTTCTCAAAAAAAAACTTTAGGTGTTGAAGGAATACTAATTCAACACGTACCTTTTCTCATAAAAAGACAAAAAAAAAACTTTAGTTATTGAAGGAATACTAATTCAACAATGACAAGTAACTTATCCTAATCTCTAAGCGATGAAGACACACAGCTTCTTGGATTCCCCTTGTCTAACAATATAATAGTAGGGATACTAATTCAAAAAGGACAGGTAAACTTAACCTAATCTCAATAATTCCACCAACCAAATGCTATGAATCCTCCAAAAGAGAAGTTCAATGGAAAATACAATTTTACTAACCAAATGATACTTTTACCACATTTTCATACCATATTCTTATCATCTTTCTTACAAAGATAGGATTCTACATATATATATGTTGATCACCCTACCTTTATAGCGAGGTGGTACAAATATTGCATGAAAAATATGGTGACATGTGCAAGGTTAAAAACTGCTATATTGTTAGCGATAAACTCGCATACCTAAGCATTTGTATGTGATTTGATATCTTAGTGGATAGTGTTAAATTTCTAACTACATGAACACCCCTCTCCTAAAGTATAGCAACAATTTCAAATCCTTCTAATTTGGAAATAAAAATCGCCTATATACGCTCTTATATGTCATCGTGATATTCCGTGCTAATAATATAATGTAGTGTGACGAAACTAAAACTTGTGGCATTGTATTATTAATTTGTGATATCGGGATGGCAAATCGGAGATACATACATAATTTACATTCAGTCATTGTAATGAATAAATCAAAGAATAATCAAGAGCTTGAATTTAGGGACTTAAGCAGAAGGAAAAAAAAACAAAAAGGATGTTTTTAAAAACTCTCCTCGATAAAAGCTGTAAGGGTTTCAATGAAGCAGTCCAATATTTAGAAATCCAATCACTCTAACCTTTTGGCGTGTGTATGCGTCTCTCTAAGAGAGAAGAGAAAGAGGGAAGAATGGAGATGGAAAAGAAAACACAGAGTACCAGGTTGGTCTTATTCCCATGTCCATACCAAGGTCACATAAATCCAATGCTTCAGCTGGGTTCCTTCCTTCACTCAAAGGGCTTTTCCATCACTGTTATTCACACCCAGTTCAACTCCCCCAACCCTTCAAACCACCCGGATTTCACCTTCTTTCCAATACAAGATGCCTTGACAGCTGAAGAGATCTCATCTGGGAATGCAATAGCCATTCTGCTGGCTATAAATGCCAAGTGCAAAGCGAGTTTCCGACAACGCTTGACTCAAGTTATGGAACAGGAACCCGAGAACAAAATCACCTGCATTATCTATGATGACTTTATGTACTTCACTGAAGCTGTAGCTAAGGATCTAAACATCCCAAACATCATGTTACGAACTACCAGCGTTACCAATGTTCAAGCTCGTACTGCTCTCCTACAGCTTCATTCAAAAGGTCACATCCCATTCCCAGGTATGTGTCATATATATTTCTTAATCAGAGTACAGAATCTATGTTCGTTTTTCTTACATATAACTAAGAAAACAAAACTGTTGGATTGCAGACTCTCAGTCACTGAGGCCGCTGCCCGATTTTGATCCCCTCAGGTTGAAGGATCTGCCCACCAACAACTTTGACTCATTAGAAAAGTACTCGGAACTAGTCGTTAATGCACACAATGTTAAGACAGCATCAGCAGTCGTTTGGAACACCACTGATTGCCTTGAGCAATCATCACTAGCACAGATCCAGCAACAATGCCCAGTTCCAATCTTCTCCATAGGTCCTCTTCACAAGATTGAAGCTGCAGCTTCTAGTAGCTTACTAGAAGAGGACACCAGCTGCATTGGGTGGCTCGACAAGCAATCTAACAATGCGGTTATCTATGTAAGCTTGGGAAGTGTAGCATCCATCAGTGAGAAAGAGCTCGCGGAAATGGCTTGGGGATTGGCTAACAGCAAGCAGCCTTTCTTATGGGTAATCAGACCTGGCTCGGTGAATGGTTCAGATTGGATTGAGCTATTGCCTCAAGGTTTCATAGAAGCGATTGGAGAACGTGGTCGCATTGTAAAATGGGCACCCCAGAGGGAAGTTTTGTCCCATCGCGCAATCGTAGGGTTTTGGAGCCACTGCGGTTGGAACTCAACGCTAGAAAGTTTGTCCGAAGGGATTCCAATGATATGCCTGCCGTCTTTTGGCGATCAGAAGGTGCATTCAAGGTACGTTGGCCAAGTATGGAAAGTAGGGCTACATTTAGACAATGAGGTAGAGAGAGGAGAGATTGAGAGAGCTGTCCGGAAACTGATGGTAGATGCTGATGGGGAGGTGATGCGGGTTAGGGCCAAGGATTTGAAAGAGAAAATAGAAGTTTCTTTGAGGAAAGGTGGTTCTTCCTACAAATTCTTGAATAAGCTTGTAGAACTTATCATGTCACTTTAATTATGTATTTTTTACGACAACCTTGAATAAAGTTTCCTGCAGATGGATGCAAGAAAGAATTTATTTGTAGTCCGTCCTCACCTTTGAATAAAATGTCTTATATGTTGTGATGCATTAGTTTTTTTTTAATTTTTTTATTTTTTGGAAAGATTGTGATGCATTAGTTGGTAACACAAATCTCGAACTTGAAGGAATAGAGCAAACTAAGAGGTGTGGTTGGTTCGATTAGAGTTAGGGTACTAAAATGGTCCAACTAGATTTGCGCTTTAATTTTGTTAAGTATGCTTTTATGCAGAACCCAAACAATTTGTACCCAAACATCACAATAGTTTCGAAGGCACATGAATTTACAATATCTTTTTGAATTGAAGGAGCTATTAGCTTGAGATTTCCCGGAGTATTTTTCAACACAACTTCCTTTATTTTCTCATCATGATCCGCAAGGAATTGCAAGAGCTCTAAATAATTCCCCCTATTATTCAAAGTGTCACTTTCATCGCAGCCACGAAAAGGAAGGCCTTGTCGCAACAAGAACTTAGTGCAATCTATTGATGCATTCAAGCAAAGACGATATTTCATACACTCTTTTTCTGACTATTTGAATACAACTGCTTCAATATGTGTCTTTTGGTTCATTAGATAACTAGCCGCTTCTCTAGCTTTATTGTGGAAACTACCAATAGGACCAACATGTTTGTCAAAACATTCTCTTGCATTCTTCCATTTCTTAAAGCCTACCTCAGTGAAGGCATCACTTCCTAATTGTGAAAAGCTGATTTTAAAGAGATAGCAATGAAGACAAAATACCGCATCTTTAGATATACTATACTTCCAAATCGTCGCTTTTTCTTTGCATGCAAAGTTTATGGGAACTCATACTTTGTAGGCCTACAAGGTCCCATTTGCAATATGCTCTTCGAACCTCATCTTGAATATTAGAAGGATAGTCCTTCATTCGAATTCTTTTTCCCGGGCCTCTCTCAAGATTATTAAAATCAATGTCACACTCATTTTGTCTTGAGCTCTAACTACCCGAACAAGTAGATGGTGCTATTGCCTTTGGCTTGAAAAATCTTTCCATATTTCTTATTTCTAAACTACACATTTAACCAAAAACACAAAACATATACCAATCAACCAATAAACAAAAATTCCATCTAAATTTCAATGATAAAATGAGTATACAAACATAAAACATTTCAACAATCATATCAATAATAGACTAAAAATCTCCACCAATATCTAATATAATTTAATTGAGATTAGATTAGAATACCAAAAAACTTACTTGAATTTTGAACCAAATAGAAATAGTGGTGGCTTGGAGAATTGAAACAAGTGGAGGTATGATATTGGAGTAATGTAATTATAATATGGGATTGGGTGGGATTATAAATTTAGGATTTTGGAATTGGGTGAATATAAGAAAGATGGGGGGATTAGGGGGAAAAACAGAGGAATGGGGAAAGGACTCTCGGGAAAGATGGCCCATGTGGGGCTAGGCCTTAAAAGAAAGTATGGAATCATGGACAAACGGCACCGTTTGTCTCAGGCTTTAAGAAAAAAAAAACAAATTAAACAAATTGGCCAAAACACTGCGTTTTGGACCAATTTTTTAAAAGGCCTTTTTTCTTTCTTCTCAGTTCTCCCCCGCTGTCTTCTTTTTCGTTGCAAGCTGCAGCACAGACCTTGTGTTTAAGTACAAGGGGTCCTCTGGAAAATTTCTAGCAGCATTTTAGGATCGCCGAGGGGTCCCTCTGTAGATCCGTCTCTGGCCGTGAGGAGAACAACAATGTGAGTTGCCTCAGTTCAGTACCCTGCAACAGAAGGTATTACGTGATGAAATTGAGGTTCCACCATAAAACCAATTGGCAATATGGGGAGTAGCCCAAGACCATATAAGCACATAGCAAACCTTGTCCATCACCGATGTGGGACAACTCTCAACACGCCCCCACACGTGTGGCAGATTTTTAAGCTTACACGTGGACAACAACTGGGTGACGTGGAACGTGTGTTGTCCCTCACCGATGTGGGACAACTCTCAACGTGCCCCCGCACGTGTGGCGGATTTTCAAGCCTACACGTGGACAACAACTGGGTGACGTGGAGCGCGTGTGGCCGTTTGACTTCGCACGAGGACAACCCGCTCTGATACCATGATGAAATTGAGGTTTCACATAAAACCAAGATCATATAAGCACATAGCAAACCTTGTCCCTCACTGATGTGGGACATCTCTCAACATTACGTAACCGAATTAACAAAACAATAGACATACATCCGTTCATCGTTAGGAGAAAAACTTCATTGTGGACATCCATACCATGTAACCATCCCCCGCACACAAAGCACTATCCGCATTTGTTCCGCATACCCACCCATAATTCAAGGTCGTCTTCAGCTGTCATTTGGAACAGCTTGGAATGCCTCGAACAATCATCGCTGGTACGGCTCCAGCAATAGTACCAAATTCCATTGTTTCCTATCGATACTCTGCACGAAATTGTTCCATCCCTATATATAAGCTTGTTGAAAGCAGACCAGAGCTGTATGTCATGGCTCGATAAACACAAGCACACTACTCTATCATCCATGTAAGCCCAGGAAGCATAGCTTTCATGGACAGTAAAGGTTTATATATTGGCAATGGGGTCTGGCCAACAGTAAGCAGCCTTTCATGTGGGTGTTTTGGACAGACCCCATATCATTGCCTGAAGGTTTCCAAAAAACGGTTGGTGAAAATGTCACAGTGAAATTGGCACCCCAAAAGCAAGTCCTCGCGCACAGAGTTGTTGGAGGGTTTTGGAGCCATTGCAGCTGGAATCCAACCGATGAGACTATCTTTGAATGAGTCTCAATGATATGTAAGGATCAACAAAATTTTCTTTTGAATACGGCGTAAGAATTTGAACTTGGCTGCAAAAGAACGAATACACTACCATAATCAACTAGTCTAACTCACATTTGCAAATTTCATCATTTATATCTTAAGAACAAAATTTTCTTAAGAACATACTGTAAACATACAAAAGAAGTAAACTTATATGATTCTGAAATTTTATTAACTAACAAAAAAATACATAGTAGATGACACTAACATCAAGTTCCACACTACATATGACATTAATATCAACTAAAAGCATCACAAACACACACCTATGTCATACATTTCAATCACACAAAGACAAACTTTTCACATTCCGACACAAAACGAGGTTACCCATTATCTTAATTTACCCAGAAAGTGCACCCGATCACTTCAATCATCGCCGGAAATTTCAATAGCCTTGACATCATGACACTCCCCAACTCTGATATCCCCAAATATCAGGGTAGGCACGTGTTGGCCGACACCCGAGGGTGACGAAGCTATTTTAACACATGCATACCAATAAAATATGTAATTAGAAAGAGATACACTAGTGCATAATAGTGTTTAGAGTATAGAACTAATCAAGAATAAAGTGAAAGAATTATGATAGAAAGGTACGAACCAAAGAATATGTCCTACACTGAGAAGACTCGGAGCTTTCTACGCATAAGTGTCCTAACGTCGGGATTGTGTGCCACGACTCTAACTCCTGAGGGGGCGCAAAAACAGAAAAAGTGAGTGGACCAAAGTTTATAATAATACTAATAATACGAAAACCGTTTTATTTCTGAAAATAATAACCCTTGTTTTGAAAACACATATATAATACTACATATAAGTTTTATAAAAACCCTAGCATGCCATGTAAAACATTCATAAAACAATACGTGTAAATTCATGCTCAATAATGCTGAAAACGTCGCCCGAAGGCAAATCCGTAAATCTCATCGATGATATAGTCAACTAGGAGTACCATAGTGGCACGAAGGCATAACCATCACCAAAGGTGAAGCTGTACGATATTGGGTTACGCCAGTGAAGAAACCACGGTTCATCACCCGAAGTTGAAGCTGTACAACTATAAGTTACGCTAGAGAAGAGGATATAACATATCTATATGTATATGCATTGGGTCCATCACCAGAAGGTGAGATTGTACATCTCTGGGTTACACTAGAGAAGAAACATGGGGACCATCACTCAGAGGTGAAGCTGTACATCTCTGGGTTACTCCAGAGAAGAGGCATATACATATAACATCACACACTGACACTAGCCCCGGGCTAGTGATGTTAAGGGTATAACCATAATCTCTCACTACTCCTCCACTATGTCATATGACCATAGACGTTTACATACCCGATTGTGTGGATGTGATGTATGATAACCCACTAGATAAGTACCCAAAACATACCTCAAAAGCCTCACATCAAATTTGAGGCTCACAAGACTATACTCGTAAATCCAAAACCAAATCATACTCGAGAGCCATATAAATTCATATATGCAAATCCAATAATTCATAACCATTCGTAAAAACGTACTTTCGATAAATCATAAATATTTCGTAAACCATCATTATAGAAGTCCATAAAGTATAATATAAAACATACTCAAATCAAGAAATATGTAATGCATGCTAGGCTAATATTTTATAAAAACACACAAGTTATGAAGGGGTCCACTCACAGATATTTTATCGCTCGAGAGCCACTCGAACTAGCGAGAATGAAGTAACTTCCAACCGTTGCACCTAAACGCAGATAGAGACCATTTAGTAAAACTATACTAAAACGTCAGAATTTGGGAAAATGGATAGCGGATTCGGATTCAACATGTTGAAATATTGAATGAGGGACCTCGAGTTCCCCTCACGCGCCGCTGCACTAGCCGCCACGGGGACGGTGGCCGAAAGGCCACGCGACGCTGCATGTGGCGGTTTCCGGCGAACGGAAACCCAATTTTCCAACTAACTTTAAAAACTCCCAAATTTTACACACAAGTAGATCTCAATGAGAGAAACAACTTTCACACCTGAACCGAAATCCAATTTGGCCGGGAAGTGGCATGAAAACGCCAACAACCACCAAAATCCTTAGAAATGAGTGTTCTCGATTCGACCTCAAAACGACCTCCGATGACACGCCCCGATCCCGATGTCTGGGGGGACAGCGGGATGGCCACGTGCTGGCCGACACCCAAGCGTGACTCAAGCCATTTAATGAATGCATATGTTGAGAGCATGTGAAACATGCATATAAATTTCGTGAGAACTACACAATGTAATATTCATATACAAACCTTATCAAAATAATATAATAATATTCAGCCATCAATAAATGATAGTGATAATGCATGACATGTTTAGAGCATACATCTAATTCAGAATACAAGTCGAAGGTGTGACAGAGAGTGCTATTACAAGTGATGTCAAAAGCAAAGAGGATGGCACGATATCACTGGTAAGGGAGCCTCGTAGCTCGGATTGTATGCCTCATCCTTAGGTCTTGAGGGGGCGCAAAACAAACATGAGTGGACCAAGTTGATATATAAGTAGTACTAACATAGTTATTCAATAACGTACTAATCCCCAAAGTTTATGAAAACTCATATAACATAATAAGTAATAGGTTTTCCGAAAACCCTAGCATCCATAAAACCTTCATAAAACAGATATCATATAGTGTCTACTAGTGGTATCATATATCAATATCTTACGGCCGAAGCCACCAACATATGCCCAGCTAAAGCCATATATAAGTATCTCACGGCCAAAGACACCAACCTAATCTTGGTTAAAGCCATATACAAGTATCTCCCAGCCGAAGCCACCAACCTACGCCCGGTCGAAGCCATATATAAGTATCATTGCCCATAGGCAGAACAGTGGCCACTAGATAAGCACAAAAATTATTGAACATAATATTTCCAAACATAATACATATATCTCATCAAAGCTCGGTAGCTCAAACATCATATCTTAAAACATTTTTATAGTATATAGTCATCAATCATATATACTACAAAGAATGTAAAATCGATAAAGCATGAATGTCATAAACGTAAATCCAATTTACTCATAAACGTTTCATAAAACGTAATCAATAAATCATGTTTTTCATGTATGCATTTCTAATAGTAAATATGCATTTTAGAAGGGATCTACTCACAGATACTCCATCGTTGAAGAGTCGTGCGAAATATGAGGGACGGAAACGCCGCTAATAATCGTACCTAAGCACATAAGGGGTCCAATTAATAAAACTCCACCATAACAATTGAATTTCGAAAAATGGACGTCATAAACAGATTCAGGACATCGAAAAACATAAGGGAGGACATGGGGTACCCCTACGCGCCACGCGCCGATTTGGGTGGTCGAAAAGTTGGCCGAAAAAGTTGACAGCGGTGGAGCACAATACCTCTTATGGAGGCGCGTGTGCTCCATTCGCCGACCAAGGCAGACGTCCACACGCAGCCTGGGCTCTAGGTTGGGCCGATTTCTAGGCTTGGGCTTGACTCTAGGCTTGGGCCTAATTCTGGGCTTAAGCTTTGGGTGGCTGGGCTTTGGGTTTTAGGCTAGGCTTTGCATTTTGGGCTGGGTTGGACAATTGGCCAGGTTTCAACTTGGGCTTGGATTGTGTTTTAGGGTTATCTGGTCAGGTCAACCCGGTTTCAAGCCGTGGATCGGTCGGTTTCTGGACAGGTTTTCCAAAGCTTATAACTCATCCAATACTCAACTAAATCAAGTGAAACAAAAATGAAAGTTGTAGTTCACAAGGAGATGAAGAGATTGATACCTTGCACATCGGTTAACTCGCCGTGGTTTGGCCAAAAATCGCCTCAAAAATGGCGATGCTTTGTTAGAAAACTGGGGAAGTTTTCCCCGTGAGGTTCCTACGTCCAAACATCACTTAAACTTCTCAAAACTACTTTCAAACATACACCAAGACACGATCTACAACTTTTGGATGAAGGTCGAGGCTTACCTTCACCGGAGAACGTGGAAACTCGTCGGAAAACTCGGTGAACAATACAAGCACTATGCAGGAGTTCTCTTTTGAATCTGAGTTCACTGGGGTGTTGGTGGGGATGTTGATGTTGTTGTTGTGTTGTTTGTTTGTGAGATAAACCCTTGGTGAGTGTGGTTTAAGAGAAACTAGAGAGGGAGAAAGATGAGAGAGTTGTGAGAAAGAGAGTGTGGTTTCCAGACAAAGAAAAAGAAAAGAGGGTCATGGGGAGGGAAAAGGAAGAAGACATGTGGGCCCTAATGGCTCACATAACAAGGTCACTAAGGACAAAACACAAAAATATCCAAAAAATGTCCGATGTTCGAAACGTAAAATCTTCGTTATAAATCCGAATTTGAAACCTACACGTTCGTGGCGATAAGTACAACAAGAATAACTTCATTAAATTAAACCTACATGTTTCGACGAGACAGTCAACAAAAGTCAACAAATACGCCTCAAGGGCATTTTGGTAATTTCGTAAGTTCGAAAATACAAAATATGATAAAATCAGAGACGAGGTTTCACATCCGACACCCCTAAGCATGTTTGGGCTTTGTTCCTGAGCTCAAGATGATGCTAAAGGTGGTGGTGATCGATGGAAATCATTTCAGGATTGATGGATCGACGGCAAGACACCATCGCACCCACCGGTGCAGGTTTCACAAAATCAAGGCCAATTTGTATCAATTTTGGGGTGGAATTGGTAAAGGGAAGGGCGTGGAGTGGTTCCCAGGTGGTTGTTTGACGTGGTTCGCCAGAAAAATCGACGGAAAACAGTCAAAAATTTTGAAGGGAACCAGGTCGGGTCATGCGGGTCAAGGAGAACCCGACCGGTTCCTCTCCTTCTCTCATCCCTTATTTCCTTCCTTTCTTTCCTCTCCTATTGGTTCACTCCTCACCTCCTATTTCTGATTGGTCCACACCCCTCATTTTCTCTCATTTCTTTCCATCTCAGCCACACATGTGGCATCAACTAACTGCTCCAGCAAAATATGGAGCCTTCCAGATTTATGGTCAAATGACCATTTTGCCCTCGACTTCATTTGTTAATAACTCCTTCATTATAACTCTAAATTACGTTTCGTTTGCACCTATGTGTTCGTAACAACGGGTACTACGAAGATACGCCAAGAAAACAGATCTAACGTGACCCAACAAGATGGTCAACAAAAGTCAACATATTTGGGGACGAGTTGTTACATATCGCGCCTGCCGTAATTTTTGGGGATGAGTTGTTACATATCTTGCCTGTCGGCGGTGGCCGTCAACTTAGGAACAGTCACAGTGAGCACTTTATTGCTCATGACCACCTTGAGCTCTTCGATCTTAGCATTGTCTGGTAGCATCATCCTCGTCGTGAAGTTGTCGTTGTCGGTGCTGATCTAAAGCACTCACTTGTCCTCAAGCGAAACGAGCATTTCCTCATTGGTGAACGCCAACAGCGTCGTATCAAGACGTAGGCGTTTCGGGTTTCTCTCCAGTCGAGCCGAGAGTTTACGAAAGAAAATGGATTGAATTCCCGGATGTCATTGGAAATTGGGGAATGGAATGGAAATGCTCGGAATGGGAAATCTGTGAATGGGTCCCACAGGTCGAGGGCCGATGAGAGGTTTTCGAAGTCGTCGCTGCCTCGTCGCTCGTTGATTGGGACATTCGACATCTTTGTCTGGAAAAAAAGTAGGAAAGGAAAGTGAGGAACTTTGAGGTTGGTTGTGGAAGTAGGAGCTGAGAGTGCTTGTTGGTGGTTTTGTGTACTGACAAAGTGGATTGAAAGGAAGGAGCTCGTAGGTTCTAGAAATTAGGTGGGCCATGGAGGTTATTGGGTTGGACAAAATGATCCGTGGAGATTTGATCAAACAAACCAAGAAGTTGGGCCAGAAAACCCGACTAAATCGGAGGAAGTTGGGAAATTGGGAAAGAAAATCGGACTGAATCAGAGGGAGTAATAATGATACCAACAATTTGATCACTAATATCTATAGGAAGTTGAGAATTGGGGTCAGAAAACCAGACTGAAATGATGAACTAGACCATCCGGCTCAATTTCGCGTGGTTTGCTATTTTTGAATCGTGGGTTGAAAAATCGAATTAGAACATACATTCTAGTTCAGTGCATCTTTCAGTGTAAAATTAGGGCTTTTTAGCCAAAATGGTCATTGAAATTTGCATAACACATCACTTTGGTTCCTGAGATTGAAAATCAATAGAAATGGTCCCTAAGATTGTCCACCATCCATTATTTTGGTCCTTCCGTTAAGTGTCTCGGAGCTCTTGGCCAAAAGTTTGAGCAATTTTCAAAACTTTGTAACTCAATCGTTTCTTAACCAAATTCGACCCATAATCAAAATGAAGATAGCAAAGTGTAGAACAACAAGATTATACCTATTTGGAAGTCCAATGGTTGACAGAGATGGTCAAAAAATACCCTAAAATGTGACTGGTCTGCGGAAAACTGGAAAACTCGCCCAAAACTTGGTAAACTTTAAACATTCATAACTTCTTCAATACTCAACGAAATCGAGTGATTCAAAAAAGAAAATCATACTTCTCGACGAGACGAAGAGAATGGTACCTTTCTTAATGGCTAAATCACTGTGGTTTGGCCGGAAAACGTCACAAATGTGCTGCCAAAATATGACTTGTAAAATGCTACCGGTTTGTTCAACTACTCCTATATTTGAGAATGCGGTGAACCATATAAATTGTACATTGTTCAGGCTAACCGGGAACAAGCTTTACTACTCTGCAGCCAATCTGCCCATTAGATTCGGTACGGCATCAACCAATATGAGTAAATATCCTTAGCTAGTACTCAAGGGAAACCAGAGGAGTCCTATAACCATAAGTAAGACCCCCGGAAGTGGAATTCCAATAGAATAAAGTCTAACATCCTCCTTCGTAATGGTTATCGAAGCATTTGTACTAGTACTTGAGGGAAACCAGAAGAGTCCTATAACCACAACATTTCTACTTAATTCTTGAACAACGTCGTGGCTTGTCTAACGTAAGTACCCCCTTACATTTGAATCTATACAAGTTTGAAGTTCAGAAATCGAAGCAAATGCCAAAAGTAGTAACTAGACAGAGAAGCAGAGACGCACATTCTGTTATTCAACAAAACAAAGTGTGCTTCAACCAATAAAAGTAAATTGAGTTGGGATCCTATTTTCGTATCAGTGGAGAATTGACAATAATGACAAGTTACAAGTCGAAAAAGGATCTAAATCAGTTCAATTGTAACACCTGATGAGTTCATATTATACCATATATTCTACCTTATTCTTAGTATGTTTTGGTTATTATTTTGGTAGAACTTTGATACTTTGATTTATATTTTCAATATAGGACACCCGACTTCCTCTGGAGCAAAACATGATCAAACGGACGAATTTTGGAGTGATTCAAGTTGGAAGACGTTTGTGTTTCTCTTGGCGTATTCGTATCAAAATTTGGGATTTTTCTACCAAGCGGTTATTTTCTGGCGATGGAATAAAGGAGCAGTGTGCAATGCTAGAAAATGATGTTGTTGGGCTTAAATTGCATTTTTGGAGCCTGAGATGACCTCTGATGGGTTCGTGGCCTTCTGGAGAAGTGTTCAGAATATTTCAAACATCAAATCCATATTGGGCCAGTTTTGGAGCAGCTTAAGTGTTCAGAATGTGGCTGTCCAGATTTTAGGCGAATTTTACCATTTAATTTAGGGTTATGTTTCCTATTTTATTTTAGTTATCTTAGTTTCCTAGTTGGAATCAAGGTATTAAATATCGATGATATCGGAAATATCGGTAGTCCAAAAATACGGAAATTTCGATAGAAATATCGGGATATTATCGATATCGATAAAAATTGAATAAAAACAACGGAAATTGTAAGAAAAACTTGGAATTTTTTATTGAAACTTTGCAGGATGTTTATTTAGTCAATTATCTATTAGTTTATCACAAAAAATGGGAAGGAAATGCATTGCATGATAGATATAACTGATTTAAGTTGATTATATAGCGAGCCGGCAAACATTGTGAGTGTAGAAAATATGTAGTAATTAATGAAAGAAATTTAAACACACCATAATCATTTATATGTAATGAATTAGTACAATATTTTACACTTTATACATTGCATGGTAAGATACATGAGTGACTTAGCAAGGTCTAAAATATCGATGATATCGGAAATATCGGTAGTCCAAAAAAATATCGGTAGTCCAAAAACACGGAAATTTCGATGGAAATATCGGGATATTATGGATATTTTAGACCATAGTTGGAATAAAGGACTTGGTTTTTAAGGTTTGTGCGATGGATAGCAACATATATTGCTTTGCCGTCCACAGTATTTCTCTACGCTTTCCTTTATGCAACTTTGGAGACAGAGAGTAATTGCTAGGGTTCTTGGAGATTTTCTACTCTAAGGTGTTTTCAATTCTTTTCTTAATAATATTTTCTATGATTTTAATTATGAATATACGTAACTAATTCCTTTTGCTAGGGCGAACCCTTGAGCCTTAGCATGAATATGTAATTTTTATTTAATTGCTTATGATTGATTGCATGCACACTTTGAATTATTAATCAGCATGATTAAAACTATCTAATTGTCTTAATGCCTGATCACTATTAGGATCTTTAGAAAAGTAATTTGATGCAATGTTGGTCAGAAGGTTCCCTGAAATTGGCGCTGGCTTCTTGTGGTTGATAATTGTAATTTCACTTAAGATGAACACCACGTCTTAAGGGTTGCACGGTTTTTCAAAGGGTTTTCATAAAGCATAATGAGTCTCTCATGTTCAAATTTAATCTGAATGTTCAGACGGGTTGCATGTTAGATGTACATTCTATGTTGGAGGTTTCAAGTAGAATATAAATTAGGAAAACCTAATCTTCAAAGTGGCATGTGTAGATCATAAGTAATTGGTAAAAATGCATAGAATTGCTAAGTGATGGTGGAACCCTAGTGTTTTTATAAATTGGTATTTTTAAAATTGTTTCTTTTTCTTTCAGCTTTAATATTGCAGATTGTCTTATTTTGATTAGCTAAATTCGTTTTAATTTTGGTAGGTCATAAAATCAATCATCTAAATTTCTATCTTACAATAATCAATTGGAATTTGGTTTGATTTGAATTATTTAATAATCTCTGTGGAGAACGACCTTTCGAGATCCGTTTATACTACAATAACCTTGTCATTCTTGCAAGTAATATATGAGTTTTTAACCCATTTACGTGTGTGGTAAAATTCCTATCAACACCCTATAATTTTCCGTTACAATATGATACATCATGGCAAATTCTAATTGTGAAATCCAGTCTATGGTCATCCACTAGCTAGATTCGAGAAAGTGGTCAGCCATTCAAATACATTACTTCTCGACACTAACCTGTAATTCCAATGTTCTGTAGTCATTGCTTCTTGAGCAAGCAGTCATGCTTCAACCTGTTCAAATTCAAGGGATGCAGAGCCATAGGTCAAAATAAGACAAACAAAAACAGTTGAAGCTCATAACAAGACAAAAACATCAGCGTTGATTGATAAAATATCTATTCATTACAATGAGATTTGCCATGGACCAGTTTTCATAATTTGAAATCGTTGCATAGCGATCTCATTTTCGATACTATCAAGAATGTCTTTCTCAATATATGCAATCCAACTATCATCCGTCCTTTGATCTTCCATTTGATTGAGTAACCGGTTCTTCACAATCCTCGTAGGCACAAAACGCCCTCCCCACGGTAGGAGTTGCAACTGGTAAGATAAGTGCCAATGTCAACAGCAAGTAAACTAATGGGTAAACACTGTCTTTTTTTGTCTCAACCATTTTCTGTGCAAGATCCGCAATCCCATTCAATCCTGAAAACTCAATGCTGGAGCGCAAGGCCATAATGTACATCTTAAGCTGATCTTCAAGTATCATCAAGTCAAGTGCAGAAAAGTCATTTGGGTAAATACTGAGCAAGCCGAATCAACTTTTTCTTGTCATAAGCAGAGAATGAATCGCTTGGATTCAAATTATTTTAGACCAAAGATATTTTATCTGCAATTGTCATCAATATGACAATGACAACAAAATTATTTTAGACCAAAGATATTTTATCTGCAATTGTCATCAATCCCTTCTGCAAGAGATGAGATAATCAGCCGTTACAGCTTACCGCTTTAATCCAGGAAGATGTAGCCAAAGCAACTGGTAGCTTAATAGCTGTCGCCTATATGTGCTCGTATACGTCAGTGTGCTATTCTGTGCCAATAATATAATGTAATATGAAGAAGCTAAAATTTGTGGCATCGTGTTATTAGTTTGTGATACTGAGATGCAAATTGGGATGTATATATATATTTTACATTCAATCATTGTACTGAATAAATAAAAGAATAATCAAGAGCTTGAATCTACAGGCTTATGCAGAAGGTAAACAAGGATTTTTTAATAACTCTCCTCTATAAAAACTCCCAAGGGTTTTAATGACGCAGTCAAAAATTTAGAAATCCAATCACTGTAACCTTTTGGGGGTGTGTGCGTGTCTCTCTCTAAGAGAGAAGAGAAAGAGGGAAGGATGGAGATGGAAAAGAAAACACAGAGTACCAGGTTGGTCTTAGTCCCATGTCCATACCAAGGTCACATAAATCCAATGCTTCAGCTGGGTTCCTTCCTTCACTCAAAGGGCTTTTCCATCACTGTTCTTCACACCCAGTTCAACTCCCCCAACCCTTCAAACCACCCGGATTTCACCTTCTTTCCAATACAAGATGGCTTGACTGCTGAAGAGATCTCATCTGGGAATGCAGTGGCCATTTTGCTGGCCATAAATGCCAACTGCACAGCGAGTTTCCGGCAGCGCTTGACTCAAGTTATGGAACAGGAACCCGAGAACAAAACCACCTCCGTTATCCATGATGACCTTATGTACTTCACTGAAGCTGTAGCTAAGGATCTAAACATCCCAAACATCATGCTACGAACTACCAGCGTTACCAATTTTCTAGCTCGTACTGCTCTCCTACGGCTTCATTCAAAAGGTCACATCCCATTCCCAGGTATGTGCCATATATATTTCTTAATCAGAATGCAAAATCTATGTCTATCATTCTGCAAAGCTATTCTAATTCCCAGATGTTCGTTTTTCTTACTTATAACTAAGAACACAACACTGTTGGATTGCAGACTCTCAGTCACTGAGTCCGTTGCCCGATGTTGATCACCTCAGGTTGAAGGATCTGCCCACCAACAACTTCGACACAGTAGAAAAGTACTCAGAACTAGCCGGTAATGCACACGATGTGAGGACAGCATCAGCAATCGTTTGGAACACCACTGATTGTCTTGAACAATCATCACTAGCACAGATCCAGCAACAGTGCCCAGTTCCAATCTTCTCCATAGGTCCTCTTCACAAGATTGAAGCAGCAGCTTCTAGTAGCTTACTAGAAGAGGACACCAGCTGCATTGGGTGGCTCGACAAGCAATCTAACAACGCGGTTATCTATGTAAGCTTGGGAAGTGTAGCATCCATCAGTCAGAAAGAGCTCGCCGAAATGGCTTGGGGATTGGCTAACAGCAAGCAGCCCTTCTTATGGGTGATCAGACCTGGCTCAGTAGGCGGTTCAAATTGGATGGAGCTATTGCCTAAAGGTTTCATAGAAGCGATTGGAGAACGCGGTTACATTGTAAAATGGGCACCCCAGAGGAAAGTTTTGTCCCATCGCGCAATCGGAGGGTTTTGGAGTCACTGCGGTTGGAACTCAACCCTAGAGAGTTTGTCCGAAGGGATTCCAATGATATGCCTGCCGTCTTTTGGCGACCAGAAGGTGCATTCAAGGTATGTTAGCCAAGTATGGAAAGTGGGGATACATTTAGACAATGAGGTAGAGAGAGGAGAGATTGAGAGAGCTGTCCGGAAACTGATGGTAGATGCTGACGGGGAGGTGATGAGGGCTAGGGCCAAGGATTTGAAGGAGAAAATAGAAGTTTCTTTGAGGAAAGGCGGTTCTTCCTACAAATTCTTGAATAAGCTTCTAGAACTTATCATGTCACTTTAATTATGTATTTTTTACCACAACCTTGAATAAAGTTTCCTGCAGATGGATGCAAGAAGGAATTCCTTTGTAGTCCGTCCTCACCTTTGAATAAAATGTCCTATATATTGCAATGCATTAGTTGGTAACACAAATCTCTGAAGGAGTCCCAGTGATATGCCAACCATATGTAAGGATCAACAAAATTTTCTTTTGGAAGTGCGATATTATAAACTGCTCTAATTTACGGCGATGAGAATTTGAACAAGAATTTGAACTTGGCTGCAAAAGAACGAATACACTACCATAATCAACGAGTCTAACTCACATTTGCAAATTTCATCATTAATTTCTTAAGAACATACTGTAAACATACAAAAGAAGTAAACTTATATGATTCTGAACAAAACAAGACAGTACGAGTGAATTTTATTAACAAACAAAAAAAATACATAGTAGATGACACTAACATCAAGTTCCACACTACATATTACATTAATTTCAGCTAAAAGCATCACAAACACACACCTATGTCGTACATTTCAATCACACAAAGACACAAACTTTTCATATTCCGACACAAAACGAGGTTACCCATTATCTTAATTTACCCAGAAAGTGCACCCGATCACTTCAATCATCGCCGGAAATTTCAATAACCCTGACATCACGACTGCCGGCGGCGGCCGCCAACTTAGGAACAGTCACAGTGAGCACTCCATTTCTCATGAACGCCTTGAGCTCCTCGATCCTGGCATCGTCCGGCAGCTTCATCCTCGTCGTGAAGCTGCCGCTGTCGGTGCTGATCTGGAGCACTCGCTCGTCTTCAAGCGAAACGAGCACTTCCTCGTTGGCGAACGCCGGCAGCGCCGCGGTCAGGACGTGGGCGTTTCGGGTCTCTCTCCAGTCGAGCCGGGAGTTCACGGAAGAAAACGGATTGAAATCCCGGAAGACGTTGGAGATTGGGGAATGGAATGGAAATGCCCGGAATGGGAAATCCGTGAATGGGTCCCACAGGTCGAGGGCCGATGAGAGGTTGTCGAATTCGTCGCTGCCTCGCCGTTCGTTGATTGGGACGATCGACATCTTTGTCTGGAAAAAAAGTACGAGAGGAAAGCGAGGAACTTTGAGGATGGTTGTGGAAGTAGGAGCTGAGATAGCTTGTTAGTGGTTTTCTGTACTGACAAAGTTGCTGGAGGGGAAGGAGCTCGCAGGTTCTAGAAATTAGGTGGGCCCTGGAGGCCATTGGGCTGGAACAAAATGATCCATGAAGATTTGATCAAACAAACCAGGAAGTTGGGCCAGAAAACCAGACTGAACCGGAGGAAGTTGGGAAATTGGGAAAGAAAATCGGACTGAATCGGAGGGAGCAGTGATGATACCAACAATTTGATCACTACTATCCAGAGGGAGTTGAGAATTGGGGCCAGAAAACCGGACTTAAATGGCGAACTAGACCGTCCGGTTCAGTTCCGCGTGATTTGCTATTTTTGAGTCGTGGGTTGAAAAACCGAATTAGAACATACATTCTAGTTCGGTGCATCTTTCAGTGTAAAATTAGAGAACCAAAGGGTCGGGTCCAGTCCGGTCTTGAACCTTGGCTTGGTTACCCACCCTGTAATTTTTTTTTTTCAATAGGAATTCAAAATCAAAAACAAAATGTGAATTAAGACTAAAGAAGCACTTGATACTACGGTATAGTCATATTTCGCCGTCACAAATGTGCTGCCAAAATATGACTTGTAAAATGCTGCTGGTTTGTTCTACCGCTATATTTGAGAATGCGGAGAACCATATGAATTGTATCTTGTTCAGGCTAACCGGTAACAAGCTTTACTACTCTGCAGCCAATCTGCCCATTAGATTCTGTACGGCATCAACCGATATGAGTAAATATCCTAAGCTAGTACTCAAGGGAAACCAGAAGAGTCCTATAACCATAAGTAAGACCCCGGAAGTGGAACTCAGATAGAATAAAGACCAACATCCTCCTTCGGAATGGTTATCGAAGCATTTGGACTAGTACTTGAGGGAAACCAGAAGAGTCCTATAACCACAACATTTCTAATTGATTCTTGAACAACGCCGTGGCTTGTCTAACGTAAGTACCCCCTTACATTTGAATCTATACGAGTTTGAAGTTCACAAATCGAAGCAAATGCCAAAAGTAGTAACTAGACAGAGAAGCAGAGACGCACATTCTGTTATTCAACAAAACAAAGTGTGCTTCAACCAATAAAAGTAAATTGAGCTGGGTCGCCTATTTTCGTATCAGTGGAGAATTGACAATAATGACAAGTTACAAGTCGAAAAAGGATCTAAATCAGTTCGATTGTAACACACTATAATTTTCCGTTATAGTATGATATATCATGGCAAATTCTAACTGTGAAATGCAGTCTATGGTCATCCACTAGCTAGATTCGAGAAAGTGGTCAGCCATTCAAATACATTACTTCTCGACACTAACCTGTAATTCCAATGTTCTGCAGTCATTGCTTCTTCAGCATGCAGTCATGCTTGAACCTGTTCAAATTCAAGGGATGCAGAGCCATAGGTCTATACTGACAATATTTCAGATAAAATAAGAAAATAACAAGACAAAAACATCAGCGTTGATTGATAAAATATCTATTCATTACAATGAGATTTTCCATGGACGAGTTTTCATATTTTGAAATTGTTGCATAACGATCTCATGTTCGACACTATCAAGAATGTCTTTCTCAATATATGCAATCCAACTATCATCCGTCCTTTGATCTTCCATTTGATTGAGTAACCGGTTCTTCACAATCCTCGTAGCACAAAAAGCCCTCTCTACAGTAGGAGTTGCAACTGGTAAGATAAGTGCCAATGTCAACAGCAAGTAAACTAATGGGTAAACACTGGCTTTTTTTGTCTCAACCATTTTCTGTGCAAGATCCGCAATCCCATTCGATCCTGAAAACTCAATGCTGGAGCGCAAGTCCTTAATGTACATCTTAAGCTGATCTTCAAGTATCATCAAGTCAAGTGCAGAAAAGTCATTTGGGTAATACTGAGCAAGTCGAATCAACTTTTTCTTGTCAAAAGCAGAGAATGAATCGCTTGGATTCAAACATGCCACACAAAGAAGCAACTCAGTATTCAACTCAGCGAAACGAATATTTAGCTCTTGAAGTTGCATGTCAATAACATTACAAAACACGTCAACGCGATAATGATGCATGTTTGTTACCACCGGAGGTTTTTTTATCCCTATAGTTTGAAACATGTCATTCATGTTAGGAACTTTAATCTGATGTTTGTCACAGAAAGAAAAAACCTGATTGAGTAAAGAATCCCAACCACTCTCCTTCATCATTTTCAGCTCTTCTTTACATCTTCTGACTAAGTTAATGGCGTTCACGATATCCTGGTCTTTTTTTTGTAATGCCTGTGACAAAGCATCTGTGATTCCCAAAACATTTATCATCATATGTAAACTAAAAATACAATCGAAGGACCAGAGGGAACCCAATAGAACCTCTGCTTTACATTTCTGCTCAGTCTTTGATCCAAAATCTGCTATGACCTCAAGTACATCTATCACAGATGAGAACATGGTAAGCACGCTTGTTAAATTCTTAAACTTTGAGCTGCCTTCATTCAGACCTTGTCCACTTAGAAGATCACTGGTATTGAGTGCTTCAGATACCAAAGCACCATGTTTCTTCTGAAGAGTATCACGACATTCAACAAATGCCCCAACAATATTCACCAGATTAGCAACCGAGGTAAAGAGACAAAAGATTTCAAAAGGATCCTTTGCCACACCAATAAGTGTTGAATGAAGATCGTGAGCAAAGCAATGAACATAATAGGCATACTCGTTCTCCTTCATTATAAGTGTCTTAAGACTATTCCACTCACCTAGCATATTACTTGTCCCACCATAACCTTGCCCCCGTAGCTTTGACATGCTTAATCCATGAGTAGAAAAGAAATCATCAATAGCCACCTTACGTGAGACAGCAGTATTATCAGTGGCTTGTACAATGCCTAAAAAACGCTCAATCACATGACCTTTATCCACAAAGCGTATAACAATAGCCAATTGATTCATTGGAGACTTTTCATGAAGCTCGTCGATAAGAATGGAAAAATACGAATCACCAATATCTTTAGCTATTGCTTTGATGATTTCCACTGAAAAAGCAGTTATAATGTCCTTCTGAGTATCAGGTGAAGTCAACTTCAGACTTAAGGGAGGATTTCTCAATGTGATAGCTTTTAACTCCTCGTGACGACCACATTGGAAGTTCCAGAGTCCAAGAAAAACACCTTCGTTGTTTGAACCTTCATATTCATCATCATCTCCGCAATATATAAGCCCTTGATGCAAAAGAAACCTCATACAAACAATTGATAAACCCAAAAGAGTTTTATATTCCTTTCGTGCTTGGTTCTGCTTCAATAAACCATCGTAGGTTCTCCAAGCTTGGTTGTGGGCGCTATTCCATCCTCCAACGTGACCCTGCAACCTTTCTTTCTTCTTCCAATTCGAAAACCCTTTACTAATAAAGCAATCACCGCCCGCTTGCTCTCCCGTATTTGGCTTAAACAGATAACAACACAGACAATAAGCAGCGTCTTTTGCTATACTATATTCCAACCAAGTCGGAAACTCATCAAACCATGCAGGAATAAACCTTCTCGGTCCACCACCAATATTCTTGTGGGGGAAGTCGTGATCTCGAGGCTGGAAAGGACCCTTTTGTATATAAACTCTTCGAACTTGCTCTCGAACATTGGGATGGTAATCCCAAATTCGAGTCCGCAGTCCGGGATCAACAGGGAGATCTTCCAAGTTGATTTCAACGCAAGCATGTTTCGAGCTTTTATCGTTCTCCTTCGGAGGCAATGACGACTCCATTGACTCATCAGACGATTTTCTTTTGAAATACCTTTCCATGGCGGTTCTGTTTCAAAATTTGGTTCTTTTAGTAAACACATCATATAAACCAGAAATTCTTCGAAATCCCAATAATTATTGCAGAAATTATCATCCACACAAACAGAAATACTACAAAAATTAAATCTTTCTAAATTACTGCAAAGTACACACAATCCATTGAATTAAATTTACTGAGAATAAAAAGTAAAAAGATTGGGGCTTTTTACCTCTGCTGAGACTGAGAGAGCCTGAGTGAAGAAAACTTGATGCTTCAGAGATCACTGGGCGTGCGGATGAGCGAGAAAGGGCGACATTTGAGAGTGAGAAGGAGAGAGGGAAAGTGAGAGAGCTGAAAGGGCTTTGAGTCGTCAGACGTCCGTGAGCGAGAAAGGGAGGGAAATAACTCAATAAGGGCAAAGAAAAGATTACTGGTGGGCCTTAGGGCATTTTTGTATTTGCAGTCCAACTGATATATCAGATAATTGGGTCCGTCCGGTAAGGTTTTAGAAATCGATTGTTAGAGCAAGTCCAGCCCTCCCAAATAGGCTGGCCCAAAGTCTCCGAAAACAACCTAGCCTCCCAAAAATCCCCCACCCCGCAAAATAAGCTGGCCCAAAGTCAACCTCAGCTTCTAGGCCGGCCTAGAATGGACTGAGGGAGGAACCGGCCCATCTGAAGTCATGTTGAGCCACAGGTCGAGTTTTTATTTTTTGCAGTTGGCGCGTGGGATACACGAGCGCGTGGGCGCACATTTCTGCATTAAAAAAAATGTCAGAATCTTGACGTGGGCCACGTGTCCACTTTTAGGCTGTTGGATTTCAACCTTTTTTAAATCAAATGATTCAAATTAATTAACTTAATAAAAAATTGTTTAAAAATACAAAAAAACAAATTAAACGAATTTTTTTTATATAAATACCTAACCATCTTCCACAAAAATTGTACTTTCAGAAAATGACAAGTGGTAAAAATTCTATCCGAAATTAAAAATAAAATTATTTTTTATTATTTTATAAAAAAAATTAATAATATTTTAATACGAATTGACTAGACTCTTGCCCGGCTCATTTTTTAGGGGTGGAGATGCACTTGGCCAAATAATGTTCATTGCAGTCAATTACTATTCATTCGGGTGGATTAAATGAACTTTGGGCCAGCTCATTTTTTAGGGGTGGAATTGCTCTAAAAAAAATATTCTGTGAAACAAAAAGGACAAGTAGGGTTTTGCATTTTTATGATTGGAGAATGCGTCAAGAAGTTTAATTCGAAAATAATTTTTTAGAACGAAAACGCTGAAAACACGCCTAGTTTTGATATTTAAAATGTCAAAAGAAAATTATAAATTCATGTTTGATAGTAATGGTGGTGGTGGTGGTAGTAGTGGGATGTATGTGGCAGCAGCGGCGCCTGCGATGGTGGTAGATGATTGTGTTAACAATGGTTGTGAAAATTGTGGTTGAAAGCAGTGGCATTCAGGATTCCAACCTTTGGCGTTCCAATGTTAAGGGTCTAAGTTTATTTAGATAGAACCAAAACGCAAAGCACGCAAAAAGCATTTCATAAAAAAAAATTCAAGTTTTTAGGTAGATATCTAGAATCCCAATAGAATTTACACAATCACATTCTTAACTAAATTAGAACTGCAACAAATACTACATTTCCAAATTATCATTATAAATTGAAATGCAAGAATATAATCAACCTCAAGCACCAATAAACAAACAGTAATTAATATATAATAAGAATTTAGAAACAAACAGTAATAATCGCAATCGAAATTTCTTAATTATACATCAAATAAGCAAACATAAATAAGTAGTATTTTGGAATGAAACTGATGCAACAAATGACGTTTTATTGGTTTGTACATATGATAGTAAACGAATAGCTGAAGCCACACTATATTCACAACCTCAACCTTCTTCAAACTCTTGTCCTGCTCCTGCATGCATTAGAAAATATTCAAAATCACTGAAATTGAAATAAGTTGAAACAACTTAGCTTATTGTATACATGTTTCCGAAAATAGCGTTTTAAGGACTAACAGAAAAGCCACTTAGCACTACGGTTATGCTTATTGTACATGTGTTTTCCAAAACGGCCGGTTATGCTTCTTGTAGGTCGGGTGAGACACGCTCACAGAAAAAGAGATATTATTAAAGCAGAAGGTCTCTTGCGTCTCTTAGTCTTCGTTTTCATTTTACAAAAGGAGGAAAGCACAAAAGAAAAAGGAAGAGGAGATAGAGCAAGAATTTCAGATTGTTCAGATTATGGTATGGCGCATATATTACGGTTTGTTGCAGATGGAAATTTTCATCAGTTTTAACTAAACCTAACAAGTTGGATATGGAAACAAGCTAACCTTTGTCCTTGATCAATCAATTGTATACTATATAGTATCTGAATAGAATTCCGTCAGCTTCATTATTTCCTGTATTAGAAATAAAAGACAGATGTTTTCTTGAGATATAATCGAGTTTAAAAAAAATAAAAATAAAAAACATATTTGTTGGTTGAATGACTAGATAGAAATTTAAGATCAAGCATGTATAGCTCACTTACTGTAAATTATTAACTTAGCTATTATTGTGTCCTTCGTAAAAACATTAGAAATCCCACACATGCATCAAGAATTGAAAGAGTTGGAAGAAGCAGTTTGAAGCATTACCGTAGTGGTTTTTTAGTGTGACCGGAACACAGGGTGGTACACCACGTGTCGCTATACAAATGATGAGATATGTGTGTTAAAAGTCAATAACATAAAAAAATAAAATTTCCCACCACTTAAATAAAAACACGTGGTGTACTACATGTGTTCCGCTCATAATGAAAAATTTATCCTCAAAACGTTGTATATTGACGTCATCGATTAGGAGAATCAAAACGTTGTATATTGACGTCATCGATTAGGAGAAATTCTCTAAGTCCACTCAGAAGACCATGTCATCTCTACGTTTACACACAACTAAAAGGAAACCGTGAGCCCGCCGCTTTCACCAACTTCAATATACGAGGTCCACTAGGTTGTATATTGATGACATGATTTTTCGAATGGACACAAAAGTGACTGGAAATTAAAACCTTAAATTAAAGCATACCTTGTGTCGTAAATATTCCTCACAGTGGCATTGAGGTCCCCCATCCATTCAGCCTGTTGATCCACTTCAGCCAGTTGATCCGACATGATGTATACTTGCGGTGGGGGATGTGTGTCAATAAGCTTAGGAGCAAATATCCTGAAGTTTTGCACATTATTAACCCTCAATAACGCCAAAGACGGCAACTTCAAACTATAAGCTTCACCACAAAAATACTTGAGGTTTGGCAGACTTTCAAGCTTGATGGAGTTCAATTTAGGTAATGTAATTATTTCATCAGTTTCTTCTTCTGCAGCAACGATTTCTTCTATCTGATTACACCCCTCAACTTCTATGTCCTCTATACTGGCAAGAAGTTTGGCTATGGACGACGAAAACAAATATTTCAAATGGTGGAACCAAACGACGTGCAGCGATTTCAAGTTTCCGAAGCTGCCACCTGTGATCATCAGTTGTGAAGCAGCTGTTTCCCAAACACGCATCAAACTTGGCAACTTATATAAACGCAAGAACCTCAGTTTATTGAATGCTTCAACGGAGTGGCTACCTTCTTCATGGCTTGTTCCCTTGACTTGGAAAATCAATTCAAATGACGCACAGTCACTTACAACAAGATTTTCGAGATTATCATTATCATTTGAGTCCTCAAGATTAGTTGGTGTAACCTAGAAAATTAAGCATAAATTAGTATTGCTAACTATAAACAGAAAGATGCAGTACTAATTAAAATTAGCTGCCGTGATCTATGAAAGCTGTACTAGATCTGTGAGAATCCATTATGTTAAGTAAATTTTTGCTCATCACAAGTAGGCTTATTCTTATGGACTTGACGGTGCAGGATAAAGTCGATACCGTGGCAAGTTAAACCAAAATGACTTTCGACCGTCGTTTGATATTAGTGACAAAAACAATTATCAATTGTAGCTTGCGATTAGAACTTAGAGGCTAGTTGTAGACTTGTTAGTTAATTTAAAAACTTACCTCCAGGTTAATTGGACGTGGCAATATTTCAATGCAGCGGTGGGCATTTGCTCTTAAACATGGTGTACATCTACATGCAGCAGGGCACCAATTTGATGAACGTGTTGGAGAAGTGCTGAAATCATGAGTTGTTGAATCCTTCTCAATGTTAGGGCTGGTTTGGTATTGTTGTGCTTTGAAAAAAAACTGCTGTGAGAATAAGCGGCTGTGCTGTGAGAATAAGCGGCTGTGAAATAAATCAGCAGAGTGTTTGGCAAACTTTTTTGTAAAAGTGCTTTTGGAAAAAAAAACAGTCTAATAGTGGGTCTTTTCATTAAAGAAGCATTGTAGCTCCGTGTGCTTTGAAAAAAAACCAGTTTTCCAAAGCTGCAAATAGCAGCTTCAGCTTTTTCCTTTGATTTCAGCTTATTCTCACAGCAGCTTTCAAAATAAGCCCTTTTTTTCAGTTTACCAAACACCTAAAACCCTCACAGCTTTTTTTCATGGGTGCTTTTTTTTTAAGCACCTCACTCCCAAACTAGGTCTTAATTTCTAACTTCTTTCTCTGTGGAATTACAGCACCCAATGTCTTCAATTTATGACATTTTTTCACAAGCATATTTTTTGTGGATGACCATAAAAATGTAAATCCCTCTGCACAAAGACTTGTGAGACTAGACAGGCCTTCTAGTCTAAATGTGTTCAGTTTCGGAAACAAAATCATGTCATTTGTCGCCTCTTCTTCATTTTCCTCTGTGATTCTGACTATAGTTTCAATGTCTGGACATTTTGATATCTTTACCTCTTGAAGATTCAAAAGCTTCCTGGCAATTAAATGTAAGAACACATATTCCAGATCAAAACAATGTACCATTTCCAAATATCTCAAATTTTGGAAGCCCTGAAATCCAGACGGAATGTTTTTCCACAAGTGTGTAAACGAACAATGTATAATCACCAAGCATATTGGAAGTACTGCCTTCCCATCCATAACTATATGGCATTTCAGATCAAATAGCATGTCTTTAGGCTTCATATGCCCCAATTTTACCTCTTCTAAACTTTGTAACCATGAAATGCACTTTGATGGAAATATTGCTTTGTCAAATATTTCTTCAGATTGATGCTCATCCTTAGGCGTTGTTACCTTAAAAAAATGCATTGTCAGTTAAAGGAAAAATATAGACTAACTTAAGTGTTAAGAAACTATTAATCAAATGAAATATTGTCATCACAGATATGGAGGCTGCTGACACCAAAGCGAAGAGAGGGTGAGAAATACCTCTTGGTTGGAGTATGGCTTGTTCGCTTGGAAGAAACCAACGAAACTATCTAGACTCCAGAGTTCCAAATTGGTTAATTTATGGAAAGCTATCATATCGGCTGCCTTCTCAGGTTCCCTCCGCTGCTTCGAGACAATTTCTTCCAGTTGGTCACAGCCACGAATAACTAAGTTCTGGAGTTGTACCAAGTTTCTCGCCACTGATAGTGAAAATGCATATGTTACGACTCTACAATAACTCAAATCAAGGAATCTTAGGTTAGTCAAAAAGCTGTCCAGAAGTTGGTCATTGGGGCATATTTCTTTTAATTTTGGCAGGCCCTGGACTTTAACTGTCTGTAGGAGAGGAAAGAGTGTCTGTTGGGTCCCACTTGTTTCATTTGCAAGATACTCGGTATGTGGACAATACCAAAGTTCTAAATCTTTCAAGTGTTGAAATCCCTCTTGGTCTAAATCAGTGAGGACATACAAATTACTCACAGATTCCAATCTCAAATCTTCAGATTCTTTCAACAAAAGTCTAACTGCTTGACTCTCCATCAACTCCCTTGCATCACTTTTACCAATGTCCAACTTATTTTCGAATGCACAACTTACTAGATAAGGTATACTTCTGCTCGAGAGATGTGTTTCCATGTATATATCGAATCTTATTGTTCGGCTTTTCAAGACTATGTCATTCGGCAGCAAGTGGATGACATTGGGTATTTCTATGGCTAGAACCTTCAAATGATCAGACAGCGCCATCACCTCAGAAATGCTTGCCATCCCCTTATCTTCTCCTCCTGTAGCAAGTTCCCATCTATCAAAGCTATTAAGCATATACAACTCTTCAAGTCTACATAAACTGGAGAAGATACCATGTGGAATCACCCAAAGACATTCGCAATTTGTCGTATCTAACAACCTTAATTGTTTAAGTCGTCTAATTTCCCTCGGCAACTCACGCAAGGAATAACAACCACGAAAGCTGAGGATTTCTAAATTCTCCAAACCCCCAATAACATCATTAGGCAAGCCATCTACATTAGAAAAATCTAGGCACAAGGTCCGCAGGTTCTTCAGTACTCCTAGTGTTGATGAGTCTAAGCCTTCCATTTTCACCAAAGCTAAAACCTTCAGTTCTTTCATCGTATTACAAATGATGTCCATGCTACCTTCTGAAAGACTTCCATTCATCGTTTGTAGGAGCTCAACTTTTGGGCATTTCAAACCAACTGGAATCTTCAGATTGCCAACAAGTGAGATCATAGTGTAATGGTGTTGTGTTGCTAAGTTTGGCCACCCAATCTTTTCAGCATGATTGGTTATCAGAAATCCATGTGGATCTCTTGAAGCAATCGATATGGCAACATCGCGCACTATGTCATGCATTTTCGTAGCCTCTTTCACTTTACTATCTAGCAACAAAAACCTTCTTTGTAGTTTGTCAACCAAAGAATGCACTCTATTTCTTGATTCTTCCAAAGTAACGCCGTTGCTAAAATATTCTCGACCCCATCCATATCGAACCAAATACTCGATTGGAATATCATAATCTTCTGGAAATAAACAACAAAGTAAAAGACACGACCAAGCTTCATCACTCTCCAATCTATCATAACTCCATTTTATGCTAGAATAAACTTTGTGGTCCAGTCCAGGGATGTTCTCTGGGAGGGAACTGCGCAGCTGTTTAAGGGCATCAACCCATTCATGCTTCCTTTTCTTTTCTAAGGTTTTTCCAACAGTTACAATTGCAATGGGTAAACCTCCACATTCATTCATGACCTCTTTTGCAATGGAACGTAAACCAAAATCATGATTCTTCTGTTGTTAAAATCGGGACTGCAATAATTTGTTGACTTCCCATCCTGTTGCAGACTTCCGAATCTCGTGATGTCAACAAGATTTTGCACCCTTGATGAGCATGTCCATAAGGAAGTCCTATAGCCTCAAAATCAAGCTCTGTCCATAAATCATCTAATACTATAAGGATCCTCTTTATTTCCATGAGTCTCCCATGTAGCCTTCGTGCTCTTCCAGAGTCGGATTCCTCATCAAATTTTAAACCTATTTCGTCTGCAATTTCCGCCTGAATCATCCTGGTACTTGGACTTTGAGATACAGTTGCCATTACAACTTTGTCAAACAGGTTCAGTTCTGCCAATCTTTTGATAATTTCCTTTGCCATTGTGGTTTTACCCACACCCCCCATTCCACAAATCCCGATCATTCGTACTTCTTCCTTCTTCAAACCCTCTATTACCTCATTCATGATTGCCATTCTGGACTCAAAATCCTTAAAACCTTCTTTGAAAGTTGACCATATCTCTCGTGGAGGTGAAGGATGGGCCACATCATTGAATGTTCCTTTGTTTTGAAGCTGAAGAACATGTTGTGTAATCTTATATGCTTTCCGACTCAAGCTCCATCGATACATACATCGCCGTTTCTTGTTGATTTCATCCTCAAAATGCGACACTTTTTGGATGTAGTCGTTCACATTCGTTAGCCAACTCTGAACGTCAGGGTTGATAACTTCACCGTTCCTTTTGGCAGCATTTACCAATCCTTGCACTCTATCTTTCTTCTCAAATAGCTTTTTTATCTCACCCTTAAGATTTTCGAGGTTGGAATGGTAATTAACCCAATAGCCAAACTCTGCCCCTATTGGTGCGACCAAGTACTCTCCAATTTTTGAGGCAATTGAAAGTACAATTTCCATTTGCTTCTGAAATCAAGGACAGGTCTGGAAATGGTGCAAGTCTCGTGCTCTAGTGCCTAAAACCAAAGAAGCAACATTAATAATCAGATATTTTTGCCCTGTTTAAATCTAAGCAGAGCTTTGAGGACCTGTGAGGTCCTCTTTAATAAGAGCCTTCGGATTAATCTAACAGTAAATTAACTTATATCGTAAACTATGTCGGGTGGGTTTGCCGCTTGAAAGAATGTCATGTCGGGTGGGTTAAGAGAGGAAAAAGATGAGGAAGAGAGAAAGAAGAGGGGGGGGTTTAATTTTGAAACGAATACCTATAGATGTTCGAGCTAGAAAATACGATAGAAGCTCATGAGAAAAGGGGTAAAGGAAGACTTGGGGAGAGACTTTAAGAAAAGACTTGAAGCTAACTGAAGACTTTGCACAAAATCGAGAGCTTTGAAGTTCTAAGATTCATACAGTCTACCTCACTTAGTGAGATAATGCTTTGTTGTTTTTATAGTATTTTCTAATTTTGTAATTTAAGATTTAATTAGGTATAAGAGATATAGTTTAAGCATATAAGTTAATTTACTATTAGATAAATATGAGGGCTCTTGTTGAAGAGAACCTCACAGGTCCTCAAATGTTTTATTTTTATTTTTATTTTATCAAATGAGGAGTTAGGATTCAAATTTAGAATCGCTTTTACCACTGACAGAAAATTTTGCAGTTAGACAAGCAATTAGTTAGTATCACTAGAAACCATTCACAAAGATCTACCAAACAAAATACATGACTAGTATAAGCTTATGTGACAAATGAACTATTACATGTATGTTTATTTCAGTTCTCTTTCTTTTCTTTTCTTTTCTTTTTTCTTTTGATAACTACTTCACTTATTCTTTAGTACTATTATTACAATAGTATTAAATATCCCAAGAGACTGCATAATATAACGTGATATATCACAACACAAAAGCTATTTCGCGAGATATTGTATAATATAACAATGTCTCCAATATCTCTACAGTATTTACGCAATATGATAAACAATGCGATATATCGCAATGCTTTTTGAGTTTTATTATTTCTTTATAATTTGTTTTCATTCAAACTCATCCCGTTACCACAGACCTCACACCTCCACCAGGTTTTTCTTTTAGGCTTTTAAATTTACATACCTCGTTGACCACTTTTACATTAAACATTCATTTATTTTAAACTTTTGTTTAAAATATTTTTAATTAATTAACTCATTTTTTTATGTACAAATTTATACATACGAGTCTCTTAACGAACAACTGATTGCCTAAAAATTAGGAGATTTATTACAGAAATATAATTCATAAATAGATTTTTTTTATTTATAAAAAATGTCGATCACCAAATGAAGATGTACCATTGCCATAAAAAAGGAAAAATAAATTATATTGGTACGTTTAGTTACCTATAAATATGGATACATTGGATTTTATGGTATATTTGTGTTTGTTGGTACATTTGTGATGTAGGACAATATTGGGGTGAATTTCTAAGAAGAAAAGTAAAGCAAATGAAGCGCTTTAAAATTGACAAGAAATGACGCATAAGAGAAAAACTCCACTCAAATTTTACATATGACGCCTAAAGAGGAAAAAGAATAATTGTTGGGATTTTTGGGTTGCTTGAGAAGATTTCAAGAAAATATTATACGTGGTAAAGTTTGTATTTAATTTTTTACACTCGTGTTGTGTCAATTAGTAACAGAGAAGGGATTTTCCTTGTTCTAGTGGCAATCGATCATGGGAAAAGCAAAACCCTAAGCGACGATGTTCGTAAGGGAGTACTAAATGTGGAAGGGGATAACATGGTATGAGATTCGCCATAGCCAACCTCATCTAGTTAATGTTGAAGATATTCATATTTCCTGGGAAGTGATTGCATAAGGTTTTCACTGTAGGTTGAGGATCTAGAGAAACTTTTCAAGACACAACCTATTTCAGGAAGAACGATGGTTGCTTCATGTTTAGATGGTAATGTGCACTTATGGTGGGATCAATATAAGAGTCTAGGAGATTGCAAGATAAAAATCATATCAAAACTTGGTGTTGGCTGAAGCAACTAATTGTTAAGCAATTCTTTTTTGATTTACAAATTGTATTCAGCAAGGACAAGTCAACCAATCAGTAGAAAAGACCATAAAGTGATAAAGACTGATATATAATTATGCCAAGAAGTGGTGGAGGTCAAGGTGCAAGTAATTTTGTTTGTTGAGAATCTTGTTGAAGATCCCAAGAAACATAACAACTCAAAGTGTTGACTCAATGAATTCAAGGTACCTATGATTCTGAAATTGTATGACTTTTAAAGAATCAACAAACTGATACATTGGAGTTAAATTCCAATATTAATTTAATAATAGGAAATTTATTAAAGGAAATAAAAATAAAAGAGTAAAGTAAAAAGTAATAAAATATATGATACTTAAGTTGACCAAACAAGAAAATTGGGGAACGAAAAATATTTTGATTATCGATTGCTATATTTCAATTTTGTTATAGAATTAATTTCATGATTATTCCGCCTAAGTACACTATAAATTGGGCTTCTCGAGTTGAAATTTTTTTGTGTGTAATAAAGCAGATGTCTACTAGCTAGGGGTTGGCATTGGGTGGGTTGGTTGGGTTGGACTTCAACCCGTTGGCCAAGTCAATATACTTGGGTTGACACTATTGAAAGTCATTTCCACCCAAAAAAATGAGCAAACTAACCCACCAAATAACTTTTCAATTTTTTCTATCTTTATCTTTTGTTTGAGTTTTTTTGTTGATCTTCGTCAGTTTTCCTCTATAACCCATACCTTAAAGCTTAAGCATCATTTAGCTCAAACCCATTAAGATATGAAGCCTTGCAACAAAGTCCCACCAAATGTGAAGAAAATGTGTGTTGATGCTTGGATAATGTAACATCCCACATCGTTTAGGAGAGTGGATCATGTAAGCCTGATATGTATATTCTCATCTCTACCTAGCACAAGGCCTTTTGGGAGCTCATTGGCTTCGGGTTCCATCAAAACTCTGAAATTAAGCGAGTTCGCGCGAGAGCAATCTCATGATGGGTGACCCACTGGGAAGTTCTCGTGTGAGTTCCCAGAAACAAAACTGTGAGGGCGTGGTCGGGACCCAAAGCGGACAATATCGTGCTACGAAAGAGTTGAGCCCAGGATGTGGTGGGGACCCGGACCGGGATGTGACAATTTGGTATCAGAGCCAATCCCTGGCCGGAAGTGTGCCGACGAGGATGTCGGGCCCCTAAGGGGGGTGGATTGTAACATCCCACATCGTCCAGGGGAGTGGATCTTGTAAGCCTTATATGTATATTCTCATCTATATCTAGCACGATGCCTTTTGGGAGCTCACTAACTTCGAGTTCCATCGAAACTCCGAAGTTAAGCGAGTTCGCACGAGAGCAATCCCAGGATGGGTGACCCACTGGGAAGTTCTCATGTGAGTTCCCAGAAACAAAACTGTGAGGGCGTGGTCGGGGCCCAAACCGGACAATATCGTGCTACAGAAAAGTCGAGCCCAGGATGTGGTGGGGACCCAGACCGGGATGTGACAATTTGGTATCAGAGCCAATCCATGGCTGGAACGGAAGTGTACCGACGAAGACGTCAGGCCCCTAAGGGGGGTGGATTGTAACATCCCACATTATCCAGGGGAGTGGATCTTGTAAGCCTTATATGTATATTCTCATCTATACCTAGCACGACGCCTTTTGGGAGCTCACTAGCTTCGAGTTTCATCGAAACTCTGAAGTTAAGCGAGTTCGCGTCAGAGCAATCCCAGGATGGGTGACCCACTGGGAAGTTCTTATGTGAGTTCCCATAAACAAAACCGTGAGGGTGTGGTCGGGGCCCAAAGCGAACAATATCGTGCTACGATGGAGTCGAGTCCGGGATGTGGTGGGGGCCCAGACCGAGATGTGACAGATAACATTTGAATTTTAGATCATCATTATGTTTAAAATATTTGAATTTTTAATTAAGTTTATTGTGTTGTTGAACTTGAATTATATGAAAATGTTGTTATTTACATGTGTTTTAGTGGAAGTGTACATTTATTTGCTCATTATTATTTTTACAGTATGCAAATTTGAAAAGTTTACATTTCACCACTACATAGTGCAATGTGATTTTTAACTTTTTGTATAATTACATGATAAAAATAATTCACGTATTTGTATGATCCCCAAACTCACTTCATCTCTCACATGACATTTCATTTGTTCATTTCCGCTAATTCTATCCATATTTTTTCTGTTTAAAACAATAAAATTCGATTATAAGGAGGGAGTAGCTCAATGTTAGTTGATTACTTTTTAAAAGGCACTTGTTTTCTTAAGTTTGTTGGTGTTGGAGCTGCTGAAATAAATATTCGGCAGACACTAGAATGTAAAATCAACACTTTTGTTTCTTGGTCAGGTAGGATAAGAACAAACATCTAAAATAACAAATATTGAAAAGAAATAGAGTTTGTAAAAAGTACATACGTACCTGTATTGTAAATCAACGCAATGCAATTTTCTGGCTAAGTAAAAATGAAATTCTGAAATTTGTGCCTTGTTCAGCCACAAATCATATGTCTGGTATTGGTGGTGCTTCACAAACTTGCAGGAAAATTTGAATGTTGAATGCTAGCATGCACAAGGAGGACAGATTATGTAACCTCATCAATGCAAATATATGAGCAAATAACTTCAATGATGAAGAGTTAATAAGAGTTTAGTTACGATAGAAATAGAAAAGCAAAAAATATGTAACGAGCATTACTTCAATATTGAAAAGAAACATAGTTTGTGAAAGGTATGTACGTACCTATGTTGTA
Organism: Malus fusca; assembly: GCA_035220775.1. NCBI lineage: Eukaryota > Viridiplantae > Streptophyta > Magnoliopsida > Rosales > Rosaceae > Malus > Malus fusca. The sequence goes on along the minus strand of CM069061.1, from coordinate 6,264,017 downwards.
AACCAACGTAATGCAATTACTTAGCAGAATGAAAGTGAAATTCTAAAATGTATGCCTTGTTCAACAACAAATCATATGTCTGGTACTGGTAGCAGTGCTTCACAAACTTGCTGGAAATTTTGAATGTTGAATGCTAGCATGCACAAGGAAGACATGTTATGTTACCTCAGCAATGCAAAAATATACGAAAACTTCAATTGGGAAGAGTTAATAAGAGTTTCCTAACAATATGACAAAAAAAAAAATATCGAACGAGCATTACTTGAATACTAGGTGATTCCAATGTAAGAATGCATTGCTTAAAGAGGAGGTAATTCTCTTTTAACAAGAATTAAAAAGACAAAGCGAAAGAGAATTGGATGCATTGCTAAAGAAACCTTTGGAAGAATTGGATGCATTGCTTAAGAAACCCCAAATTCCAAAGGGACAATACATGGCCTTGCGGGGTCTCCTTCCCTAGGGACAATACATGGGTTTACTGATGTAGTTGGGTGATTCAAATCGTAGCTAAATGATTTGTGGAAGATCCTAAATTTAATGGCATGACACTTACTCCCATAGTTATAAAAATTTCATACTATATTGTTAACCTGAGATTTCCATGCCTTGTTAGATAAATTTGTAAGGGTACACGGAATTCAAGTGGATACACTACGTGTCATAGTACAAATGGAATGATACTGAGAAATATATACATTCTACCACTTATATTATAACACGTGGTGGACTGAAAAAAAAATCTCTCGCCATTCCACAAGATTTGGAAAATTTAAAATTCCTCTAGTTTTTTAACACTTTTTTATGCACATTTAACATGAATAAAATCTTGTATCATCACACCACATACCATTATGAAGCTTCTCATAATGTACAATTGCACGCATAAGTATCGATAATATAAATGATTTCTAGCCTCCCTATAATTGTTGGTGTCGAAAATCATATAAACTCAATTGATTTGATGAAAGAAAAGTTTTTCATGCACTCCTCATTTCATTCGTACACTTCAATTCAAACATTAAACCCAAGCAAAACACATGTTGTCTCAATAAGACTCCGTATGTTAACACACGTCGTCTTCACCACAATCACCATGCAGCTCACCAATTCACTACTCGGGTTAGCCAATTCTCTATGTTGATGAACTATGAAACTTGGGCTATTTAGGATGCAATAAATTTATTAGAAAACGATATTTAATCAAAAATAATAATTGGAGAATTGATAACCTGTGCACTAAGAGGTTATTTGTTGGCATATTCTGAAGTGGATGAACTTTTCAGGTTTCCCGAGTTAGCGTAACTTTTTGCTGGAGTAGGCCATAATATTTAAACTCAAAGGGGACAACAAGAACAAATACATGGAAATGGGCCAAGTGCGAACTGGAATTTCAAGAAAGTTTGATGTTTATTTAAATAATTTCATATTTATTTTCTTTCTGGGATTTAGTTTCTTGATTTTATGTTTATATTAAAACAGGGCGTACTTGCTATACAATTAAGCACAAGTCACCAGTTTGATTCTGACTTTAGAAGGTTAAAAACTGATCCAAACCATTGTGATTTAGCTTATGCAAAAATTCTATGGTTCTTTTTAACCGTTAGATCTTTGGTTTTTTTTTTTTTTTGTCCAAAGATCTAATATTTGAAGAAAAAAATCTGAATTATCAGTTATTCTGAAGCACCACAAAAATTCCCTAACTTATGAGCTTGAGACGGCTTTGCTTAATTGATGAAGTCCATATATAAGATTTTCATAAAAACTTTATGAGCTTGATTGGACTCGGCCGCTTTTTTACTGAAATTTAACTTTACTCTTTTTCTCTTGTTTTTTTATTGAAATTAGACGAGGGCTGTTTTAATTATTAACACTCCACAAATTTGTTGAATACACTTCCTTTAAAATTCTAAAATGCAGTAACTTATATGTCTTAACATCAAATGATTTATATGCCCTAATATAACCTACAACTTAAAAATCTTTGTCTTCAAGCTCATAAACTTACTACCACCCTCGATTTAGAACAAAGCAAATCCTAATCACTAATAAGTAAATACATAAAATAACAATTCTAATTTTTTTTTATGGTATTTGAATGTTTGTGAATTCTTTTTTCTTTATTTTTTGGTATGATAACGATTCAAAAAGAATTTGGAACCTTCAGCAATATAACATATTAAATAAGATGTTATACAAACCTATGTGTTTTGGAATGGTCATGAGTCTTGTCCTAGAAAAGTAATGCATCTGCTTAGTGTTTTTTTTTTTTTTTTTTTTTTTTGAAATGATAATTCATTAACAAAACAGAAAGGTGCATAAAAAGATTGAAATACAAAATTAAGCACAAAAGGAAGCCAGACTTGTGGCCAGAGGGAGGCTGAAATGTCTCTGTGAGTCATCCCAGCCGCCGGAAGGAGTGGATAACCGTGATTTGTCATCAGTTGTCCCCATTTTAAAAAATAAAAAGATTGAAATACAAAGTTAAGCACAAAAGTAAAACTAAGGACCAGCTAAACTATTCTTATTTTCTAAAAAAAGATTGAAATCTCTCTCCTTCTCATTTTCTAAAAAAATGTGTTCATACACATAAAGTGTGTAGGCAAATGCTAGTTAAATTTAAGTAAACATGTAGCAGACACCAAATTCACATGATTTACGCTTAATATTACATGAATTTTAAATTATTTATCACTCCTCCTCAAATTAGGAATAAGAAATAATTCAGTTAATCCCAACCCACCTAATGGCTTGGGTGTGTGTGTTTGCCCATTTTCTTAGATGGCAATGAGTTTCAATTAGGGGTGGGCACCGGTATCGGGTAGGTTGGTTGTGTTGGACTTCAACTTGTTAGCTAATTGAATAGGCTCGATTTGGAATTGTTCCGACTCATTGTAGAACCAAATTGGCAAACCAACTCACGCAAACTATTCTTAGACGGGTTGGGTTGGACGGGATCCACATGTTGGGCTTAATTGGTTTTTTTATTAAGAAAACTAATTAAAATTGTTTAAAAACTTTGAGTTTTAACGATAAGACAAAATAAAGGGTAAAGTGAATAGTACCAAAATTGATTTTTTAGTGTAAAAATGTGATTTTTCGTTAAAATGAATAGTACCGGGAGATTTTCGTTAAAATTCTCTATTTTATTTCTAATGTAAGTATGGGAGACAAATAATTAATACTAACGTGAATTAAGCCTAAATCATATGAATTTGATGTTGTTATATTGCTACATGGTGCTAATACATAGATTTCACTATTCAAATCAGTATTGATAAACAAGTGCATTTAAAAGTTACTGAATTTTTATGTAGATGTCCATCTAATATACTTTAATACACACACACACACACACACATATACACGTTTAAGAATTATTGTTATTCGGGTGGTCAGTTTTAATCGGATTAATTTTTCAACCTAGTACAACTCACCTATTAAACGGGTGGTCGGGTTTTTACCTAAAAATAAAATTTAAATGTTTAGCAACCAACCCATATCAGGTGGATTGGTCAGGTTGGCCAGTAGACCCACCAAAATGATCACCCCTAATTTTAATAATGTCTACCCGAACTTAACAAACGCATTGAAGTTCAACCCGACCAACACACCCAATGCTCTCCCTTAAGCGCAAAAATGAAAACGATAATTTCTGAGAAAACTTCACATTTTCGTTGGGAAAACTTCAAAAACTACATGGCTACCAAACCAAAATTTCCAAGCCCATCTCCCAGCAAGGGCAAGACAACACAAGTACAAACCCAAACAAAAAGGTAAAACAAAGCCCAACATAAACAGAAGGGAGGATTGAAATTCAAATTCCTCCACCTTTGGTGATTGGCGTGAACAAAACATCGTATCATCACACCAACTTTGTATGTCTAATCCCACACCTATCATTAACATTTTATTTTGTCAATACACATATCATTAACATGATTGTGCAAAAAAATGAAAAGAATTAATGGTTTCTACTATTTACGCTTCAATAATTTTGTAAGAATATGAATGTCATCGGAGATTCATATTCACAGTTAAGTTATTTTGTATTAGATATTAGAGGAAACTGAAGTGACATGTTGAAAAGTACAAGAAGCCACATTTTTACCCACATTTTTACCCGTATTCTATGGCTTTGTACCTTTGCAATCTTTGTAACCAAACAGAATTTACCCCTTAAACCCGTAACCAAACATGGATCTTCTTCGTCCACTCCATCTTCCGCCCTCCGCAGCCACAAGTCCGAGACCACGCTACCTCATCGACTCCGCCACCGTCTGCAACACCCAAGCCATGACTTCCGCAATCGCGAGACAAGACTCTCCGGAACAACTGGAGGTCGTCCTCAACAATCGGTGTCATTTCCGACGGGGGAAAGTCGCGGTTTGAGTAGAAGAGAGGGATTGGAGGTGGGCGGAGGATTAATATTTGGAATATTAGCAGACTTGGAAGATTGGAGGTGGCTGGAGAAAGATTTGCAGACTTGGAAGATTTACAAGTTGCTGGAGGATGAAGATAAAGTTCGTTTGGTCACAGGTTTATAAAAAGAAAGGGGTGTTTGGTTACTTGGTTATGAAACTTAAATATTTAACCCATGTTTTGTTTTCATAGGACCACATTAGTTAGTGAGTAAAATGGATACTGACTAATCAATATCCAAGTATTATATTCATCAAAATTAAAGAAATTTAGATTTTTTATCGCTGCTTACTCCATCATATTTATTTAGGGATAAATGTCATTAAGTAACCAATGATATATATTTAGAATTTTATTATGTCACTGCTTGACTCGATACACCAGTGTCATAATACTATTAGTTGAATTTTTTTTAAATTTCTAATCAATTGTGTTATTATATTTAATGTACTGCATCGTGTTCCTGCGCTCTAAAAAATCTCTATGTTCGTTGAGGGCTTTTAGAAACAACAATTCATCACCAAAATCCTGAGCATTTTTCTTCATATAGGAGACCAGATCTTGGCCAAAAAAAATTGGAGCCGAGATCAAAAGGTGGAAAGTATTAAAAAAAAAATTATTCTTATGCTCTAATTGTGTCATATATCATGCCTCGAATAGGGATGGAAATCGTGTTTGTTAGTAGACCCACCTATATTCGAGAGATGATACAATTAAATGATAAGTGTAACGTCACTTTCCTCCACCTGTATTGGACTCACCTATAATGCCCTTTAAAAAGTGGGACCCATGAACATATTGTCTCTCTCCTAGGAGCCTTATCTGATGTGACCGCCCGATCATCCGGGCTTCCTCTCAGCCGTCCGATGAAAACGAGATTCCGTTTTAACTGCCAAAGGAGTTGAGATATTCACTTACTGTTTGGCAGCTGAGAAAGTGGGAAAAAAATATCTCCTTTTCAGCTTTATGTTGTTTTTTTCCCCGTGGTTTCCTTCTCATTGCCAAACGGGGCAGGGCGTTCTGGTTCTGATTGTGGAATAGAAGGCGAGCTTTGTCGTTTCCGTTAGGCTTAGCGGCGACGGTGACGCCGCCGCCGACGACAGGTCGTTTTTACCTTATCTTTGATTTTTTCGTTGGGGTTTCAAAATTCCATGGACCACCAAAGGTCTTGGTTTTGAATTTGCTTCTCTGCTTTCCCTATTTGTCAACATACCGCTCCCCAATTGTCTTGTTGCACTTGAGATTTCAGTTTCACGCTATTCAAGTCTCTTGTTCTGCAATTGTGTTTTGTGGAAGACAGTTTTTCGGAATTTTCTGTTTCGGATTGAGGATTAAAGGGCATATATGTGTAGCTAATTGGAAAATGAGATTATTGAGTTCGTTTGTGCCATTTTTCTCGCTGTGATTGTAAGATCTGAATATGTGGGTGCCTATCTTGTTTACTACATTATGGGAATTGTCTGCATTTATTACTCAACTATGTATGCCGACCCAACGAGTCATGAGTGTAGAATCAAGATTTAGATACATGCTGTATTGTGCTTTCGCTGTTTTTTCGTTACGGAGTTTCCTGGAAAAGAGGATGTGATAGATTCCTGAGTTCTGGTGTTGTTATAGTAAATACTGCAATTAGAATGTGTGTCATGTTCTAAAATGTTGGGAGAAGTTATGGAGGAGCGCTTCCACCATTTTTCAGGTTGCTTTACTAGGCAGACCTCAACTTGGTGTATTTCTTGTTTAAAAGGCTGTGACTTTGTTAATTTGCTTCTTGATTGGTGCAACGGGTATGTTTCATTTGTCGATTAACCAATATAGTGAGTGAGAAAGAACAGTGCATAGCATGTCTATCTGCTTTTTGCTAGTAATATATTGAATAACCTTGTTTTAGTATTAAAATTTGTAGGGCTGCCTTATTCAACTTTGTCGTTGTTTTTATCTGCAGATTGGCCAGCATCTTTGTGATTCAGTGCAACTGTGTGGCTGACATTGCAGATAGCACCATGAATGGCTATTTAGAACCCAGAAGGAATTCCAATGATAACCAATCTGTACGAACGTCTGGAAGCGTATCGTGTCCAATAACTGCAAGCTTAAACCAAGAAGATAAGTCCAAATCAAGAAAGCCTCGTTTGTCCTATGCTGATCTCCATCATGAGATTACAAAGAATATAAATGCTATCCCAACTGATTCTGTTGGGAACAACCAAAAGCAGCGGATTAGTAAAAGGAAAACGGAAGAAGATGAGCTTATTAAGTACATGTCAAAGTTGCCAAGTTATCTTGAGAGGGGAAAAAACCTTCAGGAGAAAGTTTTAAATATCGGTGTCCTAGACTGGGGGCGCCTAGAAAAATGGCAGCATAGCCATAAACAGATGCCATACGGAAGTAGCAGGTATTCACCGCCAAGTAGTAATACAACCTCATGTTTTTCGACAGATGAATCATCAACCCCTTCTAGCCGAGGCCACAGTTGTTCTCCTGCTTGACCACAGGTGCGTTGTCCTTCACTGGAATCTCATTTCATGAAATCTCCTATAGAAGGCCATTCCGAAGTCGTCAACTGTTTTAGAAAAAGGGTTGAAAAGTTTCAAGATCTTAAAGCCGACAGGAGTAGCACTTGAATGGGCTGGAAAAGTCCATGGGAACGGGTAAATTACAACTTATGATGAATTAATGAACAAGTCAGAGAACTTACATAAATCTTATTCAGAAAATTCTGAACGAGATATCCATCTGATTCAATGAAACTGTTTCATCAAAGAGCAGCAAAAGCAATGATTCTGAACGAGACATCAAGGATGCCAGAAAGTTTTGTTCTTCTTTTGCCTAGAGATTGTCCTGAAAGCAATGATTCTGGTGTTTCAATCCATCTGATTCAATGAAACTGTTTCATCAAAGAGCAGCAAAAGCAACCCGGGGAAGATATTCAGATAGACCCAATGAAACTCTCATGTCCTTTTCCTTCTGAAGCTGAAAGTAAAACTAGGTAAAACTAGGTATGACTGATTGCAGAACAATTAATGTCAACGAGTCGGCTATGGTGAAGAAGAATGGATCCGCAGCAGTTCAAGCTCTTGTACGAGTTGCAGTTAAGAATGGCGTGCCCCTTTTCACATTTGCGGTTGACAATGACATTGCCATTCTTGCAGCCACAATGAAGAAGTTAAATACCTCCAAAAATGATGACTGCAGCTGCATCTACACATTCTTCAGCATCCGGGAAGTCAAGAAAAAGACTGCAACTTGGATGCATCCGGGAAGTCAAGAGTCCTGACTATGTCGGTAATGTTGTTGCTCAAATGAAGGTTGGTGATTCTCATTTCCAAATTATCATTATAAGTTTTGAAATTGAAGTGCAAGAATATAATCAACCTCAAGCACCAGTAAACAAACAGTAATTAATATATAATAAGAATTTAGAAACAAACAGTAATAATCGCAATCGAAATTTCTTAATTATACATCGAATAAGCAAACATATATAAGTAAGCATTTTGGAATGAAACTGATGAAACAAATGACGTTTTATTGGTTTGTACATATGATAGCAAACGAATAGCTGAAGCCACACTATATTCACAACCTCCTCAACCTTCTTTAAACTCTTGTCCTGCTCCTGCATGCATTGGAAAATATTCGAAATCACTGAAATTGAAGTAAGTTGAAACAATTTAGCTTATTGTATACATGTTTCTGAAATTAGCGTTTTTAAGGGCTAACAGAAAAGCCACTTAGCACTACGGTTATGCTTATTGTACATGTGTTTTCCAAAACGGCTGGTTATGCTTGTTGTAGGTCGGGTGAGACATGCTAACAAAACAAAGGGAGGAGGAAAGCACAAAAGAATTTCAGATTGTTCAGATTATGGTATGGCGTATATATTACTGTTTGTTGGAGATGGATATTTTCATCAGTTTATACTAAACCCTAGAACAAGTTGGAGATGGAAACATGCTAACCTCTGTCCTTGATCATTCAATTGTATATAGTATCTGCATAGAATTCCGTCAGCTTCATTCTTTCCTGTATTAGAAATAAAAGACGTTTTTTTGAGATATAATCGAGTTTAAAAAAATAAAAATAAAACATAACCTATTTGTTGGTTGAATATTAAGATCGAGAATATATAGCTCACTTACTGTAAATTATCAACCTAGCTATTATTCAGTCCTTCGTAAAAACATTAGAAATCTCACACATGCATCAAGAATTGAAAGAGTTGGAACAAGCAGCTTGAAGCATTACCGTAGTCTCAAAAGGTTGTATATTGACGTCATCGATTAGGAGAAATACTCTTAGTCCACTCAGAAGACCATGTCATCTCTACGTTTACATAGATGACATGATTTTTCAAGTGGACACAAAAGTGACTGGAAATTAAAACCTTAAATTAAAGCATACCTTGTGTCGTAAATATTCCTCACAGTGGCATTGAGGTCCCCCATCCATTCAGCCTGTCGATACACTTTGGCCGGTTGATCCGACATGATGTATGGTTCATCAGGATCCGACGTGATGTATGGTTCATCAGGATCCGACGTGATGTATGGTTCAGCAGGATCCGACGTGATGTATGGTTCAGCAGGATCCGACGTGATGTATGGTTCATCCGGATCATCCAGTTCCGACATGATGTATACTTGCAGTAGGGAATGTGTGTCAATAAGCTTAGGAGCAAATATCTTGAAATTTTGCAAATTAATAACCCTCAATGACACCAAAGACGGCAACTTCAAACTATAAGCTTCACCACAAAAATACTTGAGGTTTGACAGATTTCCAAGCTTGAGGGAGTTCAATTTAGGTAATGCAATTATTTCATCAGTTTCTTCTTCTGCATCAACGATTTCTTCTATTTGCTCACAGTTCTCAACTTCTATGTCCTCTATACTGACAAGAAGGTTGGCTATGGACGACGAAAACAAATATTTCAACTGGTTACAATGACCGACGTACAACGATTTCAAGTTTCCGAAGCTGCCGCCTGTGAACATCGGTTGTGAAGTACCCGTTTCCCAAACACTTGTTAAGCTTGGCAAATAATGTAACCACAAGATCCTCAGTTTATTGAATGCTTCAACGGAGTGGATATTTTCTTCATGCCTTGATCCCTTGACTTGGAAAATCACTTCTAATGACGCACAGTTGCTTACTTGAAGATTTTCAAGATTATCATTATCATTTGAGCCCTCAAGATTAGTTGGTGTAACCTAGAAAATTAAACATCAAATATTATTGCTAATTATAAACAGCAAGATGCATGCTAATTAAACATCATTTGATATTAACGACAAAAACAATTATATATCAATTGTAGCTCGCGATTATAACTTAAAAGCTTACCTCCAGGTTAATCGGACGTGGCAATATTTCAATGCGGCGGTGAGCATTTGCTCTTGAATATGGTGTACATCCACATCCAGCAGGGCACCAATTTGATGAACGTGTTGGAGAAGTGTTAAAATCATGAGTTGTTGGATCCTTCTCAATGTTCTTCTCTAACTTGTTTCTCTGTGGAATTACAGCACCCAATGTCTTCAATTTCTCGCATCTGCTCACAAACATATCTTTTGTGGATGACCATAAAAACGTAAATCCCTCTGGACAAAGACTTGTGAGAAGAGGCAGGTCTACCAGGTTAAATGTGTCCAGTTTCGGAAACAAAATCATGTCTTTTGTCGCCTCTTCTTCATTTTCCTCTGTGTTTCTGAATATAGTTTTCATGTTCGGACATAGTGATATCCTTACCTCTTGAAGATTCAAAAGTTCCCTGGCAATTAAATACAAGAACACATATTCTAGACCGAAACATTTTTCCATTTGCAAATATCTCAAATTTTGGAAGCCCTGAAATCCAGACGGAGTGTTTTTCCACAAGTGTGTAAAGGAACAACTTTCTATCTTCAACGTACGTAACTGAGAAAATATTGGAAGTACTGCTTGCCCATCCATAACTGTATCGCTTTTTAGATCAAATAACACGTCCTTATGCTTCATATCTGCCAATGTTACCTCTTCTAAACTTTGTAACCAAGAAATACACTTTGATGGAAGTATTGCATTTTCCAATATTCTTGTACATTGATGCTCATCCCTTGGCATTGTTACCTTTAAAAAAATGCATTCTCAGTTTAAGAAAAAATATAGACCAAACTTAAGTGTTAAGAAACAAATTTAAATTTCCTAAATATCACTATTAATCAAATGAAATATTGCCATATCTGGTCAGCCATCACAGATATATATGGAGGGTAAGACATACCTCTTGGTTGGAGTATAGCTTGTTGGCTTGGAAGAAACCGACGAGATTATATAGACTCTTGAGTCTCAATTTGGTTAATTTATGGAAAGCTATCATATCGGCTGCACCTTCATGTTCCCTCCGCTGCTTTGAGACAATTTCTTCCATTTGAACACATCCATCAATATCTAAGTTTTGGAGTTGTACCAAGTTTCTTGCTACTGATAGTGAAAAAACATATTTCAAGTCACCACAAGATTTCAATTGAAGAGATCTTAGGTTAGTAAAAGAGCTCTCTAGAAGTTGGTCGTTGGGGCATATTGCTTTTAATTTCTTCATCCCCGAGAGAATAAGTGTCTGTATGCGAGGAAAGAGTGTTTGCTGGGTCCCACTTGTTCCATTTGCAAGATACTCGGTACTTGGACAAAGAGAAACTGTTAAATATTTCAAGTGTTGAAATCCCTCTCGGTCTAAATCAGTGAGGACATACAAATTAATCACAGTTTCCAATATCAAATCTTCAGATTTTTTCAACCAATGTCCAACTGCTTGACTCTCCATCAACTCCCTTGCATCACCTCTACGAATCATCATCTTCTTTTCGAATGCACAACTTGCTTCACGATCAATTCTATACCTGGAACCATCCATGAGGATATTGAATCTTATTGTTAGGCTTTTCAAGACTATGTCTTCCGGCAGAAAGCGGATGAAACTGGGTATTTCTATGGCTAGAACCTTCAAATGATCAGACAGAGACATCACCTCAGCAATGCTTGCCATCCCCTTATCTTCTCCTCCTGTAGCAAGTTCCCATCTATTAAAGCTATTAAGCATATACAACTCTTCAAGTCTACATAAGCTGGAGAAGATACCATGTGGAATCACCCGAAGACATTTGCAATTTGTCGTATCTAACAACCTTAATTGTTTAAGTCGTCTAATTTCCCTCGGCAACTCACGCAAGGAATAACAACCACGAAAGCTGAGGATTTCTAAATTCTCCAAACCCCCAATAACATCATTAGACAAGTCATAGAGATTAGAATTATCTAGGCACAAGGTCCGCAGGTTCTTCGGTACTCCTAGTGTTGATGTGTCTAAGCATTGCATTTTCACCAAAGCTAAAACCTTCAATTCTGTCATCGCATTACAAATGATGTCCATGCTACCTTGTGAAAAACTTCCATCCATCATCTGTAGAAGCTCAACTGTTGGTGGGCATTTCAAACCCGCTGGAATCTCCAGATTGCGAAGTGAGATCGTAGTGCAATGGTGATATGCAGCTAAATTTGGCCACCCATTCTTTTCAGCATGACTGGTTATCAAAAATCCATGTGGATCTCTTGAAGCAATCGATATGGCAACATCGCGCACTATGTCATGCATTTTTGTAGCATCTTTCTTTTTACTAGTTAGCAACAAAAACCTTCTTTGTAGTTTGTCAACCAAAGAATGCACTCTATTTCTTGCTTCTTCCAAAGTAACGCTGCTCCTAAAATATCCTCGACCCCACCCATATCGAACCAAAGACTCAATTGGAATATCATAATCTTCTGCAAATAAACAACAAAGTAAAAGACACAACCTGGCTTCATCACTCTCCAATCTATCATAACTCCATTTTATGCTTGAATAAACTATGGCGTCCAGTCCAGGGATGTTCTCGGGGAGAGAATTTCGCAGCTGTTTAAGGGCGTCAACCCATTCATGCTTCCTTTTCTTTTCTAGGGCTTTTCCAACAGTTACAATAGCAATGGGCAAACATCCACATTCATTCATTACCTCTTTTGCAATGGAGCGTAAATCAGGATCATCGAAGGTTTCACCTACCATTTCTCTGAAGAGCTCCCATGATTCTTCTGTTGTTAAAATCGGGACTTCAGTAATTTGTTGACTTCCCATCCTGTTGCAGACTTCCAAATCTCGTGATGTCAACAAGATTTTGCACCCTTGATGAGCATGTCCATAAGGAAGTCCTATAGCCTCAAAATCAAGCTCTGTCCATAAATCATCTAATACTATCAGGATCCTCTTTATTTCCACGAGTCTCCCATGTAGCCTTCTTGCTCTTCCAGAGTCGGATTCCACATCAAATTTCAAACCTATTTCGTCTGCAATTTCCGCCTGAATCATCCTAGTACTTGGACTTTGAGACACAGTTGCAATTACAACTTTGTCAAACAGGTTCAGTTCTGCCAATCTTTTGATAATTTCCTTTGCCATTGTGGTTTTACCCACACCCCCCATTCCACAAATCCCTATCATTCGTACTTCTTCCTTCTTCAAACCCTCTATCACCTCATTCATGATTGCCATTCTGGACTTAAAATCCTTAAAACCTTCTTTGAAAGTTGACCATATCTCTCGAGGAGGTGCAGGATGGGCCACATCATTGAATGTTGCTTCGTTTTGGAGCTGAAGAACATGTTGTGTAATCTTATAGGCTTTCCGACTCAAGCTCCATCGATACATACATTGCTGTTTCTTGTTGATTTCATCCTCAAAATGCAACACTTTTTGGTTCATGTAGTCGTTCACATTCGTTAGCCAACTCTGAACATCAGGGTTGATAACTTCACCGTTCCTTTTGGCAGCATTTACCAATCCTTGCACTCTATCTTTCTTCTCAAATAGCTTTTTTACCTCACCCTTAAGATTTTCGAGGTTGGAATGGTAATTAATCAAATAGCCAAACTCTGTCCCTATTGGTGCGACCAAGTACTCTCCAATTTTTGAGGCAATTGAAGTTACAATTTCCATTTCCTTCTGAAATCAAAGACAGGGGAAATGGTGTAAGTCTTGTGCTCTAGTGCCTAAAACCAAAGAAGTAACAATTATAATCAGATATTTTTGCCCTGTTCAAATCTAAGCAGAGCTTTGAGGACCTATGAGGTCCTCTTTTATAAGAGCCTTCAGATTAATCTAACAGTAAATTTACTTATATTCCTAAACTATGTCCGGTGGGTTAGCCGCTTGAAAGAATGTTTTGTCGGGTGGGTTAAGAGAGGAAAAAGATGAGGAAGATAGAAAGAAGAGGGTGTTTAATTTTGAAACGTATACCTATGGATGTTCCAGCTAGAAAATACGATAGAGGCTCAGAAGAAAATGGGTAAAAGAAGACTTGGGGAGAGACTTTAAGAAAAGACATGGAGTACTTAGAGCTAACGGAAAACTAGGCACAAAACCGAGGGCTTTGACGTTCTAAGATTCATATAGTCTATCTCACTTAGTGAGATAATGCTTTGTTGTTTTTATAGTATTTTCTAATTTTGTAATTTAGGATTTTTTTTTTTTTGAACAAACGATATTATTTACCCTAAGGGAAATGGGATGGGCTAAACCTCACAATGAGCTAGTAATAATGTGGTAGTGGCTGTAATTTAGGATTTAATTAGGTATAAGAGATAGTTTAAGCATATAAGTTAATTACTATTACATAAATATGAGGGCTCTTGTTAAAGATAACCTCACAGGTCCTCAAATGTTTTATTTTTATTTTTATTTCCTCAAATAAGGAGTTAGGATTCAAATTTAAAACCACTTTCACCGCTTACAGAAAAATTTGCAGTTAGACAAGCAATTAGCTAGTATCACTAGAAACCATTCACAAAGATCTACCAAACAAAATACATGACAAGTATAACCTTACGTGACAAATGAACTATTACATGTATGTTTACTTCACTTCTTTTTCTTTTGATATGTCGCGACGCTTTTTTCAGTTTTTTATTATTTCTTTATAAATTTTTTTTTTAATTCATCCTCATCCCGTTACCATTGACCTCACACCTCCACCAGGTTTCTCTTCTAGGCATTTAAATTTAGATACCTTCGTTGACCACTTTTATCGATTAAACATCAATTTATTTTAAACTTTTGTTTAAATGTTTTTAATTAATTATGTCATTTTTTATGTACAGAATTACACACACGAGTCTCTAAAGACTTAACAACTAATTGCTTAAAAATTTGGATATTTAATTACAGAAATATAATTTATAAATAGATTTATTTTGGTATTTATAAAAAATAAGAATCACCAAATGAAGATGTACCATTGCCATCAATCATGGGAGAAACAAAATCCTAAGTGACGATGTTCGTAAGGGAGTACTAAATATGGAAAGGGATAACATGTTATGAGATTCGCCATAGCCAACCTCATCTAGTTGATGTTGAAGATATTCCTATTTCTTGGGAAGTGATTGCATAAGGTTTTCTCTTGTTGGTTGAAGATCTAGAGTAACTTTTCTAGACACAACCTATTTCAGGAAGAAAGATGGTTGCTTCAAATTTAGATGGTAATGTGTATTTATGGTGGGATCAAATATAAGAGTTTAGGCGATTACAAGATAAAAATCATATCAAAACTTAGCGTTGGTTGAACAGACTAATTGTTAAGCAATTCTTTTCTGACATGCCCCGATTCCGATATTCCCTTAATACTAGGGTAGACACATACTGGCAAACACCCGAAAGTGACGCAAGCCATTTAGAATGCATGAGAACAAGAATAAATAAGACTTATGAATTTAAATATAATTAATATACTAATAATGAACGTATTCAGAGCATACAACTAAATTGACACTAGAAAGCAAATAATGTAATATTGAATGAACAAAGAGATGGATCCTACACCGAGAGGACTCGAAGATGTCAATGCGGAAGTGCCTTGACACCGAGATCGTACTTCTCGATTCTAAATCCTGAGGGGATGCAAAACAAACATGAGTGGACCAAGTTGATATATATATATATATATATATATATATATATAATAAAACAAGTATCAACATACTAACCCTCAAAGTTTATGAAAACTAATAGCATAATAAGTGGTACGTTTTCCGAAAACCCTAGCATGCCATAAAACCTTTCATAAAACATATATCGTATACTAACTATTGGCATCAAATCGCCCGAAGGCAGAACATAGAACTTTTCCTTCAGAACTTTTCCTTCAGAACACTTCCTTCACAAGTATCAATAGCTCATAGGCTCCTTTAGCACCCACCTGAAGGCATATATAGTATCAATCGCCCGAAGGCTCCTACAGCACCTACCCGAAGGAATATATATAGTGACCACTAGATACGTACAAAACCATTGAACATAGTTTTTCCAAACATAGGTATATATATCTCAAAATCATCTTCATAGTATAAATTTATCTAGGGGTGGGTATAAAAATCGCAAAACCGCATCGAACCGTATGAAAAAAACTGAAAAGAACCGGAAAAATCAACTTTGAGTCAAAAACCGAACCGAACCGAACCGTTTAAATTGGTTCCAGTTCCAATTTGGAATGCATAAGAACCGGCCGAAACCGAACCGAATCGTTTTATTAATAATAAATTAATTAATTATATATATACACACATGTCATGGTATAATAGGTTAACAAATTAGTTTCACTAAGTTGCAAAGCAGTGGATCACATCCCAATTAGGGCTTACTCACTCCCCTCACCCTCACCTCACTCACACGGCCTTACCCTCACATCCCCATTCCCCCATTTCGCAACACATCCGACCCTCACCACAGCCTCTCATCCAAAAATATCAGCGATTCCTCAGGCAGCCCACAACCTCAGATCTCTACGACAGCCTTCATCATCCCTCCTCCCTTGGTATTTTCTCTATCTTTTCTCATATTTGAGATTTTAGATTAGGAATATGGTTGAGTTCCACTGGTTTTCCATTCTCTTTTGCCTGCACTATATGTGTGATTAACACTGTCTAATTGAGTCATGTGACTCTTGTCCTCCATTTAGGGCCATTTGAATTTAGATGGTCTGTGGGGGTTCAAACGGGTGTAGTTCCTAGATTCTACTGAAATGTCATTGGCTTTAATCTGTCCCCTTCATTTAGGGCCATTTGTTGAGCTGAAGTACTACCAAAATGGTTTTCTTTGCTTGGTCTTTGGTGTGGGGTAGACTGTAGAGTCTTCACCTTTGAAATTTCAGGAAGTGGAGGTCTTCTTAGGTAAAGGTTTTGTATATGAAAAAAAATTGCTAGGAATCAATTGACCACTTTCTGCTATACTCGGCTTCAACGAATAAGTTGAAACTGGGATTTGTTATTTTAGCCGTTAAACGAGTTAAAATGGTTTATGGCCTAGAACTTAGTTAAAGAGAAAAAATCTTTAACCCTACATCCCTTAGCTGGGGAAAAATAAAGTGTTTAATTGTGCTGACGACAAAAATCAAGTATCTATCTTCAGTCTTACATAAAAAGGTCACTATGGAACCAATAATCTTCCGTTTTATGCTTTCATTTTCATATTTTAAAATCTTATTGTCATGCTAATATTTTAAAATCTTCTGTTTCTAGTGCATAATTTACGTGGTACAACTTTGACTTGTGGGGTTTAAGATAGTTTTGTGAAGTTTTAATAGTCCACAGTAATTAGAGAGAAATTAATGGTTGGCATGTTGGGTGGATCAATGTAATTTAGCTTATCCTAGCTGTTACTCTGAAACGTTGACCTTGAAAACAAATGTTGACACTAGTTCTGTGCCAATTTCATGGCATGCCCTTGGTTGTTGATTTTAGATGAGTTGTTTTTTTGTTTTGTTTTCCCTGCTAAATTGAAACAAATATGATGCTGAACTGTGGATTATGTGACATATTCTGGATATGGGTTGTTCATTTCAAAGGATCAAGGAAACGCCTGATGCTCGAGTCTTGGAACTTCTACGCAGATATGTTGTGCCTGATATCAAAGAGTGGGAGAACAAAGTACGATTTTTGAATAACTCAAGCTGGTTTAGCTTTAGCATATGAATTCGTATTACAAGTTTGATTAGGGACCTGCTGATTTCATGGCATTGAAAACGTACGATGGATGGATTTGTGGAGAAAAACATAACGGACTACTTTTATTTATTATCTCTATAATGTTGTTTTCTTTGAATTTGTTACTTCTTTACAAAATCAGTTTTAGAGGATGTATTTGAATGCATGACGATTTGGTGTTCAAATAATTTAGTATTTGGAACCGTAAACCGAGAACAATGGAATCGGAACCAGTGTAGACCAAACTGTACAGTTCTAGTAATAAATTTAAGGAAAACCACAGCAAATCGAACTGTTGATATTTTCCGGTTCCAGTTTAGAGGTGGAACCGCACCAAATCGTATTGTGCCCACCCCTAAAGTTATCCATCATCTAAACTATAAAAAAATGTAAAAACATGAGTATATCGTCATACATCAAATACCTTGCAAGAACATGGGTTCGATAGAAAATATGATAATTCAAAGTATTCTAAATAAGCATAATGTTTCATAAAACGTAATCATTAAATTATGTTTTTTTCATGTATGCATTTCTACAATTACAACATGCATTTTAGAAGGAATCCACTCACATAAACTCCGTCGTAGATGTGTCGTACGAAATAAGAATAACGAGATCGCCGCTAGTAATTGCACCTAAACACATAAATGATACAATTAATAAAACTATACTCAAACGATTTAATTTGAGAAAACGTACGTCAGAAACGGTTTCAAAACGTCGAAATTAGCTTTTTTGGCAAAGTCCTAAAAGTCAAATTCAATCAACGTTGACCAAGTCGGGTCAACCCGAGTCAAACCGGTTTAGGGTTGGACCGGGTCAAGGGTTTGGGTTGGGTCTAAACCGGGTTGGGCTTAGGTTTTAGGTGGGCTGGATTTAGGCCCGACTTCTAATTGGCCCAAGGGCCTTCGCACTTAGGATTTTGGGTTTGGGTTTCAGGGAATTGGGCTTAGGGCCCGTGGCTTAAAGAAACGGCCCGAAAGCCTGGAGCCTCTAAGGGCTTGGGTTTTAAAACACAACGGCCCTAAGGCCCGAACTCCCTACGTGGCCCAAAGGGTCTGGTCTCGAACACGCCGGGGAAGGAGGCCGGAGCCTCCCGTGCTCCGGTCGACGGTGGCGCTACAACTAGGTTTCCAAAACTAGTACGAAAATGAACGTAGGAAGGAGAGGGAGAGGTTTCTTACCTCCGATCACCGTGAAGAGGACGGAAACGATCGGAATTTGGGCTTGAAAGGTCGCGGGTGCGCCGGGGGCTTCTCCTGGGTTTTCTCGGCTTCCTAGCCTTACAGCGAAGAGAGAGAGAGAGAGAGAGGAAAGTCCTCGGGGTGGTGGAGGTGCTGCGCCTTCGTCTGGGTGAAGGTGTGGGTGTGCGTGGGTGTGGTGTCGCCGGGAAAAGGGGAGCGTGCGAGAGAGAGATGAGAGGGAGGTGAGAGTTGAGAGCTGAAAGAGAAGAGAGAGGTCTGAGACGACTTCGGGGGAGGGAGTGAGAGATAATTAGTGGGCTAACACGTGGCAGCACGAGGCAGAAAGAGAATCCAGATAAAGGGTCCGGATTAAGATAGGATAAGGGACCAAAATGTGATTTTCACAAACCTTTGGGGAAGAATTATGAAATTTATAAAATCATTTGGGGTGGGGTTTTACATTTTCTGATTTACAAATTGTGTTCAGTAAGGACGAGTCAAGCAACCATTAGAAAAGAACACAAAGTGATAAAGACTGATATTTTATTATGCCAGGAATGGTAGAGTGATAGATGCAAGTAATTTTTCATGTTGAGAATCTTTTTGAAGATCTTAAGAAACATGACAACTCAGAGTGGTGACTCAAGGAATTCAAGGTATATGTGATTCTGAAATTGTTATGACTTTAGAGAATCAACAAACTAATACATTGGAGTTAAATTCCATTGTTGACTATCGCTTGCCATATTTCATTCTTGTTATAGAGTTAATTGCGTGATTATTCTACCTAAGTACATTGAAAATTGGGCTTCTCGAGTTGAATTTTTTTTTTGTTTTTTGTGTAATAAGGCAGATGTCTACTAGCTAGGGGTTGGCATTGGGTGCGTTGGTAGGGTTGGACTTCAACCCGTTGGCCAACCTAATACGCTCAATACACTCAGGTTGACACTATTGAAGGTCATTTCCTCCCAAGACAGTGGGCAAACTAACCCACCAAATAACTTTTCAATTTTTTCAATCTTTATCTTTTGTTTGAGTTTTGTGTTGATCTTTATTAGTTTTCCTCTATAACCCATACCTTAAGGCTTAAGCATCATTTAGCTCAAACCCGTAAAGATCTGAAACCTTGCAACAAAGTCCCACCTAATGTGAAGAGAAAAAAATGTGTGTTGATGCTTTGATAACATTTGAATTTTAGATCATCATTATGTTTAAAATATTTGAATTTTTATTTAAGTTTATTCTGCTGCTGAACTTGAATTATATGAAATTGTTGTTGATTTATATGTGTTTTAGTGGAAGTGTACATTTATTTGCTCATTATTATTTTTACAATATGCAAATTTGAAAAGTTTACATTTTACCACTGCATAAATTTGAAAAGTTTACATTTCACCACTGCATAACGCGACGTGATTTTTAACTTTTTGTATTACATGATAAAAATAACTCATGTATATTTGTATGGTCCCTAAACTCACTCTATCTCTCACATGACATTTCATTTGTTCATTTCCACTAACTCTATCCATATTTGTTTCTGTTTAAAACAATAAAATTCGATTAGAATAAGGGATTAGCTTATTTTTAGTTGATTACTTTTTAAAAGGCAATTGTTTTCTTAAGTTTGTTGGTGTTGGAGCTACTTAAATAAATATTCGGCAAACACTAGAATGTAAAATCAACACTTTTGTTTCTTGGTCATGTAGGATAAAAACAAACATCTAAAATAACAAATATTGAAAAGAAATAAAGTTTGCAAAAAGCACGTACGTACCTGTATTGTGAATCAATTGTGAATCAACGCAATGCAATTGTCTGGCAGAATAAAAATGAAATTCTGAAATATGCGCCTTGTTCAGCCACAAATCATATGTCTGGTATTGGTAGTGGTGCTTCACAAACTTGCAAGAAAATTTGAAAGTAGAATGTGAACATGCACAAGGAAGACAGATTATGTTACCTCATCAATGCAAATATATGAGCAAATAACTTCAATGATGAAGGGTTAATAGGAGTTTAGGTACGATATAAATAGAGAAATATGTAACGGGCATTACTTCCATATTGAAAAGAAACATAGTTTGTGAAAGGTGCGTACGTACCTATATTGTAAACCAACGCAATGCAACTGTTTAACAAAGTGAAAGTGAAATTTTGAAATGTATGCCTTGTTCAGCAACAAATAATATGTTTGGTACTGGTAGCAGTGCTTCACGAACTTGCTAGAAAATTTGAATGTTTAATGCTAGCATGCACAAGGAAGACATGTTATGTTACCTCAACAATGTAAATATATTAGCAGATAACTTTGTTGATGCATAAAATCAGTGAGGACTTTGGTACAACAGAAAGTGTCAAGTTTGTGACCTTCGCTAGATTGCTCCGGTCACTAGTATGGATAAGTATGTAAATGGATAGAGACAGGGAAGCAAACACAAGATGTACGTGCATCAAGCGAAGGTCACAAACTTGACATTTTCTGTTGTACCAAAGTCCTCACTGATTTTGTGCATCAACATTTGGCGCCGTCTATGGGAATCGCACTTATGCCTACTCTCTTCAACTTTGTCAAGCTGGTTTCCACCATTCGTACACTTTCTTTTGACCAGGCATCCATCTCCAACATGGGGAGCGAAGGAAGCCACAACACGCAGAACGACACCCACCTCGCACCTAGTGCGAAGCAACGAAAGAAGTAACGAAAGAAGCTCGTTCTTCAAGCTAAAGTCGAGGAGCTAGAGGCTCAGAACAACAAGATAGCAATAAAGAATGAGATCCTCCAGGAACAATATGAGAAGCTCTTCGAGATGTTCCATGAAACTAAGCATACTCCAACACGCGAGCTTGTTGCCCCTGTGGACATCAACCATCATCTAGGTGCCTCCCAACAATGAGGGTTACCTTCATTCGACATGGGTATCCTTGATGAGAAGTGGGCTAATCATCAAAACATCGATCAACATGCGACTTCTCTCAACCCAGTTGTTTCGACCCAAAGCAAGAGAAATGGAGGAAGACACCTCTTTGCAGAAGGGTTGGAAGATGGAAAACCGTTTATCGTGGCTACCGAGACTTCCTAAAGCAACGTCGAGAGAATACCCTCCACATAAGCTGGAAGATCAATGACCCAAGGGTTTCTGAAAGACTCGGTCCCCTCCCACGACCCAGGCCAGCTGCCAATCTAAGGAAGGAACGACAGATCCCAGAAGAACATGAAGGTACAGAGGACTCGGAGGTATTCCGACATACTTGCCCTAGAAGTCAGTACGGCAAGTCCAAGGAAAAACCACACGCTCTTGCTCAAACGTTCTTACTTCTAAGAGGCGATGAAGACTTACAGAAGAAAATTCCAGTGGTACATGACTCGACTCAGGACCCCCTTGGCCTACAGCTCATTGAGGAAGTAAACAAGTTGAAGGCCGAACGTCAGGCCGAGATACCTGACTGGAACCAACCCAGGCATGGCCCTCTCACAAGGAGGATCCTCGACACCCCCTCCAAGCGAAGACAAAACAAAAGCTTGGTTTACAACTATATACTGGAAAGGATGACCCGATTGAATACCTTAACCTCTTTGAGTCCACCATGGCATATCGGATGCACACCGACGAAGAACGATGTCTTATCTTCCCTTCCACCCTCTTTGGCGGAGCTCTAAACTCGTCTTCCACCTGAGACAGTAGACTCATTTGAGGAACTAAGGAAACTATTTGTCTCTCAACACATCTTTCAGACCGACCGCTTACATTCTGCAGATGACTTGTACACTATTCGCCAGAAGCCGGACGAGTAACATATAGATATCGCAAACAAGTCAAATATATAAGTGAAAAATAACAGTCCATTGGAATTTGGAATGAATAATACGTCTTTCACAACTATTTAAGGAGATTAAAACAACTCAAGCATGTGTATGTGTGTCTTAATTCTATAACGCATATGTTTTCCAATTTAAACTATCTGATTTAGAAGTGTACCACACAAAAAGCGTCAACAAGTTATGCAAAAAACTAGCTCACCATGAACCCCCACAAATTGAGGGAAATCTCAAGCAAATGTAGGACTTGCAAACCTTATAGTGCATGCTCATATCACAAGGCTGTCTTTAGCACATCACTGCTTTTCATCATAAGCACGGTAAGCTCGTGAGGTACGTGACTGATATTATAATGGATTACTAATAAATTGACTATGACTACGGAATCATTCTCACATAATAGATTACTATTAATTTTAATTTATATAAAGAAATAATCAATAACTAATTAAAATAATGTGTCACTTATCTGTAAATTCCATAATGAAAATGGCCCTTAACCCAGCACATCCGGGTCATCTGGGTAAGAGCTTGCTTTGCACGCTCTTGGTGATGAAGTGGAAAACTTTGGGGATGCCAATCAATCAAGTGACACGAAAGTATCGTTTTGATTTGTCGACCTAGAAATACTCTTCTAGTATTTATAGTAAAAACACAAGAACACAACAAATAAAATCGACATGGACGATAGATATATTCTTGCTAAATTATTTCTAAGTCTTATTTTCAGTGAGAAGCACAAATCAAAATAAGTAGCAATCGCATCTTTAAAGTATTACCTTATTATGAAAATATAAAATATATATAGGGCTAATCACAAAAAAACGTTGGCCAAATAGTGGGAATTCACAGAGCATTATTGCACAAAGAAATGCTAAATATTATAAATCCCTTCAATGCATCAGTTTTGGTAAACAAAACTTGTACTCGGAACAGACAACTGATTATGCATGTTAGTGGTTACGGTAAGAAAGATAAACACATTGGATTTGAAAAACTCTCCAAAAACACTTTGGATTTGCAGCACCTACCCATGACCTGAAAATTAAAATGCCTAACCATATCGAAAAGGATCTGCGCCGTCAGTTTACTGAGGATCCTAAGGATTTCGTGGTCGTGACTGTTTATTGTATATCGTGCGGTCAGTTTTCATTAGATACTATTTATAGTTAATTTTAAATTTTAAATTTTAAATTTTGAAATAATTTTTAGCCACACATTATACGATAAACGGTCACAATCATAAAATTCTTAAGATCCTCAAAAAATAAATCCGGCGAGATTCCTTTTCCTAACAATATCACCACTATTCCATCGTGATGTGGATCCATGAGCCCAGCTGCCCATATCTGCGAAGGAAACGACAAGTAAGATCGCCATCACCCCTCCTTGCCGACGTAGATAATAGTTGTGCGGAGACCAAGCGATCCATAGAAGTAGCTTTCAAATCTATTCTTAAGATTGTTAGAAACATAAGCTACCCTGATACTACTTCTCCTACAATAAATCATATAAGATAAATATTAGTAAATATCATTTTACATTAAAATAACAAAATAGATAAAACTAATCTAATAACAACAAAATACTTATCTTTTGTAAGGTAGAAATCGTTTTTCGTCAATACTTGATTAGAACAAGATTTTAGGTCGAGACGTGTTAGTTTTCTTAAGAGTAGATTTCGTCTTTCGGAGATAATGTTTTGGTGTAACAGGTTATAGCGTTCTACCCTCTAAGATATAACAACTTATGATCCTTGTAAGCGTATACTTTCAATACTTGGATCGGGTGAACAGCTCGATTTTTTCATTGATACAAAACAAATGATATAGCCACACTTAGAAGAATGAGGGATTCAATTACGGAACAGAGATGATTATCTTATATTTATCTCTCTAAAAAAGACTCACGACTCCGAATATATATTGAAGGCTGAGCCCCAAAAACCCGTGTACAATCATGGCAATGAAAACAAATTAAAATCAAATAATTGCAACGTTATGCATTCAAATGTGATTGTTAACCAATATGTTAAAATCAGACTCATGTAACTGAAGGATTTTGTTCTCATCTAACTTGAAAATAACAGTAAGTAAAAACCAATTCTAATGCCATATCCAAACGGTCCAATGAAATAAGATTGGAATAAAAACAATCATATAAAAGATTTGATGTCAAATGCATTGAATGCGTAGTATAAATATTCGATGGAAAGTTATTTCTAAAAGTATGCTCAACAAAGATTATAAATAAATTAAGAGATGTGCTATTCACACATCATTTTTTACTTCTCACACATTTTTTGTTAATTTAAGTCCATTGATCTTCTTCAATTCATTCGATCCGACGGTCGAAAACTAAAAAAGTGTGGGAGAAATAAAAAGGAGGATGTGAATATCACACCCAAGGAAGAAAATATCGGTAATATCGGAAATATCGGTAGTCTGAAAACACGGAAATATCGATGGAAATATCGAGATAATATCGATATCGATAAAAATTACATGGAAACCACGGAAATTGTAAGAAAAACTTGGAAATTTTTAATGAAACTTTGCAGGATGTTTATTTAGTCAATTATCTATTAGTTTATCACAAAAAAATTGGAAGGAAATGCATTGCATGATGGATTTAACTGATTTAAGTTGATTATATAGCGAGCTGGCAAACATTGTGAGTGTAGAAAATATGTAGTAATTAATGAAAGAAGTTTAAACACACCATAATCATTTATATATAATTAATTAGTACAATATTGGGAGGTTTTATTTAGGATATTAAAAAAAAAAAGGAAGTGAATAAAATGATGAAGAATAATGTGCCGAATTTGACACTTTAAATTTCTTACACATAAGCATGCGTCTAGGCGTTGAAGTTCCAAATTATAGTATATCAATTAACGATTGAAAATCAATACGTTGAATAAGACTAAACTTTAATTTGGATGCCGATTATGTTTTTTCAAGTTTATATAAAGTAAAAGAATTGAATTTTGGAAGCCAGGAGTGTGTCAATTGTTTTATAATTCGTCTGAATACATATATCAGGTTGCTACTCAACGTAATTTGAAAGTATATCTAGTGCAAGGACTTGTCTTTTTTTGTTGATAAGCAAATGGTTTGTAGCTTTTTTTGCTAAGCAGTAGAACATATTATGTTTGTTTAATCTTTAGCATTTGATCGTTGTCCACAAATATAGCATTTAATCTCACACGCCACCATACACACACAGAGCAAGTCAGATAGTGAGTGACACGCCACCACACACGCACTTCGAGACCCCCCACACCACACACGCACACAGAGACTGAGCTCAATCTCTCGATCCTTCCTTCTCTCTCTTCCGAGTTCTGAACTTCTGAGTCTTCTCCCTTTCTTCTCTCTTCTTCTGAGTCTTCTCCCTTCCCTTCTCCCTTCTCCAGTTCTCCCACACACACAGAGACATCATCTCTCGATCCATCTCTCCACTGCGTCTCCCTCTGCTCCTCCCTGGCCTTCCTCCTCGTCGAGCCCGTCACCATGTCCCGCGACCTCTACCTCTCCTCCGTCGTCCCCATCAGCGCGATCCTCCTCGTCCGCGTCTCCCTCTGCTCCTCCCTCGCATTCC
The DNA here is from genome assembly GCA_035220775.1 of Malus fusca. Lineage (NCBI taxonomy): Eukaryota > Viridiplantae > Streptophyta > Magnoliopsida > Rosales > Rosaceae > Malus > Malus fusca. The sequence continues at coordinate 6,237,941 of CM069061.1, read as the reverse complement.
TCCTCGTCGAGCCCGTCACCATGTCCCGCGGGCCGCGACCTCTACCTCTCATCCGTCGTCCCCATCGACGCGATCCTCCTCGTCCGCGTCTCCATCTGCTCTCTCTCTCTCCCCTCTCTTTCAGCCGCTGATCGAATACGATCTGTGAAATGCTTGCTCATTGATCTCTCAGCTCCGTCCGATCTGCTGCCTTCCAAAGATGATGATCTTTAACACTGTAACTGCCTGTGAGGTACTCGATTTCTCAGCTTCTACTGTTTTCTTCCAGATCTTGCTCGAATTCAAGCCCTTGCTTCTCGGATTAGTGTAATTTTGTCACTGATTTTGGTATAAAGTGGTGATTTTTGTTGAAAGATAGTGATGATTTTGTTCCGTTTGGTTGCAGGTTTCGTTCTCGCTCGGAGTTATTCCGATTCTCCGGCGAGGTTGTGATTGTCGAGAAACCAAAATATCGCGATATTATCTAAAATATCGCGATAATATCGATAATATCGCGATATTTTGACGAAATTTTCTTAGATACCCATTAAAATATCGGTAAAGTAAAAAACCGATAATATCGGCGAAATATCGTCGATATTATCGATTTTTTCTTCCATGATCACACCCCGTGAATCAATACCAAAAGAAATTAAATTGAATAAAAGAATCAAATAATTTTGAATTAAAACAAATATAAACAACAAAGGTAGTTTAAGATGAGAATTTGTGCTTTGAAATACCACTTTAACATGAATAAAATCTCATATCATCACACCATGTACCATTATGAATCTTCTCACAATGTACAATTGCACAGATAAATATTGATAATATAAGCGATTTTTAGCCTTCGTATAATTGTTGGTGTCAAAAATTAGATAAACTCAATTAATTTGATGAAAGAAAAGTTTTTCACGCACTCATTTCATTCGTACATTTCAATTCGAACATTAGAAACCCAAGCAAAGCACATTATGTCCCAATAAGACTTCGTTTGTTGACACATGTCGTCTTCGCCACAATCACCGTGCACCTCACAAACTCACCACTCAGATTAGCCGATTCTCTATGTTGATGAACTATGATACTTGGTCTATTTAGGATGCAATAAATTTATTAGAAAACGATGTTTAATCAAGAAAAGTAATTGGAGAATTGATCATTTGTGCACTAATAGGTTATTTGTTGGCATATTCTGAAGTGGATGAACTTTTCAGGTTTCTCGAGTTAGCACAACTTTGGGCTAGAGTAGGCCATAATATTTAAACTCAAAGGGAACAACAAGAACAAATGCATAGAAATAGGCCAAGTGATAATTGGAATTTCAAGAAAGTTTGATATTTATTTAAATAACTTCATATTTATTTTCTCTCTGGGATTTAGTTTCTTGATTTTGTGTTCAGGTTAAAACAAGACTTACTTGCTATAAATTAAGCACAAGTCACCAGTTTAATTATGACTTTAGAAGGTTGAAACTGATCCAAACCAGTATGATTTAGCTTATGGAAAAATTCTATGGTTCTTTTTAGCCATTAGATTTTAATTTTTGTTTTTTATCCAAAGATCTTACAGTTGAAAAAAATCTGAATTATCCGTTATTCTGAAGTATCACAAAAATTCCCTAACTTATGAGCTTGATTGATGAAGTTCCATATACAAGATTTTCGTAAAAACTTTATGAGCTTCATTGGACTCGGCCCCTTTTTTATTGAAATTTAACTTCACTCTTTTTCTCTTTTTTTAGTGAAATTAGACGAGGGTTGCTTTAATTATTAATGACACATCCCGACCCGAATCAGGGCATGCTAGCCGTCACGTGAGGGTGACGTACCTATGTGCACAATGCAGAAGCAATAAAGATGATAGAGAATACGAAAAAAATGAATACCAACTCACAAGAGTACTAGTTAAGACAAGTGCTAGAATATGTGTGAATACACAACAAGAGCGTGAGTAACCTAAGTTCAGTCCAGAAAACAAGTACTAATTAAACAACACCCAAAGATGCCCTACATTTGTGATAGTCAGTTAGAACCTCCAATCAATCCTCGTGAGCCACCAACGAACAAGCTTATCTAAAACCTGGAGAGGCGCAAAAAACAGAAAGTGTGAGTGGGTAAAAACAAAGTTTTTTAAAACCATTTCATTTATTAAGCTCTAACCCCTCGCCGTAAAACATGTATAACTTTCCCATAAATGGAATATAATATATATATATACATGTATATATATATATATATATATATATATTCAAATCATGCTTCACATATCCATATTCACAAGTATGCCATGCGAAAATATAAAACAAAATAAGTAACTTAGGTGAAAATAAATTCATGGAAAATAACATATTAGCCGGAACCCCTGCAGAGGTTTGTACGGCTGAATTCATAGCTCATTAGTCAATCTAGCCGGAGTCACCGTAAGTGACCTATACGGCACTACACTGCACATGAGTCGGAACCACTGCAAAGGTCTGTACGACAAGACTGGGTGTAATATAGTTATGCTCAATGCTACGCTCTCATGATAGCTGTGCGTTAAATCGCTAGTCACCTACGAGTCGGAACCACCTATGATGGTTTGTACGACAAGACTGTGCACCTAAAGTGGATCCAATGTGAGCATATAGTGCGGGATGTGACATTATAAATAGGCATGTACTATATCTCTGACTAAATCACAATTACCTGGGGTGCAGGTTTATGAGCTCTCAATCACGTGTCACATTATCAATATCTCATATAACAAAACAATACTCACCTGGTACTTACCTGAGCGTCCACAACACCAATTCATATTATGCATCATATACTAATTCATATGTTGAATATAAATTTATATGCATGGCATTTCAAAGCATACTTTCATTTAAATGCATTTTCTGGGAAAATATCAAGTATATAAATATATACTGAAAACCAAAAGCCTACTCACTAGTATGTCGAAGGGTCGTAGCCCCCGAGTCGTCGTTGACTGCGATTGTCCTCAAGATAGATCTCACCTATATGCGAAATAACTAAATAAACGTTATTTAAAGCACATTGACAAAACTAGTTAATAACTTCTCATACATTGCTCAAATGGGATGTTTGAATATATCAACGTGATCTATACAACCTCACGAACATCCCCATATTTTTAGAAAAATTTTCCGACCACCCACGCACCGCCATGCGCCGGCCAAGGCACGGCCAAACGCGCCCCCACGCGCGGGTAACCCTGACGAAAACCTAACTGCCGTTAGGAATATTTCGTTAAAACCTTAACAGACGTTAATGGCGTTACCTTTTGCCGTTAGAATATTCCGTCAGATTTGACGGAATATGCTCATTCGTCTTCCTCAGCTCGCCGGAGTCTGGCACCGGTGACCTCTGAGTTGCCGGTTTCTGGAAAATAATAAAACCTTCATTTCTCACTCAATTTTCCACCAAATTTCATGAAACTTAAACCAAATTGAAGCTTAGGACGAATAGAACACAACCATACCTGTTTTGGGACCTAAAATCCATGGAAATTTGCCGGAGGACCTTCGATAATCCGGTCAACCTTCAAATGCATCGATCTTGACTTCCCGACGTCCAAATTATGTCATTTTTCTTCTCCGAGCTTCATGGAGAGGTCCCTAAGCTTCCTATAAGCTTGAAATCCTCTAAAAATCATGCATTTACGACTGCATGAACAGTACCTCAAAACTGGGATCTTGGGTTCTCAGGTTTTCTAAGCTTTCCCTTCCTATAAATGGTACGAATGGATTCAGGAGCCTACAATGAACTCAAAGGTCATAATCTCCTCGTTGATCCATGCCTAAATGGAATGGTTCGAGAATTGTCCATACGCTTGTATGTACATTGCAGAAAATTGAGAGAGGGAGGAGAGAGAGTGTACACAAGGAAATGGATAGGTGTGTGTGTGGTCCTAGTTGGTTACTAACCCACAAAACAAAGTAACAAGCCTAAGTCTTTTTTCCAAGAACTTAGGAAAAATTAGAATTGTCCAACTTAAGTACATAATACACACAACACACTTTAACGTCCAAGGGTAAATTAGTAACTTCCACGTTCGAGTCCAATTAATATTACAACATTTCAGAACGGGCTGTGACAATTAACACCCCACAAATTTATTCAATACACTTCATTTTAAAATTGAGTAATTTATAAGTGCACTTAGTACTATAATCTAGTGCTATTTCTCTGTACTTGTAAATGAGAGATCTTACATTCGATTCTCACCAAAGAAGAATTTGAACCACATTATTACTAGCCCATTGTGAGGCTAACAAATCACCCGATGCTCTCCCTTAAGCACAAAAAGGAAACCATAAAAAGAAAACGATAATTTTTTAGAAGGCTTCGCATTTTCATTGGGGAAACTCCACAAACTGCACGGCTACCAAACCAAATTTTTTTAGGCCCATTACACACATTTTTTACTTCTCACACATTATCTTAATTTTCGGTCTTCAAATCGAATGAATTGAAGAATATGAAATGACAGAAATTAATAAAAGAGTGTGTGGATATCACATCCCTAAAATTTACACTATGAAGATACGTTATGTGATGAGATATACACCGGTGATGCAAGTTCTTCCTTTTTTATTTACTAGAAAATGAGATATTTATTGAGAAAACACATTTTATAACCATCTTAACCTAAAAAGTTCGTACTTGATATTTTTTTTTGTCAATTTACAACGTGATTGTATACTTAAATTTATGTAACTGTCAGATTATCTACATGGTAGACCTTTTTTGTTTTTATTTTTTTTATAAAAGTGTTGTTCACATATCCATTTTTTTTACCTTTCACACATCTTTTTTAAATTTTTTTTGTTATTGATTTTTTTTTCAACTTATTCGATCAAACGGTCAAAAATTAAAAGAGATTTGTGAAAAGTAAAATAGGTGTCAACAGCACCACCATTTTTTACTCAAGTTTCAACAACACAACAATCATTCATGATATTACAATTAAAGACCTTGTTCCAAAAAAATAAAGACAGAAAGTCAATAGACCGTAGGGGTGTGATATTCACACACCCTTTTTTACTTCTCCCACACCTTTTTGGGTTTCGGCTGTCGGATCAGATGAATTGAAGAATATCAATGGATAGAAATTAACAAAGGGTGTGTGAGAAGTAAAAATGGGTGTCTGGATAGCACACCCCTAGACCGAATAGTTATTGTCAAGGTTCTAAAAAACGTTAAGCGCTAGTCAGGAGACGGGTTGTGGCCTAGCACCTAGGTGCTTAGGCGGACTAGGTGGATTTAATTAAATCTATTATATTTCATGTAAATAAATGTCTATTTATACTTAAAATATATATGATTTCATCATAAACAAAATAGAATAATATATATATATATATATATGTGTGTGTGTGTGTGTGTGTCTATATATATATATTATGAGCTATTGGAACATAATGAAAATATGGGGAACAAATATATAATATGTGTTCCTTTAATTATTCAACAATTATCTTACAATTTATTGAAAAAATTAAATGCAAAATGAAAGTTATATATTTTCTGTCTAGGTGAGTCGCAACCTAGGTGGATGTCTAAGTCGGTCTGGGTGGGCTAGGCAGGTGCCTAGGCGGGCGTCTCAGTAGGTATAGGTGCCCTTTTTTAATTTTCAAACGCCTGAGCATTAATTGGAGTGGTGGCCAACCGCCTAGCGCCTAGACGGGGCTTAGACGGCACTAGGCGGAGATTTTTAGAACAATGTTTATTGTTATTAACAACTTGTAGGTATAGAGTTGAACGTGGAAATTAGGTATCCTCTTTTCAGTGGTTTTATAAGGACGAGGATCCTATTTGGATTCTCTTTGTGGGGATCCGAATGATCAATCAATTGTGTCCGTTTATCGTACATCATGTGGTCAATTTTTGTTGAGTACTATTTATATTTAATTTTAAATAAAGAATTTAAAATAATTTTTAACCACAAAATGTACGATAAACAGACACGATTAATTAATTCTTTAAATCTCCACAAATATGATCCAGATATGATCCTATTCCGTTTTATAATTCATATATTATAAACCCTACCATACCCCTAGTATGCATTTAATTATTTTAATATAGGCTTGTGACAACCTTGAATCTTCATTGTTCCTTTTTACCTGCATGTTCTCCTATTAATTTTATCACTTCCTTTTCTCATCACATTTTCACCTTTTGCCTTTTGGAAAGAAATTATCTCCGGATCTCTTTTACTAAAATCACCGAATCAAGTGATCAGAGTCTTTAAAATTTTATCAAACGATTCACTTGTTTTGATCCTTTAAAAGCTATAATAATTTTTTATCGTTAGCCTAGATCACTTGATTCAATAACCTTGGTGGAAGAGATCCGGAAATGATATATTTCCTTGCCTTTTACCCTTCACCTTTTACCTTTTGCCTTTTGTTTTTTTATCTTTGCGTAATGTTAGAGACAAAAATTTTAAATAAAATTTTATAAATTAAATGATGTGATTGTTTATGATTAGATCGTTACTTAAGTGTTACTTAACGTGCTTATTTTTTATTAGTAACACATCATTTGATTTGCAAATTTGGTTTAGAAATTTGATCTTCCTAGCATTTTCCTTTTCCTTTTACTTTCTTTTCTTCTACTACTCTTAGGTATGAGCACAATATATTCACGGGTACGAGTAATTACAATTACCTGCTCATTCAAAATTCATAATTACAATTATGAAATACTACTTAAAAAAATAAAAGAGTATACTCGTAAAATATAAATAGGTGATTACGGGTAAAACTTTTTACCTTTTGCTTTCTTTTTCTTCTACTGCTCAGCCTCTCCTTGATCCCCTTTTTAGTTGAAAGCGATCACTTTAGTTTGCTAGGCACTAGGCACATCTTCAAAGCATATCCTCTTTTTATCTTATCTTTTGATGTATCTTTTTGGTTGATGTGTAACTGTATCAATAGTATATTCATGAACCAAGTTTGCTTATTTTCTCTTTCCTATTTACTTCATCATATTTATTTAGTGATAAAAGTCATTAAGTACCCAATGATATGTATTTGCCAATTGCCATGTTCATTGGAAAAAAAATTTCATTGTGTCTAGCACGACTCGATACATCAGTATTATGATACTATTAGTTGAATTTTCTTAAGTTTTTAACAAATTATATTATTATATTTGATGTACTGAGTCATGTTCCCATACACTAAAAAATTTATAATATGATCCAAATTCACTTTAGATAAAAATTGAACCTAAACTATTTTACTAGAGAGAACACAATTAGGTTATAATATTAAATGACGGAAAATATTAGATACAAATAAAAAAATGCCCTTTCAAAAGTGGGGCTCATGAACATATCGTCTCTCTCCTAGGTGCCTATCTGATGTGACCACCCGATCATCCGGTCTTCCTCTCAGCCGTCGGATGAAAACGATTGCTTCCCGGTACAATACAAATCAAGTCCAGCCAGAAAACATCACCACACACTCTCACTCTAACTCCCAGCTCTCTCTCTCTCCCTCTCTCTCTCTCTTCTCTTCTGATATGCGTTGGGGTTTGGGGAAGAGAAAGACGCAAGCATCTCGGATTCCGAGGCTGACCTAATGATTCCTCTCCGCCTTCGATCTCCCTTCTTTTTCACCTTTCTGCTCGCACAGACCAATAAGCCACCGACACGTTTTGCTCCGCCCTCGAGCCCGTCGTGGTCTCCGTTGACGGCGTGATTGCCTCTGCACAAACCGAAGATTCACTCCGGTGAGTACTATGCATACGATGCCACTCGTGTGAGTCAGAAATTAGGAAACTTTTTTATTCCGTTTGTTTCCCGAGAAAATGCAATTTTTTCTTGCTTGCTGTTTCCCTGATTTTTGTGCCGGTTTGTTTTCTAGTTTCCGTTTTCTTCCGTTCGGAAATTTTCGGTTGAAATACTTTCAATTTTCTGTTTGGCTGCTGAGAAAGTGAAAGAGAAGATTTTTATTTTATTTTGTTTATTTATGTTTTTTTTATTCCGCTGTGATTCCGTTTCAACTGCCAACGGGTTGAGATATTCACTTACTGTTTGGCAGCTGAGAAAGTGAGAGAAAAATATCTCCTTTTCAGCTTTATGTTGTTTTTTTTCCTGTCGTTTCCTTCTCATTGCCAAACGGGGCAGAGCGTTCTGCTTCTGATTGTGGAATAGCTGGCGAGCTTTGTCGTTTCCGTTAGGCTTAGCGGCGACGGTGACGCCGCCGACGACGACAGGTCGTTTTTACCTTATCTTTGATTTTTGAGATTGGGGTTTCAAATTTCCATGGACCACCGAAGTTCTTGGTTTTGAATTTGCTTCTCTGCTTTCCCTGTTTGTCAATATACAGCTCCCCAATTGTCCTGTTGCATTGAGATTTCAGTTTCACGCTATTCAAGTCTCTTGTTCTGCAATTGTGTTTTGTGGACGACAGTTTTTCGGAATTTTATGTTTCGGAATTAGGATTTAAGGCCATGTATGTGTAACTAATTGGAAAGTGAGATTACTGATAGTTTTAATTGAGCAGAGTAGACGAGTACGTTTGTGCTATTTTTCCAGTGATTGTAAGATCTGAATGTGTATCTTGTTTACTACACCATGTATGCCGAGCCAACGAGTCATGAGTGTGAAATCATGATCTAGATACATGTTGTATTGTGCTTTCGCTTTTTTTTTTTTTACGGAGTTTCCTGGAAAAGAGGATGTGATAGATTCCTGAGTTCTGGTGGTGTTATGGTAAATACTGCAATTAGAATGTGTGTCATGTTCTAAAATGTTGGGAGAAGTTATGGAGGAGCGCTTCCACCATTTTTTGGGTTGCTTTACTAGGGAGACCTCAACTTGGTGTATTTCTTGTTTAAAAGGCTGTGACTTTGTTACTTTTCTTCTTGATTGGTGTAACGGGTAAGTTTCATTTGTCCATTAACCAATATAGTTAGCGAGGAAAGAACAGTGCTTAGCATGTCTATCTGTTGTTTGCTAGTAATATATTGAATAACCTTGTTTTAGTATTAAAATTTGTATGGCCGCTGTATTCAACTTTGTCTTTATTTTTATCCGCAGATTGGCCAGCATCTTTGTGGTTCGGTGCAACTGTGTAGCTGAATAAGATGCATATGGGGCTTCCTTGTAGTAAGATTTTTCAAGTTCAATAAACCAGGACATTGCAGATAGCACCATGAACGGCTATTTAGAACCCAGAAGGAATTCCAATGATAAACAATATGTGGGAACGTCTGGAAGCGTATTGTGTCCAATAACTGCAAGCTTAAACCAAGAAGATAAGTCCAAATCAAGAAAGCCTCGTTTGTCCTATGCTGATCTCCATCATGAGATTACAAAGAATGTAAATGCTATCCCACCTGATTCTGTTGGGAACAACCAAAAGCAGCGGATTAATAAAAGGAAAACGGAAGAAGATGAGCTTATCAAGTACATGTCAAAGTTGCCAAGTTATCTTGAGAGAGGAAAAAACCTTCAGGAGAAAGTTTTAAACATCGGTGTCTTAGACTGGGGGCGCCTAGAAAAATGGCAGCATAGCCATAAACAGATGCCATACAGAAGTAGCAGGTATTCACCGCCAAGTAGTAATACAACTGTTTAGATCAAAACTTGAACTTTGGGCTCAAGAAAGGAGCTGGCCTAAAAGGATGCCTAAAGGAAGAGTTAGCCGAAGCCCAGCCGAAACCCAGAAAAGCAGAAAAGGCCTTTTCTGACTTGGTGCAGCTCATGAAGACCACTTGCTCACCTACCCAAAGGCCAAGTGGTATAAACTGATCAGCTACACAACCCATAAAGTACTTTATGGTGGCAGTACAAGTAAAATAGCTGATGAGTCATCACCCTTCAAACCGCATTCGGGCAAGGTTGCTGCTACAGGAGGCCAAGCCGAGTTGTCTATATAAGAAGAAAGAGAAACCAGGAATAAGGACACTCAATCAAACAAACAAATGCAAGCACAAACTCTGCTCAAAGCCAGATTTGCCTTCAAAACGAAGCTGTAGTCAGCCCAAGCCTTCATCCCTCTCGGGACAAGCCTTCATCCCTCTCGGGACAAGCCTTCATCCCTCGCGGGATAAACCTTCACTCAAACCTTTGTAATAGCTCTGCTACCCTGTTCAACCTTGTTGTAGTATCGATTCATCTTTGTAATCTCTCTCTATCTCTCTCGCTCTCTCTAAGCTTTCAGACCCTTGATAAACTACAAAGATAGGAACCTGCAAGACGATCAGCCTTACCCGACAAGGTTAAACCTTGCCCGACCTTCTTTGTTTTTGTCTTTTCATTCATTAGCCTAGCAATATGTTGTATACTTCCAGTTGTATTCAAGTTATTTCTAGCAAGATGACTATTAAAAGACTTTCTTAGTACTTGGATCCGATTTGAATATATCTTCAGTGTTCAAACCAGATCCAAGTCCTAAGCCCTCGGGCATGCAAATCTGATCAGTTAAAAGTCCTTGGCCTCAAGGCATAAAAAAGAACCTTATGTGGACTTAACACATCCACGACAGTCATTGATAAACAAGAAGTCCGAAGTTACTTGGGGCGCAAGTAATCGACCTACCCCTTAGTTTTATTTCTATTATATTATGATTATCATAGAACGCTTAAGCATGGAATGGATTCTGATAGGAAGCCTCAAGGCCTACACCTAAGGCCCCACGAATGCACCTATTTGAATTCATTCTGTTCTGCGATCTAGAACGTTTGAGTATAAGAACGAATTCTAATGGGAAGCCTCAAGGCCTACATCTAAGGCCCCACAAAGGCACCTATTTGGGTTCATTCTACCTCTCGGACTCGGGTAATCAGAAGTATAATAGTTATAAGACTCCTGCAATCACGAGAACAAATATGATGTGTTCGAGCACTGGTTTAGTTATTGATAGGAAGCCTCAAGGCCTACACCTAAGGCCCCACAAAGGCACCTGTCATAACTAACACGGTTTCTCGGGTATATACATATATACAACTAAAACTCGACATCCATTTTACATCTGCCATGCTGAAGATGGCAGTGGCATGCCTGAGCACCTAAAAGTTAATCTTGATTGTGAGCCTCAAGGCCTACACCTAAGGCCCCACAAATGCACCTCTCAAAGTTAAATATGTCCTTCTCTTTCAGCCTTGCCCGACGAGCCTTGCCCGAAGAGTCTTGCCCGATAAGACTTGTCCGACGAGCCTTGCCCGACAAAACCCGACAGTGAAGCAGAAGCCCGACAGCAGCCCTCAACCGGCGCCAACCTCCCGAGGAGCTGTGTGCTCGTCGGCTAGGAAACATCCCCGACGGAAATTCCTGACGCGAACAACAACCTCATGTTTTTCGACAGATGAATCATCAACCCCTACTAGCAGAGGCCACAGTTGTTCTCCTGCTTGACCACCGGTGCATCGTCCCTCACTGGAATCTCATTTCATGAAATCTCCAATAGAAGGCCATTCTGAAGTTGTCAACTGTTTTAGAGAAAGGGTTGAAAAGTTTCAAGATCTTAAAGCTGACGGGAGTAACACCTTGAATGGGCTGGAAAAGTCCATTGGAACAGGTAAATCTGTATGCAAAAACCGCCTAGACGTCAAGGTGACCCACATGAAATTACAACTTATGATGAATTAATGAAGAAGTCAGAGAACTTACATAAATCTTATTCAGAAGATTCTGAATGAGATATCCATCTGATTCAATGAAACTGTTTCATCAAAGAGCAGCAAAAGCAATGATTCTGAACGAGACATCAAGGATGCCAGAAAGTTGTTCTTTTGCCTAGAGATTGTCCTGAAAGCAATGATTCTGGTGTTACGATCCATCTGATTCAATGAAACTGTTTCATCAAAGAGCGGCAAAAGCAACCTGGGGAAGATATTCAGATAGACCAATGAAACTCTCATGCCCTTTTCCTTCTGAAGCTGAAAGTAAAACTAGGTAAAACTAGGTAAAACTAGGTATGACTGATTGCAGAACAATTAATGTCAACGAGTCGGCTATGGTGAAGAAGAGTGGATCCGTAGTAGTTCAAGCTCTTGTACGAGTTGCAGTTAAGAATGGCGTGCCCCTGTTCACATTTGCGTTTGACAATGACATTGCCATTCTTGCAGCCACAATGAAGAAGTTAAATACCTCCAAAAATGATGACTGCAGCTGCATCTGCACATTCTTCAGCATCCGGGAAGTCAAGAAAAAGGCTGCAACTTGGATGCATCAAGGCAGCAAAAGCAAGAGTCATGACTATGTCGGTAATGTTGTTGCTCAAATGAAGGTTGCTGATTCTCATTTCCAAATTATCATTATAAATTTTGAAATTGAAGTGCAAGAATATAATCAACCTCAAGCACCAGTAAACAAACAGTAATTAATATATAATAAGAATTTAGAAACAAACAGTAATAATCGCAATCGAAATTTCTTAATTATACATCGAATAAGCAAACATATATAAGTAAGCATTTTGGAATGAAACTGATGAAACAAATGACGTTTTATTGGTTTGTACATATGATAGCAAACGAATAGCTGAAGCCACACTATATTCACAACCTCCTCAACCTTCTTTAAACTCTTGTCCTGCTCCTGCATGCATTGGAAAATATTCGAAATCACTGAAATTGAAGTAAGTTGAAACAATTTAGCTTATTGTATACATGTTTCTGAAATTAGCGTTTTTAAGGGCTAACAGAAAAGCCACTTAGCACTACGGTTATGCTTATTGTACATGTGTTTTCCAAAACGGCTGGTTATGCTTGTTGTAGGTCGGGTGAGACATGCTAACAAAACAAAGGGAGGAGGAAAGCACAAAAGAATTTCAGATTGTTCAGATTATGGTATGGCGTATATATTACTGTTTGTTGGAGATGGATATTTTCATCAGTTTATACTAAACCCTAGAACAAGTTGGAGATGGAAACATGCTAACCTCTGTCCTTGATCATTCAATTGTATATAGTATCTGCATAGAATTCCGTCAGCTTCATTCTTTCCTGTATTAGAAATAAAAGACATGTTTTTTTGAGATATAATCGAGTTTAAAAAAATAAAAATAAAACATAACCTATTTGTTGGTTGAATATTAAGATCGAGAATATATAGCTCACTTACTGTAAATTATCAACCTAGCTATTAAGCAGGTTGAAGCATTACCGTAGTCTCAAAAGGTTGTATATTGACGTCATCGATTAGGAGAAATACTCTTAGTCCACTCAGAAGACCATGTCATCTCTACGTTTACATACAACTGAAAGGAACCCCTATATTGGGTTTCGCCGTGAGCCCGCCGCTTTCACTAACTTCAATATAGGAGGTCTCCTAGGTTGTACATTGATGACATGATTTTTCGAGTGGACACAAAACTGACTGGAAATTAAAACCTTAAATTAAAGCATACCTTGTGTCGTAAATATTCCTCACGGTGGCATTGAGGTCCCCCATCCATTCAGCCGGTTGTTCCAACATGATGCATGGTCGATTCGGATCCGACATGATGTATACTTGCAGTAGGGGATGTGTGTCAATAAGCTTAGGAGCAAATATCTTGAAATTTTGCAAATTAAAAACCCTCAATGTCACCAAAGACGGCAACTTCAACAAAAATACTTGAGGTTTGACAGATTTCCAAGCGCGAGGGATTTCAATTTAGGTAATGCAATTATTTCATCAGTTTCTTCTTCTGCATCAACGATTTCTTCTATTTGCTCACAGTTCTCAACTTCTATGTCCTCTATACTGACAAGAAGGTTGGCTATGGACGACGAAAACAAATATTTCAACTGGTTACAATGACCGACGTACAACGATTTCAAGTTTCCGAAGCTGCCGCCTGTGAACATCGGTTGTGAAGTACCCGTTTCCCAAACACTTGTTAAGCTTGGCAAATAATGTAACCACAAGATCCTCAGTTTATTGAATGCTTCAACGGAGTGGATATTTTCTTCATGCCTTGATCCCTTGACTTGGAAAATCACTTCTAATGACGCACAGTTGCTTACTTGAAGATTTTCAAGATTATCATTATCATTTGAGCCCTCAAGATTAGTTGGTGTAACCTAGAAAATTAAACATCAAATATTATTGCTAATTATAAACAGCAAGATGCATGCTAATTAAACATCATTTGATATTAACGACAAAAACAATTATATATCAATTGTAGCTCGCGATTATAACTTAAAGGCTTACCTCCAGGTTAATTGGACGTGGCAATATTTCAATGCAGCGGTGAGCATTTGCTCTTGAATACGGTGTACATCCACATCCAGCAGGGCACCAATTTGATGAACGTGTTGGAGAAGTGTTGAAATCATGAGTTATTGAATCCTTCTCAATGTTCTTCTCTAACTTGTTTCTCTGTGGAATTACAGCACCCAATGTCTTCAATTTCTCGCATCCTATCACAAACATATCTATTGTGGATGACCATAAAAATGTAAATCCCTCTGGACAAAGACTTGTGAGACGAGGCAGGTCTACTAGTTCAAATGTGTTCAGTTTTGGAAACAAAATCATGTCTTTTGTCGCCTCTTCTTCATTTTCCTCTGTGATTCTGAATATAGTTTCCATGTTCGGACATTCTAATATGCTTACCTCGTGAAGATTCAAAAGTTCCCCTGGCAATTAAATGCAAGAACACATATTCTAGACCGAAACAAGCAAACATTTTCAAATATCTCAAATTTTGGAAGCCTTGAAATCCAGACGCAATGTTTTTCCACAAGTGTGTAAACGAACAATTTTCTATCTCCAACTTACGTAACTGAGAAAATATTGGAAGTACTGCCTGCCCATCCATAACTGTATCGCTTTTTAGATCAAATAACACGTCCATATGCTTAATATCTATCAATGTTACCTCTTCTAAACTTTGTAACCAAGAAATACACTTTGATGGAAGTACTGCATTTTCAAATATTCCTGTAGATTGATGCTCATCCTTTGGCATTGTTACCTTAAAAAAAAAATGCATTCTCAGTTTAAGAAAAAATATAGACCAACTTAAGTGTTAAGAAACAATTTTAAATTTCCTAACTATCACTATTAATCAAATAAAATATTGCCATATCTGCTCAGCCATCACAGATATATATGGAGGGTAAGACATACCTCTTGGTTGGAGTATTGCTTGTTGGCTTGGAAGAAACCGACGAAATTATCTAGACTCCGGAGTCTCAGATTGGTTAATTTATGAAAAGCTATCATATCGGCTGCCTCTTCATGTTCCCTCCGCTGCTTTGAGACAATTTCTTCCATTTGAACACATTGACAATTTCTTCAATTTCTTCCATCGATACATACATCGCCGTTTCTTGTTGACTTCATCCTCAAAATGCGACACTTTTTGGATCATGTAGTCGTTGACATTCGTTAGCCAACTCTGAACATCAGGGTTGATAACTGCACCGTTCCTTTTGGCAGCATTTACCAATCCTTGCACTCTATCTTTCTTCTCAAATAGCTTTTTTATCTCACCCTTAAGATTTTCGAGGTTGTTATGGTAATTAATCAAATAGCCAAACTCTGTCCCTATTGGTGCGACCAAGTACTCTCCAATTTTTGCGGCAATTGAAATTACAATTTCCATTTCCTTCTGAAATCAAAGGTAGGGCTGGAAACGGTGTAAGTCTTGTGCTCTAGTGCCTAAAACCAAAGAAGTAACAATGATAATCAGATGTTTTTGCCCTGTTTAAATCTAAAGCAGAGCTTTGAGGACCTATGAGGTCCTCTTTAATAAGAGCCTTCGGATTAATCTAACAGTAAATTAACTTATATCCTAAACTATGTCGGGTGGGTTAGCCGCTTGAAAGAACGTTATGTCAGGTGGATTAAGAGAGGAAAAAGATGAGGAAGAGAGAAAGAAGAGGGGGGTTTAATTTTGAAATGAATACCTATAGATGTTCTAGCTAGAAAATGTAATAGAGGCTTAGGAGAAAAGGGGTAAAGGAGGAAGAGAGAAAGAAGAGGGGAGTTTAATTTTGAAACGAATACCTATAGATGTTCTAGCTAGAAAATGCAGTAGAGGCTCAAGAGAAAATGGGTAAAAGAAGACTTGGGGAGAGACTTTAAGAAGAAATATGAAGTACTTGGAGTTAACGGAAGACTTGACACAAAACCGAGAGCTTTGACCTTCTAAGATTTATACAGTCGACCTCACTTAGTGAGATAATGCTTTAATGTTTTATAGTATTTTCTAATTTTGTAATTTAGGATTTAATTAGGTATAAGAGATATAGTTTAAGCATATAAGTTAATTTACTGTTAGATAAATATGAGGGCTCTTGTTAAAGAGAACCTCGCAGGTCCTCAAATGTTTTATTTTTATTTTTATTTTATCAAATGAGGAGTTAGGATTCAAATTTAGAACCGCTTTCACCACTTACAGAAAAAAATTGCACTTAGACGAGCAATTAGCTAGTATCACCAGAAACCATTCACAAAGATCTGCCAAACAAAATACATGACAAGTATAAGCTTATGTGACAAATGAACTATTACATGTATGTTTACTTCAGTTCTTTTTTTATTTTTTATTTGGATAACTACTTCACTTCTTCTTTAGTATTTTTATTACCATAGTATTAAATATCGCACAAGACTGCATAATATAACGTGATATATCACATCACGAATGCTATTTCGTGAAATATACTATAATATTATATTATGATGCCCTCAATATCTGTACGATATTTATGCAATATGATAAGCAATGCGAGATATCACGAAGCTTTTTGAGTTTTATTTTTCTTTATAATTTTTTTTAATCCATCCTCATCCCGTTACCACAGACCTCTCACCTCCACCACGTTTTTCTTTTAGGCTTTTAAATTTAGATACCTCGTTGACCACTTTTAGATTAAACATCCATTTATTTTAAACTTTTGTTTAAAATATTTTTAATTAATTTTATGTACAAAATTATACATATGAGTCTCTTAACGAACAACTAATTGCCTAAAAATTAGGAGATTTATTACAGAAATATAATTCTTAAATAGATTTTTTTTTTTTATAAAAAAATATCGATCACCAAATGAAGATTTACCATTGCCATAAAAAGGAAAAATAAATTATATTGGTACGTTTAGTTACCTATAATATGGATACATTGGATTTTATGGTATATTTGGAGTTTGGTACATTTTGTTTGTTGGTACATTTTTTTTATGTAGGACAACATTGAGGTGAGTTTCTACAAAGAAAAGTAAAGCAAATGAAACACTTTAAATTTTACAAGAAAGGACGCATGGGAGAAAAACTCTACTCAAATGTTACATATGACGGCAAAAGAGGAAAAAAAATAATTTGTTGGGATTTTTGGGTTGCTTGAGAAGATTTCAAGAAAATATTGTCTTTGGTAAAGTTTGTATTTAATTTTTTACACTCTTGTTGTGTCAATTAGTAACAGAGAAGGGATTTTCCCTGTTCTAGTGGCAATCGATCATGGAAGAAGCAAAACCCTAAGCGACGATGTTCGTAAGGGAGTACTAAATATGGAAGGGGATAACATGTTACGAGATTCACCATAGCCAATCTCATCTAGTTGATGTTGAAGATACTCCTACTTCTTGGGAAGTGATTGCATAAGGTTTTCTCTTGTGGGTTGAGAGGATCTAGAGAAACTTTTCAAGACACAACCTATTTTAGGAAGAAAGATGGTTGCTTCATGTTTAGATGGTAATGTGCATTTATGGTAGGCGATTACAAGATAAAAATCATATCAAAACCTGGTGTTGATTGAAGCAACTAATTGTTAAGCAATTTTTTTTCCAATTTACAAATTGTATTCAGCAAGGACGAGTCAAACAATCATTAAAAAGAACATAAAGTGATCAAGACTGATATATAATTATGCCAAGAAACGGTGGAGGTCAAGGTGCAAGTAATTTTGCTTGTTGAGGATCTTGTTGAAGATCTCAAGAAACATGACAACTCAAAGTTGCGACTCAAGGAATTCAAGGTATGTGTGATTCTGAAATTGTATGACTTTAAAGAATCAACTAATACATTAGAGTTAATTTCTATTGTTGACCAAACAAGAAAATTGGGGGAACGAAAAATATTTTGATTATCGATAAAATTCGATTATAAGGAGAGATTAGCTCAGTGTTAGTTGATTACTTTTTCAAAGGCACTTGTTTTCTTAAGTTTGTTGGTGTTGGAGCTGCTGAAATAAATATTCGGCAGACACTAGAATGTAAAATCAACACTTTTGTTTCTTGGTCGGGTAGGATAAAAACAAACATCTAAAATAACAAATGTAAAAAAGAAATAGAGTTTGCAAAAAGTATGTATGTACCTGTATTGTAAATCAACGCAATGCAATTGTTTGGCAGAGTAAAAATGAAATTCTGAAATATGTGCCTTGTTCAGCCACAAATCATATGTCTGATATTGGTAGTGGTGCTTCACAAACTTGCAAGAAAATTTGAATTTTGAATGCTGGCATGCACAAGGAGGACAAATTATGTTACCTCATCAATGCAAATATATGAGGAAATAACTTCAATGATGAAGAGTTAATAATAGTTTAGCTACGATATAAATAGAGAAGCAGAAAATATGTAACGAGCATCACTTCAATATTGAAAAGAAACATAGTTTGTGAAAGGTACAAACGTACCTATATTGTAAACCAACACAATGTAACTGTTTAGCAGACGGAAAGTGAAATTCTGAAATGTATGCCTTGTTCAGCAACAAATCATATGTCTGGTACTGGTAGCAGTGCTTCACGAACTTGCTAGAAAATTTGAATGTTTAATGCTAGCATGCACAAGGAACACATGTTATGTTAACTCAGCGGTGCAAATTTATGAGCAGATAACTTCAATTGGGAAGACTTAATAAGAGTTTTCTAACAATATAAATAGACAAGCAAAAAAATATATCTAACAAGCATTACTTGAATATGAGGTGATTCCAAAGTGAATGCATTGCTTCAAGAGGAGGTAATTCTCTTTTAACAAGAATTATAAGATAAAGTGAAAGAGAATTGGATGCATTGCTTAAGAAACCCCAAATTCCAAAGGGACAATAAATGGCCTTCCGGGGTCTCCTTCCCTAGGGACAATACATGGGTTTACTAATGTAGTTGGGTGATTCAAATCGTAGCCAAGTGATTTATGGAAGATCCTAAATTTAATGGCATGGGACTTACTCGAATAGTTATAAAAATTTCATACTGAATTGTTGACTTGAGATTTCCATGCCTTGTTAGATAAATTTTTAAGAGTACCCGGAATACAAGTGGATGCACCACATTTCATAGTATAAATGGAGTGATACTGAAAATATATATTTCTCACTTATACTATGGCACATGGTGGACTAACATGTACTTCGAGTACATAAAAAAATCTCTCTCCTTTCCACAAGATTCGAAAATTTAAAATTCCTCTAGCTTTTTTTCACACTTTTTTATGCACATTTAACAGGAATAAAATCTCATATCATCACACCATGTACCACTATGAAGCTTCTCACAATGTACAACTGCACGGATAAAGATCAATAATGTAAGCGATTTCTAGTTTCCGTATAATTGTTGGGGTCGAAAATCAGATAAACTCAATTAATTTGATGAAAAGTTTTTCATGCACTCATTTCATTTGTACACTTCAATTCGAACATTAGAAACCCAAGCAAAGCACATGATGTCCCAATAAGACTCCGTCTATTGACACACGTCGTCTTCGCCACAATCACCATGCACCTCACCAATTCACCACTCGGGTTTGCCGATTCTCTATGTTGATGAACTACGAAACTTGGGCTTTTTAGGATGCAATAAATTTATTAGAAATCGATGTTTAATTAAGAAAAGTAATTGGATAATTGATAATATGTGTACTAATAGGTTATTTGTTGGCATACTATCAAGTGGATGAACTTTTCAGGTTTCTCGAGTTAGCGTAACTTTGGGCTGGAGTAGGCCACAATGTTTAAACTCAAAGGGAACAACAAGAACAAATGCATGGAAACGGGCCAAGTGAGAATTGGAATTTCAAGAAAGTTTGATATTTATTTAAATAACTTCATATTTATTTTCTTTCTGGGATTCAATTTCTTGATTTTGTGTTCATGTTAAAACAGGACTTACTTGCTATACAGTTAAGCACAAGTCACTAGTTTGATTCTGACTTTAGAAAACTGATCCATCCAGTATGATTTAGCTTATGCAAAAATTCTATGGTTCTTTTTAACCGTTAGATTTTAATTTTTTTATTATATTTTTGTCCAAAGACCTAACAGTTGAAAAAAATCTGAATTATCCGTTACTCTGAAGTATCACAAAAACTCCCTAACTTATGAGCTTGATTGATGAAGTTCCATATATAAGATTTTCATAAAAACTTTATGAGCTTCATTGGACTCGGCCCCTTTTTACTGAAATTTAATTTTTCTCTTTCTCTTTTTTTTAGTGAAATTAGACGAGGGTTGTTTTAATTATTCACACCCCACAAATTTATTCAACACACTTCATTTTAAAATTTTAAAATTGAGTAATTTATAAGTGCACTTAGTACTATAGTCTAGTGATATTCATCTTCACTTGTAATTGAGAGGTCCTATGTTTGAATCTCAATAAAGAAGAATTTGAACCACATTATTACTGACCCATTGTGGGACTAGCAACTCACCCAATGCTCTCCCTTATGCACACAAAAAAAAAACGATAATTTCTGAGAAAGCTTCACATTTTCGTTGGGAAAACTCCACAAACTACACGGCTACCAAACCAAAAATTTTCAGGCCCATCTCACCGCAAGGGCAAGACAATAGAAGTACAAACCCAAACCAAAAGGTCAAATAAAGCCCAACATAAACATAAGGGAGGACCGAAATCAAATTCCTCCACCTTTGGTGATTGGCGTGAACCATCGTAATATCATACCAACTTTGTATGTCTGATCCCACACCTTTTATTGTGAAACAAAAATGAAAATAATTTAGGGTACTTTAGCGAAAAGTTTCCGGTACTGTTAATTTTAAGGAAAAACCACATTTTTACGCTAAAAAATCAATCATGGTATTATTCACTTTATCATTTATTTTGTCCTTATCGTTAAAACTCGAAGTTTTCAAGTCATTTTCATTAGTTTTCATAAGAATTTATGGTTTCTACTCTTTAAGCTTCAATAATTTTGTACTCATCCGAGATTTAAATTCACAATAAGTTATTTTGATTAGATATTAGAGAAAACTAAAGTGACATGTTGAAAAGCACAACAAGCCACATTTTTACCTGTATTTTATCCAGGATCCGTTCATCGTATATCGTGCGATCAGAAATTATTGTAAATTTTTTTATTTAAAATTGAATATAAATAGTACCTGACAAAAAATAACCATACGATGTACGATGAACGAATATGATTGAAAGATTCCCCTGGAAAACATGACTTTGTTTTAAAAGAAACTCTAATCGGATTCCATCCACCAATTATTGCCAACCGAATCTTGCCATTTGTTTTGAAATGAAATCTTTCGCTAATTTTCCAAAAAAAAAAATGAAAGTTTTGAACAATCGTTTTGTGGATGACTGGAGCTATAATTATGGAGTAATCCAGTGTTGGTATCCACTGTTGGTAATTGCTAGCATTGGTTTCAAATAACAACGTGACTCACTTGGGTTTACAATATTAATTATTTGGACAATTATTTATCTGTGAATGGATAACCGAAATTGCTGCTGAATTTGTAGCAACTAAATAGTGTCTGATAAACAATTAAATGTTATAATAATCAATGACAAAACAGGCTTTGATTTGAGTGAACTTTTTCAACGATTCTTTGAATAAAAATTTGATCGGTGCAAATGGTACAATAATAATTGGTTCAAAATGAACGGCCCATTACAATATGCATGTATCATGACTATATATGTATGTTAGGATTTGTCTTCATTCAAATTGGAAATCAATTATGCATCCAACTGTATATGATATTTAGATGACTAAACAATTTCTAATTCAAATAATATTTTTTTTGGGGGATGATATTCAAATTAAAATTAAAATTTTAAACTATTCTGATAATAGAATTTGGGGTGTACTATCCACACACACTTTTTACTTCTCACACTCTCTTAATTTTCGGTCCTCGGATCGAATAAATTGAAGAAAATCAAATGACAGAAATCAATAAAAGGATGTGTGAGGAGTAAAAATGGGTGTGTGAATATCACACCCTTAAGATTTACACTGTGAAGATACGTTATGAGATGAGATAAAAACCAGTGATGCAAGTTTTTTCTTTTTTATTTATTAGAAAATGAGATATTTATTGAGAAAACACATTTATAACCATCTTAACCAAGAAAGTTCCTACTTGATTTTTTTTTTTTTTGTCAATTTACAACGTGATTGTATACTTAAATTTCTGTAACGGTTAGATTATCTACATGGTAGACCTTTTTTTATTTTTTTTTATTTTTTTTATAAAAGTGCTATTCACATATTCATTTTTTACCGTTACACATATATTTTTTATATTTTTGTAATTGATTTTTTTTCAATTTATTCGATCCAACGGTAAAAAATTAAAAAAGATTTGTGAGAAATAAAATAGGTGTGAATAGTACCACCATTTTTTACTCAAGCTTCAACAACACAACAATCATTCATGATATTACAATTAAAGACCTTGTTCCAAAAAGATAAAGATGGAAAATCACTAGACCGAATAATTATTGTTATTAACAACTTATAGGCATAGAGTTGAATGTGGAAATTAGGTATCCTCTTTTCGGTAGTTTTATAAGGATAAGGATCCTGGATTCTTTTTGTGGGAATCCGGATGATCAATCAATCGTATCCGTTTATCATATATTATGCAGTTAATTTTTGTTAAATGCTGTTTATAATTAATTTTAAATAAAGAATTTAAAATAATTTTTAACTGCACAATGTACGATAAACGGATATAATTGATTGATCTTTTAGATCTCTACAAATAGGATCCGAATAAGATCCTATTCCGTTTTATAATTCATATATTATAAGCCCTACCCTACCCCCTAGCATGCATTTAATTATTTTAATATAGGGCTATGACAACCTTGGATCTCCATTGTTCCTTTTTATCTACATGTTCTCCTATTAATTTCATCACTTCCTTTTGCTCATCACATTCTCACCTTTTGCCTTTTACCGTCCGCCTTTCACCTTTCACCTTTTGTTTTATTATGTTTGTGTAATGTTAGAGAGACAAAAATTTTAAATTCAAGTTTATAAATTAAATGATGTGATTGTTTATGATTCGATCGTTACTTAAAAGTTAATTAATATGTTTATTTTCTATTAGTAACACATCATTTAGTTTGCAAATTTGATCTTCCTAACATTTTCCTTTTACTTTCTTTTCTTCTTCTGCTCTTAGATATGAGCACAATATATTCATAGGTATGAGCAATTACGGTTACCTGCTTATTCAAAATTCATAATTACGATTGTGAAAAACAATTTAAACAAATAAACGATTATACTCGTAAAATATAAACAGGTGATTAAAGGGTAAAACTTTTTACCTTTTGCTTTCTTTTTCTTCTACTGCTCAGCCTCTCCTTGATCCCCTTTTTAGTTGAAAGTGATCACTTTAGTTTGCTAGGCACTAGGCACTTCTTCAAAGCATATCCTCTTTTTATCTTTTGATATATCTTTTTAGTTGATGTGTAACTGTATCAATAGTATATTCATCAAAATTGAACCAAGTTTGATTATTTTCCTTTTCCTATTTACTTCATCATATTTATTTAGGGATAAATGTCATTAAGTACCCAACGATACGTATTTTCCAATTGCCATGTTAATTGGAAAAAAAATTCATTATGTCACTAACACGACTCGATACACTTTGTCATGATATTATTAGTTGAATTTTTTTTAAGTTTCTAACCAATTGTATTATTATACTTGGTGTATTGAGTTATGTTCATGCACACTGAAAAATCTATAATGTGGTCTAAATTCATCTTAGTAAAAATTCAACCTAAATCCTCTCACTTACAAATGAGAAGAACATCATTAGGTTGTAATACTAAATGGCGGACGGAAAATATTAGAAACAAATAAAATAATGCCCTTTCAAAAGTGGGGCCCATGAACATATTGTCTCTCCCCTAGGAAGCCTATGATGTGACCGCTAGATCATCCGGTCTTCCTCTCAGCCGTCCGATGAAAACGATTGCTTCCCGGTACAATACAAATCGAGTCCAGCCAGAAAACACCACCACACACTCTCACTCTAACTCCCAGCTCTCTCTCTCTCTCTCTCTCTCTCTCTCTCCCCTCTCTTCTGATATGCGTTGGAGTTTGGGGAAGAGAAAGACGCAAGCATCTCGGATTCCGAGGCTGACCTAATGATTCCTCCCCGCCTTTGATATCCCTGCTCTTTCACCTTTCTGCTCGCACAGACCAATGAACCACCGACACGTTTTGCTCCGCCCTCGAGCCCGTCTTGGTCTCCGTTAATTGCCTCTGCACAAACCGAAGATTCACTCCGGTGAGTACTATGCATACGATGCCACTCGTGCGAGTCAGAAATTACGAGACTTTTTATTCCGTTTGTTTCCCGAGAAAATGCAATTTTTTCTTGCCTGCTGTTTCCCTGATTTTTGTGCCGGTTGGTTTTCTAGTTTCCGTTTTCTTCCGTTCGGGAATATTTCGGTTGAAATATTTTCAATTTTCTGTTTGGCTGCTGAGAAAGTGAGAGAAAAAGATATCCTTTTTTTTTTGTATCATTTTTTCCCCTGTGATTCCGTTTTAACTGCCAAAGGGGTTGAGATATTCACTTACTGTTTGGCAGCTGAGAAACTGAGAGAAAAATATCTCCTTTACAGCTTTATGCTGTTTTTTTACCCCGTGGTTTCCTTCTCGTTGCCAAACGGGGCAGAGCGTTCTGGTTCTGATTGTGGAATATCTGGCGAGCTTTGTCGTTTCCGTCACCGCCGACGACGACAGGTCGTTTTTACCTTATCTTTGATTTTTGAGATTGGGGTTTCAAATTTCCATGGACCACCAAAGTTCTTGGTTTTGAATTTGCTTCTCTGCTTCCCTGTTTGTCAATATACAGCTCCCCAATTGTCTTGTTGCGTTGAGATTTCAGTTTTGCGCTATTCAAGTCTTTTGTTCTGCAATTGTGTTTTGTGGACGACAATTTTTCTGAATTTTATGTTTCGGAATTAGGATTTAAGGCCACGTATGTGTAACTAATTGGAAAGTGAGATTACTGATAGTTTTAATTGAGCAGAGTGGACGAGTACGTTTGTGCTATTTTTCCTGTGATTGTAAGATCTGAATGTGTGAGTGCTTATCTTGTTTACTACACCATGTATGCCGACCCAACAAGTCATGAGTGTGAAATCAAGATCTAGATACATGTTGTATTGTGCTTTCGTTGTTTTTTCGGAGTTTCGTGGAAAAGAGGATGTGATAGATTCCTGAGTTATGGTGTTGTTATAGTAAATACTGCTATTAGAACGTGTGTCATGTTCTAAAATGTTGGGAGAAGTTATGTGGAGCGCTTCCACGATTTTTCGGGTTGCTTTATTAGGGAGACCTTAACTTGGTGTATTTCTTGTTTAAAGGCTGTGACTTTGTTACTTTGCTTCTTGGTTGGTGTAACGGGTAAGTTTCATTTGTCCATTAACCAATATAGTTAGCGAGGAAAGAACAGTGCTTAGCATGTCTATCTGTTGTTTGCTAGTAATATATTGAATAACCTTGTTTTAGTATTAAAATTTGTAGGGCCGCTGTATTCAACTTTGTCTTTGTTTTTATCCGCAGATTGGCCAGCATCTTTGTGGTTCGGTGCAACTGTGTAGCTGAATAAGATGCATATGGGGCTTCCTTGTAGTAAGATTTTTCAAGTTCGATAAAGCAGGACATTGCAGATAGCAACATGGAAGGCTATTTAGAACCCAGAAGGACTTCCAATGATCAACAATCTGTGGGAACGTCTGGAAGCGTATCACGTTCAACAACTGCAAGCATAAACCAAGAAAACAAGTCCAAATCAAGAAAGTCTAGTCTGTCCTATGCTGATCTCCATCATGAGATTACAAAGAATATAAATGATATTCGACGTGATTCTGTTGGGTACCACCAAAAGCAGCAGATTGATAAAAAGAAAACGGAAGAAGATGAGCTTGTTAAGTACATGTCAAAGTTGCCAAGTTATCTTGAGAGGGGAAAAAACCTTCAGGAGAAAGTTTTAAATGTCGGTGTCCTAGACTGGGGGCGCCTAGAAAAATGGCAGCATAGCCATAAACAGATGCCACACAGAAGTAGCAGGTATTCACCGTCAAGTAGTAATACAACCTCATGTTTTTCGACAGATGAATCATCAACCCCTTCTAGCCGAGGCCACAGTTGTTCTCCTGCCCGACCAAAGGTGCGTCGTCCTTCACTGGAATCTCATTTCATGAAATCTCCAATAGAAGGCCATTCTGAAGTTGTCAACTGTTTTAGAGAAAGGGTTGAAAAGTTTCAAGATCTTAAAGTTGATGGGAGTAGCACCTTGAATGGGCTGGAAAAGTCCATTGGAACAGATAAATCTTTATGCAAAAACCGCCAAGACATCAAGGTGGAACAGTACATGAGAAAAGATTCAGACCCAAAGAGTGAGCCAGAAAAAGGAGTTTTGCGGAGTGGCCCACATGAAATTGCAGCTCACGGTGAATTAATGAAGAAATCAGAGAACTTAAGTAAACTTTATTCAGAAAATTCTGAACGAGATATCCCTGAAGGATGCCAGAAAGTTGTTCTGCTTTTGTCTAGAGATTGTCCTGAAAACAAATATTCTGGTGTTTCCAATCCATCTGATTCAATGAATCTGCTTCATCAAAGAGCACCAAAAGCAACCTGGGGAAGATTTTCAGATAGACCCAAGGAGGCATGCCATGCAGAGCTCAGATCTGATATGCCACACTCATGCCCTTTCCCTTCTGAAGTTGAAAGGAAACACTCTCGGGTAAAACAGCTTGGCTCTGTAGATGCTACGAGTATCAGATTACAATCTAGTGTACCTTGCTCAGTAACACAGTCAGCTAAAACAGGAACAAGCCCATCAAGAGGCATAAAAGTAGAAGAGAGAAAAGCAGCTGTAGCCTCCGCATCTTCAACTGTAAGTGAGCCTTATAAAGGATTAGATCTGAAACCAATCGAAGCAACTGCTGAAAAAGTTAGGAGCACTTCACCTTTTCGCCGATTTAGCATTGGCCTGGGTAAGATCGGTAAGATTTCCAGTTCTAAGGACTGTTCAGATGTACAGAAGCTGAGTTCAACAACTTTTTCAGCCAAACCTGGTTCCACGAACACTGTGACTTCCACTTTTATGGATGCTTCAGACGATGATAAGTCCAATTCCACTGGCAGAGCCAAGTCGAGCCCTCTGAGAAGGTTACTGGATCCACTGCTGAAACCAAAGGTGGCTAGCTGCCATCCCTTAGTGGAGCCATCAGAGAAAGGTTCCATATCAAAAAATAAGCTAGGCAAGTCATCTGTGGGGCAAGTGGATTCTTTGTCTGAGCTGCCAGGGAAGGTAAAACTAGGTATGACTGGTTGCAGAACAATTAATGTCAATGAGTCAGCTATGGTCAAGAGGAGTGGATCCACAGCAGTTCAAGCTCTTCTACGAGTTGCAGTTAAGAATGGCCTGCCCCTTTTCACATTTGCGGTTGACAATGACATTGACATTCTTGCAGCCACAGTGAAGAAGTTAAATACCTCCAAAAATGATGACTGCAGCTGCATCTACACATTCTTCAGCATCCGGGAAGTCAAGAAAAAGACTGGAACTTGGATGCATCAAGGCAGCAAAAGCAAGAGTCATGACTATGTCCATAATGTTGTGGCTCAAATGAAGGTTGCTGATTCTCAGTTTCCCAATTTGGTCAGACTGGAAGACTTTAGCGTTAGAGAGTTTGTTTTATTCTCTGTAAACCTGAGACAGGCAGATTGTCAAACCTCAGACTTCCAGCCAAATGATGAGCTTGCCGCTGCTGTTGTCAAAATCCCGAAAACGACCAATCAGCAGTCTACCAGAGTTTGGCATGATAGGGATAACTGTAGTATCTTTCCTGTGGTTGGTTCAGATGAGTGTTTGTCAAGTGTAAGACGCCAATCTTATTCTGGGGAAGCTATAGATGGTAAGCCTTTTGTTGGTACTCAAGGCCTTATTAGCACAACAGTGATACTTCCTACTGGTACCCATAGTCTACCAAGCAACGGAGGACCATCGTCACTGATTAAACGTTGGAGTTCAGGCGGATCATGTGACTGTGGAGGTTGGGATTTGGGTTGCAAACTAAGGATATTTGACAATCAGAATCAAGTCAGCGAGAAATTGACCTCACATAAAGTTTGCCACATCACAGATCGGTTTGAGCTTTATTCTGAGGTATGTTGTTTTTCTTTAACCTTGGTGATCTCTTTCCACCATATTTTTCTGAAAATTCCTGGCTAATCAGGCCTTTTGCTTTATTTTGTATCCACAGGGAGGAGTACAAGAAAACCAGCCTGCATTCAGTTTGGCCCCATTCAAAGATGGGATCTATTCAGTTGAGTTCAATCCTTCACTCTCAATCTTACAAGCATTCTCCATATGTATAGCAGTATTAGATAGTCGGAATCTGTGTGAGTTCTCTGTGTCAAGGAACTCGTTACAAGAAAAAACTTTCGGGGAAACGATGTTAATGCAAAATGATGGATTAAGTCTTCCAGATCGAACTGAAGGGGAAGTTCCTGCAAGATATTCCTCATATCCCCCACTTTCTCCAGTCGGGAGGGTCTAGTTTTACCATGATTGCCTCTTGAAGTTACTGTACATCTTCAGTTGCCCGGGTTGATATTGTACAAAATCTGCGGTAGGTGCCTTAACTCGTGTTGGGTTTTAGATTCGTAACCCCGCGAAGATAACAGGCGTCGGGAATCCACTGATTACTGTAGATGTCAGCGGCAATATATGAAGTAATTCATCTGTATTGTGAGTTTAAAGCGTTTAATCCATTTAAATCTGCATATAGTGAGTGAATAGTATGTTTTTTTCACTTGAATTTCAATAAGCTCAAGATTTTAGATTTTCTGATGGGAATATTTTGGAGAGTATTAATCCAATTCCTGTAGTATGGGGGTGCAAACCCCTCTTGAAATATGAGGCCAAATGTTGTTGCAGCTTGCAGGCTATTTTCCAAGGTCACGGATTCGAGGTGTGGAAAAGTTTCTTTGCAAAACAAGGGTAATGTTGCTTATGATAGAAGTTCCTTCGACCCTCGTAAAGCAGGGGCCTCGTTGGCTTGGGGTTGCCTTGTTTTACTCATTTGGTATGCATAATCCGTCTGCATTGTTTTCCATGCCGAATTCAACATATTTATGTGCATCAACAGGATCTCTCTCTCACACGCAGACGCGCAGACACAAAACAAGTGTATGCCCGTCTGCACACTCACACGCACGCGCTCTCTCTAATACAAACGTAGAAGATACAAGGTCACGAGGTATCTTATATAATTGCAGGGCAATGATCTAGGGGCCCTGCAAAAAATCTTGGCTGTGAACCAACGGCAATACAAATGTATGTACGACATGCATTTGCAAACTGGCTTTCTTTGCTAACGGGTGGATATGCGCTAAATGGTCGAAAGGGAATTTAACGGGTGGATATGCGCTCAATAGCGATCGAAAGGGAATTTAACGGGTGGATATGCGCTCAATAGCGATCGAAAGGGAATTTAACAGGTGGATATGCATTGTTGTATCAAACTGGCTTTCTTTGCTGCACGGATAGGGAAGGAAAACTGGTTTGGCTTCTTTTTGAATGCAGTACAAACTTAGGCACAATACTGGGCTACTCAGAGATGAGTAGAAACTCATACTCAAAATTTCTCAAAATTGTTCATTGTCAATTTATAGAACTTCGTTTTTATAATCAGAACCGTTCATATTTTAAATCACCCTATAATGATCGACTTTGCAAAACATCAATTTATTTTTTGCAGAGATGATCTTTACAGTGTAATTCATAGTATGAACTGTTTTATTCATAAGTACAAAGCTCTGTGATTAAAACACTAAAAGTTTTGAATAGGAGTTTCAACTCATTTTTAAGTAACCAAGTATTGTTCCAAACTTAGGAGGAAAGCCAAAAGCGAAAATGAGGACGTGAGACTGAGAAAGGCCCCTTTTTAAAAGTGTTTGTGTGTAATTAACTACTTGCACACAATCAAAGTTGTGATTTGTGATGGC
Source organism: Malus fusca (assembly GCA_035220775.1). Lineage (NCBI taxonomy): Eukaryota > Viridiplantae > Streptophyta > Magnoliopsida > Rosales > Rosaceae > Malus > Malus fusca. Next base: position 6,207,729 of record CM069061.1, on the reverse strand, counting down.
CAGAATAGAATTTCAAAGGTTAGTGATATTCATATTTCAATGTGGAAGATGTTATTAGTTCGAATATTTCATCTTGTTGATTAATACATCACTTAGTATGATAGGTTAGGTGTAGATCGACAATTTACATTATTTAACTAATCTAACTCACATCTTTAATAACATGATTTAAAGTGGACAATCCATTTACTCACATAGTGCATTTTTGCTCCCTTAAGTGAGAGTAATGCTTACCCCATTGATATTGTTAGATTAGTTTAAATTTCAAAATTCGTGTCTTAAATTAATCAAATCAAACTAATCTAATGAGGAGGGTTGAGCAAAGATATATGTTCCTATACGTCACACAGATTGCTAATCATACTCTGATATTTAACCCAAAATTAAAAAAGAGTTTTTTTAGTTGTGTACTCCTCATAAAAGTTTTTTTTTTCTTTTTAAATATAGAAATTTTTTGGAGTTCCATATCAAGTTGTTTTTCCAATAAATAAATTTATAATTACTTCTAATTATCTGTTTAATTATCCTCTCACTCTCCCCCCAACCACTCCAAAACCTTCTTCTCAACTGCCACCGCCGAGACTGAGGAGACCGAGACACAAAATACTCGGAGAGAATTTTATCTCGATTTTTGAATTAGTCAAAATCCCAATCCCCAATTTTTCAAAATTTCAAAATTCAATCCAATCTTCTGAAATGATCCTCTTCTTTTGAATTTATTGTTATTGCGTCGGACGATTCGAATTCGAATTTATAGCGGTTAATTTGGAGTTGTTAATGCTGATTCATGACGAGCTCTAACCTCACATCCTCCCAAAATGCCGTTTATCTTTGCTCGCGAGGCTCCTAAGGTTGCTGCAATTTACAATCATGGCAGCCACTGTTCTTGCACGTTAAATTTTCAATTTTTATTTGTAATTTCGGTGTTAATTGATGAATTGATGCTTGGGTTGTGCAGCTATGGAGGAAAGTATGCGCAGAGACGTCAACTGAGCTTTCGCTTCTCGCCGGAAATTGGAAGTCTGTTCTTGCTGGTGTCATTTTTCAGGTTTTCTTTCTGTTTCAATTTTCATTCATTTTGTACATGAAGTGTTCGTTTTTGTAGCATCTAGTTTGTGTAGATGTTCATGTACCTAGTGAACTTACGATTTTAGTACGCGATTATAATCGAATCATAGGAAAAGACATGATCATAGTAATGGTGTTTACGATGGTTTTGTGAACTATCATTAGTTGTAGTAGTTATGGTTCTAAGTTAGTGTTTAAATTTGAATCCCAAAGGAGTGGACTTTGAGGTTCTCTTCAATCCATAATTAATGATTCGGAACTGGGGATGGATTGAATGGTGTCGATTTAGTTCATATTATTTGTTCCGCTAAAGTGTGTAACCTGCGGAAGAATTGTAGCTGTTTCGGTGATATGAAGTTGAGACCTTATGTGTTGGACAGTAAATTTTGCTTTGGGCGAATTTATTCTCCCTATTCAGTGGAGTTTTCTTTCACTGGGTGGGGTCTTTGTGTTATTTGCTAAGATATCTTATGAGAATTGGTACTTGTTCAGAAGTTTATCTAGTAGTTCTGTTTGTGTTAACAGTATCTTCATGGAGTAGCTGCTCATGGAGTCCATTATTTACATCGGCCAGGACCAACGCTTCAGGATGCTGGGTTCTTTCTGCTCCCGGTGGGTATACTTTAGCAATTTATTGGGAGGGTTTGATGTTTAATGGGACATCTGTCTTATCATTCTTTACTGCATGGTGTTATCTTAGGAACTTGGTCAAGCAAAAAATTATCTGAGTGAGACTTTCTTCGCTGTCATCTTCTTTTCCTTTATCTTGGTAAGCTTTCTGGTTGCTAATATTAGAATTTAATTTGGATTTACCCTGGACTTGTCTCTCTTGTTTTTGAAATGCTAGTTGTTGAGGCAGCTGTCTATTTCTTTAACTTTGCTCCTTATTGCCTGTAGAAGTTTGATAGTATCTTAATCCGTAGTTTTTAGTTGTTGATTGCGCTAATACTGTGTCTACTCTGTGCAGTGGACATTTCACCCTTTTGTTTTCCAGTTGAAAAAGATATATACAGTTCTGATATGGTGCAGAGTATTTGTGTATTTAGCCGTAAGTACAGCTGTATTTTTCAATGATTTTTTTTTTCTTTCTGTTTTTGTCCGCTGGTATATCTGCATGTCCTATAACATCATCCATATTGAGCTTTCTTCTGGAAGTCATTCATCATGGCTACATATGTCCTTGTTTTAGGTGGAAGCTTTTAAGTGTTTCCTATCTTCTAATAAGCATTAAACATTCATGTCTACGTCAATTTGGTGAATATTCTATGGTTATTGCACGGATTAAAGGCTCCAAATCTGCTCATGATTCCCATATTATGTGACCTGCTTATATGATACTAATCCTTGAGCTTGGTGCATTTTCTGAAGCACCTGACTGGGAATCGCACTCAGGAAACTCTTCAATTTATGAATAAAGAATGCACGACCTCTGTGAATTTTTTTAATTTCCATTGTTGGATCAATGGACTTAACAGTATCTTATGTTGTCCTGCTATATTTTCTGCCAGTATTTTACTATCTTTGCCTATATTTTGCATTTTGACTAGGTGTGTCAAATGCTCCGGATCATCACCTTCTACTCTACTCTACTTCCTGGTCCAAGCTACCATTGTCGTGAGGTAAATTTATAGAAGACTGCAAGTTGTGGCTATTAGCTGGATGTAATCTTGAATCATTAAATTGTTGTAATTAAACGATGTTTTACAATCAGGTACAACTGTCTCTTTCAGGGCTCTAATCTTGCCAGGCTCCCCCCTCCAGAGAGTGCACTTGAAGTGCTCTTAATCAACTGTGGGTTTGAGTTATTCATCTTTTAGGTTTAATTCTTCAGTAACTCCATTAAGTGTAATGGCCTTCATGCTAATATGATGTACATGAATGTGCAGTTCCCCAAGGCATTGTGTATGGTTGTGGTGATTTGATTTTTTCATCGCACATGATTTTTACCTTAGTATTTGTGCGCACATATCAGAAATACGGAACAAGGAGGTAACTAATCTATATTGATAGGAGGATCGTATATACTTTCTTTTGTCATTGTTGGAGTGTGGGTGCGTGTTCTATGGATAAACTGATATTCTTAATTTGTTGAGACTACTGTTGCTTATCATTACAGGTGCTTTAAGCAGCTTGCTTGGTCAGTTGCTGTGGTTCAGAGCCTCCTGATTCTAGCTTCTCACAAACATTACACAGTGGATGTTGTTGTTGCCTGGTAACACGGATTCTGTTATGCTCTTTCTACTCGAATATCTTATAATATACTGGTCTGAGTATAAGTCTTTTGTTGCCCTGCAGGTATACCGTGAATTTGGTAGTGTTCTTTATAGACCAAAAATTGCCAGGTTAGCAAAATGCAATTCCTATAATCTTATCTCCTCTTAAAACTGGGCGAAAGTTTGTTCTTGATTCCATCTTTCAGTTACATCATTATGATGTCTATAGTTGAATCACTTTTGTATAGTTATTGACCGAAAGAAAAAGATATTTTTTTTCTGGTATATTTAAAACAAAGCAGAACTCTTAGTACACAACTCTGTAGAATACCCAAAGCTGTGTATCTGCTGACTCAATTCTAATCCTCCGCAGAACTGCCTGATCGATCTACATCTCAAACACTGCTACCAATGAGCACCAGAGAGAAGGATAGCAAGAACAGAGAAGAGCTTGACAAATTCCTTAACGTAAATTCTGCCAACATTACCACTTGAGTCCGGAAAATCAGTAAATATTTCTTATAGTCCCGTTCTGTTTGACATTTCCTTTAAACATAGTATGATAGATAGATCAAAAAGTTTCGAGATAGGAAAATAGTTAGTATATGGTACATACATGAGCAGCACGATGCAACCTCCGTCTGTTTAGCGAGGCGGGTAAACCTGATCTGTATGATTGCTGGAAATGGAAATGGAATGTTTTAGGCTCTCACATGCTTATCGGTTTCACTATTTTCACTTTTTATCATCATCATCATCATCGTAGAAATTAGAACGAATCGAGAAAAGCGGTGACTGATTTTGGATGAAATCCAAGTCATTGTCTTGGAGCACCAGGTTGTCATGTTTAAAGATTGTTTGAAATTTGGTCCACAAGACACCGAAACAGGTTGCGTGGGTGAAGAATGGGAGAGATGGAGAGACCAACGCACCTAGGACAACATGGCTTAGTGTTCTCTAAGGTAAATGAACAAGAGGTTAGGAAATTTGGGCTGGCATGACCCAAATATGCAATTTGATAATGCTTCTTGTCTGATGGGCCCACCAAGGAACACCACCACTTCCCCTTGAAGTGCTTTTCTTTTGTCAGATGCCAAATCGTGTGATTTTAGTCCTTGGTTGTAGATTCAGTTGTCGGACGTTAACTCCGTACTCTACTAATTGTCCTATTCAAGGACAACTTAATTTTCTTATTTTTTGGCATAATTAGCTCGAGAGTGATGTATGTGAGTGTAAATACTAGATTGGACTTTCTAAGTGTAAAAACACCCACGTGTTAGTGCCAGATTCAGGATTCGAATCGTGAGGTCTCAGCGTTAAAGGTTTAAGTTTTATAAATAGAAGGAGAGAGTGAGGCGCGTGGAAAAAAAAAACACAAATTCAGTTTATTCACTAAGGCATTGCTACGAGCACTTAGCGAGCTTGTTGTCGTTAGTCAAACCATGTTGCACGTATGTCAACATATTTCAAAATAAGCAGTTTGATGAATGATATCAAGAGAATTTGTCGAGTGTTTTCAACGCAATCTATCGAGATATGTCTAGCACACGTTATCTCAAATATTTGGTGGGCACAAAAATTATCCGTATCAAACATTTGGAAGGTTCTCAAAACACATTCACATGTATATTTTCCGACTCCGAGTGATTTTGAGACCACCTTGGCTAAATGTAAATCCGTCCTCACACGCATCTCACGTGTTACTATTGGTGAAAATTTGGTTGCGGAATTAAACTACTGTCCTTAAACTGCAGCAACTAATCAACTATATGGTTTAAATCACTAAAATTGGGATTTACATGGAACAAATGGAAGTTCGGTACAACTATAGGGACTAACCTATACTCTGGAATTTCCAATTTTTTACACATTGCTTGACGGTTAAAGAATCCTTCCTCCATACAAATCACAAGCCGACACATAAATATCAATAACTAAATAAAGTTTACCATGAAAACTAAAGAACAAATAAAATATTATGTGCACATATCCCCAAGTTACCGAGCCAAGTATCTTAATTTCATTCTCTTTTCATAATTTCCTAAGTTGTTGAAACATGAAGACATCACTCGTCACATCATTCATCACATCACTCGCCTCTCATGCTTTTACTTCACCATCTGAGGGACTGTTTATTTTGACATTGGCATGGCATATCACCGAAGTGAGCACATCAGACAATTCGTCTAATCCGAATGTCGGAGACAAGAATTTCTCCTAATTTTTTAACAAAATTGGGAAATAAACAGTGTAAGAAAATTGACATCCATGGAATTCAAATTTCTTTAGTATAACTTTATTCTCTCGACAAAAGAACCGAGGAAAGATACCAATCATTTTGTGCTAGCATGGGTGATGATATGGAAAACTTTTACATGGTTCCAGCACAGCTCCAATAGAATTTAGCCACCCCGCAGCTAGCATCGGTCTCATATAGTTCTGTTAGGGTGCGTTTGTTGGGTCGGACTGTCTCGGACTGGACTAGCTGCCGGGACTAAGCTGGACTGGCTTAGACTGGATTAAGCTGGACTAACTTAGTGAAGCGTTTGGTGTAATGTCGGACTAAGAAGCATGATAAGAAAAACAGTACTGTTCACCATATTTGTGTTTGCTTAGACTAGGACTACAAATTTTTGCCATTGTGTAATAGAGTAATGCTACAAATCTCATGATATGGGTTAATTGGAGCATATTTTTGCCATGTATATTATGAATCTTAAAAAAACCTCAGTAATTGTTTTGTTTCTATTACCTGCTAATAGAATTGGGTTTAATTTGCAAATGTAGCTTGGTTTAAACTCTATCACCCAACATAAGAAAAATAATAGTGCCCAATACATGCAACTTCAACAAATACAAGTACATAAGAAGATCTCCATAATTTAGAAAATCCTAGTTAACATTAGTTAACATTAGCCAAAATAGATCTCCATAATTTACAAAATGGCTAGTTAACATAAGCCAAAATACTAGTGCAAAGCTAAGTTATAAGCCATAACATAAGATTGTATGATTAATAAAATACATCCATGTTAACATTAATAAAATACATCCATGTTAACATTAGCCAAAATCCTCATCCGCTTGCGTTGTCGCTTAAAAGCCTTTGGACGAACACTTTCTTGAGTTCCGGTTTGATTGCCCTGAACACTCCCACATTTTTTGGTTTATCCAAAATAAGAGACAATGCATCAATTTGATCCATAGGAGAGAGACCCATTGCTTCAAGTTCATTAGCTATGTCAGTATGATCTGCAGTACCTTGAACTAAAGCTTCAGTTACCATTTGCATCCTCTTCCCACTTTCAACATAAAAATCTTTCAGTCCACTGATAATTGCCTCGGTTCCATCACTTGAACTTCCCACAACTCTTTTCCTCTTTCTTTGGCTATTTTCAGATGGGGTGCTTTGTTGGTTCATTGAAGAAACAAAATTTTCACCTCCAATATCACTTTCACCAACATGATCATGACTTTGTTCCTCCACCATTTGAGCAGGGGTTTCGGCTACATTACCCGTAGCCCGATCTTTTCCAAATATATATGCAAATCTATCAAACAGTGGAAAAGGTTTGCTTCTCCATCCATCGGCTTCTTTATTTCTCTAAGATTATATCAACATAGCAAAACTAAAATTTAGCATGCGTAACAAATATAGCAGCAAGAATATAACTAATGTATAAATAAAATAGGATATGAACCTGCACATAAGTTTGCCATGAGTCATCACTGTCAACTTCAACGCACTTTTTGACATCATTCCATGCAAATCCACTTGTGTTTATCATGTCAACGACCATACTATATGTTTTTTTCCATTTCTTCAACTTGGACTCAATATGTGGATTTGCCTTTATATTTGAATGAGGACATAAAACATTGACAGCTTTTGCTATTTCAACCAAAGTACCTTGTTTGAAAGCACCGGTGTCACACCGTTGCTTCCGAGCAACAAAATCCTCAAGAACTCCTAGTAATACTTCTTCCTCAAATGCTTCCCATTTACGCCTTCTTCCCTTTGGCTCTTGAGTAGCATTCAAAATATTTTCGTTATCCATACCTAAACAAAAAATATTTTAATGAAGGAAAATACCATACAAATAATCAATTTGCATAATATCCAATCAACTTGCATAATATCCAATTAATTTGCATACCATCCAATCATTGTGCTAATATCTAACAAATGCATGATAAAAAGGAATACTAAAATAAAATGTTATCATTAACACATATAGCTAGTTCGGTTGTTGGTTCCTAATTGCTCTCCACTCATTATACATTTCCTGAGCCATGTCATTCCTCTTTGCAGTCCACTGGTCAGATGTTTGAACACTACCAACATATTCACCTTCTTCTGTATTTTGTCCATCTTCTATTATTGGCAAATTCTCCATTGGATCTACAGACATCTCTTGCCTAATAAGATTGTGTAGTAGGCAACAAGCGGTAATTATTCGACCTTGTGTCCTTATCGGATAGAAAGATGGACTCCTTAGTATCGACCACCTTCCTTTTAGCAAGCCAAAACAGCGTTCAATTACATTCCTTGCCTTAGAATGCTTCATGTTAAAATATTCTTCCTTATTAGAAGGTGTTCGTCCCTCCCATTCAGATAAATGATAAGGTATTCCTCTATAGGGTGCAAGGAATCCTTCACCATTTGTATAACCACCATCTACAAGGTAATAATAACCTAATGAAAAAAAAAAAACATACCTTATTAGTGTTTTGTAGTTGACAAACAGAAGTAGACCTAACTTACAAAGTTGAGACTAAGTAATAGTCTTACCCGCTGGTACCTTAAAACCATTAGGCCTAGTAATTGCATCATGTAGCACTCTAGAGTCTGATGCGGAACCCTCCCAACCCGGAAACACATATATGAACTGCATATCGCCTGAACACACACCTAACACATTAGTTGCGACTCGACCCTTTCTTGTTCGGTATCTTGGTTTGTCAATTTCATGTACATGCACATCAATGTGTGTTCCATCTATTGCTCCCAAGCAATTCTAAAAAAAAAAAAAAATTAAGCTTTTGTTAATTTATACAAAGGGAATGAAGAGTTAAAGCTTAGGGAAAATGAAAAAAAATTATCATACCTTAAAACATCGCCACCTAGGATCTGTAGAATCAATAGGCACAGGCTGAGGGACTTTTAGTAGGATACCTTGTAATCGCAAAATTCCTTGCAATACGCTATTGAAATACCTACTTATCGTCTCTCCCGACCTATAAAATCTACCGCCAATACTACGATTCTTAGTATGATGTGCTAGTATTTGTAAAGTCATACACACCTGCTCCTCTACAGACACCAAACCATCAGTTTTTACCCTCCCATCTTGACGAAGTAAGTCACATAATATGGTAAAAGTCCTTCTATCCATTCTCAATTCGTTGACACATTCAATATCAGTATTCCCTATTATACCATTCAGCTAACACAAACTAATCTCTCGTCTAACAAGTGAACGATTAGTCAAAGTGGGTCGTTCAACATGTCTCTGTTTGGCCCTTAGCATCATCACCACAAGAATCGTACAAATGCAAATTGTCTCTAAATGAGACATCTCTAACAATAAGATCAATAAAAGCTTCATTCGATCCATATCTATCCAAACAAAAAAAAAAGGAAAATTAAATAAGGACATTATATATGTAATATTTACTGTTATTAAGGGTGATGGAAATGAAGTGATTATGATTCGAAATGAACTAGATCAAAATAAACGGTATACAAAGAAATCTGAAACAAGTAACTGCATTAACAGCCCAAAAAATAAACAGCCAAGTCACAATTAATGTTAGATCAACAAAAAGAAAAAAACCAGTCAAGTCACAATTGCTAGGCATTGCATGTTAAAAGGGAAATTAAATGACACCTGTGAAGCGGTAGTCTTAGCCTTATCCTTTCGTTTATGCTCCTCTTCTCTGCAACCAACAACCACAGAATATTGCAGTTCAGCATACAAAACATTCACATTGTAATATCATGGTTATAAACTAAATACACACACACACTTACAGAGCACACACACACACTTCCAGTGCAGAATACACACACACACACACACACACACACCAACTCAAGATACACACACACACACACACACACACACACACACACACACACACACTCACAGACCAACTAAAGATACACACACACAGAAACACACCAACTAAACACACCAACTAAACTCACAGACCACAAAAAAAACATCCGTTCTAGTTCAAGATCAAAAGATGAGCAATTAAGTAAGGACAAACAAAATAGTTCAAACCGGACACTAATCTTTTGAGTGAAACTCAACCGCAACATTAGAATATAAGCTGAGAGATTGTTGCAGGGAGAACTTCCAGTTGGAACAAAAATTCTAGACCAACCCTACCCCCTTCCCTGCCTCACCATCTCTCGCTCCCCCCCACGTTAATGAGTACACACATACACACACACACATACAGTACACAAACACACACACACATTACACACACACACACGCAGTACACAAACACACACACACACACCCCCCACGTTAATGAGTACACACAAACACACACACACACACACTTTCAGTGCAGTACACAAACACACACACACACACACACAGTACACACACACACAATTCCAGTGCAGTACACAAACACACACACACAGTACACACACACACACATACACAGAAATTAGACACACACACACAGGCAGTACACACTCACACTCACACTTACACTCACACTCACACACACAGGGACAGAGTGCAACACACTCTTACCCTCACACACACACTCATTTTTTATACTCACACACACACACACACACGGGGACAGAATGCAACACACTTTTACCCTCACACACACTCCGTTTTTATACTCACACACACACACACACACTCACACACACAAACACAGTCACACACACACACACGGGGACAGAGTGCAACACACTTATACACTCACACACACACTCCGTTTTTACACTCACACACACACACACACACACACACACACACACACACACACTCACTCACACTTACACTCACACTCACACACAAACACAGTCACACACACACACACGGAGACAGAGTGCAACACACTCTTACCCTCACACACACACTCCGTTTTTATACTCACACACACACACACACTCACACACACAAACACAGTCACACACACACACACACACACACACACACACACACACTCACACACACTCACACTCACACTTACACTCACACTCACACACAAACACAGTCACACACACACACACACGGGGACAGAGTGCAACACACTCTTACCCTCACACACACACTCCGTTTTTATACTCACACACACACACACACACACACTCACACACAAACACAGTCACACACACACACACACGGACAGAGTGCAACACACTCATACACTCACACTCACACTCACACAGGTTACACACTCACACCCACACAGGTTACACACACACAAACACACTCACACACACACACACACTCACGTACACACACAAACACAGATTACACACACATACACGGACATATTACACACACACACACACTCACACACACATTTTACACACACAACTCACACACACATATTTTACACACACAGGTTACACACACAACTCACACACATACACACAAACACAGATTACACACACACACACACACGGACATATTACACACACATTTTACACACACACACACGGATAGATTACACACACATTTTACACACACAACTCACACACAGGTTACACACACAACTCACACACACACACACAGAGATTACACACACACACACACACACACACAAACACACTCACACACACACAAACACACAGACAAATTACACACAGTACACACAAACACACACACAGAGAGCACACACCTGAGACTAATCTCAATTTCATCTTATGAAAACCCCAAATTCTAATATCAATTTCACCTAAATATCAAAACCCTAATTTGTTCAATTGCAATTCCACTTGTATATTATGAATTTCTCAAACACAAAACAACAAAATCAAATAAACCTCAGTTAATATCACAAACAAATCCACACAAATCGACGAAAAAATCGAAGATTCGAAGCTTACCAACTTGAGGCAGATGACAGCGACCAGATGCTGTAAGGACGACGATGAGCGTGAGGACGATGTGGGAGCACGGCAAGGACGACGACGAGGGCAGACGCAGAGATGAGGACGATGTGGGAAGACGCAGAAAATCTGTCGATGGTTTCTCTGGCTTACGAGTCCACCCGAAATTGGGATCCCTCGTGAAGAACGGCTAAGCCCCCCCTTAGTCCTAGCGAATCCCACCTAAGCTCATTAAAGCTAATCCCGGTGCCCACCAAACACCGGACTATAGTCTAGTCCAGTCCAGTCCCAGCGAATCCTGTCAAACAAACGTGGCATTAGAGTCTGATACAGTGCGACAACATTATGCAAAATAAACTTCAGTGACGCTGATGCCGGATTTTATAACCAATATTGATTGTTTGTCGTTCAATTGAGCTATGTAAGTCGTTAAACTAAGATGCACTTGGTTTCGCATTCATATTCCTTGGCAATTAACAAAGAACAAGCAACGATAATCAAGTCTGATCAATCATTTACATTCTAATAACGTCATTTGTACACTCGATATAATTTACTCATTCATTGAATTGCTAGAAAAGAAATGGATGGTGACTTTTTATAAGTGTGTGAATAACAACTCATGTAATTTTTTGCTTTGGACTAAAAAATCAATATATATTGAAAATTTCGAATTTTTGGCTACATAATTCTTAGGATTTCGTTTTTTTTTTCTTAAAAAAAAAAAAGGACCAGTTGGTGGCTTCGTCACGGCAATTGCCCTTCTGGGAATTAGAAAGACTCAAAAAGACATTTCAACCTCCCATAGTCACTTATCGTATGATTCACAGGCAACGGTAAGATCTTAGTTAAGGATATATGATTGACCTCGCCTACCAAATTAGAAAAAAGATATAAATAGTGAAGTGGATGAGTGAATTGGTGTGGTCGTTGGTCAGGATAGCTTTTGTTCAATATGTTATTAAGCATGTGGTCCATAAGGTAACATGGTCTTGCATCTAAATATGGGACTTAATATAATTAAGGCACATTTCATAAGAGCAAAAAGAGCTCATCTTTCTCCTCATGCTTTCCAAATGCTGAGCTCATCGATAAATTTTGGAGCATGTGAATATATTATCGTCACGTGTTGTTACCAGTTTACTCATTATGATAATAATTATTGACTATATAATTAATATTTCATAAATGGGGAAAGATTCATGGCACTATCTTTTTTATACTATTTTTTACACGTTTTTATAAGGCTTACTTTGTAATGTATTTTAATGATCCGAATTGTCTATCTTTTAGAACATCATTCATAGATCATCTTTGCAAAAAATTAGACAAATACAGTCATTAAGTATAGTATACAAAGTGGACAAATACAGCTCTACAAAGAAACCCTAACTCTTAAGCCCACATCATATGGACATACATTTATAGTAAACAAAATGGACAGATACGGTTCTACAAAGAAACCCTAACTCTTAAGCCAACGTCATATGGTTTTAGATTTAGATGCTTTTTGGTAGACATGAACTTTGAGGGGAAACCTAAAGATAGATGGTTCGGATGGTTAAAATACATTATGAAGCGAGCCCCACAAAAACATGTGCCAAAAATTGTGTAAAAAAAGTAGTGTTACAGTTCCGGCCCTATGTCATAATATACAAACTCAACATCAATGAAGTATACACTATGTGATGGTGTGGCAGACAAAGTATTTTCGTATTTGTATTGAATTTGGAGCACAACAATTATATCGTTATGTGATATTACAGATTCACATATTATAATGTCGGCATATGTTTCCTAATTAAAGTATACTATTAATTTAATATATATATATATATATAAAATATCAATTAATATATACTCAAGTTACTACTACATAACGATGCCACTGTCACACTCAATTAATATATACTCAAGTTACTACTACATAACGATGCCACTGTCACACTCAAATCTTTATCATATTGGTAGTAAATTAAAGCTGCAAACATCTATTTTATATGATAATTATGTCAATTATAAAACCTCTATTTGTGCACAAGAGGAGCTGGAAAAGTTGGTCAAGAAGATCCTGAAATTAGGTTGAATGCCTTCTTCATCATTTGAGGCATGTCTGGCTACAACACTGCATTATGCTTTTAGTTTCATCTTTTATGTGCACAAAATCATGACTAATTGTGTTGTTTATCTGCATTGCTCAACTGTCCAACTTCATAAAAACTAAATAAATTGATTGCTTTATTTAATTATTTTAAATTTTGGGTTGACATAAAAAATAGTATTTGGATCCTCATCAGTACTTTAGTGTCTAGAGTTTAAGGACTAAGGAATATGGGTCCTTGGTTTGTGTAAAAGAGAAATCAGAACTCTTGTGTGACGTGGGCAAGCGAATTAGTTAATGGGGAGTCGAATTCAATTTGAATGGTCTGAATTGTCTGATCTTTGAGCTTGGATAATGAGATACGAAGAGAATCTCTATCTTAAAAAATGTACTATTGGTGGTACCGAGTCAGCTTCAAATTTGATATGATATGATTCACAGCTTGTTCTAACCATTTTAGTCTTTTTGTTTTCAAAGCTTTTATAAGATAAAACATCGTCATCCATGACAGCAACTTTACCTAAATTTAGTCTAAGGTATAATATTTGATTAAAAAAAATAAGTTTACGTGTAATATTGAAATCTGACTTTTTTTATTATCTTTGGGATTAGGGTGTGAAATTTTATGCTTTCAGAATACAGTTACGTGTTGTTATCAGTTTACGTGCTACAATATAAATGAACAATACAAATAGGGAAATTTTATTTGAACCCATACAACCTATTTCTACATCCAACTTACTCTTTACACCCATATTAATTTTAATTAAACCATCAATATCTATTTGAACCCAAATTTACTACCTAAACTACCCTCTCAAACCTAATTCAGTATGTAAATTTATCTTTACATCCATTGAGAAAATAAAAACACAAAATGAGTATTCTACAACTCATTCAAGACGTAAAGAGAACAATATATCTTACATATTTGTCTCGCGCTTAATCCTTCTTTTGCTGCATATTTCTCATTGCTTTGTTTCTTCACCAACCAACCCAAGCTTTGAGGTATTCAAAATATTTTTTAATTTGCAAAAGTTTAGGTATCGTGTGGGTTTCCTTCGCACCTGGTGCTCCGGGCAAGTTTATTGTTTCGACAAGATTTTACCAAGTACAATTACCTAGTTCAATTATTGATTTCAATAATCCTTGATTTCAATTTTCTACTCGAGTGATGGCTATTTCCTCTTAACAAAAAAGGTTTGGTTTTGACATATATTTATCGGGATACTATCACTAAAAAAGATGATTAGCCATATACATGGATCTTTGAAAAACCTAGAACATGTGGTGGCAGAGAAACAAAATACCAAGAAATACATCATCCACCTTTATTATCCTTGATTTCAAGCCTATTTGCAGGCAGTATACAACTGCTACTAAAGCCTAAACAAAAAGAATTGAAATCAAATAAAAAATTAACATAAATTGATTCATTTTTTATTTGAAAGATTTAAAACTTCAAAATTATCATCTATCCGTCAAAAACAGCTTATTTCTCTCTTTGACAACGTCTTAGGATTTTAGCCAAAACAAAATGTAAAAAAATTATTGCGTGATGATATGGGTTTAATTATGGAAGTGGGTTTATTGATAACATTTTGATTTTTGTATTAATTTCATCTTGTACTTAATGGTAATTAGACAATAGGGCTAAGAAGACAATTCACAATTAAAATTTAAGTTGGGTGTAAAGTGAAGTTGCTTGGGTTCAAATAAAATTTCTCATATAAATAATACATCATAATTTTAAAGGAGTAATTTTTGCGATTAAATTTTCTTAATAACAACTTAACTTGTAGATCCACAAATATATTATATTATTAAACTGTCAATTCACGTTACACATTTAATAAAAGTTTACATAAAAAAGCCTCACATGTTTTAGGGAGCAATTGTATTAGTTAATACCAAATCAAAGTTCAAAGCTTTGAATTCCACTAACGTTATCCTTTTTTGGTTGACAATTCCACTAATGTCATTTTTCATTTGTTGAATTTTTGACCTAATCCCTTTACTTCTTTCTAATAAATGACATACTTGGACTTCGCATATGAATCATACATGAAGCAAAAGTGAAAACAAATTTTTTATTTTTTTTATATATGAATAGACAAATTTAGAATATCATTTTATTGCAAGAGGGCAAACGTATAAAAGAAGTAGATGTAAATTAAGTCGATTGATTCTCTTGCACAAAATTTAAATTTCCTTTTCTGTAAATAAATAATTCTAGAATATCATAATCTTATTGCAAGAGGGGATTGACCTCACGTTTAGGAGTTCTTTTATGCGGGAGACGGAGTGTGGGTGGCGTGAAAGAGAGTGGGGTCAAAACTAAGGTAAGGGTGGGTGCGGGCGCATGAGCATAAGTAATTTTTAAGTGTTTGTAAGAATCCGGTGGTATGGTTTTCTTACATTAGAATTTCTCTTTATTTATTTTTTTCTCTTTTAACTCACTGTTCTGTGTTCAAACATTTCTTTTTGGTGTAATTTATAGTAATAATACCACTTAAATAATAAGAAATATCATCTTATCAAAATAAAAGGCAAAAGAAAGAAAAAAAAATCAAAGCAAAAGAGGAAAAAGAGTGAAGAAAACAATGATAGACGGAGAAAAGGCGAAAGGGATAAGATTAAAAACGAAAACTAAAAGAGAAAAAAAAAGGAGGAGCGAGAAAGAAATGCAGAAAAGGAGGGAAAGATGAAGTGCTAGTGAGAGAAATAAACCCAGAAAAACGAAGACGACATTGGATCCAGAAAGTTACTCTTGGGTTTAAAAATTTTCTCTCACTTTCTCACCTTCCAAACACTTCCTATATTTAGTTTTCAAAAAAAAAAAAAAAAAAAAAAAAAAAAAACACTTCCTATATTTAAAATAAAAAGAAAGAAAAAGAAAAAAAATGCAACCTCACTTGGTTTTTATTTGACCATCTTTCTTCTTCTCCATTCTCCATCGTTTTCCTTACCCTATCCATCATTCGTTCCGTCTCTCTCTCTCTCTCTCATCTCCGAAAACCCTTCTCAAACCCTCTCTCTAGAGTCCCCAGGAAAGTGATAGAGAGAGAAGCCTCACTTTCTAGAGAGAGAAACTCACGCACAGAGGCATTTCCAGCTTTTTTCTCTCTCTAGGATTGGATTTATCAGCAAATGGGAGCTCGTTGCTCCAAGTTTCCCCTCTGCTTCTGGCCGTCCAATACCAAATCCAATCCCAACGACTCTTCAGACCCAGGTGAGCTTTTCTTCTTCTTACTCTTTTCCTGTTTGCAAGTTTTTAACTTTTTCATTTTCCGTCACTTTCCCGAGAAAATTTCATATTTTTCTTCTTTTTGGTGAAGCTGCAGAGAATAAGAACAAAAATGAGGATTCGCTTCCTGGGTTCAACGAGTTCAGCCTGGACCAACTGAAAGCTGCCACGTCAGGATTCTCGTCGGAGAACGTGGTCTCCGAGCACGGAGAGAAAGCTCCCAATGTGGTCTACAAAGGGAAGCTCGAAGACGGCCGTTGGATCGCTGTTAAGCGCTTCAACCGATTAGCTTGGCCTGATTCGCGCCAATTTCTGGTAATTTTGGAAGTTGACTAAATTGTGCTTCTTTCTTTTTTGGTTTCTGTTTTTGGGATTCTAGGTGTGAAAATATGTGGTGGGTTTGTTGGTTGCAGGAGGAAGCTAGAGCTGTGGGGCAGCTGAGGAACGAGCGGTTGGCGAATTTGATCGGGTGTTGCTGTGAGGGTGACAATAGATTGCTTGTGGCCGAGTTCATGCCTAATGAAACTCTCTCTAAGCATCTCTTTCATTGTAAATTACCCTCTGATTTAAAACCCCTATTCGGTTTTAATCTTGATTTAGTTTTGCTAAATTTGGCTTGTTTTCGAGTTTTTGTTGTTTTTAGTGCATTTGTTGAAGCAATCAAATTCAACTGTGACTTACTTGAGCTGAATTAAGAAAAGTTCACAGATTGATTAGATTGATTAACTTAAACTGTTGTAGGGGAAGCTCAGCCTATGAAATGGGCGATGAGGTTGCGAGTGGCTTTATATCTCGCACAAGCTTTAGACTATTGCAGCAGTAAAGGGCAGGCATTGTACCATGATCTTAATGCTTATAGAGTTCTCTTTGATCAGGTAATAGCTTTTGATCCTTTCGAAATTGTTGTAATCTTTTGTTGGCGGTTGATTACATTAGTGAGTACTTGACAGGATGGGAATCCCAGACTCTCCTGCTTTGGTCTTATGAAGAATAGCAAAGACGGCAAGAGCTATAGTACCAACCTGGCTTTCACCCCTCCAGAGTACTTGAGGACTGGTAATTAATACCATTATTGCTTTAGCCCATCCGAAACAACATTTAATGCTATAACACTTGCACTATGTTTGATAGGATGGGGAGGAGGATGAAGGATGACCTTTATCTTCCCATGTGATTTACCCATGGTCCCCATCCATCTTCCTATTTCTGTTTCGTTCCCATGAACATAGTTTTGTCGCGTCTTCCCATGTAAATTCAGAACCTCATATTTTTTCCTAGAGTAAAAACTTGTATTGTCTGTTTTTCCAAGATCTACTTTTATGAAAAACAACTGGAAGTGAAAACAAGTGAGGATGCTATACAAACGTCAACTAATGAGCGATTGAAGTTGTTTGTAATGCATTGTCATCTTAGTGAGTTGAAATATAGCAACTAATACTGATTATTCAACAAGGGCTTCCGGAGTAGTGGCCTTTGGACTGGCTATGACTTTACGTTATTCATGATCTCTTATTCATATTTACTTATCCCCTAAAGAAAATTTCATTGGGAGAAGGTCTTAAAACCTCCACATTAGCATGCACGATATTTGAACACGTTGTAAGGTGATAGTGTCTTTAGTTGTGCTATTATTGACTGCTAATTTTCAACCTACTAAGACTAAATGGATGAAGATGAACCTGGAAGCATGGGAAGAAACTTTTAATGCTTCTATATTTGTTGTATGCATGAGGTTTGAACACACTTCTTCAAGCGATAAAAGTCTTTAGTCAGGCTAATTCTTATCTTTATTTGGCAGGAAGAGTGATACCAGAAAGTTTAGTTTACAGCTTTGGGACCGTATTGCTTGATCTGCTCAGTGGAAAACATATTCCCCCAAGCCATGTAAGATTTCTTTTCTTTATAATAATAGAGGTGGATGATCTGATATTTTTCTTGACATCTGTGGCACCTTATGGCCTACAAAAGTAACTTGTTTAAAATTGCTCTAAGCATTTACCAAATTTCCCAAGTTAAATCTATCTGGTTGTGTTGCACTCTCAGCATTTACTGATTATGTAATTGGCTTAAAATTTTTCTAAATTATATGGTGATTACAATTTCATTGAAACCAGATTCAGATTGTCATATTAGGAAGCTTCTAGCTGAATAATTACGTATTTTCTTTGTGGAAGGCACTTGACCTGATACGTGGCAAAAACTTTTTGATGCTGATGGACTCATGCTTGGAAGGTCATTTCTCAAATGATGATGGAACTGAGCTGGTGAAGTTAGCTTCGCGATGCTTGCAGTATGAACCTCGTGAGAGGCCAAATGCCAAGTCTCTTGTGACTGCCCTCATTCCTCTTCAAAAAGAAACTGAGGTGTGCTGATGCAAAACTGATTTGATTTTCTCTGTTTTGCACAACTGGTTTGCAGTAACGCTGCAAATAGAATACCATTAAGGTATTATGTCATCTCATGTAGTGGTTTGTAGCAGGTTCCATCGTACGTTTTGTTGGGTATTCCACATGGAAATACGCTTCTGAATCAGACATCGCTGTCACCTCTAGGTGAAGCTTGCTCGAGATTGGATCTTACAGCAATACATGAAATATTGGAGAAGCTTGGATACAAGGATGATGAGGGGGTCACAAATGATGTTAGTGATCCTCAATTCTAACTTTTCTATGGTCTATTTTCTGACATATGCCAGCCATTATTATTATCTTTTCGGTCATCAATATCATGCCGCAGCAGCTGTGTATGAGTTGCTTTTTATGTTGGTTTTTGTGTAATGCACTGCCCTTACTTTGAAGTTACCTTGCAGCTTTCTTTCCAAATGTGGACAAATCAAATACAAGAGACATTGAACTCTAAAAAGCATGCAGATGCTGCATTTCGAGCGAAAGATTTTGCTGCCGCCATAGATTCATACACACAAGTAAGGCACAAACTTAGGATTACAAAATATGTTGGTCATAAGTTCTATCATCAGAATCTAGATACATATTGATCAATACCTGTGATATTAGGAAGATGTTCATTTAGTTGAAAGCTTTAGCGATATAATTTGCTTCTTTATCTCGACCAGTAAAGAAGATTACATAGAAACTTATTAGCGGTTGGGCCTTTCTGTCTCGTAATAGAATTCTATGACTTTCCATAAATCTTACATGATTAGAAACGATAACCCCTTAGTAAATATTAGCTGTACCAGCCGGCTACTTTTCATTTGACAGATTGAGAGTAGGACTGGATATGCTTCTCATCTTACTCATAGGCAGATCTTTGTTTCTTTTCATTGCAGTTCATTGACGGTGGAACAATGATATCCCCAACCGTGTTTGCTCGACGTTGCTTATGTTACTTGATGAATGACATGGCGCAAGAAGCTCTTGGAGATGCAATGCAAGCACTAGTAATAAACCCCGAATGGTCGACTGGATTCTATCTTCAAGCGGCTGCCCTCAAGAGCCTGGGGATGGACAACGATGCGCAGGAAACGCTAAAAGACGGATCATCCTTGGAAGTCAAAAGAGAGAAAAACTGATATTGTATAGGTGTTTTTTTCCTCTTCATTTAAATTTGTATTTAGTTTTCTTTCCCAATTTGGCATTTGGTCTTGGTGTTTTTTTCTTCTTGTATTTTGATATATAGGAATCAAGTTTCTTTGTTTGTTTCATCATGTAAGATGTCCCCTTGGAACAATATGTTACATTACATGCCATTTATTATTATTTACCTTTTTGATCCCAGAAAAATTATCATATTTCAACCAAAAAAGGGTTCTCATTTCACATGCTTGGACTTGTGGCTCGACTGCTTGGCCCAGCCCAACATGAGAAAACCCAAACCAACCGTATTTAATTGGGTTGGGCCTCGCTCAAAGCTGTTAAGTCCAAACCTGACAAAGTCGAGCTCATTGTGGCCTGACTCAAGCCTTTAGATAACATTGTGCCAATACTCCCTAGACTTTGAGGGGTTGATTTAGACATACAAGGTTTACACTACTCCCATGTGGATCTTATTTCTCTCTAATTGCTGGGACCTTAAATCACAATCTACGGTTGCTAGACGTTGCTTGTGTCATTTGATGAGTACACAAAAAATCTTGTTGATTCGCGGTGTTGGACTAGTTGGCCCTTCTTTGTGAAACTTTGACAAAAAGCAGGCACATCCTTGCAATTTAAAAAGTCACGTAAACAGAAAAGGGGTAGAAGAGGTGTTGTTCTTGTTCCCTTCTTTCTGGTACGGCTGGGCACTTGGAACCAAAAATCGAAACCGAAACATGAATTAAATCGAATTGCATCGAACGTTTTGGTTTTAAAACGGTTTCGGTTTAAAACCGGACCGTAGTGTAGGAAAATGGTTTGGTTTTGGTTTTAAATTTTGAAAACTGCACCAAAACCAAACCACACCATAAATATTAAAAAAACCTTTAATTAAATATCCATATTAGATATTATGTTTTAATTAGTTGTTTCCTTCTTAGTACTACTTCGGTCTCATTTGGCATTGGAGACAAGACATTTTTCATAATACTGGGGACAAAACATTATCATAATATTAGTTCCTGTGTATGCATGTAAATCAGATTCAGATATGTATGTTTTTTATCCTCAATTGCTCTGTTTAGGTGATTATTACTTTTCTTAGACCATCTTCAAAGGAGATGTCAAATATGCTAAATAGGATTAAAAGACATTCAAGTGTTTTCCAATGGATATGCCAAATATAATGTGACATGTGAATCATTTGACTCTTTACTTTCTAGCTGCCTTTTTTGACCGCAAACAAAGAATGAATCAAATATATTTAATTTAAATTTTTAATGCATGAGTCCCATTAACAACCAATAGAATACAAAATAAAACTAGTTTTGATTTTTTTAATAGTTAATGTAACTCTAGGCCCAATAAAATAATAAAATAAATATTTGACACATCCATTGGAAAAGAAAAATATTTAGCACTTGTATTCAATTTGCTACATCAACCATCAAATAAAATTTTGACATATTATATTTGACATATCCTTTAGAGATGCTCTTAGGTGTCGATGGTGGGTTCTGTGCAAGGTACTGATCGCTTCAATATTGGTATTTTTGGATGATGCATGTGAAATGGTAATAGACATTGACAAGGGTACCTTCATTTGTAAAAATTGGTTTATTCTGGTTGTAAATATAATTTTTTTTTCATTTTGTAAGTAAATGGTTTGAAATTGAACTGAAACTGTTTGAAACTGCTCTAAACCCAACCGCAAAAAATTACGGTTTTGGTTTTGGTTTCACTTAAAACCGCACCAAACCTATCTATGCCCATCCCTATTTTCTGGAAGCGGGATGAGGATCCTCTTTGTGAGGATCCTAATTCATCTTAACCGTTCATCGTACACTGTGCGGTCAGTTTTCGTTAGATACTGTTTGTGTTCAATTTTAAATGATTTATGGCCGCATAATGATTGATGAATAATAAGATGAACTGATCCGTAGAATCCTCACAAAGAGGATCATGTTCCTGAAAGAGTACTATCATATTGCCATAGATTACAAGTCAGCACAAAATCCACGTCAGCAATTGCCTGACTCAGTTAGTTAATGTTTGACAATTAGTTGCTAAACTAGCAATTGATACCCGCACGTTGCTGCGGGCTAAAAAATTGTATGAAAAATTGTGTTTAAAAAATATAAAAGATTAATATTGTTTATATTGACAGCATTAAGAAGATTTTCATATACAACAAAATTGATTGATACGGATCACATACAAAAGATCATAGATTAGTTTTTACATGAATGGCAAAAAGATTAGATGTGTGTTTATTTAAGTAGTTTTTGTGGCTTTTGATTCAATAGTAGTACTTGTATACAAAAGATTGTGAAATACATGCAAAAAGGTATCATAAAGTATTGTTTGATTTACATTGATAACAGATGATAAAAGTTCACTGGAATGTCAAAAGTTTCCCTGTAGCATTCTTGATTGCCAAGAAAGCAGCCTAAGAAAAGAAAAAATAATTAAAGATGTAATGAATTTAGATATGAAGAAAATTATAACATCTAATCCAACAAAATCTATCGTTTGACAAAAAAAAAAAAAATATGAAGAAATTTATACTATAAAGGATGTAAAGTAGACATAAAATGATAACTCTATTGGTAGAATGAAAAGGATGTCCACTCTAAACCACATCTTTTTCACTAATGACATCTTACTTTTTTTAAAGAAATGCAAACAGACATTCTAGTAATATCAAGCAAGACTACAACTTTTATTCAAAGGTCAATTCTTTTTCTAATAGAAAACTATATATTACACAAATTTATTGAATTAGAATCAAACTAATGAGATTAAAGCCAAAATGATTATTAATTTGCAAAACAATAAGAAATGGGAAATGTTACTTTGCATTCTCATTATTGCAGATACCTAAGAAATTAATATAAATCAAAAGATGACAAACTTATTACTTTGCATTCTCTTTATTGCAGATACCTGATAATTCCCATTACCGGAAACTCTTACTTCGTATAAACCATATGTCTGTAACCTGCAAGAAAGTAATAAGAAATTAACTAAACTATCACTAAAGAAGAAGAGTAGAAACAAATCCATTAGTTTTGAGTATCCTAACATAAAACAACCATCAACCCACACCAGGGGTAAACTACCCATCCTGGCATAACTCCAACACCGCAAGAAAGATGTTAATAAAATATTAGTTCCAATACATCATATTTGCTGCTATCATTTTTAGGATTCATGTGGTTTTCCACGAATTGTAAAGCATGTATATAAAAAGTGAGGTTTGCCAATACCTCCAGCTATTTCCAAGTGTGCCCTGGTGTATTTTTTCCTTTGAAACATGCGGTTTTTTTTTACCTGTATTATTCCCACCATCAACCAAAAAGGAAGGAAAATTGACAAAAAAAAAAAAAAGCTATCTTAATACCTTTTAGGAAAATTTCAACCACAAAATAAGGACTGCATTTCGAGCCTATGAAAAGAAGAATAGCCCAAAATACATTCACGATTATTACCTGAAGCTTTCTAGCATTCTCTAAAGCCTTCTGCTTTATCAATTCCTTTTCCCTTGCCTGCGTAAATATTAAAAAGTTTAAATCAAGTTCTTCTGAAAATTAAATAATTCACATAAATATGTAAAGGAGCATCTTATTATTTTGAAAGCAGTTGAGGTGGGTTCTATACCAACTAATAACTTGAGGCATATCGAAGTTAATAAGTCTTAAGAGGGGTGAATAAAAACTAAGCAAAGAGAGAAGGTATTGAATGATCAATGATAAGAACTTGGTCACCTTATCTGATCAATGCCAATGATCCTGAAGTGAGTGTCAAGTGCATTAAAATTTGTATAGAACAAAGCTTGAGAAGCACACATCTGTGAATGATACGAATAATGTTAGGATTTTTTTTTCCTGTTAAATGGAATAGTGATAATTTGATTTAGTAACTAGAATATCTAATACATTGTAGTAAAAAAGTTTAGAGCACATACAAAACATTTAAAATTTATTGAAATACAATGTGAATTTAGTGGACTTATACAGAATGTAATGACTCACAGAAGTATAAACATTTTGGAATGGAAATTATCAAACAGTCAAATTTTTAAAGCTCCTGGATTAGTTTTTGAATTTATATTGTAGTTTATAATTTTTTATAACTACAATATAAATTCAAAAGTAATTATTTTTATACAGGGTCAATGAAAACTCAAAAATAAACAATAGAAAACGTTAAGTCATCCAACATTAAGATAGCTTTTTTTTTTCTGTTTTGTATGTACATTGTAGTATTGGACGACTTAATGTTTGCTATGTGACATCCTCGAATGACCAATAAATAAAATTAATACAGAAGCAAGTGCAATTAGATGCTTTAAATAAATTACTTATCAAGTCAATCTAATTAAACCTTTCACATTTTCATTAAATAACCCGAAGTCGGTACCTCAAAAATATTAATTTAGCTACAAACAAAACTACTTGAAGATTCTTAACCTGAAAAGGGCACCCAGCAGGGATAAAAACAGCTTGCCCCAAATGTTGCTCAAAGGACCATGGCTCAATTCCTGATAAAACAGGAAGAAAAACAAAATAATCAAGTTCAGAATTTTCAAAACCTGAATGCTGAAAATAGAAAAGAATATCAAAGATTCAAGATCACAGTCACATGCACAACAAAAAGTAAATTGATGTACAATATCTCAGCAGTATAGACCAGTAAACAGTTAGAAATGCAGGTCAAGGTGTGTAAAGTAATTTGCACAACACAGGATTTACAAATGTAGTTCAAGTGTAAAAGCCAAATTCAAATAACACAGGTTTCCATTTAAGAAACATGTGACTTCTTCAATTTGAACAAAATTCAGGATAAGTGGCCAAACATTATGATTATTCAGCTAGTAAATAATGGATTCACCACATTTATAATTCAGGAAATGCAATCCACCACCAAAATTCTATTCATTAAATAGTGGACCCTATATCATTTGCTAATGAATAAATATTCAAAGTATTTGGCGATAAAATAATGAACAATGGAATAGATTAATCATCAATTAATTATCAACTAAAAATAATATTCATTAAAAATGGGGTTTCTGCAACTCTAGATTTTGCAAATATTGATAAGTGCCGAAAGATGAGTGGCGGGGATATAAACAGAGGTTAATGGTCCAGCTCAGTAGATCAGTTTAGCGTTTAGTGTTTGTTAGCCTGTTAAGTATGTGTTGTGAGAGCTAAGCAAGGTGATTAGTTGTTGTTTAATATGCTAGCTCTCTCGCTCTCTCTCTCTCTCTCTCTCTCTCTCTGTCTGTTGATTAGTTAATCCATTCATACAACTACAGAGCAATTATTATATCATTCTCTCTCTAAAATTCCTTTTCTCTTTTGTTTACTCTATATTTCTCACATATTTGAGCGTACTTAATAGCAAACATCACACCATGTCAATAATAATTACCAAATTTTATAAGGAATTTCAAGTGCACCTGTTGATACTCCACAACCGAGAAGGCAGGCCAAGTTTGGGAATGCTGGATTCTCACCTTCTCTGGGTGTGGATATACACAACAATCATCATGAGAAAGAGAGGAAGAAATCGGGTATTCGTTGAGAGCATTTGAGTACTGTATATTGGTACAAAATCAATTAGATACTTAGAATTAGATAAACATCTTCCAATGGTACAAACTGCAACTTGAACGAATCCAGAATAAAATGAAAATAATTACCTAACATAGCAATAAACCATAGTGTCTCAAGTAGCATATCCAACCTGCATACATACATTTCCAAGTAAATTCATACCTCAACCCAAACTTCATACAATATCATGAATTACGCAAAACACTCATAACCATCTCGTCCCTTGCATCTGAAACCCTGTTTTTCTCCTAATTCATAACACAATGGCAGTAATTTACACAAATTCTCCAAAAAGAAAAGAAATAAAAAAACAGAAAAAGGTATATTAATTTACCTGAAAGTTCAAATCTTTTGGGGTTTTGGGTTCAATATAAATACCAGAGAGACGAAACCCAAAAGAAAAATTACTCCCATTTTTTTCAAAATCCCAACAGCTCCGATCATTACAGAAGGCTCCAATCTGCGAAATACAGTGAAATTTTTGAAAACGCCAGTATTGGGGAAGATGAAGGAGCTCTTTAATTCAAATCTCACTCAGTCAATTGTTGGAGAAATGGATGAGTTGCGAGAGAGAGCTTGAGAGGATGGAGCAAAGACTGAGAGAATCAGGACGGGAAACGGGCCAAATTAGCATAAAATTATCGGGAAAATTAAAAAATAATGACTTGCCTGGTAAAACAAAAGGCTTTAGGAGGTCGTTGAAACCCTACCAAATTTGATGTGGGTATTGGAAGAGAGAGTCTGACCGTGATTGTTCTCAGATCAGAGGAACCTTTGAGAGAGAGAGAGAGAGAGGTGGCTCGGCTTTTGCATCCTCCTTCCCATTACGCGATGATCAACACGCGGACAACATGGATAAAATTGTCATTTCACTGTGCAACACGGAAAATTAAATTTGAGAATCAGTAGCAGCAAAGGGCATTACCGTCATTTCACTGTTCACGAACAGTGAAAACAGTGCTAGCCGAACCAAGTTTTAGTATAGGCAATCCACCCAGCCCAAATTACTTCTCACACATCCCTTGTTAATTTATGTATGTTGATTTTTTTCAATTTATCCAATTTAACGGCCGAAAATTAGAAATATATGTGAAAAATAAAATAGGTTGTGTGGATATCACATCCCTTAGTATATAGATAATGTGTGATTAGCTCCTTTTTTTTTTTTCTTTTCGGAGTCGGAAAATGAGAGAAACTTCATAGAAAGCTGGCAAGACTTTTGCGTGTTACGCGGTCTCGTGGACGCAGGAATTCAAAAGGCAAAAGAAAGTACTTAAAAATGTCGCATATTAAACTATAGGACCCGTAGCCATTTGTTCTTTCCACCAATGACAAAAAAAAAATCAGCTTGTCAACTCAATTCAAATTTAGAAAGGATTAGGATTCTCATCCTTTTTCTTTCCGTTATCTTCTTTTACATTCTCTTATTTTGTTTTTTTATTATTATAAAAAATTAATATAAGATATTTACGTGACTTAACTATGACCGTTCAAATAAGAGGGGAGAAAAGGGGAGGGAAGGGGAGGGAAAAAAAGAGAGGAGAGAATCCTGCTCCATTTGGAAAATGCTAGAGAGATTAAATTTTTAGACCATCTTTTATAAATTACACGAATGTAGCGGTTTATTGTTGAAACTTTTTTTAATAATTTAAAGAAGATGGATTTGTAAGCCAGATAATCTAGGTAGACCAAAATTGGTTGCAAATTTGGTTTAAAATTTTGGTATTCCTAACATTATCATTTGTAAGTCACGTCATGTGATTTACGAGAAATAGTTTAAAATTTTGATATCTCTAGGATCATCCTTCAAATTTTATTCAAAATACAAAACGCTCAATGCAATTAGTAATGGAACAACTTAAACATATGTTATGCAATATCGTCAGTTTTCTGACGTGAGATGCTCTTCAACAAATTCAAAGGGTTGTGTGTGAAAGGTTTCCCTTCTAGTGTCACGAAACAGGGAAGGAAGTTTCCCTTCTAGTTCTGGTTCACATTGCGCCCTTCCCGTCCGAAGTCAATGCGAAAACTGCGTGGTGGCTTCCTCTACAAATAATATACCGCCACTGCGAAGTGGCAGCAGAAGCAGAGACGCCGGCCACAAACATTTTAGAGAGAGAAAGCCATATTACATATTTCAGAGCTCGTTTCTCTCACTAGATTTTGATTCCTCAGCCAAATGGGAAACAGTTTCTGCCTTTGCTTCCGGCCGTACAACACCATAGCGAAAATCGAAGACTCGTTAGACGCAGGCGAGGCGTTTCTCTGTTGATTCTTTTACACGTTCTAACTTTTTTTTCCGTCACTTTCCCGGGAAAATCCCGACTTTTTTCTTATTTTTCTTGCGTGAAATGCAGAGAATAGGGGCAGGGACAGAATGGACTCTCCGTCTCTGGTGCCGGGGTTCAGTGAGTTCAGCCTGCAGCAACTGAGAGCTGCCACATCGCAGTTCTCGTCGGAGAACGTTGTCTCCAAGCACGGCGAGGAAGCTACTAATGTGGTCTACAAAGGCAAGCTCCAAGACGGCCGTTGCATCGCCGTTAAGCGCTTCAGCCGCTCCGCTTGGCCTGATTCCCGCCGATTTCTGGTCAGTTTGACAGGCTCAATTTTTCTTTAATAAATTTGCTTTAAATTTGTGAATGTAATGTAGTATTATAGTCCGGCGATGAAACAGACATTCGTTCTTTAATACGTGCTGCATAAATAAAGAACGGGCGTCCTGCACAGAGAATTTCTGTAACAATGTGTTGTGTATGGTTATAGGAGAACGCCAGAGCTGTGGGGCGTCTGAGGAACAAGAGTTTGGCGAATCTGATCGGGTGCTGCTGTGAGGGCCATGAGAGATTGCTTGTAGCAGAATTTATGCCTAATGAAACTCTCTCCAAGCATCTTTTCCATTGTAAGTACCACTCTAATGCTAAAATTCTCTTTCTTTGCTAGTCTGATGTTTTTGATTGCTGGTATGTTTATGATGAAAATAGGATTTGTTAATTAATCATCGGGTTTCTTATGGACACAGATAATTCGAGATTTTGATTTTTTCGGTCTTCTTTTTTCGTTCTAAGAGAAGTAGAAACTTTAATTATTGAGTCGGTTGCAATTGGTGTAGGTGAGAACCAGCCTATGAAATGGGCAATGAGGATGCGAGTGGCGTTGTACACGGCACAAGCTTTGGCCTATTGCAGCAGTAAAGGGCGGGCGTCGTACCAAGATCTTAATACTTGCAAAGTCCTGTTTGATCAGGTAATTATATAATTGTGGTTGTGAGTCTTTTGCTCTTTTAGATATTGTAGCTAGTCTTTTGATTGTCACTGCTTACACTGAGTTAACACTTGACAGGATTGGAATCCCAGACTCTCCTGTTTCGGACTCATGGAGAAAAGCAAAGATGGCAAAAGTTATAGTACCAACCTCGCTTTCAACCCTCCTGAATACACGAATAAAGGTAACACCTTCATTCCTTCAGCCAACAGAGACCAGTTTTTAATCTTGTAATGCGTACACTGCTTAGTAGAAGAGGGAGAGGGGAGGGAAATTACGAGCTTATAGCTTCTATATCAGTATGTTGCCCGAGTATTGAATAAATTTCCTGAGGCAGTGAAATCCTTGATTGAGCTAACATATAGCCTTCTGTTGGCAGGAAAAGTGATACCGGAAAGTGTGGTTTACGGCTTTGGAACCCTATTGCTTGATCTGCTCAGAAGTAAACGTATCCCGCCAGCCCATGTAAATTTTCTTTTCCTATTGTCTTTCATTGACGTGGATCTTTGTTCTGATATTTTTATTGACATCCGGTGGAAGATTTGTGGCCTATAACTTGTGCTTTAATGTGCTCCAAGTTAAAGCTATCTGTGCTTCATTTCAAGATTAAATATTTGGCTCTTATATGTTTTTGAGTTGTGTTGTGATTAAAATTCCATTTAAATATTCTGGCTAAATTAGTTTCAATTTTCTCTCTGCAAGGCGCTTGACCTCATACGCGATAAAAATTTGTTGATGCTGTTGGACTCGTGCTTAGAAGGCCATGTCTCAAATGATGATGGAACTGCACTGGTGCAGTTAGCTTCACAGTGCTTGCAGTCTGAACCTCGTAAGAGGCCAAATGTCAAGTCTCTTGAGAATTCCCTTGCACCTCTTCAAAAAGAAACTGAGGTATGCCAGGCTCTATTTATCTGGAATTGTATTGAAACTAGCTGCAACTTTATGAAACTAGCTGCAACTTTATCGAAACTAGCTGCAACTTTATCCCATATTTTCAGGTAAAGTGGCTACTGCCACTATCGTCACACTTGGTCCATCTTTCTTGTAAATTGTTTTCTTTATTTCTGACTGTAAGTGTGCCCATATAGCTGCAGCTTTATCCCATGTTGCTGCAACTTTATCCCATGTTTTCTTGTAAATTGTTTTCTTTATTTCTGACTGTAAGTGTGCCAAAGGTGTATGTCTTTTTTTCTTTAATTGTTCGGTCTCTATATAGAGCCATCTCTTGTAGCTCTAAAACCAACAGAGAAATATACAAAACCTTTTTGGGTTCTAAATTTTCACATGGTATCAGAGCAGGAACCATAGGGTCCTGTCTCTGTTTGTTCATTCATTCAAAAATCTTGTTTCGGTCGTGCCTCATTCACTACAATGACAGAAGAAAGTTCCTCAAATCATGAGGCTACAAGCTCCTCAAACTCCTTTCAAGGTGAAATCAATTCAAATTTGCGTCTATGCTCAGTGCTATTAAACGAGTTCAACTATCTACCTTGGTCTCGTGCCATTTCACTTGCCTTAGGAGGAAGATCAAAGCTCGGGTATATCAATGGAAGCATCAGACCGCCTGAAAGATCATCCACGTCATATGGTGCATGGCATGCAAACGACCAGTTGGTTATGTCCTGGATACTTAACTCCATGGAACCAAAGTTATCTGAACTCTTCAGTTACTCAGAGTCCTCTTTCACTCTCTGGGAATCCATTAAAGAAATGTATGGCAGTCAAAATAATGCAGCTCGTATTTTTCAGCTCAAAAAGGATATTGCTGGGCTAAAGCAAGGTGATCGATCCTTCGTCCAACATCTAGGAAGCATCAAGTCCATGTGGAATGAACTTGACATGTATCGTCCACACTCAACCGATTCTGCTGTGCTCCTTAAAAGAGTTGATGAGGACAAAGTATTTCAACTTCTAGCAAGTCTAGGAGCTGAATATGAAGACCTTCGAAGCCACTTGTTGATGACTCCTGAGCTGCCCTCATTTAATGGTGTCTGTCAAGCTGTTCAAAGGGAAAACCAAGTCTCTTAAGCACCCCCTTGCAAGCCTCAGTCTCTCTCAAGATTACCACCTTTGGCATCTTCGGTTGGCTCATCCTTCAGAACATGTGATGACCAAACTTTTTCCCAATTTTTGTAAACCTACACATGCTTGTGAAATCTGTCAAATATCGAAAGCTACTAGGCTTCCTTTTGTTTCTTCCAAGTCTAGAACCTGTAAACTGTTTGAAATCGTTCACTCTGATATCTGGGGTCCCTCTCGTGTAAGCTCTTTTGATGGATATAAATATTATGTCACCTTCATTGATGATTACTCTCGGGTTACATGGGTCTACCTCTTGAAATCCAAAAGTGAGTTTTTTGATGCCTTTAAAGATTTTCATAAACTCATCATAAATCAATTTTCATCTAAGTTAAGCATACTGCAATCGGACAATGGCACTGAGTACACATCCAATAACATGTCTAATTACTTAAGTGATCATGGAATTTTGCATCAAACTAGTTGTGTTGGTACTCCACAGCAAAATGGTATAGCGGAAAGAAAGAACCGTGATTTGTTGGAGAAAACAAGGTCTCTTATGTTTCAAATGAATGTGCCTAAAAGGTTTTGGTCACAAGCACTTCTCACTGCAGCGTACATCATCAATAGGTTACCTACTCGAGTTTTAAACTCAAAGTCTCCTGTTGAAGTAATGAAGGGAAGAAACATTGACATCTCACATCTCAGAACTTTCGGGTGCACTTGCTATGTTCATATTCAAGCAGCACATCGAGATAAGCTCGAACCTAGAGCTGTCAAATGTGTTTTTATGGGATACTCAAGCTCTCAAAAGGGATACAAATACTTCAATCCTCATAATGGTAAGGTTGGAGTCTCCAGAGATGTAAGATTTGATGAGCTTGCTTCTTTCTTTCATACAGACTGCAGTGAAGAGCCTCAGAGAAAGGATATTATGGACATCTTTCCATTACCTATTCCAATAAATCTTCGTGAATCCCATTCTCATAATGATTCTCTTGAACCTCACTCGGAGTCGGAACAATTTGAGGGTGAGGGAACATCTACAAGTGAACAAAGCACAACCTCTACCTCACAACCGTATATAGCTCCTCGAAGAAATCCAACTCGGGACAGACATCCTCCTCCAAGGTTTCAAGAATACATTACTTACAATGTAAGACATCCTATTTCAGAAGCCCTAACATATCACAAACTGTCAAAATCCCATGCTGCATTTCTAAATCAGATATCCTCGAATGTTGAACCAAGGAACTTCCATGAAGCTGCTCACAGTCAAGTATGGAAGGAAGCTATGCAAGAAGAGCTCAAGGCCTTAAATGACAATCACACATGGAGTGTAGTTGATCTACCAAAAGGGAAAAAGGCAGTAGGGAGTAGATGGATATATAAGATCAAGTTCCATTCCAACGGCAGTATTGAACGACACAAGGCCAGACTAGTTGCCCGAGGATTTACTCAAACTTATGGTATTGACTACAAGGAGACATTTGCTCCTGTAGCTAAAATGAGCACGGTTCGAGTCCTGTTGTCCGTGGCAGTTAATCATAACTGGCCTCTATTCCAAATGGATGTGAAGAATGCATTTCTCCATGGTGATCTTGAAGAGGAGGTATACATGAAGCTCCCCCCTGGACACCCACAAGAAAGTGAAGTTAACAAAGTATGCAGGCTTCACAAGGCCATATATGGACTTAAACAATCCCCCCGAGCCTGGTACTCGAAGTTAAGCTCGGTTCTGGAGGCTGCGGGGTTCAAGAGGAGTCATGCCGATTCCTCCTTGTTTGTTCGCAGTGGTCCAAATGGAAAATTAATTGTTCTTATATATGTGGATGATCTCATTATAACGGGGGACAACATAGAAGAGATTGCTACTCTAAAATCCTCTCTTCATCAACAGTTTGCAATCAAGGACTTGGGAACCCTAAAGTACTTCCTTGGCATTGAGATGGCAACCTCTGCTAAGGGTTTGTTTTTAAATCAACGCAAATATGTGCTTGACTTATTGGAGGAAGCTCACATGTTGGATTGCAAAGCTGCTCTCACTCCCCTTGTAAGCAAACTCCAACTTGATGACTCTAGTGAACTTCTGTCGAATCCTAGTGTCTATCAACGTATGGTGGGGAAGTTAATCTACCTTACAATTACTCGCCCTGACATTGCTTATTCCGTAAGCCTTATCAGTCAATTCATGCACTCTCCTACTCTACTCCACTGGGAGATTGTCAAAAGAATACTCAGATACTTGAAGGGGTCAATTGGCAGAGGCTTGCTCTTAAAGAACCATGGCTCAAATCACATTATGGCATATACAGATGCTGACTGGGCAGGTAATGCACTCGATCGAAAGTCTACCACCGGGTTTTGCACGTTTGTTGGTGGAAATCTCGTGACATGGAAGAGTAAAAAGCAGACTGTGATTGCACGATCAAGTGCAGAGGCGGAGTATAGAGCCATGGCAGCCACGGCATGTGAATTAATCTGGTTAAAACGTCTTCTAGCAGATCTTGGCTATATCGACAATGAACCTATGTCCTTGTTTTGTGATAACCAAGCTGCCATGCATATTGCTTCTAACCCAGTGTTTCACGAGCGCACCAAACACATCGAAGTGGATTGTCACTACATTCGTGCTCAAGTTCAATCCAAAGTTATCAACCCAATTTACACTCGCAGTCACGATCAGCTTGCAGACTTGTTCACAAAGGCTTTGGACTCTACTCATCTTCAAAGGCTACTGAGCAAGCTTGGATCAATTAACCCACTTGATCCAGCTTGAGGGGGAGTATTGAAACTAGCTGCAACTTTATGAAACTAGCTGCAACTTTATCGAAACTAGCTGCAACTTTATCCCATATTTTCAGGTAAAGTGGCTACTGCCACTATCGTCACACTTGGTCCATCTTTCTTGTAAATTGTTTTCTTTATTTCTGACTGTAAGTGTGCCCATATAGCTGCAGCTTTATCCCATATTGCTGCAACTTTATCCCATGTTTTCTTGTAAATTGTTTTCTTTATTTCTGACTGTAAGTGTGCCAAAGGTGTATGTCTTTTTTTCTTTAATTGTTCGGTCTCTATATAGAGCCATCTCTTGTAGCTCTAAAACCAACAGAGAAATATACAAAACCTTTTTGGGTTCTAAATTTTCACAAATTGTCATGCTTTAGCATACGCATTGAAATGTAATTTGGTATTGCCTCTGTTTCAAAATGCTGATTTGCATCAATGCTGCAAATGGAATACCTTGAAGGTAGAATATCCTTTCATCCAGTGGTTTGTTGCAGGTTCCTTCATATGTTTTGATGGGTACCTACCACGGAAGTGTGCCTCCAAAGTTGCCGACATTGCTTTCACATCTAGCTGATGCTTGCAGAAGATTGGATCTAACTGCAATACATGAAATATTGGTGACAGTTAAATACGAGCAAGATGAACCTAGGCACGAAGTTAGTGATCTCAATTCTAACTTCTGAATGTTCTATTTTGTAATATCTGCCAAGGGAAAAGACCTGGCTTTCTATCTTGCAGTGATCACTTGCGTTTATTACCAAACAGTTTATGCTAAACTATGTTTAACGCACGACCCTTTCTTAAATTCCCTCGCAGCTTTCTTTTGATGTGTGGACTGAGACAATGAAGGAGGCAATAGATTTTAGGAAGAAGGGGGATACTGCATTCAAAGAGAAAAATTTTGCCATCGCGATAAGTTCTTATACGGAAGTAAGCCACTAATCTTGAACTGCAAAACTATCTTGTCATAATTTCTTTAGTGTCCAGATATTTTGGAAACTCACTTGATTTTGTTAGTGAACAAGATATAATTAGCGGTGGGGTTATGAAAACTAAGCTATGATAACTTAAAAAATACGCTTTACAAGTTTAGTACTACACATATTAAGTGGACATATAGTAGAAACGGATTCACTTATCAGTTTAGTCCTAAGTGAATCTTCGTATTTTCGTTGCAGTACTTTGATCGTGTGCCAGTGAAATCGCCAACTATGCTGGTTAGACGGTGCTTGTGTTACTTGCTGAGTAACAAGGCACAAGAAGCTCTTCGAGATGGCCAGGAAGCCCTAGCAGAAAAGCGTGAGTGGCCAACTGCCTTCTACCTTCAAGCGGCAGCCCTAAAGAGCCTCGGGATGGACAATGATGCGGAGGAAATTCTAAACGTTGGCACATCCTTGGAAGTTAAGAAGCTGGATAAGCTGAAAAGTGAATAATACGTGGTTTTTCCTCTTCGGCGTCTGAGTTCTTCTGATGCAGCACAAAATGATCAATTGGCCATAACAATCTTTAGGTTGGTCTTGACGTTTATTTTTGTTTATTTTGATCTTTAGCAGCCAGTGGCTATATAGAAATCAAGTCAGTTGTTTCCTCTTCTGTATATGTTCAGTTACTGATGCATTATATTGCGTTCTGGAATTGTCATTGTGTAGGATGCTTTATTTATAGAATTTACGCCAAGCAGCATTACATCATATTAGATTATTGAGTGTTCTGCGGTTGCTTGAGACAGCGGAATAAGAACAGACAACCAAGTTCGAATCTCCAATCCCGCAGTTTAGATTAGTTTAAAGTTATAAAAGAATAAGGGTACCATATTGTTAGGGGTATCTTAATTAGACCCCGCAAACTATTTTACGTTTGCTTCTCTCTTTTTGAGAGAATGTTTGGCTTAACGCGTGCATATTCTTTAAATACCATGTTAAAATGTGAACACTGAACCCAAAACCAATTGTCTATAGGCAGAAAGTCTTCTAATCAACACTGACATGTAAAAACCTACGTAGCTAGTATGATCATGTTAACAAGCTACTTAGTATTACAGTTTAGTGATATTTCTCTTTACTTGTAAGTGAGATGTCTAAAGTACAATTCTCGTCAAAGCTGGATTTGAACCACATTATTATTATCTCATTGTGAAGTTTAGCCCGCTCTCTTACTCTCTTAGTATAAATAATGATTGTTTGTTAAAAAAAAAAAACCGATCATCTTGACACATGAAATTTCCCCCCTCTTGACTTTGGAGCGTAAAGGTATCAAATGTCTCCTCCGCGTCCCCACACAATTTTATGTCAGACGACTTTTTTTCAAGGTAAATGGTGACCATGAGTTTCTGGTCCAGCAGGAAACTGCATACAAATCAGAGCTAAAAAAAATGGAAAGTGTCTTTCCA
Source organism: Malus fusca (assembly GCA_035220775.1). Classification (NCBI taxonomy): domain Eukaryota; kingdom Viridiplantae; phylum Streptophyta; class Magnoliopsida; order Rosales; family Rosaceae; genus Malus; species Malus fusca. The sequence continues at coordinate 6,171,389 of CM069061.1, read as the reverse complement.
AAAAAAAGAAAAAAAAAAGAAAAAAGGAAAGTGAGTAGAACACTCCCAGTCTCCTACCACCTAGCAGGAAACTGCAGAGAAATCAGACCTACAAGATTAAGAAGGCTACTTCGTTGCTGAACATTTCAGCTGTAGGTCCTGCTTACAGTCAATTCTGGGTGGACATGTGTTCAAGTTTTGATTAATGTCCAAGCTGGGATTTGACGTAAGTAGGATATCTACTGAAATTTCAAAGCCAAGTCTTATTCCAAGATTAAATCTTAAGAAGCATTGGGTTGCTGCATTCCGAGCAAAAGACTTTGCTACTGCGATGGATTGTTACACAGGGGATGTTGCATTTAAAGTGAAAGGCTTTAATGTCACGATACCTTTGTACACAAAAGTGAGTCCCTAACTTATCTAGATAGGGTCGTGAAGTGCAAAGCCCCGGTCATTGACAACCGTCGTAAGGACAACAAAACCTATACTTATGTGTGTTCAACTCTGTAACTATAGGCGGGATCAGTTGTAGGATGAGCACCGAGTGGCGTTCTGCTCGATTAGGCAAATGCGAGTGAGGTATAAGCTTTCCCCATTCGCTTGGAGGGAAACTCATAGAGAGTTTGGGCAGAAATAGATGGTGAAAGCCCCTTTCTATTATATTAGAACTTGGATAGTTTTTTCATCTTAAGTTATCGCGAAAACATTACCAAACGAACCCTTAAACTTGGGGTGATGTTGTATTTTCATCCTAAGTTAAAGGATCATTTGGTAGTACTTATAGAAAGGCTAAAAACATTTCTGGCAATGTCTGACGGAAAAAGGGTTTGAAGAAGCACTGAAAAGAACTTTTTCATGAAGCACTTGAATGTTTAGTAATGTGCTATAAAAGCACTCATATTAAGGTGTAACCAAACCATCGAAAATCATCGTAACTTTTCCTTAACAAAGCTGCCGAAAAGGTAGAAGCATTCCAACATTTTAAGGTGTAACCAAACCATCGAAAACAATGGCAATTATTCAAGAAAACAAAATAATTAAGAACTCTTCATTATGAATGCCCAATTCTACTATGGTCTTGAACATAGGGCGACGGATGATAAAACTGTCCCTAATTCTTCCGTCGACCAACAAAATGGGGAAAAACAAAAGGGCACAACAATGCGAACAATTACAATCTCCACATCGCCGGAGATCCATCCAAGCATCCATTTGAGGAACAGCAGCTCTCTAACAGGACTAGACAACATTTTACATAGGAGGCCTACCAGAACCAAGCAGCTGGCCGACTAGATTAGTCACCTGCAAACAACAAAATGTTTCAATCATATAAACATAAAAAACTAACTTGCATTTGCATAATCATAGATGCGGCAGTAGCAAAAGTTGTGAACGTTTATAGCTTAGTTTCCATCAAAAGCGTTCAACTGGTAAAGACCAACACTCAAATTTAAAAATATATACTCTAAAAAATTGCAATTGCAGTAGTTTTCGGAGATTTTCAAAGAAACTATTTGGAGAGATGCAGTGGAAGTAGCTAAAGAGAATAAATCGAAGTGATAAATATCAACGACAGCAGAAATGAAGAAATAAAAATATTTGAAGGATGACTGGGATTGTTCTATAACGTAATCCAATACACTAGCACTAAAATCATATGAAACATATAGATACTTACATGCCAGTATTTTGACACGCACCGATCAATGCAACTGTTTTCACCCATATTTAGCTCAGACTCCTTGTACCTGGATGTATTTGACAATTCACATTTACTAACTTGAGTAACTTTAGATTTCAAAAAAGGGCCTAAAAGTAAACTGCTGCGTATCTTTCATAGAGGTCCATAAGAACTAAATAGAGAAAAGAAAAGGGTTCTCATACTTCTTCTCGACGCACTTGTTGAAACATGTGTGGGTAAGCCTGAATCAATAAACAATTAAATGCGTAAGTGAAAACCGGTAACCACTGGAGCCAAAGTATTAGACATGGAAAATTGCAGATACCAAAGCAGAATTCGCAACCTAAATAGATGTGCTCAGTCAAAGCGTATAACACAAACAGAAAGGACTAAAATGCTCACACATTGAAGCCACAAGACAACCAAATACGATTGCTTTAGAACTCTTGTTCCAAAGCCTTGTTTTTTAGTGAAACATCAACACAAAGTATTAAGTCCAACGGAAATAATAGTGAAACAGGTAAAAGCCAAAATAAAGAAACAAATGAATGATCACGCTTATGGAAAAAAGCCCCTAAAAATTTCTCAAACTAGAATATAGGCTTGAAGAAACAACCCTCGCCGCCTTCCATATAAAACCACAATAGTGAACCGTGATATCCGACACCGTACAGAAAACTTACTTGTTGAACAACTCAACCCTGTATTCCATCTCCTTCTCTGCCATACCAAAAATCTGCACATTCATTGAAAACAAACTTCAAGTCTTTCCAAAACGCCAACATTGTTTAATAACACAACTTTTATGGCAACAATTCATAACAAAAAGAATAGAAATCCATTAACATCAACCATATTGCTCCATCCTAACTCTCGTGAAATGCCTCGGTTTCACTACTAATGTCGAAAACACCGCCATCATTGACCAATTAGATAAACTATGCCAAATCTGATTACACCCCAATTCAAAGAATACACAGATTCCCAACCCCCATTAAACAATCTGACCATGAATTTCCAATCTTGGGTATACTTGAAATCATATTCAAACTCCAAAGGTAGAAACTTTAGAACAATGAAGAAAAGGGCACTCACCTGTTCCTTGTCCAAAACCGTCGGCTCATTAGGGGCAGCCATTAGATCCTAAAAAAACCCCAAATTAACTCACACGACTCCTTCAAAACCGAAACCGAAATAGAATGAAGTAGCAGAGAGGGATTAAGTAATCTTACTCGGTGGGAGAGAACCGAAAGTGTTGTGATTGGAAGCTCTTAGATGCAGAGGGTTTTAGGTGTCTGATTTGAAGTTGAAGCAGGCGAAAATGGAAATCGCACTGGAGGTGGAGGTATACTGCACCAATTAGGGTTTTAGGAGTTAGTCTACCGTGTATGGAGATAGACAGAAACACAAGCCGTTCACTGAATTTTATCCCCGAAAAGCAGAGGATTAATGCCCTCTCTTTTTTCCCTTGGTACACAAGTAGTGGATAATTTCACAAAGGCCCATGTCTGTTTAAATAACTTATTTCAATTTTTTGAATTTTTTAAAATTTCTTTTTTTTAACAAACAATATTATCTACACATGAGGGATTGGCTTAGCCTCACAATATGTTAATAATAATGTGGTTTAAATTCGTTTTTGGTGAGAATTGAACTTAAAAGAAATATTACTAAACAGTAGTACTAAAAGACTTTAAATTTCAATTTTTGAAAAAGAAAAATACTTTTATTTTCATTTTGATTTTTTTACTAATTCACATTTCAACCAATTTAATCAACTTGGCTAGAACAATTTGATATTTTTTTTTACTATACATTGAATTTTGTTTAAGGGGACCAAATGGTGGCGAAGCCACGATAGTTCACCCTGGGATGGAAAAGACTCAGAGAGACATTTCAATTCCAGCCTTCTTCTGATCACCATCGTGCGATTCACCTACACTAAAAATCTTTCATAGAACGAGCTGTGTGGAATACAAATATGAAATTCGCTCTAACCATTGGGCCACCTGGTGGTAATTTACTGTACACTATTTTCCGTATAAAAAAACTCATATTTTTAAACACTTTTTTTGGGTATTACAATCTAGAAATCTACTAAGAAGTCCCAATTTTTCTTTATGAAAAGACTAAAATCCCCTAATGCTTTTACCATCTCGTTAAAATCATGGAAACATGTTTAGGTGTTTATTGGATAACAATTTTTTGATCTTAATCCCTTTCAAAATATGCAATCTGCAATGATTTGTAACTTAAGTGGTTAAGCGTAATTCCTCACGCGCTCAAGATTATGATTTAAATTTGCTAATGAGCCTAAGCAAAATGTTATGTGGACATACTGGTGCGGACGGTACAAACACCAGGTGAACTGAATAATACTCATAACTTGAAGGAATCAATCTGAAACACTTGAAGTCTCAGGCATAGCATTTGAATGAACAGAAAATTTCGAATTCATGGCGTTCATGCCGGTAACTTGTATATTACAAGGATCATCGAGTAGGTACATACTGTCATTAACCTTTTAAATCAACGAAGACGCCAACAGCCTTTGTTGTCATGCTTCATGAACCATGACTTATAGGTACTAGGGCTTGATGAGCATCTCCACTGAGTTCTTCCACACGGAGGAGTTCTTAACTGTACAAAGAGGACATGCATACACGAAAGCTTTGCCAGACTAAGCACACAATGAAGACAGCAGATGGAAAACAGGTTCTTACCCCCGCTTATCCAAAGATACTATAACTTACTATCGATAGCCATGCGGAACAATTTATATTACAGATGACGGAGAACGTGCGTAGAAATTTGGAGCTAAGCCTCGAACAAGAACATAGGGCCTAGTAGGAAGGCGTACAGACAAAGTAGCAGCATCAACAAGAGGAGAAGTGGAAAACTGCAACTTACCCCTACACATTCAGAGCCTTTTTCTTTTCCCTGCCGGTGTTCATGAAAGCACTTTGAAGTGAAAAAGCCATGAAATTACAAAGGCAAGGATCATGCAGGCAAGCAGGAAATTCATAATGCGGCGCCCATGCCACATGGTTCGGGTTTCAACCAGGATCATGGGTGCTGCTGGTACTGATGCGGATGTGGCAGTAGTGGCATTTGACTCGTTTATCTGCTCACTGGAAATGTTGAATGCAGTGACGCCACAGATCTCGCAGGTTCTGTAAATTAAATAAATAAAATTATGCTTTGTAACAGTAGAATAAAACCTATGTAAAACAAGAATTGAATTGAACCACAGGTGCAGTTTACTAAATTATCTTTACCACTAAACTTCATGTTAAAAACAAAACCAGATTGAAGTAAGAAAAAAGAAAATACATGGACAAAAAACATGTCACCCAGACAAGACAACTAATTGCAACCGTAATGCATCGCTTGTAGAAACAAAGATACAGAAAGAAATGAACTATGGGGATTTTGAACAAACATAAAAGTGTATAATCAAAGCACTCAAATATTACCGGTCGTCAGTAACTTGTTGGCAACAGGTCTTGCGTTCAACATCAAGGCGCTGAATAATTAACTACCAGAAAGCACTCAACTATCAACAATATAGGCCAGAATGCTATACAATCACTATCAAACAATGTAGCCAGGAATCTTCTATTCCTGTTTTTGGTAAAGAGTCCTGACGTCAACATGTCATTCCATTTGCTTGCCATGATATCCAAAATCAAAATAGAATTAGCATGCTATCCTTTACTCATCCTGGTTATTAATCAAGCAAGTCTTAAGACTCTCAAGTCTTAACCAATCCATCTATAGTGCACATTATAGTATTTGTCATGTGATTCGGATTAGGTAGACTATAATTTCCTGTTGCCAAAGTTTGGAGATTTCCTTGCAGGGGATATAGTGTGCAAGGTCCTAAGAATTTACTAAAGTATCATCTTTGGAGTTATAATTTTTTCTCAAATTTATAAACGAAATAAAATTGTGACTGAACCAAAGAGCTAAAATTCATTTACGCAAATATCAACTTTTAGTAAACCATAGGCCTGATTATATGAAACATTTACCTCTAAATAAGAAGCATATATAAAGAATACATGGCACAAGATATCACTTTTAAACACAGGAACTCAATTCTTGCACACAAAGACGACTCCTTTAGCTCACATTGGACCCCCTACTCTCCACTAATATAAATATCGCAGAAGACGTGCCAATAAAAACTCTAAACCTATGGTGATCGATATCATTGAGTTTGGACGGATTGTACAAGTGGTGACCAAGATTTGTTCTTCTAAAAAATTTTCTCAATCATGTGGGCAACGTGATCTGTCTCATTCAACTTTCCAGTAAGAAGCAAAATAATAAGAACAATGGTGACCGCTACATGAAAGGAAAGAAGCTACTTAGCTAGTAAGCAATCGAATAAGCTGAACTCTCGGAAGCAGGAACCTAAACGCTACCAAGATGGTCCATAATTCAACAAAACTACACATGCTCATAGTAAGATCATAGTTTGAAGTAAGACCACATCAAAGTGAGAGATCCGACTCGCGGATACAATGCAGAATTGCATCCATGTGCACCAATTACATCCATGTGCACTTCAATGCAGAATTGCAGAGACAGAAAGAAACATAATCCTAAAGTTTATGTACTCATATTGTTTTTTATCTCCAGAAGGTAAAACTTCACCACAAAACAAGCCAATATGTTCCATTAAGCGTAATTCGGATGAAAATTAAACAATCAGACGAGGAAAACATCCAGAATCCAGCAGACGGATGTTCGTAATCACAAACAGAAACACCAAAAATCAAAGAAAATAATGAATTGAATTCAGAAAAAGTTTGTACTCACGTATCTCCCTTGATCTTGAACCAAGTCTCAGCACATTGCTTATGAGCAGCGCCCAAATCCCCCTTGCAAGAACACCCCAAATCAATTGGGACCCCAGAGCCAGAGTCAGTCCCACCGCCCCCTTCCAAACCCAAGTGGCAAATCCTGCAATTTCTCTCAACTTTACTCAAATGCACCACCTTCTTCAGCTCCAGAACCCCACTCTCCAAATCCACCTCCTCCACTGGACAATCCGACTCACAAGACTTCCTCTGGACATTGCCCGACTCAGACATCGAGTGCCAAGACTGGTCATCGTCGGAGTCATCCGAGACCGACGCGCCGCTGCCCCCGGTGGCCGAACGGCGGTGGTGGGTTGCCTCGGAAGCTGACATTCGTGAAACCCAGAAGGATATATGGAATGAAATGGTGGAGGGCAGTGTTAAAGTAGCGGCATTTGGATATCGAACATGGTGGGGAGAAGAGAGAGAGAGAGAGAGAGAGAGAGAGGAGTCCGGGAGCCAAGGCGAATTATAAGGAGGATGGTGGGGGCAAAACTGCAGCGATCAGAGAAGTGTTTAAAAGGATCATGATAAAAGACTTGTAACCTTTAAGGCTGCCAGTTGTGGGACACTCACAGACACAGAGGCACAGGCGTTACTGATAGAGACACAGGTAAGACATAAATCTTATGAGTGTGTACTTCCAAGCGTTTACTTCAGTAAGAAAACATAAAGAAATTTCACATAACACGTTTTCTAATAGTATTTTGCTGATTTTGCTGATTGACTGATTTCTTCCACGAACTTTGTGAGCAAAAATTGGTTGTCTTCGATTTTGATGAATTTTTACTTAAAAAATAAATAAACATATTTGATCAAAGATCAAAGCACGCCAAATGACTAAAACCAACTTCAAAGGAAATGTCAAATTTTAAACCTAAAATTTAAATTTGAAAGCTTACATAGCACTTTGATATCTTTTACAGTTTTGCTCTCCAACTTATATATGCCAAATTTTAAATATAAAAAATATATTCATATGTATTGCATTGGTAATGAAAAGATAATGCTTTAAACCAATAAAAAAAACTAATAAAAAGCATTTAATAATTAATTAAAAAAAATTTGAAGGTGCTGCCAAATTTGGCAGCAATGGGAAAGTGTCATTCCATGTCATGTTACATCAGATTTGGTTTATCAATTAGAAAACATTAATGTTGTTTTTTATTACCGTTATTGTTGATTTGGACATTTTAACATCTTATTTGAAGATGTTCTAAGTTAGTTTCTTTAAAAAGAGATAGAGTTTTAAGACTTAATTGTGTAGCAAAAGATTATCAAAATTTGGTGGAGAAAGAGATATTTATAGGAGCTAGATATTTATAGGAGCTAAGGCTGATCACATGGGTAGGGTTTGACATGCCATGTGTCGACATCCAGTTGGTCCAGATGTTTCATTTGTAAAATGAAGGGGAAAGAATTATCCGGATATTGTTTAATTAAATAATATTTTGTGATTATCTAATACTATTGTTGATTAGATTACTTGATTGAGTAGACCTTAAATTAGAAAAGCATAAAGATAAGATTTAGTACCTAATGCTATATTTAAGACCATTTTTAAATGAGATGTCAAATTTTAAACATAAAATTTAAATTTGACAGCCCGTAACATTTTGACATTTTTCAAAATTTTACTCCTCACCGGAATGTCAATTAAATATTATTTTATTATATTATTTTCTTTTCTTTTTATTTTATTAAACTATTATTTTATGCCCCTTCTTTCTTATCATCTTCGTTCTCTATTTTCTGAATCTTTGTATAAGTGCTTCTCTTCTCCATCAAGCCCTCTACCATCACATCGATATACTCGAACTCACCTGAAATCCAAAGGCCACAATCCGTCGGCGATGATCTGCCTCGAATCGTAGCTGATCCAAAACCCCCGGATTTCTTCACTTCGCACCTTCAGCCATGGAAGCTCTGCAAGCTTCCCTCCCACATGTCCCTCACATCCAATTCGAACCCGACAGTGATAAAATCAAACGCAACCTCACCAAGAAAGGTGTCCACCCAACTCCCAAGATCGTCCACACCGTCCGCAAAAAAGAAATCCAAAAACACAACCGCAAGCTCAACCGCCTCACGGAGGCGGATCCATCTTAGCCGTTCTCGCAGACCCAAAAACAGGCCTTGGCGGCCGAAGAAACCCATTTCCGAACTCTCAAGTGCGAGTTCAGGGACTTCACCAAAGCGGTCAAAGCGAAGAGTGGTTGCGAGGAATTCATGGTTGGGAGGCCTTGGGAGGGGTTTGAGAGAATTGGGTTCCGAGAGCTCGCCAGTACTAGTGCGGAGTACGGCGGAGAGAAGCTGAAGAAGGAAGAGTCTTACATTTGGGTTTTAGGTTGAGATCGTGAGGTTAGTTTCTGGGTTGGTTCTCTGAGAAAAGGGAAGAAGACTTCTCAGGTTCGAGTGAGAGAGGAGAGTTGTGATAAAAAAAATTAATAAAAAAATATTTACCGCTGCTATCAAATTTGACAGCAAGGAGGAGAGCATCATCTAGTATTACATGTTATGCCCCATCAGGTTTAGTTTCTCGGTTAGAAAGTGTTGTAGTTGTTATTTTTTACTGTTATTACTGATGTGGAAATTTTAACATTTTACTTTAATACTTTTCACTTTTCTTCTCACCAACGTAGTGTTAGAGTGGATTAAATGTAATCCTAGCCAATTTAAGAAGAGCATTATCTTCATTTGCAGTAAAAATCCATGTGTATACTCCAAGATTTTTCGAATTATTTTTTTGCTCCACAAAAGTGTTCCTCGCAGCCCGTTGTCGAATTTGTCTCCTAGACATTTAGTCAATGGGGCAACTCATTTTCTATCTACTGATGGTGGATTGCCCTAGTAGACCAAATCTTATTCTTCAACACATTATTTCAAACTCATTATATATTTTTTTTAGTACAACGACAGATAAAAACTCATTATCACTTTTAATGTATATAAAAAAATAAAAAAACTCATCTTCTACCTCCGTCTTTGACAAAATTTGAAAATGTTTCCATTTCTTTCAACTACTATTAATATTGTGAGTTATTGAATTCAAATTAAGCATATACTAAAGTCACTAACTACTTCATAGAGTCAGTGGCGAAGCCAGGATTTTACGTGAGGAGAGGCCTTATGCAAATGTTAAAAAAAAAAAAAAAGAAGAGATAGTATAAAGTATAATACATGCTTGGAGTTTGAGCTAATTAAATTTTTTGAGGTGCTAAATACTTTTTCATGTTAAAATTAACCTTCCAATATCAAGTCAATATAGAGAGTAGTTAATCAAATTAAAGAGGATCAAATCAATTAAAAATGCTAGGAAGACCAAGTTTTGCGACTATATTTTGGATACCACATAATGTGACGGTTGATGATTAGATTTCTTCTTTATCGACTTAAAGTACTAGTTCAACCATTAACAGGTATATCATCACGTGATCTCAAAAGATGGCTTAAAGAGATGGTCACTGTAGCATCGACCCAAGTTAATATAGAATAAATTGGTAGATTTTATTAGTTTGATGACTGATTTTTTCAAAAAGAAAATAGTTTAAAGACCTAATTTTCATTAAAGGTAATAATTGAGGGACTAAATTGATAATTCACCCTATTTTAACTATTGGTGAAGAATTTAAGATTTTTATATGAACCAAAAGAAGTATACTACTAAGTTTAAAATATATATATATATATATATATATATATATATATATATATATATAATACTAAATATTAAGAATGGCCTAAAGAGTGAGGGTAGGCCTTGGCCTATACTGGCCTATTAGTGCCTCCGCCCCTGCATAGAGTAGTCTGCGTTAAAAGAAAGGAATCCAAAAATATAGAAATATGTTTAACCACAATCTAATCCTCCTTGATAAACCATAAGATGTACATCATTTTATGAAACTGGAACAATGCTCATTCTAGATAAGTAATACAAACAAGGTAAATACAATTTTTTCGTGGTAAAGCAAATTCCTTCCGATTACCCTTTTCTAACTTATAAAACTTTAGAATTTGACCTAATAAAAGAAAGAAAATTTATTCATTTACATCATTGATATGAAACGTTACGAATATAATGGTATGTAAGTTGCTTTCAAAGTTAGTACCCTTGCTAGGAATAGCTAGTTCTACATATATATACTACTTAAAATGCCATTCAATCCAGGCCAGTCTTAAATAGAAGCACTATCAAAGTGACACACAATGTAGAACTAACGAGATAATCTTGTTAGGCCATCTCCAACCGAAGGGTCCAGAGGGTCAGAGGGCCAAAAATAGCTCGAAAATCGTCTCCAACTGAGGGCTAGGTCAGAAGGTTGGCCAGAAAAATCATCTTTCTTGTCGATTATAACCGACAAGAATGCTTAAGAAAAAAATTCAAATGCAACGGCTAGCTGACATCAGCTAGCCGTTGCATTTGAATTTTTTTTTGTTTTTTTACAGTTTTATTATTATTTTGTATTTACAAAATTTTTCCTATAACTTCTATTTTTCATATTTTTTGAATTCTATTTTTTTCCTATAACTTTTATTTTACAAAATTTGTTTCATATTTTTTTAAATTCCATTTTTTTATTTTAAATTCTATTTTTTTCCTATAACTTCTATTTCACAAAATTTGTTTTATTTTATTTTAAATTCTATTTTTGTCCTGTAACTTCTATTTCACAAAATTTGTTTCATATTTTTTTTTAAATTATATTTTTTTCCTATAACTTCTATTTTACAAAATTTGTTTCATATTTTTTTTAAATTATATTTTTTTGCTATAACTTCCTAAGCCATTATACAACATTAAATTAAGTAACATGAAACAACATTAAATAACATTAACCAACATACAAATTATACAACATAAAAAAAAAACATTTAACAACATGAAACTTAAACAATATTTTTAAAAACATTTAACAACATAAAATTTAAACGCCTACTATCACATCCTGACCTGAGGTCCACAATATCTCCGGCCCGCTCTTCCACCGTAGCACGATATTATTCGCTTTGGGCCCTGACTACGCCTTCACGGTTTTGTTTCTGGGAACTCACACGAGAATTTCTCAGTGGGTCACCCATCATGGGATTGCTCTCGCGCGCTACTCACTTAGCTTCGGAGTTCCGATGGAACCCGAAGTCAGTGAGCTCCCAAAAGGCTCCATGCTAGGTAGGGATGTGAATATACATATAAGAATCACTCCCCTGGGCGATGTGGGATTTGCTCTCGCGCACTACTCGCTTAACTTCGGAGTTCTGATGGAACCCGAAGCCAGTGAGCTCCCAAAAGGCCTCATACTAGGTAGGGATGGAAAAATACATATAAGAATCACTCCCCTGGGCGATGTGGGATCTTACAATCCACCCCCATTAAGGGGCCTGACGACCTCGTTGGCACACCACGGCCAGGGTTAGGCTCTGATACCAATTGTCACATCTCGGCTTGGGTCCACCACATCCCGGGCCCATTCCACCACCGTAGCACGATATTGTCCGCTTTGGGCTTACCATTCCCTCACGGTTTTGTTTTTGGGAACTCACGAGCAACTTCCCAGTAGGTCACCTATCCTGGGAGTGCTCTGACCTCCTTCTCGCTTAACTTCTGAGTTCCTACGGAAATCGAAGCCAGTGAGCTCCCAAAAGGCCTCATGCTAGGTAGGGATGAGAATATACATATAAGGATCACTCCCCTGGGCGATGTGGGATCTTACACTTACTCCATGCTTCTTTTGGCCAAAAGATGTGCAACAAGATTCTATTGTAGGTACTTGTTTGTGGCACGAGAACGTATCATTCTATAGCGCCTCATGCTGACGTCACTTAGCCGTTAGATTTGAATTTAAGTTGTTGTAGTTTTTAAATTCAAGTTAATGTTGTTTTTAAATTTTATTTGTAGTTTTTAAATTTAATTCGTCTTTTTTAAATTTAAGTTGTAGTTTTTAAATATAAGTTGTAGTTTTTGAATTTAAGTTGTTGTAGTTTTTAAATTTAAATAATAATTATGTTTGGCCCTTTGGCCCTCGGTTGGATACGGTTTTTTGTGACATGGCTAAAACGAGCCTTATGGCCCTATGGCCCTTTGGCTCTCGGTTGGAGACGGAGGCAAATATGGCCATGTACTGTTCATTAAAATATTAATATCTTGGATAGCCAAAGGGCTAAAATGAGCCATCTAGCCAGCCATTGGTTGGAGATGGCCAGGGCCGGTCCTGAGTTTTTGGGTGCCCAGTGCGAAAGTTTAAAATGTGCCCTTTTTTAATACAAAAACATATGTTAAAAAAAAAAAATTAACGAGGGCTGGAACCCAGTCGAAGCTGGGGGACTAGGCCCTCACGCCCAAATTACATTACTTGAGAAAATATACAACGGGGGACATAGTACCTAAACCCCGACAATCAAAAGTGCAATCATATACAACCACTCCTAGCAAATCTCCTTCAAATTTCAATATTTTCCTCTACACCAATATAATCATCATCAACATTTAAATCCACATCACCACCATTTTCATGATCTTGAGACTCATTACCAACATTTTCCTCTAAATCACCACCATTTTCTTGGTCATTAACATCTTTCTCCACATAACCACTAATTTCATGATCATGAGACTCCCCAACAACATTTTGCGACTCTTCACCAACATCATTTTCTCTCAAATTTTCAACTAACTCATTCTTTGTAGAAAAAAATTTATTAAGAGATCCTCTTAAACTTTCGGCAATTTCGTTATCCTTTGCTTTTTTTTTTCCTTTTCATATTACCAGAGAGTTGTTTCCTAAAAGACATGGCTTTGATAATTTGTTTGCAAAAATTACCTACACATGATATAACAAAAATTTCTTATTAAAATTATCATTCCAACACATATTATATATTATAAAAACACTAACATCTATTATATATTATAAAAGCACTAACACATAACATACGGTCTAACATATTATAAAAGCACCAACACATATGAAATCAAATAAACCAATTAATCAAGAATTCAATTCATCAACAACAACAATTCTATACATCAATTATCATATAATTCTATGTCACTTGCAAAATTTATATTAAATTATAAATTAATCATTTAAATTTTAAAAATTAGTTTACCTCAAAATTCAAAAAGGTTGGTGTCTTGGTGAATGACAATAGGCTAGCAAGGACCTATGCTGTGGCTGAGAAAGACAAGGACATGTGGCTCAGTGGCTGTCGGGCGGCAGGGGAGGGACCAGGCAGTGGGGATACAATGAAGTGGGTGGTGGGAAAGAACAGACGGCAGAGGGAACTAGGATGGGGGGGTGGGGAATCGGGAAAAAAAGGGAATAGGGTTAATGGTGTGGGGGACAGGGGACGAGTGGTCCCCTTACATTGTTTATTTATTTATTTTTTTTAATGACCTTTTTTTCAAATGCCCAAAACCGGGGGCCCTTTCCGTTGTGTCAACCTTGGGCCTCTTGCCCTCTAGTCCCTATTTTGGGCTTTGAACAATTTTTTTTTTTAATATCTAATTATTTGGACTTTTTTTTTGGGTGCCCTCTTTAATTTTGGGCCCTGGACAATGGCCCTGGTTGCACTGGGCCTAGGCCGGGCCTGGAGATGGCCTTAGGTTTCCGAGTCCTTGTTTTCTGGAAAAAGTGGTTTCCTGGTCTTATTTGATCAAGGATACGGAAATGCAAATGGGATTCAGAAATCAAGTATATGTATTCATATATAATCATATATGTATTTGGATTACTTCCTAGGGTTTTGCTCTGGTTCGTACTTGGGTGCTCTCTTCCTTCAACCATTGGGCGTTTTACAAATTTCAATCTCTTGTTCTCGTTACCCTTTGTCCATCGTAGCATCGTATTTCCGAGAATTGTCTTTCTGGTCCGATTCTCAAAGATTTCGAAAAGTTTGAGGTCATTCGGACCATAGACAACAGGGAAGGGATCAGTGGCGGATCCACAGTGGGGTCAATGGGGTCGCACGACCCCTTGGAAGCCATGGAAACAACCTTAGAGACCCATTGGAGCTGCTGTTGCCACCCCTTGGAGCTGCTGTTGCCACCCCTTGGAGCTGCTGGTGAGACCCCTTGACTGCACACCAAGTGTTCGACGAAAGGTCTGAAAGAACCAAGGATGCTGTCAAGTTCAAGGTTCTGGCCCCTCGAACACGAGGTTTGAGCTGCTGTGCAGGTTGCAGGTTGCAGTTGTAGGTAGCAGCAAAGAAGAAGACGCTGCAGGAAGAAGAAAGAAAATAGGGCTTTTTACCAATTGGTCCAAAACGGCAGTGTTTTGGCCAATTGTTTTAAGTTGAAAAAAAAAATAGGTAGACAAACGTTGTCGTTTGCCATGCATGATGACTCAATATTGTTTTAATTTTAAAGCCCAGCCCCTGAGCCCCACATCTTTCCCCGCTACTTTTCCCCCAATTCCCCATTATTTGGTTCCCTCTTTCCCCCCATTTCAAAACCCTAAAATTTCTAATCCCACCCGTGACCCAATCCCATATTATAATTAGGTAAGTCTAATATCATACCTCCACTTGTTTTAATTCTCCACTCCACCACTATTTGGTTCAAAATTCAAGTAAGTTTTTTGGAATTCTAGTCTAATCTCAAATAAATTATATTAGATATTGATGGAGATTTTTAGTCTATTATTGATATGATTGTTGATATGTTTTATGTTTGTATACTCATTTTATAATTGGAATTTAGATGGAATTTTTGTTTATTGGTTAATTGGTATAGTTTTGTGTTTTTGGTTAAATGTGCAGTTTAGAAATAAGAAATATGGAAAGATTTTTCCTTCCAAAGCCACCATTTATTTGTTTTTGTAGTTCGAGCTCAAGACAAAATGAGTGTGACATTGATTTTAATAATCTTGAGAGAGACCCAAGAAAAAAAATTCGAATGACTATTCTTCTAATATTCAAGATTTTTCCTGGATCCGCTACACACTTTGTGTGTTTGATTCCGAGAAGGCCGACAAGTTGAAGCAATCTCTTCCTCCAGGTTTGAACGTTCAGGACCTTTGAACAAGGATTTTGGAGTAGCTGGTCGCGCTATCCTACCAAGACTCGATGAAATGACGATATGCATGCCGTTTCTGTTAAAAAAAATTTGCGCGCTGCGCGCGCTATCCTTATTGACCCCCCAAACATTATTTCCTGGATCCGCCACTGGAAGGGATGTCAGTCGTTTTATTATTTTTACACTTAAATTTACTCGTTCCGCTGCTCGATCAGAGTCTGACTACCCTTTCTCGATTTATGACGTTTCCGACGTTACCTATTGATACGGAAATATGGGTTTTATGCGCCACGAGAGTTTTTCTAGTGATATCAGCATTGTACTACTGCGTGTCGAGAAAGCTGTTGTCTCTAGATTATGTTCAGAACCTTAGGGTTAGGACATTGCGAATATACAAAAAACTAAATCGATATTATTATTCCGAATTAGAAGAGAGTAGCAGCAGCTGTTGATCAAAACAAGTTCCAGAAGATATCATGCAATCGATTCTACAAGTTCCAGAAGAATCGTGCAGGATGTCGTTCTTGGCAAGCCAGTGTTAATATGGCAATTTCAGGCAAGTTGTGTCGTCCTGCTCCTGAATTACCGTGGCTCCACGAGAATTTCTTTTTAAGCTTGAGTGACCGACTAGTTTACAAACAAAATCGCATGCGCACTATTTATAATATGAACAGGCTTGATTGTGTTGGGTCGATTGAGGGGTGGTTGATCATGCTGGATAATGCTCTTTGGCGACCGGAGGCTTTTATTATTAACAATAATGCGGTGCGCTTCTTCTTTCTGAATCAGTGTCAAGGGCTAGAATGATGCTTCCATCCTCCAAATCCACCCTTCCTTGTAAATGCAGCAGCAAAACACCTTGCTTTGTCCCTATCAAAGTATCAGCCTCTTCAATACCAACAAGCCATCATTGATTTGTGGCCAGCCTTTGCTTAAGAGGTCATGTGTCTTTCTGTAGACCGACTGATCAATCATGGACCCTCATTGAGGCCCAGGGGGAGTGGCAACATGCACCTTTTTGTGATATAGAGATAATTGGCGGGAAATTATACGCTGCAACTAAGGATGCCTCGGAGTCATTAACGGTGATTCAACTCCAAGATGCCAACGACGGCGGCCCTTCTACTTATACTACTGAAAGGTTGCTTGTGCTTCATTCCGAAGGGATAGTTTCTCCATAGTTCCTCGAGACAAAGAGAAGGAATGGAATCTTAGATCGAATAAGCGAATTGATTTCTCTTACAATAGATTCTAAATCAAAGGAGTTGTTTATGGTTTTACATAGAACTGAATATAAGATCGTGGAAGATCCAACAATTCCTTGGTATGTGATCTTTGCCGAACAATTCCTTGTAGAACTGAATATAATCAAAGCACTCATATTACCGGTCGTCAGTAACTTGTTGGCAACAGGTCTTGAGTTCAACATCAAGGCGCTGAATAATTAACTACCAGAAAGCAGTCAAATATCAACAATATAGGCCAGAATGCTATACAATCACTATCAAACAATGTAGCCAAGAATCTTCTATTCCTGTTTTTGGTAAAGAGTCCTGACGTCAACATGTCATTCCATTTGCTTGCCATGATAACCAAAGTCAAAATAGAATTAGCATGCTATCCTTTACTCATCCTGGTTATTAATCAAGCAAGTCTTAACCAATCCGTCTATAGTGTACGTTGTAGTATTTGTCATGTGATTTGGATTAGGTAGACTATAATTTCCTGTTGCCAAAGTTTGGAGATTTCCTTGCAGGGGATCTAGTGTGCAAGGTCCTAAGAATTTGCCAAAGTATCATCTTTGGAGTTATAAATAGAAAACAAAATAGAATCCACATATAGTTTTTTCTCAAATTTATAAACGAAATAAAATTGTGACTGAACCAAAGAGCTAAAATTCATTTCCGTAAATATCAACTTTTAGTAAACCATAGGCCTGATTATACGAAACATTTACCTCTAAATAAGAAGCATATATAAAGAAATACATGGCACAAGATATCTACTTTTAAACACAGGAACTCAATTCTTGCACACAAAGACGACTCCTTTAGCTCACATTGGACCCCCTACATTTCTATTAGAAATGTCCAAATCAGGAAAATCGAACTTGTGACGATTTGACAATCCACTAAATTGGAGTCAACAAGGTTGTGATTGGTGCTATTAGAATGAATCATCCATACGCATCAAAGTTAGAACATTCGAGTTCTAAAACATGGTTTTCATGAAAAACGTCGGGTTTTCATAGGTGTATTTGTTTTATGAAAATTTCGGGTTTCAAAGGCACTAAATTTGAAACTACGGGTTCAATTTAGTTTATGAACGTTTAGCTCATAAAAAAGAGGTTCCTGCAAGAACATAGAATGCAATATGCTGATTTAAGTGTAGTGGATTTGAGTTTCTTCAGGAACTCAAGTGTGAGTACTTCGGGACTATGAAATGATGTCTACGGTTCAAATAAGAGAAATAAATTATTGAATCATTAATGTCCAAAAGTGATCTTCATGTCAATAATTTTGGATTTCTTGTCAGATTAATGGACTGCTTGTCACTCCCCGATCCCAACATACGCCCAGGATAGACACGTGACGTCACCAAAACTCGTAACTCAAACATATTCCGCCTCTGGAATATGGCAAATTACAACTCCATAATCAATTTTTGTAGTGATTTTTCGTATATTTTATGGCTGCATCTAACCTCCTCGTTAGACTGCCTACGTACCCTCAATAAGGATTAAGTCATTCGTAGTTCGTCATACATTATACTCGAACAATTATCACCTAATTCACTTTATCTTCAACGTGATTCATCCATAGCATGTGACATATCAAATAACCAACAAAACACAGTATTAATCTCAAGCTACCTTGATCAACTAAAATAATTATAATAATAACAATCATATTCAATGTCATTCCACAATCCCGTCAATTAAACAATTCATGAATTAAAGATGCATGATCTTAGCATTTAACTACGTTAATCAAACAATGCGGTAACATATCATTTTATGAAGGAGAATTAAAGAACTCTATATAATTCCCTAATTGGATTGTAAGTAATAAACATGGTAAATCTAATTTACATTCACAAGGTCTAGTGCGGGTATTTCCCGTTCGCTCGAATAAAGGGTTCTAGACTAACCTTATGGAAATGAGCAAGAGCAAGGATTCCGGACCACTCAACGAAATCCAAAATATCAAGCGGTTTCTCGTAATCTACCCAGATCTGTCACATGTAAAATCAATGCTGACATTATGGAAATGGTACATTGGCCAATCAGACACGTAGATAAACTGCGAGGCTCGAATGAGTGACAATAATACAAGTATGTGATATTTAGTAAAAATAAACCATCGATCACAATCTATAAACATCGAGTGTAGAATCATGCTTTATGAAATCATAACCAAGTAGCTACAAACTCTAAAGGGATCACCCAGACATCCAACGACTTTTCTAATTCAAACCTCAAGATTCTCAAAACCATCATTCATATGTACATAAAAAAACTAGGGCTAGAGGGACGCAGTTCGGCCGAAGCCTACATAAGTAACCAAACAGGAAGTGGCCCCCTAAAATGGATTAACCAAGTAGAGCCACCCCTGAGAAAGTAACCAAGTAGGCAGTGACCCCCTAACGCGGATTAATCAAGCAGAGTCACTCCTACAGTTGTTAGGAAGTGATCACCCAACGCGGATTAACCAAGCATGATCACTCATAAGCATACATGGCCATAAGGATCGCCCAATGCGGATTAACCAAGCACGATGCATATATAGTATGGTCCCCCGACACAGATTAACCAAGCAGGGTCAAGATAACCAAGTAGGTAGTGACCCCCCAACGTGTCACATCCCTGCCCGGGCCCCCACCACATCCCGAGCTCGACTCCACGTAGCGCGATATTATCCGTTTTGGACCTTGACCACACCTTCACGGTTTTGCTTCTGGGAACTCACACGAGAACTTCCCAGTGGGTTACCCATCCTGGAAATGCTGTCGCCCGAACTCGCTTAACTTCGAAGTTCCGATGGAACCCGAAGCCAGTGAGCTCCCAAAAGCCCTTGTGCTAGGAAGAGATGGGAATATACGTATAAAACTTACAGGATCCACTCCCCTGGGAGATGTGGATCTAACAATCCACCCTCTTAGGGGCCCGACGTCCTTATCGGCACATTTTCGACCAGAGATTAGCTCTAATATCGAATTGTCACATCCTGGCCCAAGCCCCCACCATATCCCGGGCTCGACTCCACAGTAGCACGATATTGCCCGCTTTGGGCCCCGACCACACCCTCACGGTTTTATTTCTGGGAACTCACACGAGAACTTGGGTCATCTATCTTGGGAATACTCTCGCTCGAACTCGCTTAACTTCGAAGTTCCGATGGAACCTGAAGCTAGTGAGCTCCTAAAATGCCTCGTACTAAGAAGAGATGAGAATATACTTATAAAGCTTACATGATCCACTCCCCTAGGCGATGTGGGATCTAACACAACGCGGATTAACCAAGCATGATCACCCCTAAATATAAATGGCCATAAAGATCGCCTAACGCGGATTAACCAAGTGCGATCCATAAATAGTATGGTCCCCCAACATGTATTCACCAAGCTGGACCATCCATGTACCACTGCTACATGGTGCAATTAGATCAACACACAAACCACTTAACCTTATCTCTCCCACTATGATTTACATCGTAATTCTTGCACTATCAACTTCTCATGACCACTAACTATCTTATCATACAAGCATAAAAAGTTCTACATAATACTTCTCATAAGATTATGGGTTCACGTCGTCATAAAAACAATCATACACATCATACTAATCATACATATCTAACCACATTTCATAAACGTTTCCAAGCAACAGTCGAATCACAATTAATAAACATAAATCGATGCTAAAAATAAAAATAACAATTCAATAGAAATCACATTTAATAAACAAGTATAACCCAATATGGTGCCACTAATACACATATCGAGACACACGTCAACTGGAAACGACACGTCATCGTGATGAGCCAACTAAGCTCCATCAAACATCAACAACAAACTAGAGATAAACGACACTCTAGAGTAGAGCACGTTGACTAAAACGTCAACCGTCGATAAGGTAGGTCCATTAAGGTCAACAATCTAAGGTTATTCAATCCGGAAGATCTGCACATCAGATTTCCTATCAGTAAGTTCTCAAAGGTCCAACAATTGATAACTAGGGTGCTCACAAAATTGTACAATGATCCAACGATCAGATTGTTGTCAATCACACAAACAAGTGGTGGTCCAATTTGATTACCACACCAAACAATTGAATTTCAGAAAACCGAGCTAGATATAGGTTCATAGGGTCACTAGATGGTATTTGGTACTTGGACAACACTCGTGGACGGTCCCACGCACCGCCACACGTGGTGGTAGCCAAGGTGGAGGGTTTAGAAAACCTAAATTTTCAACATTAACTAAATGAGCTCAAATTTATGTGGTAGCTAGAGCTTAATAAGGAAAACACTTTTCACAAATAGGGCGACCATAAATTCTAACCGGAAACCGTCCAAATTCACCGAAGAAAACCGGATTTCTAGGGTTCTAAACACCCAACTCTAAAATGAATACCAAAGCACGAACCAAGCATACCAACTTGAAGATTATGAAGAGTAGATGAAGTTTCATACTCACTTAAAGGAAATGGTTGCTGGAATCACTAGAAAATTGATAAAACTATCGGAAAAGTCGTGGCTTTATGGCTTCGAACTGCAAAGATGGAAAAAAGGGAAATCTAGCAGTATAGAGATGTAGGGCTCGTCAAGAGCTTTCCATGGACACCAAGATCACCCAAAACAGATCTCGGACGGAGGAGATACAAGCGGGTCAAGTTGGTGGGTTAATGGGTCCAATCTCCCTCCAAAACGGGTTAGAATCAGACCCCTTCCTTTTTTTTTTCTTCTGAAACCTCCCCCCTTTAATTTGATTGGCCTTTCTCCTTCTAGCTAATTGGTCCCCTTATTTTTGCTTAAATCTGATTAGGCTTCTTCCTTGTGGAAGTTTAATTGATTTAAAATCTATAGTTTAGTAAAGCAACTTCAAATGTCCGTAACTATACTGTTATAATCTGGACTTGCAAACGGCTTTCGCCTATACGTTCGTGGTTTCAAGATCTATTCGAAAATATAAATTGTGACCTCGAAAGGTCTACGGATTTTAAATAATTAATTTCCAAACGTCAAACTTCATAACTAGTTTAATTAAAATCTAAATTCCAACAAACTAAAATAAATACTCGAGAAATAATATAAAATCTCAATAATACAAATACGTAGATTATAACAGTGAAATCCAGGAACGGGATTTCACACTGCTGGTCACTTTTGATTAATTTAATAGATCAGGGCCATTCGGGGTCGATCGTAAAAGCAAAATTAAAAAAATTATCTAAGCCCATATGTGATTTAATGTGGGCTGCAAGCCACATGTAAAAAAGTAGGCCCAAATTGGGCTCGGGTTGGCTGCCTTGGGCAGCCCAATAACCTACAAAGCAATCTGCATGCTTGCTACGATGTCGTGGGCCAAAACAAAAATAAGCCCAAATGGGCTGGTAGGAAAAATTAGCCTAGCTTCAGGCTAGCTACAAGCCGATAGGGCAATGGGCTCAGGAAATAAAGAAAAAAAACATGAAGCCTAAGTGGGCTAAGCCTAGACAAGGCCTAAAAGGGGTAGGTTTGATTTGGGGCGCCCCAGCTACGCTGGGTGTGTGGTATCGCCGAGGAAGAAGGTGGCGGTGTCTCAGCGGCGATGATATCAGTCCAAAACCAAGGTCGGAATCCACAGAACATTGACAGGAAATGATCACGATGTCGGAGAAGTCTAAAAACTTAAAGATTCTTCGGGAATCTCTTAAATCCGTCCGAAAAAAATCTGCCCACGAAGACGGCTGCTGGTCATCGAGTTTTGTGCAAATAATCCATTGGCATCGAGATTTCCACCTGGAAATATGGTGAATCCGGTGATGCAGGTGACAAAACGCCAGAAAAAGGCGTCGTCTCGAACCTGGGAGTGGTTCTGGGCATATGGGTTTTGGGGCAGAGCCAGCTTGGCTTCAGGTGGCTTAGGCGCGAATGCGGTTGCAAGCTGCGACTCCAGCACAGCTATAGCGACTGGCTCAACTTGGCAGCACGGCTGCAAGCCATTGCCCAGCCGAGGTTTCCTTTTCTTTTTTTCTTTTTCAATTTCTAGGGTTTAAAAAACCCTGATTGCTTCTATTTTTTTTCAATTCTTTGACTCATATATTCCACATGACAAAAATTGAGTAATGCATGAAACGTGTGTGTGTGTGTGTGTGTGTGTGTGTGTGTGTATACACACACACGAAACCATATTAAACCCCATACCTATTCAAAGCACCAGCATTTTAGAGTTCTTCCTTTCTTTCCTTCCCATTATGCTCACTGTTCTTCCTTTCTTTCCTTTCTAAACCTCAAATCAACGAAACCAACCATGAATCCCAGACGCCTTTTCACTATTGTTGTATGCCTTTCTCTCATCGCCTTGTTCTCCGCTTATAAGGATACCAAAAACAAGACAACCCCATGCAATGAAAATGCGTCATCCACCATCCAATGTTCTTGCGATCACTTCCGGTGATCATCCAATGGGAAACCAAGAAACCTTTGACCCTAATTTTTTTCAACGACTTATTTCGTATGAATTTCATATCCGATACCACCATCTGTTAACCAATTACCCACATTTTCCCTTCTACTTCTTTGTGCTATTGATTCTCTAAGTCGCATCGAACATCTCATTAGACGTCCATCTGATGGCAGTTTTGGTGGCTTTTATGATCTTCAAGAGTTTGAAGTACATCTTGGCAACGTACCTAAACACCCGCTGGTAAGAAAGTTTCTTTCTTGATATTCTTGCTTCATAATCAAATTAGAATTTCACGGAAGTGGGTGTTTTCATGGATTGTGTTTCTTTTTTGGGAACTGGTTATTTTTTGTTGCTGTGAAATTTGGTTGTTGTTCTGGAGAAGTCGAGATTTCAATTCAATATTTTTGTTCTAATTGGTGTTATTAGAACAAAAATATTGAATTGAAATCTTGACTTCCCCAGAACAACAATCAAATTTCACAGCAACAAAAAATAACCAGTTCCCCCAAAAAGAAACACAATCCATGAAAACACCCACTTCTGTGAAATTCTAATTTGATTATAAAGCAATAATATCAAGAAAGAAACTTTCTTACTGGCGGGTGATTAGGTACGCTGCCAAGAAGATGTACTTCCAACTCTCGAAAATCATAAAAGCCACCAAAACTGCCATCAGTTGGACGTCCAATGCGATTTTCGATGCGACTTAGAGAATCAATAGCACAAAGAAGTAGACGGAAAAGTGTGGGTAATTGGTTAACAGATGGTGGTATCAGATATGAAATTCAGACGAAATAAGTCGTTGAAAATTTTTAGTGTCAGGGGTTTCTTGGTTTCCCGTTAGAAAATCACCGGAAGTGATCGCAGGAACACGGATGGTGGATGACGCATTTTCGTTGCACGGGGTTGTCTTGTTTGTGGTATCCTTATAGCCGGAGAACTAGGCGAGGAGAGAAGGGCATACAACAATGGTAAAAAGGTGTCTGGGATTCATGGTTGGTTTTGTTGATTCGAGGTTTGGGAAGGCAAGAAAGGAAGAGCAGTGAACAATGGGAGGGAAAGCTATTTCGATTGATTGCTGTGCTTTTTTGGGTTTCTTCTTCTAGACGTCAAGCATTATAACCAAGCTTCGGGCCTTTAGCAACTTGGCCCAAAATAATATTTCCCAAAATAAGAGGTTTTTTATTTTGGCCCCATTTTTAAACAGTTTTTCTTATTTTTTACTTACATGGAGATGTTGGGTTAAACAAACAATAAATGATTTTTGGATAAATTATGGGTTAAACAAACAATAAATGATTTTTGGATAAATTACATTTTAACACCTCAACTTTGGATCGCATAACAATCTCATACCTCATGTTTTAAATATTTCAATGTCATACATTAACTTACGAATTCATTGCAATGACATACGTCAATCAATTTTTCTATTAAATGCTGACGTGAATAATGCGAGATCTAATCCTCGCTTAACTAAACGTCATGATGGCTTGGATCCTCCATTGATTGACATGTGGAATAAAACAAATTTCAAACAAAATTTGAAAAAATTGAAAAAAGCTTATTATATTAACACCCCATAAATTGTTGAATAAACCCCACATAATTAATACACCCTCACATTCGCTTTTTCAATGAATAATTATCTTAATACACCCCACATACTTCCCCATAATACCTTCACACCTCACATTCTCAGTATACACCTTACATTTTCTTCATACACCCCATATTTTCTATGCACCCCACATTTATCAAATCTTATAAATCTTTTAATTTGGACAAAAAATGCCGACTGGAATTTTAACAAAAGATGCTACTTGGGATTTAAAGCATATGTGAGTTGTTTTGAATTCCACCATTAAAACTCATGTCGTTTGTTTTTAATATTTGGTAGTAATTTTAGGTGTTTAATTCTTTATGTAATGTCTGTGATCCCTAAAAGATGAATATGAACATAGAAACTTGAATAACGCAACAAAAGTAAGATTAAATAATTATCGATGTCGTCAAAATCACTAAAACAATAAAAAATATAAAGTCTTACCTCATTTGAAGCTTAAGAAAAATCGATTTTGTTTTATTCGTCAAAAATAATTTTTCTCAATCAATACGTTTGTAGTTTCATTAGTTAGGGTTTTGTTCAACAATGCAGGGTCGGAGAGATTTTGATAGTTGAAGAAGATAAATAATATATTAAAAATGATTTGGGGTGTATTTAGATTTTTTTTTTTTAAAACCTAATAAGGTCAAAATTGTGATTGCATAGTAAGGTAAATAAATAATTTAATATTAAATTTTAATGTGGGATGCATTCAACATTTTGTAGGGTACTAATATAAAATGCCATTGAAAAATTAAAATTTTAAAGTTTTTTCTGGTCAAAATTGTTTTAAATTTTAAAAATAATAAAATCGTGCCCCCAGCCAAAAACACCACCACACTCTCGGGAACCCTAATCCCCAATTGCCAACAAAAAGATTCCCCCTGCCGCTCCAAATCTCGATCCTCACTTCCCTCAAACACCATCTCGACCTCCACCTCCTGCCTCCTACGGATCTCACTGATCTCAGTCCATCTCTCTCGATCTCTTTGCTTCTTCTCTACATCTCAGACCTCTCGCTCCCTTGTTTCTCTCAATTTGACGGCGGCTCATCTCTTCCGTCATTTCTCTCGATTTGATGGCGAGGACCATTCCATCCCCTTCAAACACGTCACACCCAGCACCTCTTCTCCCAGAAACTCAACCATCTGGTCCTAGCCGAACCCGTCACTCTGCAGCCACATGAACCCCTCCGATTGGCCTGGGAACCAAAACCCTTGGGGCACAACTCTGCACAGAATCACACAAAACTGGAAAAGTCCTAGAACGCCCAGAGACTGCTCCAACGGCTACAAACACTTGGAACTTCTTGAATGTAAACCATGAAATTTGTTATTTTTAAACACTCACTCACGTAAATTTGGAAATTACACATGTTTATACGGAATTTAAACTAAAGAATTGGAGGTCTCAAATTTTATGTTTTTTTTTTCCACACAGAAATTTTAAATTTATATATTTATGAATCCAATCAAGGAAACTTATGCATATCAATTTATAAATTCTGACTTTTGTTAAAATTCCAAGTTTATTTCCATCATCCAAAACTAGTGTTAGGTTAACCAAATAAGAGAATTCACAAATTATATAAGATAAAATTCCGTCATTTTTATTTTTAACATTTTGAAATTCCTTAATAATATTAAATTTTCTCATCCAAATACAGTGTAAAGTTTCCCAAATAAATTTTCTCATGCACTACATTTGCCTACTACCCAATGAAATGAACGTTTTGTGGAAACATTTTTATGTGGTCTCATAGGGAAAGGTTGTAAAAAGTTGAAAGGCAAAGTATGTCTTCAATCCATCCTAGCCAGATTGTAAAGATATTATGGCCAATCACCATGTAAGAAATTTCCTGCGAAGGATGGAAGCTGACATTTTCAGGATTTTAAGATGTTCAAGGTGCCAAGGTCGTGTACACAAGCAGAATTGTAAAACAGTGTCGGAAGATACCATGAGAGTACCAATTAGGACAACCAAATAAAAGTTAATACACCGTTCGAGTTACTATACGTATCTATTAACGGGTGTATATAGCGTCCACCTCAATAATATGTTCATGTTGGTCAAGTGACCAATTAATCATTGCTATTACACCCTATTAAATGCATTAATTTCTTGTCATTGCGATTGATAAAATGTTATATGCGACATGATAGTATGATAGAAGCAAAGTGGTAAAAATTAATCCATTCATCATTCAACATGGCAACTTGGTAAGGAAGCTGACTGAAATACAGACATAGACCCTTATGCATAGGCCTTTATTTGCATCGAATTTTTTCTTTTATAAAACCTCGGGTGGTACGAGAGAAATTTATTGATATAAAAAAAAATTACACTTATTCAGGAGATATAAACCATAACCGTATCCCTCATAAAGCAAGAAAATCAAAATATAAAAAAAGAGGGGGGACACTTAGTCAAGGGAGAGACAAACCGTATCCCTTGCAAGAAAAGAGGGGGAACATACACTTATTTACCCTTCTTTTTCGGGACATACACTTACTTACCCCTCCTGAAAAAGAAAATACGAGAAAAAGAAAGGTAACAAGTTGGATGGAAAAATTTCAGAACTAAAATATCTAAAACCTTAGCAACTTATCACAGTGTTGACTTAATCCTAACAGGTTTAGTGTTATCCTCAACCGGTTCCACAGTCATCCTCTTAAGCTCCTGCTGAAACCTCTCCACCGCCGATAGCGGCAAGCATGTTAGTACCAGAATCCCATTTTCTTCTTTGTTTTTGTGCTGAACATACATGTTTATCATATTAACGCACTTGGCCGGTCCAGCAAACACCGGCTTCCCCCATCCGAAATCAACCTCACCAAAACCAGCACGCGTTGTGTCACCAACCACAAAGTTCCTTGTCGAAGAAAAGTCAGGTCGTCCTCTCATTACCATAAGGTCCGCCACTGATTTTATGTACTCGTCACTCATTTTAGCTTTCGCCTTCTTCACCAACTCCAACGCATATCCTATCGGATTTTTACATAAGCTTTCGACCGTTGAAGCTTCGGATGGGAGTGCAAATGCATTGCCATAGTATCCCAATGGAAGACGCGCATTTCGTGCACTAGATATACACGAAATACACACAACCTCTTTCTGATTCATCTCAATGGCTAGAGTTCGACATTTCCACAAACAAGCTGTTATCAAGTCAAATGTGGAGGACGTAGAAAGGTGTGCTGGAAGATGTTTCCGAATGGCCTTCAACTCCTCGGCACCAAAATAGAAAGACTTTTGGACCATGTTTCGTTGGTCTCTAACCGCAAACAAGCCCTCATCAGAATCAATCGCTTCCTCGTATTCATGATGTGTACATGTAATTCGTAGAGGATTTCGAGCGTCGAAGAGCTCACGCTGCCACACAGGCGGAATAGATGGTGCATGTGCACCATGAGCCATTTCCCCGACTGCGTTCAAGAACTGGACCAACCCAGATCCATCACACATCGTGTGGTTTATGCGCAATGCAAATATGAAACCTCCACATTTCAGACGGGTCACCTACGTTGCATAATTTGTTATGAAATTAATTTCTCGAACTAAATAAATAGGAACAGAACGACGTTGGGGGTAAAGTAATATGGATATAAATAGTGATTCTTACAAGTATGCAAGGGGCATAACATAATTGGATAAAAGAAATTGATGGTTCACTATGAGGATATTGCTACGTATTATCATAACCGTATATGGATGGCTATACGGTTTCAAAATCGATTGAGTTTTTCTAAAAATGTTCTTTAATCGATAATAAAGAGAATGAAAAGTTCCGATTGTCATGTTAGGAGGGAAGAGGACTTTTCTACTTATGAGGAAGGAGGGGAGGGAAGTACTATCCAACATATATAATTATGGTTAACCGATCAAACTAAATCAAAGTTTTCGAAATAAAAGAACTTCTTGTAAAAACGCTTATGAGCGTAAATAAGTACTGTTACCTGAACTAACAGCAAGGAGCAACCGAGAATACCATCAGATCCTGAGGCATTACATAGGAACTCCTCTAAGAAAGGACACGGGGGTACAATTGCATCCCCGAGTTGCTCAAGCGTTACATCAGCATCAGCCTCTATGAACAACACACCTTCTCCAGTGCACTCCACCATAAGCTTTCTGTTAGGTCCTTCCCTGAGCCTGCCAGCTAGAGGGTAGTAAAACACCAATGCTTTACTCAGTGCTTCTTTAAGCACCTTAACGGGATCAGTTCGATCTTTCGGTATAAGAGGATTATTTTTGTAGGACATTAGAACTGGAGTTTGAAACCTAAGGCCTTCCTGGTCGTCAATATCTGATAGCAGTTTTGTTTCATGAGGTGTTGGCTTTGCCGGCGTTACGAGCTGTGGCGCTAACCGGTTCACCTGAAGTACTCGTGAACATGGCAGCGACGTCATTTGATATAGTTGGCTAAATCCCTGCAACAATTTTGTATTAATAAGTAAACAGGATTTCAATCTTTGGGGTAAGTCACTTTGCAAAAATCGATCTTCTAATTTGATCTCCAAACAAATCAAATTGTGTTTGATGATCCAAGGGCGGCTTTTGATAGAAGTCTTTACAGTGTGGAATAAGGCTGCAGTAGTTTGAAAACAACCATAATTTTTCGATTTTATGCAAAAATTGGTGATCTTATAAAGATTGGCTTGAATAAAAGGGTTAAAGATTGGAATTACATGCGACTTGAGATGACTAGTCGAGGGAGATGGTCCTGTGCGAATAAATATGCTGATCCTTGTTGATTATGAGCTTGTTTAGAATTACTTTTAAAATAACTGAAAACACTTTTAGAAAAAATGTTATTGAGTTTCAAAGCATTTAAAATGCTTCTTGCAAAAAGCATAAGTTATATACTTCTTTCATGAAACAATAAATTGTTTTTCCAAGATTCACTTGTCATTTTACTAAGGATTGATTCAAAAACATTTTCGTTAAAAACATTTTCAATCATTTTAAAAACCCTTCTAAACGAGTCTCATTTTTCCAAAAGAAAGTGGTTAAGTGGATTTGCAATTGCATGATGGGATTAGCACGGACCGTTGAGGGTTGGATTAGTGTGCAGATATTTGCTTGTGGTTAATCCTCCAAAAGTGAATGAAATGAACAAATTAAAGTGTGTTTAATCCAGGGGCCGTAGAGGCTTCTGATCATGTCAAATTGATGTCACAAGGGTTTGCTTTGTGACGTACGGAATTTGGTGGTGGAGAAACCGACACGTGTGTGTATAGAAGATAGAAAACGGCTAACTTGAGCCACAAGTGCTTGGGACCTATAACTCATGGTGTTTGGGAGATGCTCCACACTTCTGCACCTGTAGTTTTCCATGCCCAGACACAGGAGG
The DNA here is from genome assembly GCA_035220775.1 of Malus fusca. Classification (NCBI taxonomy): domain Eukaryota; kingdom Viridiplantae; phylum Streptophyta; class Magnoliopsida; order Rosales; family Rosaceae; genus Malus; species Malus fusca. The sequence goes on along the minus strand of CM069061.1, from coordinate 6,141,224 downwards.
TAGACAACTGGTCCTTTCTTAAATAAGTGGTCCTTTCTTTTGGCGTTTGTGTTGAATGATTCACGTTTTCCCCCACCTTTTGTATGGCCATAGACTACCGACAGGTCACAATACTTTCTATTTGGACAAACACAAACTTTGTGGGGAGAGGAGGCTAGTAATGACAAGTGACGGTTCTTAGGGTTGGTTTGGTATTACTGTGTTTTGAAAAAAAACTGCTGTGAAAATAAGCGGCTGTGCTGTGAGAATAAGCGGCTGTGAAATAAATCAGCAGAGTGTTTGGTAAACTTTTTTGTAAAAGTGCTTTTGGAAAAAAAAAACAGTCTGATAGTGGGTCTTTTCATTAAAGGAGTATTGTAGCTCTGTGTGCTTTGAAAAAAAACCAGTTTTCCAAAGCTGCAAATAGTAGCTTCAGCTTTTTCCTTTGATTTCAGCTTATTCTCACAGCAGCTTCCAAAATAAGCTCTTTTTTTTTCAGTTTACCAAACACCTAAAACCCTCACAGCTTTTTTTCATGGGTGCTTTTTTTTAAGCACCTCACTCCCACACCACCCCTTAGTCCTCACATTGCTAGCGTTACTAGCCTCCGCTCGCCTTGCTTGCTCGGCCGGTGGCTATGGACGACTTAACAGTCCTCTGGACGTTGTGGACATGTCGGTTAGCGGCTTGGCAGCAATGTGAGTTGCCCTATGGTTTTCGCCTCTCAAAATCCTAGGGATATGGTGACTATCTAGTGAGGGATTGACTAGAGGAGAAATATGGAGCACGTTTTTCGTTTGCTCCATGTTAGAAAACATAGTGATTCACAAATTATCATATGCCCAATGTTCCGAGGCGATGTATGATAACAATTTAGGATTTTGTCCGATGTCCATATTGTTGTAGGGCATACAAGAAGCTAAGGAAACATCTTATGACTGCTGGAAGAGATCTGATGAGTCGATTTTATATTATATATTATTTCCCTATTCTTGGTATATTTTGGTTATTATTTTGGTGAGATTTTGATGCTTTGTTATGCATTTTTAATGTAGGACATGCAAACTTGTTATAAGCATAAAGTAATCCAACGGTGTAATTTTTTAGCGATTCCAATTGGAGCGGGTTCGTGAATCTGTCAAGAACGTTTTCTCAACATTTCATAATTTTATCCCAAAGCATCTGATTGTGGCGAATTAATTTATACCCAGCGCGCAGTGCTGGCAGATTGGGCTGCATAGCTTATTTGCAACTTTTGGGCTGAAAGATGATGAATTTTGAACTTGGGCTCTTCTTGGAACTTGAAGAGGAGGTCCTAATCTTTAATTTGAGTCATTTTGGGCCTGTTTTGGAGCCTGAAGGTCCATAAACGTGGCTATCTCTGTGTTGGGCAGATTTCCTAGTCATAATAGGAATGTAATTCCTAGTTATGCTTTTATTATTTTATTTCCTAGTTTTTAGAGAACCCTTTTTATGAGGGTTTTAATTTGGAGTAGTATAAATAAGGCTTTTTAGCCATTAGGGGTTGTTGAGGGGGGTGGGGGGTGGGGAAGGCACGCATTATTTTGGAGAACTTCAGATTTTTTACCTACAAGGTGTTTTCAATCATTTTTCTAGTTAATATATTTTCTTTAGTTTTTATAGTTGTTCATAACTAGTTCTTTTGCTAGGGCGAAGCCACAAGCCTTAGCATGAATATGCTTGCTTTGATTTTAGTAATTAAACTATCTAATTGTCTTAGTGATTCGCGACCATTAGGGGTTTTAGACAAGTAATTTGATGCAATTTATGTTAGAACATCACCTTGAAATTGAAGAGGGGTTCTTGTGATTAGTAATTGTAAGTTCACTTAAGGCGAACATCACACTCTTAAGGGTTGCTTGGTTTTTCAAAGAGTTTTCACAAAGCTTAATGAGTCTTGTATGTTTATATTTGATCTGAACATCACAGATGGGTTGCATGTTAGATATACGTTTTCGCTTGAACATGATCACAAGGAAAATATGCATTAGGAAAACCTAACCTTAAAGCATGTATGTAGAAATTCATAAGTAATTGGTAAAATTACGTAGGATTGTTAATGGTGACGACGAAACCCTAGGCTTTCACAACTTTAATTTTGAAAAACGTTTTCTTTGGTTTCTTTACTTTGCTAATTTCTTTAAATGTTTTTATTTAAAATTTCAAAATCAATTTTTTCCAAACCTTGTTTCAAATAATTAATTAAGAATTAGTTTAAACACATATTATTCATTCAATTCATGTGGAAAACGACCTTGCTTGAGCTGCTATACTACGACAACCTTGTACTCTTGCAAGTATTTTTATCTCTACTTTTGCAGGTGGTAAAAATCCTATCAAGATCTAAGTTCGAATCCCCCAACCCATTGATCAAATTACTCCTTATGACACGCCTACAAATTTAACGGGATTCTTAAAAGCGACTTGGGTCAAAATGGGTTTCATGACATCTTTCAAGGGGATCTCAGTTGTAAAATTATTTACCACATTTGTATACAGCGCCTACCATACGATAATCCCCTCACATGTTGGTCAAGTGACCAATTAATCGTGGGGGGCGTTGTAGGCGCTGTATTGTATGCCAACTCGGGATAGGACTATGGCAACTGTAACGAAACATATATGTAGAAACGAGCACTCACACCAGATACAAGAGACACTGCAACACAACACATAAAACCCTATATTGCCATGAAAATATGAAAATCTTGCTCCGTATGAAGTACAACCATCAATTCAAGCAGCATAATTTTTAAACCTAAATCGGACACCATGCCGATTGCATTCATACAATAAGAAGAAACAGGACCAGGCACCGAACCAGACAAGAGAAAACATTACAATAACGAAACTCAAACATGCTCAATCCTTTTTTATAAGCCATTTTCGATTGGGAAGTGTTATTGGCACTCCAAAAATCTCATTATGCACTCCTTACAAGTGTATTTTTCTTTCTACATATAGAAATTTTGGAGTGTAGAATGAGAAATTTGAAGTGCCAATAACAACTCCCTTCCGATTTTGCAATTCCGAGATATTATTCTAGTTTCAGTGCACAAGGGAGGATGCTACAGTGGATCGTCATAACAAACTGATTTAAAAAAAAAACACACTACCTTATCTAACAAAAAATTGTACCGATGGAGGATACAACTGAGTAACTGAAAAAGAACATCCAAGTATAACAGATCAGGCTAAATTCCCTAAAATTGGAGGAAAACGTATCAAGCTGCTTGAACTTCAGCTGCTGGAGCACTTTCCGTAGGTTTAGTCATACTTGGAACAATTTCAGTCTTCGAGTTTGGAATGTACCTCCAACCACGCTTGTGGACTCCGCTTATTTTCTTGGGGGCATCTGCGGCTGGCAAGCCTGCAACAAATTCCACTATATTCACTTTCATATAAGAGAGTAACTTAAAATCGACAAACCTAACACAGAAAATGATCAAACATTATTTTCACAGTTCTTTATTAACGTTACAGCTACAAATCTGACTCAGAACTCTAAAGAATTAGTCATTACTAAACAAAAATGACAAACAAATAGAGAATCGAGACTAACAAAAAGGAAGCCTTATATGATCCATGCAAGTGCACAGGTATTACATATGTACATGTATGCACATAGTGGAGGTGTAAAGAGTGTCAATACCCCTAAAATACTTCTCACTTGTAACTTATAACTGAAATTAGGATGCATGTTCACTGTCACAAATAAAAATACCATGACAAGGGGAGCGCTCCATAGAAAAACTCGATAATGCATTATTTCCCTACCATTCAGGATGTTTCATTTGCAAACGAACATGAAGAGTATAATTCTTACCAGATCACAAGTGGAATATACAAATGCAACCAAAATCATGTAAGCCGAACAAAAAAGTTACACGTTTTGGATCACCGGGGTACATAACAACGATATCAAACAACTTTGAGAACGCAAATATCAATCAGATTAGGATTCTATGACTTTTGTGCTATCGAAAACAATCACAATTATCTAGCATTTATCATTTGTGCTAGCAATGTCATAAAATCCTTATACTGCCAATACAAATGAAACTCAATTGAACTGAGAACACGAAAAAATTCAAATTCCAGGAAATGTAAAGGTTAACTGACCTTCCTTATGAACGATTCCCCATGCTTTGCCATGTCTACCATCCTGAAAAATTAAAAACCGCATAAACCCTAAACCATTAAACCCCTAACAACAATAATAACAATAAAAAGGAAAAATGGATGAAATTCCCACATCTAATGCAAGCAATTAAATACGACAGTTCGAGGCGAAAGATCCCAACTTTGTAATCATTTTTCCACATTTTCCCAGTAACCAAACAGAGCAAAACCCCCAACAAAATCTGGGAAAATTTGGTAGCAACCAATACCTTGTAAAGATTGATTTTTGTAATCTGGTAAGAGACGCCGACCCAGTGGGTCTTAGCCATTTGGTACCCCAATCCCCAGTTGGGAAGAAACTGGGCCACCTCGAACAGGTTCTTCTTCTTCTTCCGCTTGGGTTTCTTTGACGCCGAAGGCGAAGCGGCGCCGGCGGGTGGGTTTTGGGAAGCGGTGCTGAAGCTTCGGAGGAAGCTCGATGTGAGCCTCCAGAGGCTTCCGGTTCGATCTGTTAATGCTCTGTTTGCGAGACTGCTCGCCATTTTCCGGTTCGGCTTTCTCACTCTCTCCTTTCTCTCTGTAACGAGCTTCGTTTGTGTAAATTGTGTTTTTGCGGGGAGGCGGAACTCTTTTGAGAGGTTTGTGTTATTTACGGAATGACCTCGTGAGTTTTCTCGAATTGGTAAATGACCCCTATTCCTTGAAATTATTACTTATGAGATTTTTATTTTTGAAGAAGACTGGTCCCTTCTCATTTAATTCTGCCATTCTGGTATCACTTGAGGTATCATCATCGTACTTGTGGTCCTCGGGTCAAATTGTACACCAAAGTAGAGTCGGTGATCCTAATAAATTTAATCGTGGGAGTTTAAACTTGGGTTGCAGTTTCCAACTTTTGGTCGCTTTCCACTAAATCAACCGCTCAATATCAAACATTTTAAGATACAATTGATCGCCCCTTTGGCATTACAGTAAATTCTTATTTCTTTCATATGATGAGTTTATAAGCATAATTAACGAGTGTAGTGTCCACTTGCAGTAACTGTCACGTGACTAGCACGTGAGAAGATATAAAGAGTATACAAAATGTTGCATTTTGCAACAGTGGATAATGTGAGAATTTCAATTCCATTTAATTCAAATAAGTATTAAAATGCAATTTTTGAGGACTATACTTGAGATATTAATAAATTCCAAAATTAATAAAATGCAATTTTTGTGCAACTCAAGTTTTGATATTTTGGAGATCAATCCAGGAGGATCCTCGTTGGATTCTCTTTATAAGGATTTTGAATATTCTCCAATCATATTTATTCATCGTACTATCGTATGGTCAGAAATTATTGTAAATTTTTTTATTTAAAATTAAATATAAACAGTATTTGATAAAAATTGACCACACGATGTACGATGAACGAATATTATCTAAAAATTCCCAAAATCCTAACAAGGAGGATCCTCATATACCACACAAAAGAGGGTAAATTCAAACTTTGAACCTCTTCTAACGTCGGCAACTCATTCGACGATGCTCAACATAGAGAAAGGGAACCGAAAGTAGGGATAACCGGAAGTTCAATACAATAACCGGAAGTTCGATAATGCTACCGAGAACAGAAAGTAGATAGACAAGCAAAAGATCAATGCCAGAAAGCAAGCGAATATATCACTACCGCAAATACATAATGTCGAAAATAAGCAAAGTTACAGCACATAGCAGCAACTGGAAGTTGATATTAAAACTTGTCCCTCGATCCCTCTCTCAACCGGAAATTCATTCATTCACATGCTACACAAACGCACTAAACTGGAAAGTCGATATTAAAAGAAGCGATACTGCTTTGACGATAGAATTACATTTCCTCCTCGTACTCTTGCTGCTCATCCTCATACTCATCCTCATCGGCTGTTGCATCTTGGTACTGCTGGTACTCAGAAACCAGATCGTTCATGTTGCTCTCGGCTTCAGTGAACTCCATCTCATCCATGCCTTCACCAGTGTACCAATGCAAGAAAGCCTTCCTCCTGAACATGGCAGTGAACTGCTCGCTCACTCTCCTGAACATCTCCTGGATGGATGTCGAGTTCCCGATGAAGGTTGATGCCATCTTAAGCCCGGTTGGTGGGATGTCACAGACGGTTGACTTGACATTGTTGGGGATCCACTCAACAAAGTAGGAAGAGTTCTTGTTCTGCACATTCATCATCTGGTCATCAACTTCCTTGGTGCTCATCTTACCACGGAACATGGCTGATGCTGTTAGGTAACGTCCATGTCGGGGATCAGCAGCACACATCATGTTCTTGGAGTCCCACATTTGCTGAGTGAGCTCTGGAACAGTCAGGGCGCGGTACTGCTGAGATCCACGTGAAGTAAGAGGAGCAAAGCCCACCATGAAAAAGTGGAGACGGGGGAAGGGGATCAGGTTAACAGCCAGCTTGCGCAGATCAGAGTTGAGCTGACCAGGGAACCTCAGGCAGCAAGTAACTCCAGACATTGTTGCAGAGATCAAATGATTCAAATCACCAACTGTAAACATAAAAGAAAAAACAGAGACATCATCAGCAATCATAATCCTATGAGGAAGCAGAAATCAATCAAAAAGCATGTAGTTCAACTTAGTATATGTTTCATCGCAACCACACATAATCAACAAATCACGCTTTCAAACCCCAACAGTAAAAAATAAACAAGTACAGAAAAATCAATCATCCATTGCCCACCAAACCTCATTTTCCAAGAAATCAATTCATGCTTTCGGAAAGCAACAATATAAAAGATAGTACAAGTAAAGAACATTCAATAATTCATTGCTAGCCAAAACGTTTTTCGACTTCCAAATCAAATGACACCTCATTTACTTTCACAGTAATTACCATAACTCTACCACAAAACGTAACATCAGAACAGAGACCTCATGACTTAAAAACCCAGCTAAACTTAGACATTCAAACTTTCATTCATTGCCAAAACTTACTTTTCTAAAGAAACGAATGGCAACCCATTACTCAACAATCAACAAGAAAACACCGAACACTTCACATGACCTACAGACTCAAAAGAAAAACACGATGGACATTCAAATCATGCAACAGAGAGTATTTAACATGGTCAAACAACCTGATATTTAGATAAAGAGTAAATCAAGATCTATAAACATACCAACACTTGCACAAAATTGATTCAACCAAACAACAGAGAAGATAGATCTGAGCAAACTTACAGCTGGGGGTGGTGAGCTTAAGTGTGCGGAAGCAAATATCGTAGAGGGCCTCATTGTCAAGAACCATGCACTCATCAGCATTCTCCACAAGCTGATGAACCGAAAGAGTAGCATTATAAGGCTCCACAACAGTATCTGAGACCTTGGGAGATGGGAACACAGAGAACGTCATCATCATCCGATCTGGGTACTCCTCCCTTATCTTCGAGATCAGAAGCGTTCCCATCCCAGATCCAGTACCACCTCCCAATGAATGGCACACCTGAAACCCTGCACCACCAAATCACAAGCCAATATTAGGGTTTAAACGATCCAGAAATGTAAACCCCCAAATATCAGAATCTCACAAAATACAGTTAGGGTTTCGTCATTTCAGTAAACTAGGGTTTAATCGACACAGAAATGAAATACCCAATCTCAAAATCTCACAAATTACAATTAGGATTTCGTCCGATTTCACACATACCTTGCAAGCAGTCGCAATTCTCCGCCTCCTTGCGAACCACATCGAGAACGGAATCGATCAACTCTGCACCCTCAGTGTAATGACCCTTGGCCCAGTTGTTCCCAGCACCCGATTGACCGAAAACGAAGTTGTCAGGGCGGAAGATCTGGCCGTACGGCCCAGATCTGATGCTGTCCATGGTGCCAGGCTCCAGATCCATGAGCACGGCGCGAGGAACGTAGCGGCCGCCGCTAGCCTCATTGTAGTAGACATTAACCCTCTCAAGCTGGAGCTCGGAGTCACCGTGGTAGCGTCCGGTGGAGTCGATGCCGTGCTCGGCGCACACCACCTCCCAGAACTTGGCCCCGATCTGGTTGCCGCATTGGCCTCCCTGGATGTGAAGGATCTCACGCATTTTCGGTTCTAGGGTTTCGGCGCAGAGTAGATCGGCAGATCTAGGGGGAGAGAGAGAGAGAGAGAGAGAGAGAGAGAGAGAGAGAGATGAAGTTTTAGAGAGAGAAAAGGGGGAACGGCGAAGATGAGGGGCAGCGAGGGAGTAAGAGGGCGGATATATAGAGGGAGTGAGCTGTAACCCTACAACGGCTCTTTGCTAATTTATTTAATTATTTAATTTTCGGATTTTTCATTGGCTGTTTAAATTAACTGGGATGGGGAGAATCAACGGCTGGATTTGCGCCACCTAATTTGATGGGTGCCGAAACGGTTTTAAATTTTTAGAGCCTAAAACGAAGATTTTGAATTTTAGAATTAGGGATACAGCTGGATACGGTGTGGCCCACTGGTTTATTTACGATTCCAGGATCCTGAAATTGCGAAATGACGGAATTGCCCCTTGCCGATCTGGTTGGTGCGGGTTCGATATCACGTGATGTGAGACTGTACAGCCTCGAGCTCCGTGGGATAAAAGGTTATTCGTGATCTGTTACAGCGTGGGGATTCTGGCATTGCTTACGGTCGAATCCTGAACCCAATTTTTAAACCACTGATAAAGGAATTGGATCCTCGCCGGATCTAATTCCTGGGGATCCTAGGATCAACCCACGTGGGCCGTTGATCAAAAATCGTGCGGTCACAATTAAATGTTTTAAAAGTAAAATAGTCTCGTTTTCCGTGAAAAATATAAAAAATAAAAAAATTGTGGCCGCACGATTTTTGATCAACGGCCCATGTGGGTTGATCCCTAGGATCCCCATGAATTAGATCCGGCGAGGATCCAATTCCACTGATAAAAACCTTTTTTGGTTTGGTAAAGATATTTTAAGCAACTAAGAAATATCAACTTATCAATTTAACATTACGGTCTAACGATATTTTTTTTAATTTATAAATGAAATGTCTTACGTTTTATAGTCTTTAACGTATGCCAAAATGTTTTGAGTTTGATTACTATGAAGAAGCTTTACTTTCACACCCGAAATATATCTGGATAGCGAGAAAAATTTATAGAGATTCAGCGTTACATGGTATTATGGTCTAATAATACAATATCACATAAAGAAAAACTTACGTATAAATTATAACATTGTATTATTTAACCAGAATGCCACAACAACATGCGCAAAGCGGACAGATTGGCCCAAACTGTGCCCACCCATAATAATACGCACTGAATATTTTCTCCCTCGTTATGCATAAAAGTAAATCGGAACATAACATATTTTCTTATGTCGATTCTGTTTTTCTTTAACAAGAAAACATAGAAGTGGTATCACTAAACGTCTCTCGTAAATATAGCCTACACAATCATTCGTTTACAACCATATTACCCAAAATTGCAAAACAAAACGCAGTTAAACAAAGGCCTTGAAAGGCATTAAAGTTGGCAAGGTAAGGAGCCTCCATCGCCGAATAACCTTCCGATGTACAGCTTCGCGAGACCCACAGACACGCTTTGAGAATAAGGTAGCACTAGGAGAAACAATAAGCAAAGCAACCATCCTACATTGTCTCACTGTGCAATCATGCTATCAGTCCCTGCACCACACTGCAATCTTTGTCAAACACTTTACTTCGTTAGCAATTTTCTCCGAAAAAAACCATCCTAGCGTTCGCCTTACTATGTTGTATTCTTTTTTCTTCGGACTGGAACCCTGCGTTATTCTCGTTCCTTTGTAAGCCTACATTCAACCTACCCAGTATGGATTTTTGAACAACGATGCGTGTTTCAGAGACTAGTATTAGTTCAAACGCGATTATATTTAAAACAAACTAAGACAATCGAATACAAATATTTCAGTCCTTGGGTTCATGTAAAAGGCTAAAACATCTATAGCAAGGACAGTGTTTAAAAACAAGGATAAATTTTCTAAGCGACGAAAACTTCTCAGGTTGTGTATTATTATTTAAGTTGCTCAAGGGATGCTTTAGCAGACGCCAGATATCACTAGATGCAATCTTATAAAGAACTTTCATGGCATGAATCATGTCCAGAGTTATCCATAGAAATTATGGTAATACTGTTCAACAAAACTAAGATTTGGTGTACTGGATTCTCAATCGAAAGAACGCCACTTCTTCCCTTCCTAAACCACCTAAGAGATGCTAAGGGAATTCTCTCAAAGTGGGACTTTCTGACACCTCAGTGTTTAACGTCAATTTCCGTGCCAATATTATTAAACATTATGCTAAAAACATAAGGGAGCAGATAGTCCATAGAGAGAGACCTCTAAGCATTTCTCACCACCTAAACTCTGATGGAAAACAAGAAAACCGGTTTTTTCCTTTCCTCAACCACCCGAACTTTTCTAAGGAAAATTACAGTGGTAGGTGATGGTGAAAGGATGTGTTTTGTGTGCGTGTGAGTGAGAGAGAGAGAGAGAGAGACTTATCAGCTGTTGAAATAGATAAAAATATTGCTACCAAAATATTAAAAAAAATATATTTAGAGTTCAACCGGCAAGGCTGTCTCAAAACATCAACATGAACCCGAATCTATGAATATGGAAAATTGATAGGAAGTGATTGCTATAGTTGAAGGAGAGTAATTGCAAAATTCATTCAAAAGTCAGCATACAAACAAAATTGAATTTATTGTTAGAGAACGTATATGACAAAGCATTAAGGATGTGGTGTGCTTGGGGTGCTGCCCACCCATGTTGAGGGCGGCAAGGGCGATGGCCACAACCGCGACCACCATGGGCGGTGATAAGGGTAGCCATCAAACTGTCCCAGATAAATCATGATCCCTAACCCCAACAATCCAAGTAGACATCTTAAAATGTAAGCCCCATGGCCCCTTAAAGTTAGTATCTATATATACCTAGTGGATGGAAGGTAATCAAAATTACATGTCTCCTAAAGTTTCCTAAGATTTATCCTAGCACTTCAAAGATGTAAATATACTCTTCGTAAAAATGTAGAAGCAGATGAATCCCGACATGTAAGCAGGTCATATAATCAACACTAAGAAGCT